>OU015494.1:158723758-159378758 GCA_907164885.2 Dolomedes plantarius | reverse complement strand
ATCAATATATTATATATTATATTATAATGTATTTCATAATTGTATATTATATATATATATATATATATATATATATATATATATATATATATACTTTATAGAATATTGTATGTACATGAAAACTTTTCATGTTCTTCCTGTAACACTGATGATACTCATTTGCATTTTACCACAGTATTTTAAATCTGAATGTCTACTGCCAACTGATTTAAGACAATATATGGCCTTATTTCTCTCCTTCTGGACTAACTTCTTATGAACACTCATTCCCTCAGTTAGTTCCAGTATTTCCTCCTCCTGCACTTAAGAATTGCACAAAACATTCCGTTTTAGCTATCAGATTAACCGTTAATTTACTGTTAATCATATTCCTTGACATTTTCTTGACTTTTGAAGCAAGACCAAACTGTCATTCATAAAACATACCATCAAATACCGACTAAACATTTTTTTTTTCAGCTACTTACCCTACATTTACATTTACTCATTTCTTTCTTTTTTTTCTGCCTCGTTTTGGCATCATTGCTCCTGGTAACAGTATGAACTGTCTAACCAAGTCCCCTTTTTTCTGTAATTTCTGAGCCTTTTAGCAAGTTGAACCCTTATCTTCTAAATGAAGAAGTATCCATTTTTCATCTCTTATTCAAATGTAATACATATTTCAAATTTTTACTAACTATTTATAAGCCATTTTTGGCTCTTCAGAGATGTTGTGACTTCTTTACTAAAGGCATTGGTTCTAAATTCCAAAGCGGTACTTATATATATATATATATATATGTGTGTGTGTGTGTGTGTGTGTGTGTGTGTGTGTGTGTGTGTGTGCAACTTAAACGAATTTTTTAACAGTCGTATAGGTGGGAAAAGAAGCCAAGAGTGAGCCAGAAAAATCACGTGGTTTAGTTCCCCAAGTTTAAAATACTTTACAACTGAAAAATTCGAAATTTTACTATAAAGAATGATTGAGCTAAATAAAAAAGTGAGCCCTAAAGTATGATTGTAAGGATCTATGGCAGAGATGGGGAACCTTTTTACCATTAGAGGCCACAGGTAAATTAGGTAGTAATAAAGGAGGCCGCATTAAGTTGATGTACCTATAAATGCAACCTTTATGTAATTATTATAGTTAGGTATAGTTTTAAGAATTTGGTGCATTATATAGAAAAATAACAAAAAAAGTCCTTATTTATGTATTATTTGACTTAATAAGTTACAATATAAAATATTTTTGTATTCACATAAGGGTAAAAACTTGCTATAACATTAATCATTAATTATTATTTTTTTATAAAATTATTAGATTCATAGATACCACTGTAAACTTTTATATTTCACTGTTGGTATTTCTATTTATGTAAGCACACACACACACACATATATATATATACAGTGGTGCCTCCTAAAAGCGGACAGTCACGGGACCAAAAGTTTAGGAGGTGTCCGCTATTGGGGAGGACAACTTTTTTATAAAAAAGTTTTTGCTGTTCTGTTTGACATTTGAATGAAAATTACGGCTGCAATTTTAATTAAAAAGAATAGAATAACTATTTACTACATTACCTTTTAATTGTGTGTTAATCATTTTATCTTCAATTAAATAATCCCAAAATTCAATGTATAGTAGCTAAATTATTTTAATTACTGCTAAAAAATCTCTTAACAAAGTTTGATTTCTCTTTTTTACACAACAAACCTGTTTTTCAAGATGAATCTTCATAGGATTTAGCTTTACTAGTCCCTCCGAATCTTCATTGTTCAGAAAGAACTGTTTTAGTTGTTCGCTGTATTTCAGTGCTTCCGTATAATCTTTGATTTTGCAGTCTTCCATTGGCGATTCCTCATCATCATCCTCAGAAAGGGCCAGTGCTTCAGTGGTGGCCCGATGAATGAAATTGGAAACACGCAGGTTTTTTTCCACAATGGATAAATTGTCGTCGATCTTGACTTCCTCTTCAACGCTGACATTTGAATCCAAATTGGCTATTAGATCCGCAAGTTCTTTTTTGCTTTTTTCGGTAGCACTGCCAGTTGCCACTTCGCTTGTACTTAAAAATCCCGTCTTCTTAAAACATTTTTAGAACGCACCCAGGTTCCACCTTTTTAAGGGCTGACGTAGTCCAGGAAATTGCATCCAAAACTGACACCGATTTTGCCAACTCTTCGCTGGATTTGCTGGAGATAATCCGTGAAAGCACATGTCTCAGAAGCAGCTTTCTGTATCGTACTTTAAAGCTGAGGATAATTCCCTGATCAAGTGACTGTAGCATCGAAGTGGTGTTAGGAGTCAAGAAAATTATATTAACACTTTTTAGCTTTAAATCATCAGGGTGGGAAGAAGCATTGTCCATGAATAGATTGATTTTTCTCTTTTTATTTTTTATTTTGTCGTCTAACTCCACCAACCAATCGCTCATTATCTCAGTGGTTATCCACGCTTCCTTATTTGACTTCCACGAAACACTAAATTTTCGCACATTAATGTTCTTGAAACATCTAGGCTTCTTAGCTTTTCCAATAACAATTGGAGTTTTGAAGTCTCCCAGCATGTTGCAACGCAGCAAAAGAGTGAGCCGCTCTTTTGAAATTTTCCCGCCACTACATTTTTCACCTTTAAAACATAAGGTCGTGTCCGAAAGGACGCGGCAAAAGAGGCCAGAATAATCGGCATAGAAAATGTCTCTGTCATCACATCCGTTGTACAAAGATTTAGGCTTTCCAATCCAATCTGTTACTTCATTTGAATTTACAAATTTTTCTTCACCTCAAATCTGCTTAAGAAATATGTTGTGACGTGTCCGGAATTTTTCCATCCATCCATTTGAGGCGTTAAAAGTTTCTAATTTTGAAATATTTGCCAAAATAATTGAAAGTTTTCAAAAATACCTGTCCGGTATTCGGAGTGTCCGCTATTCAGAGGGAATAACATGGATTGTCCTATATAAAAGGACTGGGACTCGTAAAAATGTCCGTTAATTAGAGGTGTCCGCTATTCGGGAGTGTCTGTTAAGGGAGGTTTCACTGTATATATATATTGATCCAGATTTTAAAATTTTAATAAACAACTACATATTTAAATACCACTTCAAATAAAAATAATAAAGTAGAAGTATTTTTAAATAATTTTAACATTATAAATAAATAACAGTATTAAATTATAAATAACTGACATAGCAAGAATTCCTAAAACAATTTTAAAATCCGATGGAAAATTTAAGCTAGTGAGATATTTGCATTTGTTTCTTACTTGAAAGTAATTGAATATTTGGATAAAGCTTTGTAACGCGAAGCCTGCGTACATACATTCATACCGTTCTATATTGCTGTAATCTATAAAATTAAGTATTAATTAATACAAGTGCTAGATTTTATGAAGGCCGCACAAGAAGATCACGGAGGCCGCATGCGGCCTTAAGGCCGCGCGTTCCCCACCTCTGATCTTATGGCTATGTAAAACGAGTTACGAACTATGTTCCATCTCTAAAGGGTTGACTAAATGATCAAAGAGCCGTAATTAAAATTATCTAATCAATCAGTAGTGAGATAGCGGAAAAATAGTTAAAGGAAAATCCACGTAGGAATTGCTTGTCCTTTAGAAGTTTGTTACATCATGTAATGTCTTGGAGTTATCAGTAATATTTTGTGTTTCAAATTCGTCTGGGAGTATATTTTTTACTTAAATGAATGCGTAATTTGTGACACAGTCTCCATACTATCTAAACACTACAGACTTAACGACACTGTTAAACTTATAAAATTAGAAGAGCAATACTGTTACAAAAATATTCTCTATATTATCTGACGAGTATCTACAGTTTGTTAACGGAAATTAGAATTATTACAGGAAAATGAGTTCTAACTTAAATTAAGGCGAAAAAAAAAACTCTTTTAATTAGAAATCAGAAAGTAACAAATATTTCAAAACAAGACTAAAACAATGAAAAAATACCTCTGAAAACTTAATTAGAGGATAAATGACTGATTTTTGACTCCGATTTTGAAGACGAGGCATACTTTTGTAAGCACAAAAAGAGTTCAAAATGAATTCTTTTGTAGGCAATAGCATCTAGACAAATCTTTCTTTGCAGCTCATTTGCTGATCTTGCCTCAAACCATAAGATCCCTTTAGGGGCAGATCTGATGCCGCTATAGTATCCAAAAGCACTCCGAAACACATTTAAATTCTTACGATGTTGAGTTGCGTAGTACGTGTAAGTTACGGGCTTCAATAAAAAGCTCTTAAGCTAACAAGTTCCGTAAGTAATCTGAAGCAAAATCCGTATGTTTTGGAATAGCTTTTGTCGATAGCAAAGCAACGAAATGGCGATTCGAAATTTCTTCAGTGAGCAATTAAAGAACATTTTTTACTTCACAACTGAAAACTTAGCCATTAAAAATATATTCTCTAACTTTGAATCATCTAAAGCAGTACTAGAAGGTTTCAATCACATTTAAAATAAATTATCGGCAGCTAAATGAATTAATTTAAGAATTTTTCCAAAATTATTTAGTTACTAAAAGGGTTCAATATCACAAGCAGTTTTAGTCTAGGGAGAGAGTGATGTAAGAACACATTAATTTGAAAAGTGTTTTGCATGAATTTGAAATCTTGAATGCTGTAATAGCCTTCCAAACGTCTCTTTGATTATATTTGTTTTAAACAAAAGCACACAACTTTTTGAAATCTACAGTAAAAATTAAAATTGACTACTGGTTTAGAACTAGTAATTATAGTTCTTCATCGGGCCGGCGGACATTAAGTGCGTTGTCTTTATGGTTAATTCACAATTTCTGAAATATCTGGTTCCTTAGGATCCAAAATAAATACTCTTGAGAGTAATAAGGTCAGGAGAAGTAAAATGGTTACTCGGAATAGGTTACTTACATTTTTTAAATTTTTTTATATATTTATAATTTCAGAGTTTCACATGATTTTTTTTATGCGTAAATTTTTTTCTCTTTCTATTTTACTTATTATAGAGACAACTATATGCAGTGTTTCAAGCAAACGACAACTTTAAAAACTCTTAAGTTTCATATAAAATGTTATTTGATAAAACATGCTCTTGTAGCTCATTATGGTTGATAAACTGCACTTTCTTGAAGTCTTTGTGTTTATTAGACACTGTTGTTGCATCCTAAAATAACAGCTTAGAAATTATATAATTTTCCCCTCAAATATTATAAATGTTGTGCAGAGCCGGGACGATCAACTGAGGCAAGCTTTAAAAACGGTGCTTTTTTTAATTTTTGGGGAGACTCTTAAGTAATGAATGTATCTCTACTAGATGGTTTGGTTTGGAGTGCTACGGTCAATTTTTTTGCTACACGAGAGCTAATTAGACTGGGACCTACAGTTTAAAGCCGATTCCGAACGGCTGCAAACATACATGCCACCAGTCTAACTAGAACCCACAGATCTGAACCGAATGCCAGCGCCCTAGTCATTCGGTCATCTCCTAGAAATAGTCTACTTAATAGAATAACGGACATTTTTGGAAATATATATATATATATTTATTTTAATAAAAACCTTAAAATTTTAAAAATTACAAAACTTTAAAAAAGTAGAAAAAGTAAATAAATTTGAGTATAATTTGTGATGTAATAAAATTTCTAAATTATTCTTTGAGCCTTTTTGCAGCAAATTCTTATATTCCATCTCTATAATATAATATTTTTCATGCCTTCTTTTCTGTAGAAATTGTTAATAGATCATTCCATCACTCATGAGTTGTTCATAGACAATTTATGAATAAATATACAATTTATAAAAGTCTAAATATTCGCTTATATTTGTATGTTTTTATGAATTTCTTCATATATTAAATTAAACTATTAATGTTTTTTTATTATACGTTAAAAAATTCGTATTTTTACTCTGTCTCATTTTGGAGCCTATTTTAATTCGGCGCCTGAGGCAGTCGCCTCGCCGCCTCACCTATATGGAACCGGCTCTGATGTTGTGAAATAGGTATTGTACTTGGCCTAACCCTTAATTTTTTTTAGCGAATATTAAAAGGTTTCCTGGATTTTTTTATTTTCTTTTATTAAAATTATTACAGAATTGAATTAAGTTTTTAGAATGGAAAAAAAAGTTCGTAGAAATGAAAATTTCAGAATTTTCAGCTTAAGAATAGAAAAAGAATAAAATTATAAGACACATTTTCAAGACAAAGAAATCTATATATAGATACATTTATTAGTATAATTATTATTATTATTATTATTATTATTATTATATATATATATTTATTTATTTATTTATATATGTATATTTGTGCATATATATATATGTATATATATATATATGTATATATATATGTGTATATATATATATATATATATATATATATATATATATATATATATATATATATATATATGTAAATATATATGTCTGTGTGTGTATACACACATGATATATATTCATGACATATCAAGAAAATATCATGAGGGGCTTCAAAGGAGGGGGCATTTATTCTTCTAGTTGTAAAATAGGGCCATAGAGAATAACACCACCAATAGATAATGTTGATGAAATTCTCAGTGCCCGTTATATATTGTTCAGTGTTCTTGTCGATGCTTTAAATGAATCGAAAACATCATCTGTGTGTGTGTGTGGGGGGGGGGGGGGTGCATAGGGATGAAACTAGCATCATATTTTCTTTATAAAAATATTTCACGAAGAAAAAAATATTTTACCTAGACAAGTTAAATATAAGAGGACAGAAGATATAGTATATATTTGGGCCCTCTATGCATATTAATTTTCTTTAAAATGTGATTACTATTTGAAATATCTTCTTTCTTCTAAATTTCCTTACCGTTGTCTGTTTTGAATGTCTTTGAAATCTGTAGATTATTTTTTCCTTTGTAAATACTTATTTCTCGCGATGCTTTTGTTATGCAGAACAATCTTCGCTAAGATTGAAATGGAAGGAGTCGAACAATACCTTTAACTAGAACAAACAGCTTATTTGAGGCTCGGCTTAAGTGGGCAATATAATTCTTTTTATAGCTAAACTCAGAAATTTAACTCGTGATTTCTGAGCCCAATAACACAATCCCCTCTCCCTCTCTTAAATAAAAATTGGTTAATAGCTAAAAGATAGTATATCTAGCATTTATCCAATTACTTTTACGTCATTTGATATGTTAAGACAACCAGCGTGAAGCAAATGGTCTTACGCGTAACCAGATATCATTGAGACATCAGGCACTTTTGGTTTTCATGGAAATAATCGAATGAAAAATACGAATATATATATATATATATATAAACAGAAGGTCGTTCACACTTTAAGGAAATGATTTTGATAGCTAAGTTTTATGTATAAATGCCATATTTTTTTTTGCGGCGATTTGCTTCTATCTGATAGCCATGATTCTTGACAATAGCTCTAGCTCGAATTTTCCATGAAAGTAAACTTTTTCTTAGTACTGCCATGTCAATTTTACCCCATTCCTCTTGGACCGTTTTCCAAAGTCCGTTCAGTGTTCTTGGATGCCGTTTTCCTAAGGCTCGTTTTAATAAACCGAAAGTGGAAAAGTCCATTGGAGAAGCGGAAGGTGATTTTACGAGTATTTCATTAAATGGGATACACTTTATTCCTGTTTCTGATTCTTTCTTTGCTAAATAAGCGGCAGTTGATTTAGACGTGTGACAAGAAGCTTTGTCCATATGAAGCTCAACTTTATCAATGTCCTTTCCATATAAGGCTGGAATTTCTTCTTCAAAAATTGGTTCTAAAATATTCTGCTGATAGTAGAGTGAATTAATTTTGGCTTTACTTGAGACTTTTTTTATTTTTAATTTGCCGTTGTAACAAATCCTGCAACTATCATGAATCCCTTTTGGAACTTTTATGTACACTGACGAAGCGATTTCATACGGTCATTCCCGTCAGTTGAGAAATAGAAAATTGATCTTTTTTTATTGCAGTCACTTAAATACACCCATGCCTCATCGAGTGCTAACACAAACTTCCATTTTTCAGCAGCTAGGTTTTTTCATATAATTTTCTACAATTTGTTTTTCTTTCAGCACTATGGTTTGACAAAAGCAGAGGAACTTTAGGTTTAAACATCTTTTTTAACTTCAAATCTTTATAAATGATTTTATTTACAGTGCCAGAACACATTTCTAGTTTCGATGCAATGGACCTTTGAGTCGGCGAATTTTCTTTTAGGATCAGAGACTTCACTTTCTTGATATTTAACTGCGTTCGAACAGTCTTAGGATGAGGTTTCGTGCTCATGTTTTCATCTTTGCTTTCAGGTAGATGTTTCCTTCCTTTCAAATTTAATATATAATAAAAAACCTTTTACTAAATGTCACAACCGTGATTTTTACAACGTTTTATAAATTGTTGATACGAATATTTCTCTTCGGAAAGCTCAATTACGTAACCTTCGAGCCATCTATCAGTTTTAGGAACCATTTAAAAACAATATTTTATGTTACATTCCAATCAAAACAAAACAGTAGCATAATTTGCCAAATTTTTATCTCAAAATTCAAACGTCAAAAATAAATTACAAAATCGTTTCCATAAAGTGCGAATGACCTTCTGTATATATATATATATATATATATATTTATGAGAAATGATATTTTGCTTGTAAATTTAAAATTTTCACAGATAGTGTCAGTTCTGAAAAAAATATTAAAAAGACAATGGTTGAGAAATTCTGTCACACGTTGAAATGTACAGTAACTATGGCTTAAATGGGGAAGAAAAAATATTTTACCAAGAGAAATAAAATATAAGAGGATTGAAGATGTAGCATATACTTGGTCCCTTTATGCATATTAATTCATACTTATTTACCTCTAGGAAATAGGGGCAAAAAATGAAAACAATTTAGTTTAAAAATTAATAAGTCCCGTTTTTTTCTTATACAGATTGTTCATTATAATTATTTTGTTATATATGGGCAGCCTTCATAAAATCTCTCATTCTGATAGTAATAGTTTGACGTCGAAGGGATTCCAAAGTTAATCAATTATAGAGCTATCGTATTCCCAAAAGATTCGTGAAGCATCCCACCTTGTTTAAGTGCATTGATGTCATCCATATGATTACATCTGAGTAACAGAGCCATTTAATCAAACAGCATTTGTGGGCACTTATTACATATTGACCGTTGCAAGTTTCCGCTTAATCGAATTCTAGAGTAACAACAGGAGAGATTCATCCAGATGAGGGCTATTTTGGCGGATGCTCTGTGACGTTTATCATCCAAGTTTTAATACTAAAGAAACTGTATAACCAAAAATAAACATGAAAATTCAACAATTAAGCATTTTGAAAAAAAGGGATGCTTATAAACGCGAGTGATATGAAATGGAGTTCAAAAATAAACTTACTTTGTATTCATTTACTGAGAGGTTGCTCTGCCATTAATTACGATTAAATTAAAGCTAATTTGAGACACTTCAACTTCAAGAGCAAAAATTTCTCCTCTTTGACAATATCACGCTCTAAATGTCTTAAAATCGAAACATATTTGATAGTTTTTATAAACAATAATACCTCCCGTTAATTATGTTTTAGGTGTATGAGTTTTCACACATAAATTTATTTGCCATTTTTATTTTACTCATTAGGCAACTTCTTCGAAGGAAAGAACCAGACACAAGTGTTTTGAAACTGCAAACCATCGGGACTCGTTAGTCTTATAAATTCTTTCTTTGCTTTTAAAAGGGAGAAAATATTTTTTTTAATTATAACTAAATTATTTGACTGAGGCGTCTGATCATGCAAAACCTTTTCGATGAAAACCTGATGAAAAATGTTTAATCATTTACGAGAAAATTATAGTATTTATCCAAATGAACATCATAAAGACATCTTGTGTCCCTTTAATTTTTACATTTCAATTACTCAAAAACCCTTCAAAAATACATTGTTTGCTGTTATTTTCCACACACACATTTTTAAAAAATCAAAGCACCAAAACTAAATTGCTGGGTATCGCGAATTATAACATACGAACAACCCTGAGACAGACATAATACTAATTATGAACTCACAGCCAGGAAACTTTTAAAAGGGTCTAGAGTGGACATGAACATTGATGTTTCAAGATGTATTCAATAACATTCCTCGCTTGCGTAAAATATATTTAGCAGACATATTTATCTCGATATAGCAGTATCTAATGAGAATGCCTCAACAATGTATCAGACGATTTTATGATCAGCTGAATAAGACTGGGGAAGGACATATCACAGGTTTAAAAAAATAAATAAAATAAAATAAAAGACTATTGGTCATATCAATGCGTCGTTCTAAATCTGTGTTAAAGAGATATCGCAGCAAGATGACTCCTTGAATATATTGACCACTGCTTTGTATATATAGACCACAGGACCGATGTCTACCTCGGAGGACAATTGAAGAGATTCATATAATTCTGAAAGAACAGCGAGTGTATACTGTGAAAAAATTCCATCATTACTTGGTCTTTTACCTTACGAGACCTGAACGAAAAAAAAAGCATATTTTTTAATAATGGTTCTCTACTGTCGTCAATGTAATAAACTTCTCTCGGTGGCATAAATCAATTTAATTTAGGGGGAAATGTTTGATGGAAAACAACAGAACTTTTTAATAAAATTTAGTGTCGTAGCATTTAAATTCCTTTTTAAAATAGATTTCTTCTTGCAACTTCTACAAAATGGGTTATAACCCAACGCCCTGTTATGATTGAACCTCTATCGTAAAACTCTGTAGCTGTTTTATCATACGTAGGTATGTCATTTAAAGACGTTGTTAACTTCCTTACTTTTTTGGTTTTACCTTTTATTTAACAGTAAAATACTACCACCTCAAAAATGCCAGAATTTTTTAACCTGTGATCCCATTATCCCTACATAGAAACACATCAAATTTCAACCACAAAGTACCGACACTTTTAGTTTTCATTTATCAATTCTACAATTTTTTTCTCTAATTAAAAATATGTAATCAATTATTGAAATGTTTAAAGAAATAATGTAAAGAAACAATTTTGCTCTGAAATTAATCTGTAGCAAAAATTAATTACGCTATTAAACTGATAAAGTAAAATTTTGTTTTTTTCCTACTTCTGTTATTAGAATTAAATGTATTTGTATTTGACTCCCCCAAAAATGTCTTTTGATGCCGGCTGAAAAGCCGTCAGTAAGTGCAAAATCAGCTGTTAGCATTTCTGATCCTAGAAAAAGGAATAATGCTAGTTCAATGAAAGTAAGTAAAGATATAAAAATTAGTTCAGAGTAAACATATGATAACGATGTGAACATGTTGGAAATAATCAAGATTTCAGACACTTAGAATTTCAAATTTCGATTTTGGTCAATATTCTTTTTTGCCTAGCCATTAAATTTAGTGGGCAAAATATTTCTTTCGGCACCCTCTAATCGTTATCAAATTTTGTAAAGAGATAGCTGGAGATGTGTGGAGAAATGCTTTTAAAATTAAGTATAAATCTGACCCTAGATAGTCGACAAAACCTGATACAATACTGTCATTAAAAACAATTTGTTAACTTATTAAAGAAATGCTGCGAACGTTGCTCATCAAACTTCGAAAAAAAAAAGGTTACTGTAGTGGAAGCAAACTCTTTATTTAAGAGAAGATGAACAAATAAATGTATATATCAAACTACATTAACGATCGGGATTTGGAACTTTATTTTACGATGAGTGATTGCTAAAAAGCAAATCATTCAAATCAATTGAGTGTACGCTATTCAAATAATCCGATATTGTTAAAGTTATTAGGAAAATTCCGTAAACTGTTCCCCGATAATTTTTTTAAAGAAGAAGAAGAGCCGCCTAATGATATCTTTAACCTTTGACATTTTTAACAATTTTTAACGAAAGTATTGAAGAAAATCATTCGTTTTCACTGCTAGAAAATTTCATTTGCAATTACTTTAATGGCATTTGTGATAACATAATAGTAGAACATACACGTAGAAGTAAAGTATATCACGACGGTATGATTTCAAAATAGTCATTAATTTAAGTTGGCCTAATCCTCATCTCCAAAAAAATGCCCGTGTGGGAAATTATCAGAGGTCTATTTGAACAATATAGATATACTGAATGGGTTTAATTTTTAAAATATAAAAGTTTAATATTAAAAAATGTTTTTCACTATTCTTATTTCAAATTTAAATTCCTCAGGAGAAAGTTATTTCTTCTTTTTGATAAGGATTCGTAAGTCATGCCGTCCCTATCGCTAGATAATACGGCGAATATTCCTGCTGACAAAAAGTCGTCGCGACAGCGCTCCTACCAGTCCACATCAGGTCCGGCGGGGCCGTCACACCAAAGCAACATTTTCTTCTTTAAGTATTATGCTGTTATATTTAGATTTGTCATTGGGTTATGCAATAATACACAACATAAGTGCACTGTATATAAATAATATCCTATATGTAACACATTACTTCAACTCTGCTTAATACTGTACATAACAATATTTGCACAATACACAACACCAACTGCGACACAGTGCACAACCTCATTTACATAATTACAACACAGTTGCAATTTATACTTCACAATTAAATTACATTCCAATCTGTTAATTCTAAATTGAAAACAATTGTGTAAAATCACATTAAATTATCAATATACTATTGTAAAATATACCTTACGTTACACTGATACATACAATGATACCATATACATATTTACAACATGATGTCGGTATTCATTTTATTTTTAACTCCATTTCACACTATATTATAGCATATTAATGAGCTACCTTTACTGCTTTTCTTATTTTATATGATATAGAATATTAAATTATCTATTCTATTACACCCGGTACATGTTTCAATACATTTACAATAATCTATTAATCATTGCTTGATACATCATATTTCATACAACTAAACATTTCAGTGAACCACACTTTCCAGAACTACCGTTATGCTGTGCCTCATACACACTTCAGCTATTATTGTTTTGACTGCACATAGTATATAAAATAATCATCAACATACGCTGCTTAATTTTATATTCACTATAATTACAATATTTTCAGGTTAGTAGCACTATAAATAGCCAAAACAAACCCAACAAGTAACCCAGCAAGAACTGAGCTACTATGACGATTGGGAGAAAGGAATGTGCTCTTCCATCAAAATGGAGATCACCTTTTTAATAAAATTTTTACAATAAAAATCAGTAAAGAATTTGTGTTTATCCCAGTTTGTTATATCTGTAGGTAAAAACACTCTAAGATGATTAAAGTTGATGCAGTCAAATAGGCAATGTTCTACAGTTTGAATCTCACCGCATGTACAAGTATTAGGTTTATTATGGAATCTGTTCTGATATTCAGCAAATGACCCATGGCCCGTTAATGCTTGATTTATCTTAAAATCTCCTAATAATCTATCTTCTTTAACCTTGCTAAATATTTGGTACGTCTTTCTACCCTTAATCGAATGATCCCATTCATATTGCCAATTTTCAATTTCATTATTTTCTATTTTCTTTTTAATTGCGTTCCTGCTGATTTTAAAATATTTATCTATAGTCTCCTTTTCAGATGCCTCTTTCGCCGCTTTATCCGCTTCTTCGTTACCAATTATTCCAACATGGGCTTTAACCCAATGTAGGAAAATAATCAACTTTTCTTTTTTCAGCATTCTTTTGATGTAAGCTACTTGCTCTCCCTTATACGTGATTGACTTTAGTGCTTCAATCGCACTCCTTGAGTCGGTAAAAATGTCGCTTTTTCTAATATTCCTTTCCCTCATAATTTCTATTACCATTTGTATGGCATGCAGTTCAGCTATATAGGAATTTCCATTTTTTAGTCTTTCCTTGAAGATTTCCTTATTATCTCCTTTGTAGTAAACCACTCCTGCACCAATATTTTCCCCTTTCTTGGATCCATCTGTATAAAAGATGTGATCGGTTTTAGGTGTTTCATCTAATGTCCAATCAATGCTAATTAATTCATCTATATCTTCTAAAATTCTAATCCTAGTTTCAGAATTTTCAGCATTAAATATTTCTTCCTTAATTATTATTTCCTTGTTTTCATCATATAATTTACTTAACAAGTTGATTGCTCTTGCTTTTAAGTGCAGGGGTATACAACCCGCTAGTATATTCATAGCTTCCGTTGAAACCGTTTTGTAATATTTAGTTATCGATAGTAAAGCGGACCTTTGTAAACTATGTAGTTTGTTTGTTTCTTCTTTTTGATAAAAATAAAAAGTACTTTAGACTTTCGGTATCAGAAGACTGATTAACAATTTAGTGGTTAAATGTTATTGTGCATTTAATAGAAATTTTGAAATAACATCGATACTTCACAAAGAATTGATTAATTTTCTGCGGATAGTTAAGAAATTTATTAAGATTCCTAAACCCTTTGTTTTTAGGGCCCTCAAAATTTTACCACCAGAATCTTACATCCCTACTCTCCAGTGCACCAGACCTTTAGATCAATCTATATATATAAAGGAAGAACTCCTGACTTATTCACGTATCAACGCCCAGCAAAAACTATTGGAGATACAGATATCAAATTTTAGGAGTTTATTACTTTTGTGCTGAAGGCGTCATTTAAAAAGCGATTTTTCAAAATTCGACCCCCATGGAGGGGGAAGGGGGCAAAACGTGTTTTTTACATATTCCTTCATATCTCAAAGAAGAAAATTGATATCCATAAGATTCTTGCTTTAAAATGTAAGAAACATGAATACCTAAAAATCAATTTCAGGATTTCTCAAAATTCGGCCCCCATGCGTGGGAGGGGGCAAAACGTATATTTCCCATATTCCCTCATATCTCAAAGAAATGAAACAGATATCCATAACATTCTTGCTTTAAAATGTAAGGAACTTGATTATCTAAAATCGATTTCAGGATTTTTCAAAATTCGGCACCAAGGGGGGGGGGGGAGGGGGATAAACGTTTTTTCACATATACCTTCTTATCTGAAAGTAGGAAACGGATGTCCATAAGATTCTTGCTTTTAAAATGAAAGGAAGACGATTACCGAAAAATCAGTTTCAGGATTTTTCAAAATTCGATCCCTAAAGGAGGGGGGGGGGGGGGGACAAAACGTATTTTTTACATATTTCTTCATATCTCAAAGAAGGAAATTGATATCCATTAGGGTGGAACGAAAAAAATTTTTTTGAATTTCGATATGCTCTAGTTTTCAAAAGTTGCCTTTTAACAAAATAAAGACGGAAATTAAATATTAGCGTAATTGGTGCATGTTTTCAATTGGCGCAAGAAGGGCAAACTTTTGGTTTTTATTAAATTTTTGACAAATTTCGCAATTATTTTGAAATTCAATACACTTGTAGTACAAAAAAGTAGCAAAATATGTAATTTAAACATTCCTTTTAGTCAGGAGACCTGCTAAACTTATTATATAATACGTTTTGCTTCATAAAAATAGTACACATAAAGGCACTTAAGGACGAGGCATTTAAAAGACACTCGGACATCACGGTGGAACGAAAAACATTTTCAGAATTTCAATATGCTCTAGTTTTCAAAAGTTCTATTTTAAAATTAAAAATAAGAATATAAAATCTTTTTTTTCTGCTAAAATATTTTCAAGTGCCGCAAAGAGCTTCAAAATGGATATTTCCTCATATCTCAGAGAAAGAAACAGATATGCATAAGATTCTTGCTTTAAAATGTAAGGAACATGAATACCTAAAAATCAATTCAGGATTTTTCAAAATTCGGCCCCAAGGGTTTTAGGAGGGCTAAACGTGTTTTTACGTATTTTTTACATATTCCGTCATATCTCAGAGAAGGAAACAGATATCCATAAGATTCTTGATTTAAAATGTAAGAAACACGATTAAATGTAACAAACACGATCAATGTCACGATTTTTCGACATTCGCTTTAGATTTTGTAAAAATTGCTAGAAACAATCCAATAATTTATATTTCCTATATATCACTATTTTGAACACCAAATTGGTGGTAGGGGAAAAGAGAGAGATCAACCTTAATTAAATGAAGTGTGGAAAGGTGTGTGTGTGTGTGTGAATTGTATATATCTCGATTGTTAGTATGTATACATCTAGAGCTCAGGTTAACTCCATTCATTTTTATTATCCTGGGCAACGCCAGGTAATTCTTTGTTTATGAAACCGGCGATTTTCACAAGGGTTTATGGGGAAGCCCCCAAACTCCTCGAAGGGCCGGAATCCGGGATGCATATTCTGAAAGACTCACGATTTGGACACTCAATTGCCGGTTTGACGAAAGCATCAGTTTCGCCATCTGTTGACATATATAGGAATCTTTTTATTATAAGTTTTTTTTTTTTACTTCTACGCAATTTAGTATGTTTTAAAATCTGAATTACATATATAACACAGGATTTAAAGAGATTTTAACAAAATAAATAAATGAATAAATTGAAATAAGTATATTATTGAATTTTAAATTTACTTTCTTCAAATATCCACAATAATTTTA
Source organism: Dolomedes plantarius (assembly GCA_907164885.2). Taxonomy (NCBI): domain Eukaryota; kingdom Metazoa; phylum Arthropoda; class Arachnida; order Araneae; family Dolomedidae; genus Dolomedes; species Dolomedes plantarius. Next base: position 159,362,285 of record OU015494.1, on the reverse strand, counting down.
ATTTTTAAAATTTTAATGTTAATTAGAAAATAAATGTATTTAATAAGATTTAATTAAAAAAATTAAGTTGCATAAATTAAAAAATTTAAAGTTTTAAATTCCAATAATATAAATTTATTTTAACATATAATTTTAAATTAATCAAATTTTTAAAATATAAAAATTTATTTTAATTTGGTTACATTTTTATGCTAAATTATTGAAGAAATGAGGGAATGATGCTGAGTATGAAGGAATGACAAATCTTTTGATCTTTCTTTGCTGTAGATTTTTCAATTCCTACTATTAGTTCACACTCTCTCTATATATATCTTGTTCAAATTTTCAATCGTTAATAAAAGTACTTTTTATTCATCCACTCACGTTCAAATACATTTTTTTAAACTTGTAGTGGATGACACTTGATGTTAATACAGTTTTTTTCAAATATTAATTCATTAATTAAATTTAATTAATCAATTTAAGTTTTAGACCTAGAGCGTCTCTTGCTCTTGAATAGTAATTTCCCTTTTGTTACTGTATAAACGGTAGCATTGTGGTATCGCGGATTTCTCCCGTCCTGTAGGATGCGAGATCGAATCCCCAACCTGACGAACTTTTTCTCTCTCTTTCCCCCTCTCCTAATCTCGCACAGTAGGCAAGGTTCTGGCAGGCAATCCTTTTTTTCAATTCCTACTATTAGTTCACACTCAAATTTTTTCTTTGTTGACCTAAGTAGGAATTGACTTTAAAAATTTTTTTATATATTACTTGTTTTTGTTTTATTTTCAGAATTTAATTGAAAATAAGAGCATTTGAAAATCTTGCACTGAAAGCAAGAAAGTGAATGAAAGTCTAGTACTGTATGTGCTGAAGTATATACAGTCTGATAAAAATGGTTCTATATCTTTTTCAAAACAAATATGATTACTTTCAATTATACAAAACAAGTACGATTACTTACACATCTTAAATTTTTTTTTCTAATTTTCTAGGCTTTAAAACATATTGTATTAAGTAATTTCGTGATTTCAAATCAGGAATACTGTATTCAATGCAATATTTTAACATGAACCCATACAGATTCCACTTTCAAACTTATACAATCATTTCAGTACTATATAAAGTATTATTAAAAAAATTTTGAAAATTTTTCAAGCGGCGCATTTTGAATTTATTCTTATTTATTGAAATAGACTGCAAAAAAATTTTTCACTTGAGTAATTTGTATGATTTTTTAATCTGATTTTCTTTAATTTTAGTGACGCTATCTACTGGAAAAATAAACTAATAACATAGGTTTGTAATTGAATCATCTTTCCTTTTTTCGTTGGCTTTGCAAAATATGAAGTAACAAATTTAGCATTTTCAAATTATTAATTAATAAATAAGTAAAAATTATTGTGGATATTTGAAGAAAGTAAATTTAAAATTCAATAATATACTTATTTCAATTTATTCATTTATTTATTTTCTTAAAATCTCTTTAAATCATGTGTTATATATGTAATTCAGATTTTAAAACATACTAAATTGCGTAGAAGTAAAAAAAAAAACTTATAATAAAAAGATTCCTATATATGTCAACAGATGGCGAAACTGATGCTTTCGTCAAACCGGCAATTGAGTGCCCAAATCGTGAGTCTTTCAGAATATGCATCCGGGATCCAGTGGGATATCAAAATTGAAAGAAACATTTTACTGCTGACATCAGCGTGGGGGGGGGGGGTTATTATAATATGCTGATGGGATGCTGACCAGTGGAGAGGGGTATCGATTGGCATAAAATACAAATTTACATATCATGCAAGTAAGCTTTATTAAGGGTACACCCGTGCAACGCCGGGTATATAAAGCTAGGGAGGTATATGTTGCAACCTCGGTTACAACCATGAAATCATGCTGATTGCGATACTCATCGCAATGCTGATTGCTATCAAGCTCACTCGTGTCATTTCAGAAAGTACAAGCTACCTAAGAAATTGCTTAACATCTCACCCACTTTGTCACAAGTAAACGTTTAACAATTATACTATATTGCGCCACTTTGGATATCGGTACTTAAATCTGACAGATTTATCTGCGCAAAGATGAAAGATGTGATGACCAGTGACAATAGAAGCTATAATTTTCCTTTACTTGCTCAGAAATGGTCTTTTGTTGTTGCTGTTGTTTCTGTTGTTGTTCGTCGCATTAGTTTTTGAATGTCCCTGTCTACCAAAAAGCACTCTGATTCATTTCTGCATTTCGCTGATGATATTTTTCCTGTCGACTGCCTGTATCATGTTGAAACAACCTTAGACACTATACCTCAGTAATGTTAACAGTTTCTACTATGTTTACCACAGACCTTCAAATCTCGAGTTCTAAAGATTATATTTTGCTCTTTGTTCTTAGCTTTTTTTATTATTGTTTCATTTGAAATCTCCTCATGCACCACAAGGTATAACATGAGGCTTACAGAAGTAAGTGAAATACACTAAACAAGAAAAATTAAAAATTTAAATTACAAACAAAATTTCGCAAGACAGCAAGACTTTCAACAATCTTAACGAGATCAGAAAAATAGGAGGCCAACAAATGGACAGACGTCTCAAATCCGCCTTTAAGATAGCTCGGGCACTCGCATGTAATTTGCAGTGAAAAAGAAAATGTTCAACATCTTCATCAGCATCACCGCAAGCACAAAGTCCACTGGTCACCAAATTAAAACAAAGCAAATAGCTCTTAAAATTTCCATGGCCAGTTAAAACTTGAGTTAAGTTAAAGTCAGTTGAAAATTGCTTACACTTTAAACGCTGAAAAATAGTTGGACAAAATCTGTTTGTCTACAATGCCTTAGACGAAGCAAGAAATTCAGTATTCCAGTCCAAGACAGTTTTTTCCCTGGCGACACGCTTCCAGTGAGACGCCGAGACAGACATCACTAAATATATTTCACGAAAAGTGTCTTCTTTCGCCAACTGGTCCGCTCTTTCATTGCCAAGATTACCACTATGGTCCCAAATATAAGAAAAATGAATCTCAACAACATTTTCAAGATCGTGCAAAATTGACTGAATTTCTACTACAAGCTTTTCTGTAGAAGCCGTATTACGCAAAAGAAAGAGGGAAGAAAGAGAATCTGAGGAAATAAGATATTTAAGTGTTCCACTTTCCCGGAAAGAATCCTGAATCCATTTTACAACCAGGTTTAAGGATAAAAGTTCGGCCTAGAAAACAGAACATTCATCAAGTAATCGATGCTAAGCTGTAACCTTCTCTATTCCATCTTCATAAATCATAAAAGAAAGACTAACCCTTCCATCTAGCTTACTACCATCCATGAAACATATAGTTTTATACTCCTGAAAAACATCCTCTGCATAGTTAATAACTATAATAGGCTTCGTACTTGCAGGGTTCGGCAAACAAGAAATAGGAAGCTTCCCATCAAGAGTGTTACAAACGCTGTCTTTTATATGGCCCCTCTTAACCTCAAGATTATTTAAGATAATTAAATCAATAGGTGGAAGACCAGAAATAACAAAGACTGCATCATAACTAATGGTCCTATAACCCCGAATAATACGAAGGAGAAATCTTCTTTGAATTCTTCTAAGAAGTCTACTATTTGTTTTCTTTCTCAAGGAGTGTCCCCAAGCTCCTGAAGCATAAGACATCAATGGTACAATACCCTGATTATGTATCAATTTAAGAACATCAGTTTTAACCCCCTAAGTGTTTTTCTTTTTTTTTCTTAGCTTGCTTGATTTTTTTTTCTAAATACCGATACTTCTCTGTTTCAAACCGTCTTTTATCTCTTCAGGAGGAAAGCCTAATGACATAAGATATCTCTTTTCTTGCGCGTAATCTGACTAAGGAACTGAATTAATTCATTTTTCGTTCCCTCTTTTAATAAGGCAGTTTGTTTTTACCCAGTCCATGTACATTTCGCGTATAAATCTGAATTATTTTAGTTCATTCGGCTAATTCACTTTTTCACGAATTTTCAAATAGAGGGGTTTAGGGATAAATAACTTATGTAGATAAGCACAATTGGCAAAAGTTCAGAAAGTAAGTAAATAAATGCTTACCGTAGATCTTCAGGCTCAAAGTCAACTCTGTTGAATAAGGTAGCACCCGTCCATTACAGGCTCTCCAATCCAACTCTCTATGCAGCTTTGTCAGGTTCTTGTGCAGCACTGCTGAGAATAACAATTTAGGCTCAAATTCAATTTAGGCTCATTTTTACCTTCATAATACACTCATGAGCAATTTGCCCAGTTTTCATTTTGCCAGACACCAGTCCTGCACTCTACCCTTCAAACACTATGATAGTATTCTGCCAAATGAAGACGCCCGAAAGCCTTATAACCAATTCTGCGTAGGGTGTCTACTCTTAGCACCTTAAGCGTTCAGGGAACAAAATTTAAATCCTTGATTCTCCTTTTCTAAATTCCATAAATTTTGGTTCTGAATTCAAGCCCTAAGGAAGCTTAATTAAAAAGTTATTTTCTTTTACTTATTCCATCAACAAGTAAAGTTATTAAATTTTCCATTTTCTTTTACCTCTGAGTTTGTTTTCGTCTTGGTCACCTGCCAGCCATGGATACATCTTCCGTGGAGGGTGGGGCTTGTGTATTCATGCTGGCCTGGTAATGCCAATGATTTCGAACGCTAAGTTTTGATTTCTAGGGGTTCGAAGTGTTGGCTGCAAATTGTGCGTTCACGTTGAATAAATAACAAATTAAATCTATATTATTTTGGACTTCATTTTATCGAGGTAAATTTTACACCCTATTAGTATGAAAAGTAATCATTTTTCTTGCTATATTTTAGGATTTTTAATAAACACGTAGATTTCAAATAAGTTTATTTATTACAATATAAAAACCTTTTCTTTTTTAAATTTTTGTATTTTTTACAGGTATATAATTTCGAAGTTTCATCGACTTATATTTGCAACTAGCTTTATATACCCGGCGTTGCACGGGTGTACCCTTAATAAAGCTTACTTGTATGATATGTATATTTGTAATTTAAGCCAATCAATACCCCTCTCCACTGGTCAGCATCCCATCAGCATATTATAATAACCCCTCCCCCATGCTGATGTCCGCATTAAAATGTTTCTTTCAATTTTGATATCCCATTGGATCCCGACCCTTCGAGGAGTTTGAGGGCTTCCCCATAAACCCTTGTGAAAATCGCCGGTTTCATAAACAAAGAATTACCTGGCGTTGCCCAGGATAATAAAAATGAATGGAGTTAACCTGAGCTCTAGATGCATACGTACAAACAACCGAAATATATACAATTCACACACACACCTTTCCACACTTCATTTAATTAAGGTTGATCTCTCTCTTTTCCCCTACCAACTATTTGGTGTTCAAAATAGTGATATATAGGAAATATAAATTATTGGATTGATTCTAGCAATTTTTACAAAATCTAAAGCGAATGTCGAAAAATCGTGACATTGATCGTGTTTGTTACATTTAATCGTGTTTCTTACATTTTAAATCAAGAATCTTATGGATATCTGTTTCCTTCTTTGAGATATGACGGAATATGTAAAAAACACGTTTTGCCCCCCCCCCATCCCCCTTGGGTGCCAAATTTTGAAAAATCCTAAAATTGATTTATAGGTATTCATGTTCCCTACATTTTAAAGCAAGAATCTTATGGATATCTGTTTCCTTCTTTGAGATATGAGGGAATACGTGAAAAACACGTTTTGCCCCCTCGCCCCCTGTGGGGGCTGAATTTTGAAAAATCCTTAAAAATTTTTTTAGGTATTCATATTTGTTACATTTTAAAGCAAGAATCTTATAGATATCTGTTTCTTTCTTTGAAATATGAGAGAATATATGAAAAATACGTTTTGCCCCCTCCTCCCTATGGGGCCGAATTTTGAAAAATCCTGAAATTGGTTTTAATGTATTCGTGTTTCTTACATTTTAAAGCAAGAATCTTATGGATATTTGTTTCCTTCTTTGAGATATGAAGGAATATGTGAAAAACACGTTTTGCCCCCCCCCCCCCCCCTTGGGGTCAAATTTTAAAAAATCTTGAAATTGAATTTAAGGTATTCATGTTCCTTACATTTTACAGTAAGAATCTTATGGAGATCTGTTTTTTTTTCTCTGAGATATGAGGGAATATGGGAAAAACACGTTTTGCCCCCCCCAACCCCTATGGGGGCCGAATTTTGAAAAATCCTGAAACTGATTTTTAGGTATTCGTCTTCCTTTCATTTTAAAGCAAGAATCTTATAGATATCCGTTTCCTACTTTGAGATATGAAGGTATATGTGAAAAACACGTAAAAACACGTTTAGCCCCCTTCCCCCCCCCCCCTTTGGGGCAGAATTTTGAAAATCCTAAAATTGATTTTAGGTAATTAAGTTCCTTACATTTTAAAGCAAGAATCTTATGGATATCTGTTTTTTTTTTCTCTGAGATATGAGGGAATATGGGAAAAACACGTTTTGCCCCCTCCCCCCATGGGGGTCAAATTTTGAAAAATCCTGAAATTGATTTTTAGGTATTCGTGTTCCTTTCATTTTAAAGCCAGAATCTTATGGATATCTGATTTCTTCTTCGAGATATGGAGGAATATGTGATAAAACATGTAAAAACACGTTTAGACCCCCTCCCCCCTTGGGGGACGAATTTTGAAAAATTCTGAAATTGGTTTTTAGGTATTCATGTTCCTTACATTTTAAAGCAAGAATCTTATGGATATCAATTTCCTTCTTAAAGATATGAAGGAATATGTGAAAAACACGTTTTTCCTCCCCCCTTCCCCCCATTGAAGGGGCGAATTTTGAAAAATTCTAAAGCTGATTTTTAGGTATTCGTCTTCCTTTCATTTTAAAGCAAGAATCTTATGGATATCTGTTTCCTACTTTGAGATATGAAGGTATATGTGAAAAACGCGTTTAACCTCCCCTCCCCCCCCCCCCCCTTGGGGCCGAATTTGAAAAATCCTGAAATTGGTTTTAAAATAATCAAGTTCCTTACATTTTAAAGCAAGAATCTTTTGGATATCAATTTCCTTCTTTGAGATATGAAGGAATATGTAAAAAACACGTTTTGCCCCCCTCCCCCCCCCCCTTAGAGGTCGAATTTTGAAAAATCCTGAAACAAATTTTTGATATTCGTCTTTCTTTCATTTCAAAGCACGAATCTTATGGATATTCGTTTCCCACTTTGAGATATGAAGTATATGTGAAAAGCACGTTTAGCCCCCCCCCCCCCTCCCCTTGGGGCCGAATTTTGAAAAATCCTGAAATTGATTTTAGGTAATCAAGTTCCTTACATTTTAAAGCAAGAATCTTATGGATATCTGTTTTTTTCTTTGAAATATGTTGGAATATGGGAAAAACACGTTTTGCCCCCTTCCCCCCCCCCGGAATGGGGGCCGAATTTTCAAAAATCCTAAAATTGATTTTTAGGTATTCGTGCTCCTTTCATTTTAAAACAAGAATCTTATGGATATCTGTTTTCTTCTTCGAGATATGAAGGAATATGTGATAAAACACATAAAAACACGTTTAGTTTTCTCCCCCCCCCCCCCTTGTGGGGCGAATTTTGAAAAATCGCTTCTTATATGACGCCTTCAGCACTAAAGTAATAATCTCCTAAAATATGATATCTGTATCACCAATAGTTTTTGCTGGGCGTTGATACGTGAATAAGTCAGGACTTCTTCCTTTATATATATAGACGTTCATATTAAATGGGAAATTATATACGGTAATATCTCACTGAATAAAGTTTTGAGCTGTATGAAGGGTTTAAAGATACACAGATTTCTCTGTGTTAAATTAAACAAGACTGAACGAGGATTTTGCGAGAATAAATAGAACTTTCTTGAAATGAAAAGAAAATACTCGTCAGAGTAGTTTAAATTCTTGACAGTGGCCTCTAATAAATATAGGAGGAAAAGTATATCAGTCAACCTTTTAATATATAAAGGAGTACTTTGCTATTCTGTGCCGCATATTTTAAAGTTTGGTTGCTGCAGCAACCAATCTCCCCACTTAGAAAGAAATTGCCAAGTGATCCAAATTAAAAAGTGTTTTAAACTTTGGGGTTAAAGGTTGTTTTATTTTTGCTTTGTTTTTTCTAATATCGTTTCTAGATTTGAACTTTGGTTACATTCATTTCGATGTTAAACTCAAGGATGATCCAAATAAGGCATTTAATACCAAGAATGGCCTTTTCGCTTTCAAACGAGTGCTTAAATAACTAAACACAGCCTTGGCGAGCCTTTAGAAATTTATGAACACAATATTAAGGCCGATGCTTCATAATGTAAATATAGTTTGTAAAATACGCTCTATAACAAAAGAATCGACGCACCGAGAAGATGTTGTCCTATTTTAATGAAATTTCCTACACAAAGATGTTTGGACCGAACATGCAAATGATTAAAATTTGGTGTCCAACGAATGAATAGCGGGAGCTCCAGCGCATCAGAACTGCGCATCCAGCAGGTGTATATAAGGAGCGATTCTCGATCTGATGCTCAAATTTTCTGTTGCATTACGACTGCGGATATCTTACGTCGACTGTAACAATGACTCGCCGAAGGATTCGTGCTCATTATGTGCATATTTCAGAGTTTGAAAGAGGTCGTGTCATCGGATTGAAAGAAACTGGTTGAGGAAATCGAAGCATTGCTCGACATCTGGGTCGAAGCGATGCAGCGATTAGACGATACTGGCAACAGTGGGTCAACAACGACATATTTAAGCGTCAGGATAGCAGCGATCAACCTAGAACCACAACAGAACTGGAAGACAAAGCGATTGTTAGATCAGCTGTCACAGCACCGGATTCGTCGTTACCAACCATGTGACGTGTGACCCGCACTCAAGTGTCCAACATGAGCATTTACATACTGAGAGAGTGGAATCTACGCTCACGCCTACAACGCTTAATCCTCACGCCTGTACACCGTCAATTCCGATTACAATGGTGCTTAACTGGGGACTCGGTACCCTTTGAAGGAATATTTTTGCAGAAGTATATTTACCTATAGTATACACATATTATTATAGGTAAAACTTAAACAAACTGATTTTAACAAGAATAAAAATTATTTTGTGGGTAAAAATTGAGTAATTTAAATTTTTTTTAAAAAATTAAAGAATTTTAAAAATTGGTCTTCTCCTTTAGTTCTCAAAATTCTAACATGATTTTTTTATTAGATGTTTATGACATTATACTTTATAGTTTTAAGGATCGATTTTGCATATAATGAATTAGTTTCTGAGAAAAATAATAAAATGTACAAGTGTAGGCAAAAATCAGCAAAAAACATGGTTTCCTCAACATTTCGATTTTTCTTTTTTTTTCTTTTCATTATATTGTAAAATACCTCCCTAGTTTTATTAAATACATTATATTAAACATACAAAAAAATATTGGAGTCATTTGACATATATTTGTAGGCGTAGCCGTTATTTAAACACAGTAAAACGTCAAAAACAGCAAACTGAGAAAAATCCATTTAAATATTTAAGCACTGAAAAAACTGTATATGCCTATTCCAGTTTCCGTAATATTGATGTCGTTATGTTGCTACTTATATATCTTTAAAATTATAGCAATTTTCTTTGAATAGGTGAACATCTAGTTATAATTAGAGGCTTTTATTAAAAACTTATCCAAACAGAAATAATGAGAGAACTGGTGAAAAATGGGAATAACAATTTAAATATCTTTCTTAGAGTGCTTTTAAATATTTATAAATATTATTACGAGACATTTTTAATAAAGATTGATAGCATAAATTAAAAGTTTCGTTAAGAATTTTAAAATTTAAGTTGCAATGGTTCATCAACAGAGTACACAAACCTCGGTCATAAACTTCGGTCATAACACTTGACGATTTTTAAAACATCCTGCTGATTATGTAACGCCGCCTCTCTCTCTGGATAGCTGTTCTGTTTTACGAATAGCATTTTTTATAATTTACGAGTAAGTTGGTACTTTGCATTATTATGCCTTTTCCGAAACAAAAATTTTCGTGAATGCAATACAACACCAAATTTTTCTTGGAATGACCTGTATTTATTCCTAGTGTCTTTTGTACTTCTCTTATTGTATGCATGGTACCCGTATTAAATTCGCAAACTGCTGTTGTTACAGAGTTTTACACGTTGTTTATTAGCAAATATTTCTGTAGGGAACTTTGACGAAATCACACTGTGCAAACTGTCATCAGTATTTTGAGTTCCACAATGTACGTATATTTCCAGAAGTTCGCTAGATGAAAGCCGTTGACATACTGGTAGAATTTTTGGAAGAAATACTTCATTTATTGAGGTTCCTACTCTTATTTTGTGACTATCTGGGTTATCCCCGGGGTTATTTGTAATTTAGGGAGGAAATTTTAGAGTAAAAGGAATGTAAATACCAAAGTGGGCTTGGCATTTAAAGGGCTGACGAGATAAAGCAAGGTATTTTTGATACACTTACAATCGTCAGATCATCTCAAAACTTTGTACCAATATACTAGAGGTGCCAAAGTATTTTTTTAACAAAAAATTTAAAAATCGATATTTTCATCAATAGAAGGGTACCAAGTCCCCTTAACTAGATCAAATTGGAACTGCACTGACTGGGGACGTATAGTCTTTAGTGACGAGTCCCGTTTCCGACGGTGTCCTGACGACCATCGAAGACGTGTGTGTCTGGAAACGTCCAGGGCAGCGTGGAAATCCTGCCCTTACTATTGCACGCCCCATAGGCCCACAATAGGTCGTTATGGTCTAGGGTAGTGGTGCGCAAACTTCATTAGACCGCGACCCCCTTTCTTTAAATAAGAAATCCCTCGACCCCCAATGAAAATACACTGCTGGCCACCCAAATTGCAACACCAAGAAAGACAAGAGATATTACAACAGAATTTATTCTGTAGATAACATGTTGACCAAGTATCAAATGATTAAATTTATAGATTTCTGTGAAGTGTGGTTCCTGCCAAAATCAGTAGCCAGAGTAGCCGCCATTGTTGGAGATCACCGCTGCCACACGCCTCGGCATTGATTCAAAGAGACTTTGGATGAGTTCTTGAGGTACAGCAGACCAAGCAGCTTCCACACGTCGACAAAGTTGCTCTGCTGTGGCAACTGGGGATGGAATCTGGGTCAATCGTAGAGCAACCATGGACCACATGTTTTCTATCGGCGAAAGATCCGGAGAGCGAGGCGGCCAGGGAAGCAATTCAATCTGGCGATTGACGAAGAACCGTTGGACAATGCGTGCCACATGTGGTCGCGCATTATCCTGTTGAAATATGGCTGTGGGCAAGCCCTGAAGGTAAGGAAGGACAACTGGCTCCAACACCTCGGAGATGTAGCGCTGGCTGTTTAAAGTACCGGCAATGCGTACTAGAGGTGTGCGAGAGTGATATCCAATACCGCCCCATACCATAATACCCGGTTCAGGACCAGTGTGGCGGTGCATAACGCAGCTGTTCAGCATCCTCTCTTCACGGTGTCTCCAGACTCGAATGCGACCATCGTGGTGTTGCAGACAGAAGCGTGACTCGTCAGTAAAGACAATTTCATTCCATTCTGCCGTCCACATCCTTCTGTCATCGCACCATTGGCGGCGGAGACGTCTGTGGTTCTGCGTCAAGGGTAGACAAAGCAATGGACGTCTTGCGGATTGCGGACAGACCACTCTGCTGTAAACGGCGTCGAATGGTACGCGCAGACACTGGATGATGCGTTACAGACTGCATGTGCTGTGCTATGGTTCGTGATGTGACTGAGCGATCCGTCACTGCCATGCGCACAATTTGCCTGTCATCACGTGTAGTGGTGCGCTGGGGTGGATGCGATCGAACATGCCGGTCCGTCGTACCCTCCTGCATCCAACGATCACATATCCGCATTACAGTTGTTTGGTTTCGTCCTACACGACTACCGATTTCCCTGAAAGATAATCCACAATCTCGGTAGGCCACTATCCTTCCTCTGTCGAACTCGGATACTTGATCAAAAGATGATCGCTGTTTTCGACGAGGCATAATTGATCGTTTTTTGAAAAAAACACAAGAAAAACACAGTTGCCGAACTTGAAATCGTCGAAATCTCCAAGCCTTAAATAGCGCTTTGAAGTGGCGCCACAGGCGCGCGTGATGTGCGTCTGCGCTGAAATTCTAATCATTTGCATATCTCACCTCCGCTAATGCATGTTGTAAATTTCATGTTATTTGCATGTTTCCTTCAGGGTGTTGCAATTACAGTGGCGAGCAGTGTATTTTGAAAGTAGCAATTTTTTTTCAGTTATGAAAATGTTCACAAAAAAACTGAAAAAAGGAATAAGCAAATATTAACAAACTTTTTAAAAAATTAATGAATTGTATATCTGGGGGTAAAAATTTTAACATTGCATAACAATAAAAAAAGTCTCGCTTGCCTTCTGCACTTGTTTTCGACGTATCTCATGTGGCTAAAACTTCAGATTTAAATATTAATACGCATTTAAAAATTAAAATTATAAAAGAGCTTGATATCAAAATTATAAACTTTATACCAAAACATTAAAAATTATGAACTCTGTTTATTCTTATCAAAACTAAAATACTTCAAATTTGTAATTAAATGTTTGATAAAGTTCAGCTTTAGATTACATTATTGGGGCGGTAAGGATTGAACATTTAGAAACAATGTCATATTTTTAACAAAAAAGAAGTTAAAAATTTGTAATTATGGAAAATTTTAACGCATAAATAAATACTTGAATATGATAAATTTATTCCAAACTATCCGTGACCCCTCCAATTTTTTGGGGGACCCCTCTATGGGTCGCGACCCACAGTTTGCGCACCACTGGTCTAGGATGCCATTTCCTTTGATAGCTGGACACCTTTCAATGCACCAGATGAGGCCTGATATAGCTGCCAGGGCCCTCCAAGTTTTTACCCCGACCGGGGTTAAAACAAGTTGATGACATTCTCAGAAATTTTTTTAACAATAGGCTCTCCGTAATTAATAATGATTCGCTAGAACCTGCCACCCCTGCTGAAATCCTGAATGCTATCAACTCGCTCCCCAATAAAAAAGCTCCCGCCCTTGACAATATCACCAACCCGGCAGTAAAAAATAGCTGTGTCAATAGCTAGCCCGGCAGTAATATTACGGTCCCTTAAATTATGTTACCTATATTACTCAGCTAACCAACAAAATTTTTAAATATAAATATTTCCTAATAGCCTGGAAAACTGCTATAATCATCTTAATAAAAAAACCTAGTGAAGACCCTACAATTCCTAAAAATTACCGTCCAGTAAGTCTGCTCTCCGCTCTTAGTAAGCTGGATGAACACATACTGTGTAAAATAATAAACAGGTTCCTGGATGATCATAGTGCCATTATAAACCCCCAATTTGGCTTCAGAGCCCAACACTCGACTACTCATCAACTGCTCCGAGTGACGGAATTCATTCATATGGGATTTCAGAATCGGATGCAGACTGGTGTCATTCTCTTTGATATAGAAAAAGCTTTTGATCGCGTCTGGCCCAGCGCGCTAATTTATAAACTTATCAGACTTTAGTTGCCCTATGATATTATTCACTTAATCCATTTCTAACTACTTAATATAACCTTTAAAGTCCGCTACACTAAATTAGCTTCCTCTACATGTAACATTAACGCAGGCGTTCCACAAGGTTCGAAGCTCAGGCCACTTTTGTTTAACATCTATATTAATGACATTCCATCCTCTACAAACACAACACTGGCCATGTTTGCGGATGACACGGCAATCTTAGCGAAGAATCACAAAATATATCCATATATACCTTCAAAGGCCCATTGACATGTTTGAACGGTGGAGAATTAAATTAAACCCTGCTAAAACGAAAGCCATATTTTTTAGTTTTAACAGAATTCCACCTCCGCCGGTCATAGTGTATGGTCTCTTAGTGCACTTCGAGAGACAGGGAAAATACCTTGGGGTTTATCTAGATAGCAGGTTAACTTGGAAAAAAATAGTATCCAATATCGGAATATTTCTTAGAGACCGTAGGAACTTAGCGCACCTCCTGTACCAGAACCAAATGAGTATGGAAAATAAACTTTTATTATATAAGACTGTCCTTCGACCCATCTTGCTTTATGCTGCTCCGGTGTGGGGATCAGAAGCGGACACTCATATTCAAAGGCTGCAGACAATGCAAAATAAAATTCTCCGTGGGATTAGGAAAGCCCCTTGGTACCTGCGTAATGAAGTAATGCATAGAGATATGACAATAGAACCTATTCGGCACCACATTAACTTTTATGAAAACATCTATTCAGTTAATAATGAAGACCTTGTAAACCTCCCGGACTATGACCCTAGAGCGTCCTAAGGCCACCATGGTTATTAACCCTGGCCTCATTCCTGTACGCAATAGTTAAATTTTTTTCCTCTTATTCTACTACTAAATTCCAAATTTCAGTAGCCCAACTACTTCTGGTTTCTGAACTGTCACTCCTAATTAATCGACCATAGATTCACCTCGTGGCTCCCTCTCGTGCCAGCTTTAGCTGACAAAAGGGGGATAATAATTCTTCTAACTGGTAAACCTTCCAATCTGGTAATCTTAGTAAGCTTCGCTACTCCTAGTAAACATCGCTACTCACTCTTGTTAGATTTCTGTCTGATAGCCCTTCTCAGTATTTTAAAACTCATCTTGACCGTCCTAATTTGTCATTTATTTTTTTCAACAATATTCTTCCAAAATCTCTCTATTTTAATACTTTCTCTATATCCCCCAGGTTTTCGGTCATTACCAACTAACTTTAAATTTGAAACTACTATTAGCAGCTCTTAAACTCTAATTATAATTTAATTTAATCTAACTTAAACTTTAAATTATTTTTTTAATTATTATTATTATTAATTATTCACATTATCAAATGTCCTGTAATCTTCCGAACGGTAACCATGAAACACCCCACGTTTGATACTGAGGATAAGGAGCTCGTGCTCTAAGGCGCCTCGCAAGCTCTACCTACGATGACGAAACTAATGGTGGTATTTTGACACTGACATTGACATAAAACACTATAGAGGCACCAGGGAACAAGACCTCCTTATCCTCAGTATCAAGGTTAGTATGTGACATAAGATTACCGTTCTTAAGGTTATAAATAGTGTTGACAATGATTAAGGGAGAAAAAATAAATTAATTAGTTGAAAAGTCAACTAATTAACTAGAACGAATACAAAGTAACCAATGTGGCATGGCTAACTTAAATGATAATGGAGAATTTAAACAATGGGTGAAACAAGAGATTAGTAAATTTAAAAAAAAATTAATCAAAACTAGAAGACGGGGAATTTGGAATATGATTGGGATAAAAAAAAAAACAAGTTAGTGGAAGTTACAAGAAAGGACGGTAGGTCCGAAGTCCGTAAGGCGCGAGTAGCGAAATCAAAGAAGAAAGCAAGCAGGATTGGATTTCCGGGAATAGGTTATCAATCCCCTTCTCCAGCAAACAGCTGGTCCGAAAGGGAATCGCATGGTAGAAAGAGAATCAGTCGAAAAAGAAAGACAGGTCAGAAACGAGAAGTAGCCGGGCAGCATATAAGAAAACTGTACTTGGATAGAAACCTGGAGGATAATGCGCGCTTATCATTGGTCGAATCGTCCTGTCATTCTTTCCAATTCCTGAAAGGCGTTCTCCTTTCGACCAAAGCCGAAGATGTATCGCTTTTAAGGAGTATATGCGCTCATGGTGATTTCACTCATCATTTTTTAATAATATACTGTTATGCTCTATGCTAAAATACATAATATAGGAAATACCATTAGTTTCGTAGCCGATAAAAGGCTGTATGTGAAAAACACGAAATTTGACGATAAGTACAACGCATTTGACATAAAGCCACGGTGAAAATACGATTAGCACAAGTTAAAATGCGTACAAATTTAAAATAAATTTTGAAATAGGCGGAAAAAAAGTTTAAAAATTGCCAAGAAATCACAGCAATCGAAAATTAAGCTGTGAAAATATGCTTATGTGTGAAAACGGTAATGCCATCTGTATGAAGATAGGGAAAGTAATAAAAGTTACAAAGTAAAATTGTAAGAACTCCTTTAAACTTTATACCAACTCATCGCTGTTATCGATCAATTCGAAAGGAAATATGGAAAGAATATTCGTGTTTTTCTAAAACAGCTGCTAGAATGCTGAAAAATGCTTAATATGCTGTTTTTTATAATGGAAAATTGGTTTATTTTTCATTTAAGGCACTATAAAATTACAACAATTTAAAATTATTTAATGTTGTATAAACCAAGTTAAATGTCTGTTATTTTTTACACCAGTTTATTAAATGTTTTATTTAATTTTCCATTTTGTTGGTTGTTTTGAATAAACAAAAATATCTTGCATGTCACATTTTTAACTTTAAATTATTATTTCGTGGTGTATGAACCAAGTTAGTTTTCTGTTATTTTTTACACCACTTTATTTGATGTTTTATTTAAATTTACATTTTGTTGGTTGTTTTGAAAAAACAAAAATATTTTGCAAGTCACATTTTTTTATTGAAAGGAAAAAAAATTAAAACAAAAAAAATTTAATTTTTCCCTTTTGAGGTTTTTTTTTAATAACCACACTCACACTAGGTTTTAACTTTATTAGCATTTGTTTTATTAATGCAAGAATTATTAATTACATGAAAATTCAGAATGCTACATAGTATATTTTTTCTTCAGTGAATGTAAAAAAGATAAACAACGTGAGCTAATGTCCATGCCCTTGCATTTTTCATTTGGTTGATTAAGCTTTATATTAGTACATAAGGAATGGCTTCTTTTTCTTTTTACTGATACACCTGAAGCTGGACGGCCAGACAGTAAACGTTTCGAACCTCTTGTAACTTTTAAAGATCTCCTGGCAATAGATGTTGGTTGAACATGGATTGACGCACCAGCTCTGCCGAAGAGAAATTCTGTTACAAGCAGTATGAAGGAATTCTTCCCACTGGCCCTCAGAACTGGTTTTATTCAACTTGGAATAAAGTTTTTATGTCCGTTTAAAGATTATTTATGCAATTATTTATACAATTATTTATCCAATTATTTTTGTCCGTTATGGACTTTAAGTTACTTATTATTATTGTATCAGAATTTTCAACAATAACATTCTGAAACTGAACAGGGAAGTCTTCATTTCTAACATCCATACGTCTCAATAACAAATCCATTTTTTCAAGATGGCGTTTGTTTTGATCGTTTTACGGCGCTTTGAATAGAGGCGGGACAACAGCAGCCAATGGCAAGCGCGCATTATCAGCAGGTTTTTATCCAAGTACAGTTTGCCTATATGCAGCCGGGCAATTGTAATTTTGAATTTTGATAAGGAGGAAAGGAATTACCGAACAGGAACAAGGCCGGGGTTCATAATCAAAGTATCCTTCGGGTGCCTAAAGCACTCCCTAGGATCATAATCAGGCAGGTTAGCAAGTTCTTCGTTATTGATTGAGTATATCCTATTGTAAAAGTTCGTAGCCAGATCTTTTATATGATGCCGAATAGGTTTCATAGCCAGATCCCTATGAATAAGAGCGTTACGTAGGTACCATGGAGCCTTCCTGATACCACGAAGAGTCTTGTTTTGTATAGTTTGCAGTCTCTGGATATGAGTGTCAGCTGCTGAGCCCCAAACCGGAACAGCATACAACAGAATTGGGCGAAGCACTTTCTTATACAATAAAAGTTTACTATCAATACTCATTTGGTTCTGATACAAGAGGTGTGCGATACCCCTATGTGCCATAAAGAACTTTCTAATAATGTATTCTATATTTTTTCTCCAGGTTAGCCTGCTATCCAAGTAAACTCCAAGGTATTTCCCCTCTCCTTCAAAGTGTACCAGATGACCACATACTGTGACCGGTGGAGGTGGAATCCTGTTATAGCTAAAATATATGGCTTTCGTTTTAGCAGGATTTAATTTAATTCTCCACCGTTCGAACAAATGCTCAAGAATGTCAACAGGCCTTTGGAGTTGCTTGTGCATATATTTAGTATTGCGATGCTTCGCTAAAATTGCCGTGTCATCCGCAAACATGGCTAGTGTAGTGTGTGGAGAATGTGGGATATCATTAATAAATATATTAAATAAAACAGGCCCTAACTTGGAGCCCTGAGGAACTCCACCATTAATGCTACGTAGTGAGAAAATTGATTTGTGTGGCGAACTTTAAAGGTTCTGTTAAGCAGATAAGAGAGAATTAGGGGAATAATAGCAGATGGCATCTTAAGTTTAATTAGTTTATAAATTAGTGCGCAATGCCATACGCGGTTGAACGATTTTTCTATGTCGAAGAGAATTGCGCCAGTCTGCATCCGATTCTGGAATCCATCATGGATGTATTCCGGTACTCGGAGTAGCTGATGCGTAGTGGAATGTTGGGCTCTAAAACCAAATTGTTCATTAATAATGACATTGTTATCATCCAAGAACTTGTTGATTCTTTTACACAGTATATGTTCAACCAGTGCTAAGAGAGGAGAGTAAACTAATGGGACGATAATTTTTTGGAATGGAGGGATCCTCGCTAGGTTTCCTAATCGGTATAATTATCGCAGTTTTCCATGCTATTGGAAAGTAATTAAATTCGAAAATTTTATTGGTGAGCTCACATAAAATATTAACGTAATTTATAGGTAAGATTTTTATAGCAGTATTAGTTATGTTATCAATTCCAGGTGCTTTATTATTAGGAAGCGAGTTGACAGCATTTTGAATTTCAGCAGGGGTGGTGGATTCAAGAGGTTCGTTATTGATAGAGCTGTTACCTCCATCACTGACAATATCAATAATGCGCTTAACTCTGCCAAGACTCAAATTCCCCCAAATAACAATAATAAACTCTCACTGTGCATTATAACACAAATTAGAAATAGAAATCAAATTAGGAAAATTTGGCAGCGTACGGGCGATCCGTCAGTGCACGGTGAATTTCATAGACTTAATACTAAAATTAAAAATGATATCAAAAATTATAAAAATAAAAAATGGACTGTGTTTATTGAGTTACAACAATAGAAGACAGCCTATTGTTGTAAAACTGTCTGAGAATGTCGTCAACTTTATTAATAGTGTATGGGCAAAAGGCATTATGGTGGGGGGAGAACTGATTTTCGTAGTTATCTGCCAAGGCCTCAATTTTGTCCGAGTCACTCGTCAGAATGCCAGAAGGGGAGTTTAAAGAGGGGAGTGAGGTAGCCGGTTCTTAATACGTTTTAGATCATTCCAAATGCTATTGTCCGAGGGAGCGAGTGACTCAATAAACACAGTCCATTTTTTATTTTTATAATTTTTGATATCATTTTTAATTTTAGTATTAAGTCTATGAAATTCACCGTGCACTGACGGATCGCCCGTACGCTGCCAAATTTTCCTAATTTGATTTCTATTTCTAATTTGTGTTATAATGTACAGTGGGAGTTTATTATAGTTATTTGGGGGAATTTGAGTCTTGCCAGAGTTAAGCGCATTATTGATATTGTCAGTGATGGAGGTAACAGCTTTATCTATATCCTCTTTACAGTTAATACTGTTGAAAGTAGGGGGAGACTTAAAAACATTATTAGTATAGTCAATCCAATTTATGAAGTGGGGGTTTAGTATAGAAGGGAGGGGAGTATTAGCATGTAAATTTAAAATGATTGGAATATGGTGAGAGGAAAGAGCGTCTATTGTGGTAATGTCATAAGGAAAATTAATATTATTTAAAAGAGCAAAAGTAATGACTGACTGAGAACCAGAGTAGCTGAAACGGGTAGGGGTGGGTGGGAAAGCTATATCTATACTATTATCATTACAGTATTCATTAATTTCCTTTCCATACCTATAGATGAAATTTCTATTGTACGCGCAGTTCCAGCGTGGGTAGTGTGCATTAAAATCCCCAGCCAAAATATCTTTATCACCTAGGGAGAATAAATTTTGAATATCAAGACTGGCAGAAAAATTATAAGCTGCCCTGGGGTATATGCTACCAATGTAGATAGGATTATTGGGGGTAAGATAAATTTTGACTATGATATTTTCAAGAATATTCAGATTAAGACTGGGGATATGATCAAATTTAATGTTTCTCGTGATATAGATTGCTGTTCCTCGATAAGGTAGGGTACTATTATTAATGCTGTCAACACGTAGCGTGTGCATTAAATTATAATTTTGGATTTTAAGGTACCTCCCATGGCGATTTCTAACCTCCTGTACCAGAACCAAATCAACAGGGTTATCGATGAGGAAATCCCTAAGTTCGTCAATCTTGGTTTGCAGCCTATCAGCGTTCCAACTCAGTATCCTAACTGCCTTACGAGAGATTAAAGAGAAGAGGGCGCCCCCTGGGAATCAGCCGCCAGAGCTGGGAGTTTACTATTTAAGCCCATAAGGGCCATGAAATCTATACCGGTTTCTCTAGCATGGGTTCCTATTTTTGAGATTGCAGCCTCAATAGCAAGAAGTTTCTTGAAGTCCCTTTCAAGTCTTTCAACTGAAATATCGCTGGCTATTGTGTTACTGCATAGGGTGAGAACGGGGGATGCTACACTATTACCAATTTCAGTTGCTACTGTTGGGGGTAGCAAAACCTGTTTTTGAGGTTTAAAAAGTGCACTGTAGCCTTTTTCTGGGGCAGCTGCTGACTTTTGGAACGAGTATCCAGAATTGGTTTGTAGAATTAACCTACCATTATCATCATTGATCTTTCCTACATATCTAATTGATTGTATCTGCTTTTTTTTATTTTTAAGATAATTGGGGTGGCGGACACAACCCTTATAATTGGCAAGATGATCTCCCCCAAGGTCTGCACACTTAGCCTTCTTGGATTGTGGCTTTTGGCATTGATTTGTCTTGTGGCTCTCACCACATTTTAAGCATCGTGCATCCAATTGGCAAGTATCGCTACTGTGGTGGAAGTTCAAACAATTATAGTTTCGTTTCGCCCCCCCCTTTAAATTTATAAGTCTCTACCCTTACAATAAAACGTAGGAATTCCCTAGTTTCATAAATTTCTTTGGTTTTGTTATTAGAAAATAGGTTACACAGAAAAATTGGTAATTTAGATTTGTCTTTAAACCTTTTGAGTTGTGCTACCATTTGAACTGAATAACCCAGGGCAATCAGTTCCTCTCTTACTTCCTCAATCGGGATATCTGAAGGGATACCTTAGATTAAAATTTTTAGTGGGCGATTTTCCCTGGGATTCATTGCAAAGAATATGATTTCACGTTGCATAAGGAGATTCTGTATACTTCTAAACTGAGTGATTGTTTTAGGAAAAACTTTAACGAATTTTCCTGAGTCCTGGAGTTGAAGTTTATCATTCGCAACTTTGTTGATTTCTTGCGTTATATTTTTCCATTCTTTATCCTGACTTTTCAAGATCCAAAAGGGATCTGGCTTCTTCTCCCTTGGTGCTTGCACACTAATTTCAGGGGTGTTATATACCTCTGTTTCATCATTAATCCCTTCACTCTCGTACCTCAGTATATCATAGCGATTTTTTGTACTGATAACATTTTCCCTTACTTCCTCTACCGAGATTTTCTTCGCAAGGTTTTTGGATTTCGGAATTTCCCTCTCATTATTCATATTCTCAGTACTATTAACATCATTATCACTAAAACTTAATTTCCTAGATTTTTTTCTGTTTAATAGGCCACAATATATTTATGTCAACATGCTGATAAATAATATTAATATTATCAACACTACATGAATACCAAAACTCAGTAAACAAATGCCACATACCTCTCAATATCGTCGTCGCTCGATAATAGACGTTTCCAGAGCTATTCAGTCCTTGGTTAAAGTCCTTTAAGAAATCTGTAATCCGTGAGATCTGGGCATCGTTGATTTTTATAATCCATGCGCACACTACATTCTTCTAGTCGTCTTATCACTTCAGAGATCAGTTCCGGTCGGAATCCATTTATAACACCATTTAGAAGCACATCACTACTAGAGATCGCCGTATTTTCTATATCCATATAAGTTGCCATCTTGTCGTTAAGATTCAATCTATTGTTTTCCAAATTAGTACCGTAATGAAAGGCTGTCACTAGAACAGGCCCGTCACTCATACGAAGGATTAATTAATCCCCATAAGGCCACAGACAAGTAAAAGCAACCGAAGATAAAAGCAAAAACAGCGTAAAAACGTGGGTCACACGCGAGGCTTCTGCTGGTATTTTCGTAATTTTGGGTAAATTCCATTTGTATCCATGATTTCAAATGCCCCAGGTATCCCTCATTATTCAATATGTTAACTGCAACTTTGATCGAATTTCGTAACTATAACCGCATGTGTCTTAAATCACAAGTTCTGCTTTCCTTGATAGTATAGTACTATAGTATTGCTTTCAACGTTGATGTGATGGACGATTTGTGTATAGAAGTTTGCGGTGAAAACGGAGCCTACTATAAGGTATTGGTTTTGCTTTAAAGTATAATTTCCATCTTACTTTCCTCTTTTAATGTGGAACTCTTCCTCTCCTAACTTAGCCCGTATTGCTGGCTGTTTGGTTCGTTTTTACTGAGCTTAATTTACTTAACTATCTGTTTTAAGAACTCTTAAGTTTTTTGTTTAAATATATTTACATATTTTGGTTAAAAGCTTTACAATATACTCATTGTAATCATATTCTCTTGAAGGCGTTATTATTAAAAAATAGTGTTCAGATTTATTGGATTAAGAATTGTGGACTGTGATACATCAGAGTTGTTACACCGTTATTTATTCTGCTAGTTTAACTAATTTGTCTTCCTAGTTTTAATCGGTTGAAAATCATACTGCCGTATTCATGATTTGGGAAATTTGCATATGCTATGTAAAACTATTGAATTATGATTGCTTTTATTGAGTCATAACTTTTGTGATCGTGAAATGAATAACCAAGCTATTTATATATATACTAGTATATAACCCCCGTCAAAAATGACGGAATGTTGATCAGTGTTTCAAGAGGTGATTCTCATTTTCATCGGGCATTGCTGAAAACTGTACTTAAACAGCAGTAAACAACAAAACAAAACTAAACCAAAACTGTTTCAAAAGTAAATGACTCACCACACAGCTGGCATTGCCGAAAACGATACTTAAACAGCAGTAAACAACAAAATAAAACAAAAATTAAACGTGAAACACAATTTAATTAACATTAAAATTAAACATTAAAAATGTAGTTATTTAAAGGGAATATGAAAACCCATGGAGTAGAATGAATTCGAAATTCAAGTGAATGACTCAATTGAATAAATGATTCTTTTCAATGGATATTTTAATTTGAAGATATCTCAAAAACTAAACGGTTTTGAGCTAGGGTGTTCACTTGAAATTTTCATATTTTTAAAAGGCTTTCAAAATATGTAACTTTTGTGGTATTATTTTTCAAGAAAAATTTCAGAAAATGGTGTTGCAATGTTAAGATGTTCCCGACTTAGTCCGTCCTGGCATGGTTACCTACACTTTTTCTACTCTAGGCTTTTATATAAGATATATTTATTTATTTACATACATACATACATACATGTGTATATTCACATTTGTTTATATTTATATACATACGTTTGTTGTTACATTTAAAGCTAAAACATTTGTAGTACTCACAAATAATTTGAATGTAATAGTTTGAGATTTTTTGTGGTGTTAAATGTCGGTTATTACTCTTGCTTCACTCATAATTTAAACACTCATGATAAAAAAAAATAAAGGTAAAATGTGTAATTGTTATTTCTTTACATGAGCGTTTTTGAATGTGCCATACATCTCATGTAATACTATTGAAGTAATACTTTTATTGTGTATTCTCAATGAGGGTTTCAAAGGTTGTAAAATGAGTAGTTTGTTGGGACACCTGTGAAATTAAATTGAATAAAAGCTGAAAACTATCATTTAGTTGAATTCCCAAAAAAATTTCACTTTGACAGAATAATTGTTTATTTTATTTATATATATACACATGTATATATATATATATATACATGTGTGTATATATATATATATGTATACATGTGTATATATATATGTATATATATGTATATACATGTATATATATATGTATATACATGTATATATATATGTATATACATGTATATATATATGTATATACATGTATATATATATGTATATACATGTGTATATATATATATATGTATATACATGTGTATATATATATATATGTATACATGTGTATATATATATATATGTATATACATGTATATATATATGTATATACATGTATATATATATGTATATACATGTATATATATATGTATATACATGTGTATATATATATATATATATACATGTGTATATATATATATATATATATATATATACATGTGTATATATATATATACATGTGTATATATATATACATGTGTATATATATATATATATATATATACATGTGTATATATATATACATGTATGTGTGTGTATATATATATACATGTATGTGTGTGTATATATATATACATGTATGTGTGTGTATATATATATACATGTATGTGTGTGTATATATATATACATGTATGTGTGTGTATATATATACAGGTATGTGTGTGTGTATATATATATACATGTATGTGTGTATATATATATACATGTATGTGTGTGTATATATATATACATGTATGTGTGTGTATATATATATATATATATGTGTGTGTGTGTATATATATATATATATATATATATATATATATATATATATATATGTGTGTGTATGTATATATACATATATATATGTATGTGTGTATATATATATACATATATATATGTATGTGTGTATATATATATATGTATGTGTGTATATATATATATATATATATATATATATATATATATATATATATACACATAATTTGGTATGAAAAACAGCTGATATGTTCTTTTAGTTGTGTTGTACAGAATTGTTTGATATATTCTGAATTTGCAGTCCTTTGTAAGAATAAAGGTGAGGACTATGATACCAAGAGATAAAGAGGGAGTTATTTTTTAAAGCAGCCTAATAAATTTTATGAAATAATATACAAGCAAATTTACTATAAAAGTCAGTGCCTATTCTTAACAGTTAAATGCCCTGATAAAAATTATCACTTTGACTGTCTGTCATCCAAAGTTTTATCAATTATATGAACTGGATAAATAATTATTATTTATAGTGAATTGCATTTCTCAGCTTATTTTAGGAGTTGCCCAATTTGCTTTTCAAATTTATATGAATATTTAGAACCTTAAAAGGTCTAACAACAGTGTTTCAAATCAAATTTGACTTTTACAATGAAACTGTTTTATTTATATACTATATTTCTTGTTTTGTCAATTATATAGTTTTATCATGCTCGTAGTTCATTTTCTTTACCTATTGTGAGTCAAATACACATTTTAGATATGTATTAATAAAATCATTATACAAAATATATTTCATTCATATTAGATCAAAATAACCATGATAACTAGTGAAAATTTTCTGGGAATAAAAAGATCTTAATGTATCTCCATAAATATTAGTAGAAACTCTGATTAAAGCCTTTCTATTCCTACTTTATTCATGTTTTATATAGGGTGAAGTGGGGTAAGTGAGAACACAAAATCATATTGTACTACTTTAAATAAATTTTTAACAAGTTGTATTTGTATGAAAATTTCATACATATATTTTGGTTATGTCTACATTTATAGTTTTTTTTAAATCTATGCACAACTTTTGTTGCCGTAAATATTTAAAAGTTTTTGTGTTTTGCTTTCTCACTTGCTCCCGCACTTGGGGCAAGTGAGAACGCGGGTCCCAATAAATCGTAGTTGCTTATAGCAAAATAAGTAGGGCAAGGGAAAGAATAGATATTTCATACTGAACAAAAGGCTTTATTTTTTTTTTAACGTTCTTCCGTTATGGAGGTATTTATTGTACAAGTTAGTAGTGTCAGTAACGTCTGAATATTAACAAAATAAGTATATTTGTATTATTTGTTTTATAGTAACAAATGTATGTTAAAAGTTCAAAAAAAAGGTTTTTTTTCCTTTGCCTAGGACCTACTGAATATTGTAGAACCAAAAAGACACGGAAAAAATTAGTTCACTGTGTCTTTCAGGCCTTGGCTCTTTCAGGAACACTAATAAGTCATCATCTGGTACAAAAGGCAACTCAGAAATAGTGACAACAGAATTAGAAATTCAATATATTCACACATAGTTTATAATGTCCACTCCACTCACATTCACTAACAGTTAGTCTAAACAAGCTAGTTTATTACTATTCACTTCTTCAAACCTACAACAGAAAAACTAGTTTCAGTTGCATAACTTACCATTTTTGAATGTTACGGAATTAAAAACAATCATCTGCTGTTAAAGAAATATGGGAAAAGGTGATTGGTTATGAAGTTTCTCCAGCTAGAAAACATATATTGGGAAGAAAAAATTATTTATATGGCTCTTATAACACAAAGGTAGGTTCTTAAAGTATATGGGGGACTACTCTAGATTTGTGTGCACGGCCGCCATCTTGGATTTTTTTTGCGCCAACTTGGCAGTTTTACCGTGTTTTGAGGAGTGGAAAAATTCTCGCCAATATGTTTTAAGCGGTGTTTTCAAAACGCTGGACTTTGAATTTTTTTAGCTTTTTTAATAAAAACCACTTGTTTAAATTATGAAACTTACAAAAAATTTTGAAAAATCCTTTAAATGTTGGACTTAGATTTTGGGTTTTTAATAAAAACCCCTTTTTTAAATTATGAAACTTGGAAATTTTTTTGAACAAATCATTCTCAAATATTGGAAATTTTGGGTTTTTCTTTTAGCTTTTTTAATAAAACCCACTTTTTTAAATTATGAAACTTAGAAATATTTTTGAAAAATCATTTAATCGTTGGACTTGGATTTTTTGATTTTTTTTTTTTGCATTTTTAATTAAAAACTACCTTTTCAAATTATGATTCATATAAAAAATTTGGTCAAATGGATTTTACTTACAGATAAAATTTCAATGCCATGTATCCAATTTACCCTAACTCTTTGACAAATAGCAATGAATCACCAAAATATTATGGTAATATATTGCTAATTCGAAAAAAAATACAGCATTTTCGTACCACCTAAATATCTTGCAATTTAAAAATTATCTAAAATTCAGCTTTGAAAAATGTAAAAAAATTATGAACCCCTAAATTTATGGTGAGTAACCAGATTCTCCTTTATTTTTTTTTTTTTGGTTAGGGCATTGTGGTAATGAAATTTTACTTCAGATTTGACCTTAACCAAATATTTTGTGCATACAATAAAATCGGGACAAGGATTATTTGACCATTTATCCTGCTGTGTTGGAAATAAGGAAAAAAAAACTCTTTTCCTAAACCAATAGCTTAACCTTAACTAACTTCTTAACTTAGGTTCCTGGGGAGAGAGAAGTTGAACTTCAGTTATTTAAATTTATTTGTAATCCACTACAACTTGGAATTATAAAAATTTTTAAAATAGATTGTATTTAAAATGTATACTGTATTTTACATTTTACGAAAAAATGATGGCAGATAATTTTTACTTCAAATAAATGAAATGGTGTATCATAACAGTATACTAATTGACAATCGATAAACAAAATTAAAAGCAACTTAAATTTATTAAGTTAACGAAAAACTGATAATGGATTTGTCAATTAGTATACTGTTATGATACGCCATTTCATTTATTTGAAGTAAAAATTATCTGCCATCATTTTTTCGTAAAATGTAAAATACAGTATACATTTTAAATACAATCTATTTAAAAATTTTTTATTTAAATAAATTTAAATAACTGAAGTTCAACTTCTCTCTCCCCAGGAACCTAACTTAAGAAGTTAGTTAAGGTTAAGCTATTGGTTTAGGAAAAGGGTTTTTATTTCCTTATTTCCAACACAGCAGGATAAATGGTCAAATAATCCTTGTCCTGATTTTATTGGGTTTTATTAAAAAAGCTAAAAAAAAACCAAAATTTCCAATATTTGAGAATGATTTTTTCAAAAAAATTTCGAAGTTTCATAATTTAAAAAAGTTGTTTTTATTAAAAACCCAAAAATATATCTAAGTCGAACGTTTAAAGGATTTTTCAAAATTTTTTCTAAGTTTCATAATTTAAACAGGTGATTTATATTAAAAAAGCTAAAAAAAATTCAAAGTCCAGCATTTTGTAAACACTGCTTAAAATATTTCCAGGTCAAGGCTGAGATCTGACCTAAAATTATTATACTGTAATTAAAAGATCAAATCAGAAATGACTGTTTGATCTTAAAATTAGAGAATTTGACATTGAGTTATTTTTACCAGAATGCAATAATTATCGCCATGAGAAATGCGCCAAACCCTGGCGGAAAAATCCAAGATGGCGGCCGTGCACACAAATCTAGAGTATCCCCGTATATGGGGCAAGTGAGAACCCTGCAGTACTGAAGTAATATTTCAAAAAAAAAATTTACATATATTTTATGTATATTCATTTCTTAATGAATAAGTGGGTATTTTCAAATTAACTCTGTTGTGGTTAATTTGTTATGATTTTTTTTTCTAGTACTATAACTTGGTACCTTAGTTAAAATGCAAAGGTTTGGTAGGCATAAAAATTTTCCATTTTACAATTTTTTTCTATAAATAAAAACTATACATAACAGTAGAGCAAAAATTTTCCTTCAAAGTAAACTTGAAAATTTTTTTAAAAAGTTAAATATTTTAGGGTTTTAAGCCTGCATTCTTATTACTCTTCACCCTACTGTTTTCTTAAGTCTTATAGTGTCTAGGAATCTATTATATGGCTTTGGTAAATGACACTTTTAAAAGATTTTTGATTTTGGACTATTCATTAAGTTAACAAATAAATTTCTATTTTTTGTCCTAATAAAATTTACTCTTTTACATTTTATTTTAAATGGATCTTTCTTTTTGAGCTGTGTATTTTTATATTTGTAAGAAGGTGGGGCTAAATTTGTATTTAAAACAGGGATAAAAAAAAAACTTGCATCTTTGTAGAGGTTAAGTGATTTTAATTATTACAGACTATTTTAAGTATAATTCATATTTCTGTTATGTCTTCCTCTTGTGAGTTCAAGTCCAACTCTTGGTATGGACATTCATATCCGTTCAGAATCGGCTTTAAGCAATAGGTCCTAGTCTAATTAATTAGCTCTCGTGTAGCAGAAAATTGACCATAGCTG
The DNA here is from genome assembly GCA_907164885.2 of Dolomedes plantarius. Taxonomy (NCBI): domain Eukaryota; kingdom Metazoa; phylum Arthropoda; class Arachnida; order Araneae; family Dolomedidae; genus Dolomedes; species Dolomedes plantarius. Next base: position 159,333,080 of record OU015494.1, on the reverse strand, counting down.
TCCAAAACCAAGCTGTCTTTCCTCTTAGATTATTGTATAAAATTATTTAATTAAAAGTTAAATGTGAGCAAGCCAGATTGTAAGTTCGATTCCTGCTTGTTCAGGGGCAAGGCTGAGAATAGGGAGCTATGTTGGCCTACCTTGTATTGTGCTCCCATAATAAAGAAGCTAACAAATTAGTCGTGTGGATGGGCGAATGTCATAATAGACAAAGTACCTACCACATTGGAAACAACAACAGTTTAATTGCTGCCAGTTAGGGGAAAAAATTAATCATGTTTGGTGGGAGGGTTTTTGGCAAATTTAATAGATTCTGAAGAACTGAACTATAACGTTTATTTCTGTTTTTTGTTTGTTAGCATAGACACATTATATAAAACTGTGGTAGTTTTTAAAGGAATCAATTATGGTATTCAGATTTAAATGCATTCTAATATATCTGAAATTCAGGGTATATAATGTTTTTGGATATTTATGAAAACTGAAGAATTATGACATTGCTTTTTTGAAAATTAAAATATATATGTTACATTATTTGTAAATGCACCAGTTATTTTTATTATGCATAATAATTTTAATTGTTGATATATATTTATTTACAACAGATTATTCCTCATCTTTTAAAATTTCATTTCATATATTTCTATAAAGACTACTCAAGTTCTTAAATTGTTATTCTTTGATTCATAGAAATTGATCTCAAATGTACACATAATTGGATTTAATGGAAGAAATATCTTTAAGAAAAGGTGAGGAATAATATGTATTTGAAAAGTTTTAGAAGAAATAATTTAGTAAAGAAAGGTGCTTAGGTAGAATTTTTGTAGGGAATTTTATCACAGTGTAGCAAATTTTACTTTTTTGGCATAGAAATTACAATTTTTCTCCTTTAAAAGTATTTTTATCTGAGGAAAAATCACTGCTTTCTTTTTTCCCATCAAAATGTTAGTTTGTTATTCCTTTAGATTGTACTAATCCTCTTATAAGATTTTTGTTAGATAGCCTGAATCTTTTAAAATAGTACGTTGTGTTTAACTGCATATAATATGGATATATCTACACACTATACATGTAATTCATATCTCTTGTTCATTTGAGTAAAATATCCTGCTCATGTTATATCAGTGTGCTGTGAATGCCCAAATTCTTTTTCTTTGATGTTTAAGAGAACTTCAGCTTAAATTTTATAAATTTAAATTGTTCAGTAATCCATCAAATGTATAGAATAAATGTACAATATACTATTCTTTTGTTACTCTTAGGAAAACTTTCTTGAAAAAGAATTTACATAAGCATTATGGTTGACACAAAATTTATGGATAATGGCATTAGATATAAATTTCCCTTTACCTTGAGGTGTTAGAAGTATTTGTGTTCTCTATACCATTTGAGATTTTTAACATCTTATAATTAGGGCTTTTGTTAGATACTCTCATGCAAGAATATTTCCCTGCAGTCTTCATTGCTTGGTTTCAATGAGATTTAATGTCACCAAGTCCTGGTCTTGTCATATAACTTCTGATAGGTCATCTGTATTTAAAATTACCCTGGATTTAAATATTTCTCCAAAAACTTCCCATAAAATATTAGTGCAGATTGATATGTAAATACTGAGAAAGAATTTTATAAATTTAGGTGTATCATATGATGTAGCTATTTATTTATAACTGTTTATGTGTTGTTAGTATTATGTATAAAAACATAACACGGAGCGTCCATCTTCATTATTTATTTCATTGAGGAATGGAATTAAGCTACACTAAGTTTTCCTACTTACCAGTTGAAATTACTCTTTGGAACTGATGTGTCAGACGCACCTCCCTTGGCAACAAGTTGGCGTCAAAAGTTTTTGTTGATAAGGAGGTTTCCGCAGACATACTAGGCTTAAAGTGCAAAATGTTAACAAAATATGGAACAGATGTAGTTAACGTAATAAATTGGAAAACAAACTTACTGCTGGCTTTATTAAACTCGTAGGCGCACATGTGATCTTAAAAACACATAAATACAAAAAATAAAAGCTTAAAAATAATGAGAAATTTGTTAGGTTCCCCCCCCCCCCCCCTAAAAAAAGTCAGTATAATGCAACTAATGATAACTCATATAAATAAACATAAACATGTCCTGGTAACACCTTGGTTACCAGGTGTAGTATAAAATACACCTTGGTTAAATATATATTTCTTCATTAAACATAAATTACAGCACAAATTCAATTTAAAAAATACGTGTTGACAATAGAATATAAAAAAAAAAAAATCGGAACAGATTTCTCAAACGCACCGGGCTTGGCGACAAGTTGGTGCCAAAACTTTTTAACGCCAACTTCGCGGAAAGATGGCGTCAACACATTTTGGCACCAACTTGACAAAAAGTTGGCGTCAAATGTTTTTGACGCCAACTTTTCCCTACTCCGCAGACATGTTAAAGTGCGAAATGTAAACAAAAACATCAATGGTGACTAAGAAACAACAAATAAGTTAGAAAACAAACTTACCGCTGGCTTTACGAAACTTGTAAGCGCACACGGGATCTTTGCTTCACTCAGATACCCTCGCTACACTACGTTCCGCGTCAGTCCAAAAACATTACAGAAAAGCCGCTGCCGCTGGCTTCGCTACGCACCGCTGGCTGTAGTACAGTACCACAAAGCTTCCGGTGGCTGTAGCGGTCAGTGAAACAAATGTGAAATGTAAACAAAAACATCAATGGTGACGAAGCAAGAAAAAATAAGTTGGAAAACAAACTTCCCGCTGGCTTTACGAAACTCATAAGCGCACACGGGATCTTCGCTTCGCTCAGATACCCTCGCTACGCTACGTTCCACGTCAGTCCAAAAACATTACAGAAAAGCCGCTGCCGCTGGCTGTAGTGGTCAGTAAAGCAAAGCTTATGCTGGCCATACGAATTCGTAGGCGTAAACGGCAATTCTCCATACAAAACCTATTACAAATTCAAAATTGTTCAACATAAGAAGAATCTTTTAATTCGTCAAAATAAATCACCTGTCAAATGCACGTGATACATCCGTCACGAAATAATCACATGATAAATACGTCACGAATTTACAGGAGCCACAACGTCGGCGCCTTAATCGCCTCAGCTTGGCAACCAAAAAATTTCGCCAAAATCGCATGGTTACCACGCCATACACAATCGCCAAGCTTTCAACGCGGTGCGTCTGAGAAATCTGTACCAATACGGCAGGCATAGTGAATAAAAGAACAAAACTAAATTGGAATATATAACCAGATTAATTTGTATCCATGCTGCTTGCTAGCTCACGATTAAATGACAAAATTCAAAAACTGTTGCCACAACATATTATTACACTAAAGAATGTAAAAAAACCATTCACGGCACCTATAAATGACGCAAAACACAAGACAAAACCAAATCTGGCAACAACAAAATCCTAAAAGCAACAAAAACACAAATTGGCAACATCATCACAAGTCAGTATAATGCAACTAATAATAACTAAAAGTAAAAAACGGCATCCCTAAAACACCCGCCAAACAACAAACAGATTTCGCAAAAAATCACCCCTTGGCATTTGCTGCATCTGTACCCCGCCGCATTTTAAATGAACCACACCATTTTCAAAAACTCAAACGTAGAAATGCATAACACAACCAACATGTAAGTCCATCAAACCACATCTAAATTAACAGTTAATTTCAAATAAACCGCGAAAAACCTCATTTAGCCTCCCACTCTTTATCCCTAACAACCCCAACAGTACGCCTATCTCTCAAAAATCTACATCTAATACTATCCAAAATGTGTCATTAATATTTCACAACAACATGGCCGCCATATTATATCACGTAAACAAATGCACACGACCAGCCATTCAAACTGGGTTGCCACAAAATAACAATCTCGCCAAAATCTCATGGTTACCAAGCCAAACACAAAATCGCCAAACTTGGCAGGGAGGTGCGTCTAACACATCTATACCTCATCTTTTACTGATATCCAGAAATCATTTAGCTCCATGCTTCTAAATTTGATGTTTAGTATATTATCATTAGACAGCAATAGAGATTAAAGATTTTCATCATCTACAGAAATAAATTCATGTGGAACATGGTCCTGAATTAAACTTAAATCAGTATGATTTTATTAATATTATCATCAAAGTATTTTTTTAAACCAGTTCATAAGTAGTCATAGGGGCTCTGAAAAATCTGATTTTATTTTGCAACAAAAATCAGTTTTGTAAAATATCATAAATTGTTTCAACCAGGGAAAACGGTCTTTGCCATTAACTTCATTTTTTCTTGTCCATTGCATTTATTATTTATAAGAAAGATGAAATCTTCTCTACTAATTTCAAAATGAGTATGTTTTTTTTCCTGTTTGAAGAGAATCGGTGCAATTAACTTTTCAAAGATATTACAAAAATGGGATAGTTTTACGAAAATATCTTTATCCACAAAATTTAAATCATTTTCATGTTTTTCCTCTTCAAGAAAAGTCAAATAAATGTGACATTATATTGCTACAAGAGAGCCACCAAGAGGGGCAGTAGTATAAGAAAGACATGTATTTGCTACTGTAGCCAGATTGTCCAGTTCTAAAACCATGTGGGCTTTGTCATGTAAGCAAAAATATTGAAATATTTCATACTGCCCCTCAAAGTTAGCCATGGCCCTTTAGGTGCTATGGTATACACTTTTGAAACTCTTTGTCTAATCACTTTAGAACTCCAAAACAGAACTCTAACATTTTCTTTCAGGGGAAAAGAAATGATAGTGATGCTGGTTTCATTATCACAAAATTATACGATTGAGAACCTTTTTATCTCAAACTTTTGGTTAAAACTATCTTTGTTTCTTTTATATTATAGAATTTATAAAAACATGGCTTAGTTTGTAACACATCAGCCCATACGATAGTGAGAACTAGGATCAACTATGTTAAATGATAAAATAAATTTGTAAGTTTGTATAAAAATCTTTTGAAAATTAATATTTTTTATAACTCTAAATCAGTTTTTTTTTTTAATGAAATATATCACTGCTCTCTCTCTCTCTATATATATAAGGTCCTGTAGATATAAACTATAGTAAAAGCTTAATTTACATTATGGACATGTATAAGAGTTATTTGGTTGTTTTTTGTTGTTTTTAATATGTCCAGACTCAGACTCATAAAGTGCTTAAGACAGTTTTTACCACTGGCATTAAAACACTAATAAAGGCCTCATGTTTAAAAAAATAAAACTTTTTATAAAAGATTTTTCTCTGCAGCTTTGAAAAAAAGAGTTCAATATATCATTATCACAAAGTGAGCAGTTTATATAAATATACAGTTTTCCAATAGAAAGTGTTAAAAATTAGAAGAGCAAATCCAACATTTACTTTAAATGGTGTGCGAGACTATACATTTTATCAACAGCTACTAATAAATTTCCAGAACAGCTGATAATTTCGTAGCAATTACTGACTTTTTCTGTCGTACCACTGAGTCTATATGTCTGATAATTTTATTATCTGAAATTCTAATTTTCATTTCTAAGCTGTATAGTCTACTGGCCATTTAACACCATGGCTAATTCCTTGCTATCTTGAACTTTTGTTATCTGCTCCTACAAAAAGTTATTCCCATGTAGAATGTGTTTGTTTATTGAATCACGGACACTTAAGACTTGTATATTATCATAAATTAATTCTGTGACTGAAGTTATCCTCTCCCTTTCAATTTAAACTGTATTTGGATACTTCATAAAAGTCTGGTTTAAGATTACATTCTAGGTTAAGATTAAGTTATTAGATTTTGCTTTAAATATTGATTTCACTTAATATTTTTTTTTTAATATTATTGTTACTGTTTAAACCATTCTTTAAGGTTAAGCCCCTCTTTCAGTATATGCCATTAATACCATAGGTGTTACTGTTATAGAGAAATGATATAAGAATTTTAGATGAAAAAAAAATTTATTCAAAATAACTTCCCAAACAGAATGATTAAACTGAGAATTTTTCTGGGCAATATAAACTAGTACAATTCTTCTAAAATTGAGTATTATTTTGACCAAGTAATACTTTTTTGCAAATTAAGAGTTTTCCTCATTCCAGCTATTAAAAGGGAAAATGATACTTTCCGCTTAATGCTTGGGACGACAAAAAAAAGGGGGAAGGGGCTTAGATGTATATGAAATTTTTATCAGTATGAGAAGTTTTTTCTTCTTCTCCTGATACTATTTCTCTCAGTTTTTATTCTGTCTGTTTAGTTGTACCTTTTGTGTAAAGTTTAGTGCATATTAATTTTTATAGGGTTTAGCAAAAAGATCTGGTCTGTGAAACAAAAGGTTCTTTGAATGAAAGTGTAAAATAAATCTCACAAAAGAGGACAGTCATAAGAAATCCAATACCCTTAAATAGCTAAGCAAGCCTTTTACATTGTTTGTTTCAGTATGTTTTGATAGTGTATTTTCTATATGTATTATAGCTTTTTACAGTCCTTAAAAAGCATTTTGAAATTTTCATTGAACCTGTTTTTTTAATGTACTGATTGGGACTTAATAATACCTGTAAGATTTTAAAAACTGATTTTAATTCATTTAATCGTATAGGAATGTATATGTAAATCTTAGCATGACATTAATTTTGAATTTTTTATTCAACCTTTGGCTTATTGTGAAAATAGTTACTGATGGACTCGAGGTAGCCTTGTGGTAGCACACTGGTTATCAGTGCTGAAGATATGTGAATCGAATCCCGACATGTCATTAAATACCTCCATGTCTAGAACAGATATATGGGCATGTTAAATCTGTAGACCAAAAAGTCCCATGAGGTCAGAGAGGGTGGGAGAGGGTACGATTCCCCCAGGTGACACCCTTGAGGGGGCTCTGTCAAAATTGAGATGACAACTTGCTAAGATAGACTTCAACCCATGTGGTTCTATATAAACCAGAGCCACACACTTCAGCCTGAAGCCTATATGGACCTGTTCTGAAGCTTCAAGCCAGGGGCATTAGAAACAACGCTGATACAAATGACCTCCTATCATGACAACGTTGTTTGGTAAATATTGTGAATATTTACCATTGATTCTACTTTATCTGTCAACAAACTCACTATTAATATACCATTTAGTCAAGCCAACTTTTGAAATTTTTTCACTAATAGGTTGAAGATAGTCATTGGTTAATTTGTCTTTTAGAGATATGCATAAAGTATCCCTATAAGAAATAAAAGATTTGCATGCTAAAGTCTTTTATATGGTTTGTTGTTTCTTATGCCCCCTGGCTTGAAGTTCTAGACCAGGTCGATATAGGCTACAGGCTGAAGTGTACGGCTCCAGTTTTGAATAGCACCACAAGGGTCGGAGTCCATCTTAGCTAGTTGCCACCTCAATTTTAACAGAGCACCCCCAGGGGCGACATCTTGGGGGATCATACCCTATCTAACCTACATAGAGGGACTTTCCGGTCTACAGATTTAACGTGCCCATATCCAACCTAGACACTGAGGTTTTATTGTTCCACACTTAGATTCAATCTGAGCACCCTCAGCACTGAAAGTCAGCATGTTACCACAAGGCCACCTTGAGCCCTCTATATGGTTTACTGCATTATAACACATTATTGAACTTTTTGTTCTTCATCCAATTAATCAATTGATCCATCTAATAAAATAAGGATTCAGATTCTAGTCTCCCATCTACAAATGCAGGGTAATATTTAAACATTCTACTTCAGTCACATTCCTGACAAGTTTACAGTATATAAAAAAAAAGACTTAAAGAAAATAGGAAAACTCTTGATTCTGCCAAAAGGTGTTCATAATAGTTTCATAGAAGGAGTGGGAGTTTATTGTTTAGATATTGAAGTATAACATTCTGACTGGTTGCTGAGATATTCATTTACTTACCCTGGTTTTGTCAGTTCCTACTTATCAGAGTTGAATTTTTTATATTTGACTTACCAAAGTTGTGAATTTCGTACAAGTTGTGTAATCAGTATTTTGGTAATTTTCCTTTTTGTCAATCAATGGATTTGTTGTTTCTTATGTATGTTTTAAGATTGTGTGAAAACATGAGGTTTATATTTTTTTATGTCATTATCTTACCTTTCATTATATTGATCATTAAGAATGATTTTCTGTGCTTGTTATTAAATTAAATCTGTTTGTTGGACAGATCTGCCCTAATTTTGAATTTTAGTCGCTGCTTATTAAATTTAGTATTATGGGCTGAGAATGTAATGTTTTATTTTTCTCGAGTTACATTTTCTTCATTATAGACATAAGTCTGAAGGAAAAAGTTTGGAGGTGTCTTTTCATCCTTATATACCTAATTTTTAATATTGGGTAAATAAGATGATGAACCTACACTCTTTGTATGTTTTTGATTTACTTACCTTTAAATTAATGTTGAATATTATTGAGTGTAAGAGTATTTTTTAATTTGTAATGTTAAAAAAAATTACCTGAAGCTCCTTGCATTAAAAGTTTTCATGCTGAGATAGGAGCCCTGCACCTGGTGCTATAACATTTGCCACCGTTAAATAAAGCATTGATACTTCCTTCAGTGAATATATTCAAACTCCCTGTAGTCCTGCTCTACTAATACATTTTTTATTCTACACAGATGCCTAACTTGTCTTTATGAATGGACTAACCCTGGATCTGGTTAAAATAGCAAGATTTATGAAGGCTCATTGCTAACTAAGAATTTATGCCAATATATTGTATGCAAAAGTTAAGTACAATAAAGAGATGAAATAATGTCATTCTCCATTTGTTCCCATTCAATTTCCAAAAATAATTTTTTAAAGGATTTTTCACTCAATATGGAAAGCCAGAATTATTAAGGCTTTATTTAGTAATGTGATTTATTGAACACATTGTTCATTTTCAGAACTGAATAGACTTTGAACATTACATTTTAGGAATATATCATACATTGGAATATGCATTGAACATATGAATAATATGCTTATAGTGTTTTTTTTTATGTCAGTTAAGTTGTTTAAGTTAAAAATGTGTATTAAGAATCAGTGTATCGACTAATGATGCAGCCATAGTTAATTTTCTCACCATAACATCCACAGCACAAAAAATGTTAGAATTCTCCATTCAGTATGAGAGTGTTTGCCATTCTTCCGTTAGTAACTGCCACAGTTATGTACCATTATTCTTTCGGTAGTTTTGATTTATAAAATCTTGCTGTAAAATAATAGTAGCCCCGAGTTTAATATATATGGTGATGAAAAAATTCTTTGACATCTGTTGCATTATACCAAATTAACGAGCTTCTCTTTCTTTTCCTGGCAGCAGGTTAGGATAATGTATTTGCTTTTATTATGTGCTCCTCAGCAAGTCTTAGCCTATAAAGCTCTAGAGACAGCGATCCATAAGCTGATAACCTAATTTTTATCAGCGGTGAAACTTATTACCATCATTTAGCCTTTTCACGGCAATTGAATGGTTTAAGGCTGCTAGTGAAAACTATTGATATGCTCATTGTTTCCAACTTTAAATAGCTCCTCCCTGGAGCGCACCAACATATTTTTTGTCAAGGTACATAGCGTAATATTTAAAATACATGAATAAATAACAAAACAAAATTTACCAATAAACGGATAAAATGTTGGTTCTGGTCATCTTTTTTGTTTTTTCAATTATCTCTGGTGAATTATCCGTGCATCATAAATGATGGAAAGACTTAAGCCCATATTAGATTATCTAACCCCGCGCAACTTTCCCCGGTAAACAACCCCTCACACGGGATTCGGGTGCTATCGCCGAAAATACCCGCAACACTTGCTTCACAATCTATACTGCTCCCAGAAATAGTACCAGTGAGAGAGGAGCATGCTCTGCTTCAAACGGGTAATGATTCCATAGGTATCAACCCTCGGGTAATTTCATCCCTCCACATATCGGATTTAGGGCCTGTTTACTTAGCAGTCCGTAAGCGTAAAAGGAAAATTGGCGCTGAGATGGAAATAAACCAATCAGACTTTAACAGTTTCGTTGCTAATCGTTTGGAGGTTTGTCATTGGTTAAATATATCGTAATACTTTTGCGCTAACGCTAACGGACTGCTATGTGAACAGGCCCTTACACCCCTACTCGCTTTTTCTGTTTGCGTTGACGTGTTGTTGCGCGTATTTTTGTGGTCTAATAGGGGATTTAGAGTTAAAACAATACAAGTTGTCAGAAAGAATGTTTAGCAAAGAAATTTTAAGGCCTTTTTCCAAGAAGTTTTATTTTAATTAAACTCTTTTAAAATCATATATAGCTAATTTTAAATCTTTGATTGGTTCATTTTCAAAGGATTATCTTACGTGTTTTTTAGTTCTGTTCATCCAGATTTAACCAAAAGGAAGACGGGCCATGATCTTTTGTATCTAAATACGCATCCCGTTGCACGTTTTTATATTTTAAGTTCTTCAAAGATGTTACTGTAGCAAACAAAACTGTTTATAGTTTAAACTAGTAGAGCAGCTTATGCGCGTATTAAACCAGTTAACTACAGGAGTCGATAGTCCACAAGAGAGTAATTGAAGAAAAGAAAAAATAATCAATTCTATAGACGCATTGAGAACGAGACCGAAATTTGAATATCTGTCAATTCGAAACGCTGCTCATCTAAGTAACACTCTAGTGAAACACACTTTGCATTTATTTACTATGATACTACTCATTGTTTAATTAGATCAATCCCGTAACTCGTATTCGTTAAGTGCATGGAGGCATTTCTCCCGTCCGAACTCTGGGACAAACATTTTCATGCACCCATCCCTCGACTGACATTGCTCGTTTGGTTTGCCAATTTAACAGCATGCAATCACTGCCTTGTTCAGAATGCGAAAAATGGCTGGCGTGTATGCTATGAAAGAATCAACAAGGGGTTGTTCACGAGAGATGTGTGCATGATGCATTGATTCCAAGTTTGGGAAAGCCTCAGTTTATGCTTCTGGGCATATATCAAGTTAGCTGTTACTGTGTTTGCACCATTTTTGCAGTATTTTTGTGGCAAATAATTGTTAAAGTGTGGCTCGTCGTTTATGAAACACGTGTCCTCGGAAACACAGATAAGTCCGTTTCTCTTACCGTTTTCAGAAGCCAATTACTAAGTATAAAAATATGAGGAACACTTTGAAGCTTGAAATACTTCTTATGCGATTCACATTTAAGTATTTTTATAGGATGTATGCACGTACTTAGTTGCTATGCTGGTTGCTAGGGTTCCGCGATAACATGGAAGGAACCAGTTTTCTCGCAAAAATTTTACCCAGGTTAAAGGGAATTGATTAACATCTCGGGGAAAGGAGATCGTTGGCGAAAATCCTTCAAGCCAATCAGTTCAAATCACCGAGATCTTATTTAGTCTCCCAACAAATTATCAACTTGTCCCTTTCTGTTATAAGCACGTCCTAACATCCTATGAATTCGTCATTTCCTAAACCAAAACCTGTAGCAGCAAACTTGGAAAAGCTTCGAAATATCTAAAGAATTGATTTACATGGGGGAGGGGAGGGGGGACTCAGGTTACACATTAACACTTAAAATTGTGGAAGCAGCCATTTTGACGTCAAAGGGAATTCAATTGCAGAAATTTTTATTTTTTCTAAAAGTACATAATCATTACACAAAAGAGCTTATTTTATTTTAGCTGTTATAATTCTGCATTCCTAGAATTGTGGTTATTTTAACTATACCAAGAAAATTGTGCTAATTTTTCTGGATATTTTTGGCTATTCAGGCTAGGTTACGGAAAAGAAAAGCCTCATGTGGTCAATATTTCTCCGATTAATATGTAAATAGTAAGAAACAGCTGAGATATCTCTAGCGGTCTAGCGTTTTCTCTTAAACGAGTATGTGGCTAAAAGAGCTAGAAAATTCGCCTTCTGCATCATTCCTAGCAATAACGAGGAATTATCTCCTTATTGTCATAACAAAGCAAGAACAAAAATGTCACGAGCCACTTATCTACTTTAAGGCAAACTTTAATTTTCATTTGTGTTGAAAATCGTGTGTTTCGGATATCATCCACTCTTGGCGGCCGAACACCTTAGTCTTGAAACACCATTTTAACATCTCATTAAAATACTTTCCTTTTTGCTATAAAAACTATTGAAATCATTTGGGAAAAAATATTTGCGAAAGATGGGTGTTTTATATTAGTTCATACTCAAAAATAAACTCGAAAATGTTTGAACCATATTAAAACATTCATTAATTACTAGTATTAAGAAATATTGTTTTTCTTTTCTTACTTAAATTACTATTTTCAAAATCAGAAAAAATCTGCTGTCTCTGATATTCAAAACTGAACAGGAATATCTTTGGCTTTTAACGCATACAAATAACAATTTTGATCGATTTGTTGTCATATACCCTTTTAAATTTAGCTAATATCTTCACAGTAGCAAATGCATCCTGCGGCTAAGAATGAGTTTTGAATTGATGTGGGAGGAGGGATCACTTCCAGGGGCAAATTACTCAAAGCTCTCCTCCTCTTTTAAGGTACAGTGAATAATTTTATAGAAGTATAACAAAATAGAATTACATTTGTAAAAAAAATCATAAACATCAGGTTCATATTTCCTCTCAAATTTGTAGAAAGTACGGAATGAAATGAAATTCATGCAGAATTTTAAATGTAATATTTTAAAATCAGGACTGAAAATAAAATAGTTTATTGAGTTTAGGGAATCAAATTCGTAGTTTGTGTTCGACTAAAGGCAAATACACTTTAGCAATTAGTGATTTTAGAAGAAATAAAGAAAACTCTAATTCAGCTTCCAAACTCGTTCTGTAACAACAACAAAATGTACAATTTCTATTAAAATGCAGTAACATGGTCATCTTTAATTAATTTTCTTGTATTAAATTACGGCTATCGTGTTGATATAATTTTCTTTATCAACAATTAAAGTTCATTTATCACTGGAATTGTTAACCATCTCGATTCAATGCATATAATTTAAAACACTCCCATCAAAGGGTAATGGAACACATTACTAAGTGCGGCTGCGCATTCTCATAGGGTTGAAAGATTCACCCGCAAGAATTGATTTAAGTATAATTATTTTTTTAACCAGCGGCCTAGAACTTTCTCCCAGGTGTCCCCCCCCCCAAAAAAAAAAAAAAAAAATTTAATTAATTAAATAAAAAACATATATATTTAAATAAAATAAAAAATTAGAAATTCGTTCGATGCCGATTAAAACCAGGTGTTAACCTACTCTTATGTCGGTAATAAAACCATAAACAAAAACAGAAATTTTGAGCATTTATCGGTTAAAATAATGTGGCTACATTTCTTCATAAATTCTCAGATTGTTTAAAGTCACGTTGATAATATTAATGTTTATAATACAGTTGGCTCTCTGTTTAACGACTTTCAAGGGACCTTGAAAAATCGTCCTTAAGTAGAGATCGTCCTTAAACAGAATTTGTGAAAAGATAACATTTCCCATAACGTCGGAGGGGCCGGGACTGGGAAATATCGTCTTTAAATAGAGATCGTCGTTAAGCAGACAGCCAACTGTATAAACAAAGATTTAAAATAAATCTGCTTTATTTATAACAGAAACCTAACATCGGTAAGTCGCTCAACTGCATTAATTTATATTGCTTTGAGCACACACTATGATTTACATTTTTGTTTGGTGTAGATCAGTGTCCCCCCCCCCCAAGCTTTTTCGAGTCGTGACCCCCCACAGTGGTTTCCATCTGCTTTTTTATATTTTTTTATTATTTTATCTTATTTCATTCGTTAAAAAGGCCTTTTAACACAAAGGAAACACATTAAAATGCATTTTTCATAATTTAATTCCAATTAAATGTTTAATTTAACAAAAATGAAATTTGTAAGAAATATAGAACATTAAGAAACATTCATCCCTCAGTCAAAGGTGTGTAAAAGCAAGAACAGAAGAGAACCTCAACAAACAACAAAAAATTCACCTACCGGGTGGATTCAGAATTGTATAACAATAAAAATGGAAAAACCATTACCTTAATAAAATTGCTTCATATCTTTGGGGAAACTACAATAGTAGTGCCAAAAGTGACAACACTTAAAAAAAAATAAAAATAAAAATAACAGCCCTACTGTTTACTTGGCAAATAAATGTTGACGGATGTTTTCTGTGAAATTCGCTAAAATGTAATTTTAATTGAATAAAACCATGGCGACCCTGCGAAACACGCTTCGCCCCCCCCCCCCTCCACTCGATCCACAGGTTGGGAACCCCTGGTTCATCTGAAGTATTCAATCAACTGACAAATACAGACCATAGACTGAATATACGGCTACCCATTCCAGTGGAGGCCAAACATAGTTGCGTAGTATATGTAGTTGAGAATTACACTTGCACGTGTTCGTTAGATTACGTTATGATGTACCGTTGAGTGTATGATTGTAAAGCATTTGCTGGTAAGTTATTTACATCAGTAAATAGAAGTTGTACCTAAATACTTTCTCTCGTCAATGATAAGTAAAAGGTTCGTTAATACTAAAGAATGCGTATTAAGTCTAGCTCCCGCAGTATTGAGCGACGATATTTTATGTTGATTGTGTGCTGTATTTTTTACGTTTGAGTATTTTATAGTATGTAACTAATCTTTTAACACTCCATATTTCTTTTTCATGTTACTGTTTTTTTTATTTATACGTGTTTTTTCAGAAATTTACACCTGTTATTCCAATTACATGGATGAATATTAACTTACCATTTATAATATTTCATTCAATGATAACCGTAATATTTTAAACTATTTTTTTTTTATGAAGCAATTATCTAAAATTCAGTATTTTATGTTAAGTGATCAATCACCACATGCTTGATTTCTTTTTCAAATTTTATAGAAAACACTTGTTTAACACTTTTTGTGTCGTCCACATTACTTTGATCTTTTATTTATTGGTCTATGTACCTTGAAGAAACTTTCAATTTGTTTTTCAGTTATGTAAATAAAAAATAATATATTTATTATATTTGATAGTAGCCATAATATTATTAAACTGTAAAATGAAAATTTCAAGAGATTTTTACGCATTTCCCTTTTCTAATTTCCTTTTTCCAAAATCAACTTACATAATTCATACAAGATGACAAAACCTAAAAATCTAACAAACTGTTAAAGCAAATTTGTGCCAATCTGTTAGCATTGTTTCTTCCTCAGTAGTACCAAATATATCAATGAACTAAAGCATGATTCTGAATTGTTGATCTTTGATGAACTAGGGTATGAATACGCAAGGAAAGTAGATAAGTATTCTTAAATATACTACGTAATTAGCTCAGATTTAATAATCTGACTGCAAAAGCTTTTTAAAGAAAAGCATATTAATTCTCGATCACAAGTAAAAAAAATTAATATCTCTAACTATGTTGTGGTTTGCTAATGCCGGGGCACTTGTCCATGAAGACATTCGCAAAAGTCCTCGCGGTCGTTGCTCCGTATAAGTGAACCAACACCACCCTCTGGTGTCACTTCAATTTTGACCGAGCACTCCCATAGGCGATGTCTAGAGGGCTCGTACCTTCTCTTAATTATGCCATCTCCTCTAAACTATAAAAGCGCTAAATCAGATGAAGACAAAACAATCAAAGGACTAGCCCTTCCCAACAGAAACAGATCCAAACCATAACAGAGACCCTACGACTTTGACGGTCGGGACAATGCAGTCGAAAAGAAAACGTTTATACTAAGGACACCATATATATATATATATATAATATGTGTGTGTGTATATATATATATATATATATATATATATATATATATATATATATATATGTGTGTGTGTATGTATATATATATATATATATATATATATATATATATATATATATATATATATATAAAGTAAAACACAAAGTTGAAAGCGAAAAACCAGTATGACCTCTAAAACTACTTGCAGCCAGGAACTAAAAACATGAAAAGATAAGTATTAAATAGATATTAGGCAGCATCTCTTCATCAGCGGTGCCGATACTGTCTAAAAATCAATAGATTGTTTCTGATAAGTATGATCTAAACAATAAACATACTTAGACACCGTACAACCCATTAGAAACAAGAATTGAATAAATAGTTAATCAAAACTCCAAGCCTGGCGCTAGACAGAGTGGAAGTTAAGTACAGGAAACCGCAAGAAGACTGACGTCACAAAACTTGCAACCATACAGCAAATTGAAACACAGAAGCAGACTTTCTATGGAGACTGTGTTATAGGACAATTAAACCTAAATTAAATTATAATATACTCGCATAAAATGCATGTTCCGAAAATCAGCTAGTTATATAAATGCTATCAATTAATTTCTCTTACTACTTCTCGGCTGTAAGGTTTTCAAATTAGACATTCATCTATTACTGCAATCTGGCTATGTCCTAGCAATATTTTTGATAATTGTAGTCGGGACACTTGTCTTGGAATAATTTGAATTTTGAGGACGAATGATGTTGATATATTAATAGCTTTAAAACTCATTTCCACGTGGGGAAAAATAAAATGTCTTAAGCAGTCGTTTTAGCGATAGATTTTATATTCTGTAAAATATCGTCCATCTAAAGTTTTATAAATGGTTAGAACACATATAAAGGGATTCAAGTTTGATTTATTTTAATTTTGGCATTATTTTACAAGGGCAATAAGCTTACTCGCCTCAATTTTGACCGTTCCGTAGAAGGGAGAGTAGCTCTTCTAGAGTCGGTTTCTTCTCCTTTCTGTAAAATTCGTATCAAGAAAAAAGGCACCTTCAGGAATAATGTTTCGGTGAGTACAGCAACTTTTTAGTTGCATTCTGAAGTCAAATCACCTTGCTTCCAATGGTGCTTATCCTCTTGACGAATCATCTTTTGCTTGTCATAGGATCGAATAATTTAGATTTAATTGTATAGTTGTATTGGTTATCTTTGTTATTTAGCAGTTTATCCGATAGAAACGAATTGATGTCTACCTGAAAGGTCGGTTCAATGTGTTTATTACCATCACAAGCAGTTAGTATTCATTTCTCTCTGCTATCTTTCTGAAATTTAAAGGACGAGAGAGAACGTTCTTTTTTGACGTAAGGCTATTGAATGCCTTAGATCAGCCATACTCGACCTTTTCTTGCCTCGGGCCGCGTTCACATAATTTCCAAATTGAAAGGGCCGCAACGTTATAGTGTTATGACGAAACAAATCATTATAGGGAAAAACATTATTGGTTGAACTCCGTTTGATTAAAGATAAGGATGCATACCACCTGATAAATCAACACATATTTTCTACAATTAAAACAGAATAACAGTACTTATTTTATTTATCATCATACTAGTCAATACTAGCTCAAATATTAAAAACAGCGTATTTTCCAATAGGATTTTTTCATCATATTTGTGTACTTCAAAATACATTATTCCAAAAAAAAAATAAAACTCAAAATTAAACGTTCTTCCAACTGTTTATTTAAATATTAGTGTGATTTTTTACATGCTTTTATTAACTCGCTTTCTTGTTTGTTTGTGGGTTTCTCCCGTACAAATTTTGCAATCGATTTTTAACTAACTTTCCGACTAGTTAGACATCTGAAACTTTTAGAATAGCTCAGAACACGATGACAATGCATTCTTTTGATACTTTTAGCCATCTTTAAGCAGTTTGAAGTAATTTTCAGTTGATTTTGTTTTATAGACTGGTGCAGCCATCTATCGCTGGGTCTGGAACAAAAAGTTAAACGCAAGTTAACTTCCAATTAACTTCATTTTCTTTCAAGTTGATGGGATAATTCATCAAAAAAAATTTTTAAAAAGTATTTATTAATACATAGAATTGTCAAGTTTATATGATTCAACAGAAAATTTAAAAATATTGTATATAAAAAGTTCTTTTTATCTTGGTAATTATTGATACTGAAGACATTTTTTTACTATATCAGACAAAACGGGTTTCTAATTGCTACATGCTAGCCTCAATACGTCATCAAGGTGAGAATCAGTAAGTCAATTCCTGTGTGCGTTTTTCCCATTTTTCATTTTAGAATAGGATGATTCACAAAGATACGTTGATGCGAATAAGGCGAGCAACAGAAAGGCACAATTTTGAACAGTTTTATATTTTTCAGAGACTAATTTCCAAAATTCTATGAACTCGTTTTCCTCTCTCTTTTCTTTAAAAATAGCTTTCAGATTAGTATCATTCTTAAGCTCATTAGTATCATTTTTAAGTTCACTAAATTTTTCTGTGATGTCGCATAGAAAAGCTAAAAGACACCACCATCCATCATTATTAAGTTCGCTGCAAATTTTGTTGTTTTGCTCTAAAAACAATAATTTCTTGTCTTAAAGAAAAAAAATCGCCCCAGAACTTTTCCTCGGCTTAGCCATCTCACTGAGGTATGTAAAAGGACGTCGCTATAATTACAGTTTCATTCTTCTAAAAGAATTTTAAATTTTCTGTGGTTCAATTCTCGTGCTTGGATATAATTCACTATATTTATTACGGTCTTCATTAAGGCATCTATTTCGCAAATAGAGATACTTGCTGCTAAGTTCTCTTGGTGTATGATACAGTGAAAAGACAAGAGATTTGTTAAATGGTATTTCTCTTTCAATAGGGCAACAAATCCCATTTCAGATCCGGTCATTGAAGGACATCCATCCGTGCATATACAAACTTGATTTTTTTATATCAATATGATTGTTCTCCAGCAATGTACTAATATTATCGAGTAGTCCGTGCCTCTGGTTTGATTTTTAATAGGATGAAGTTTCAAAAAATCTTCGTGAATAATATTTCGTTCAGTACAGAATCTAACAAAACGGAACATTGCGATGTCACTGAAATATCGGTGCGAGAATCGAAAGCCAAACTAAAATATTTACAGTTTTTCAAGTCTCCTAAGATGCGATTGAAAACGTGTGTTGCAATATCTTCAATGCGTCTAGCGCAGTAGAATCAGAAAGCCGCATGTTTTTTTATTTGAGTTATTATTAGGTTTTTATTGCTAAATTTATCAAATAATACGTTGGAAGCACTGATAAAGCATTCCTTCACAACCTCTGCGTCAGTAAATGGTTTCATATATTTTCCAAGTATGTAACAAATTCAGGGCCCGACTTAGCCTAATTGGGGCCCGGGGCAAAAACTTCTTTGGGGCCCCCTCTGCTTCACTACTTCAGTAATGAAATACTTAATACTATACAGTCCACCTCTGGAGAGAAGATCCCCGAGAAACTGGTCACTTGGGAAGAGTTCTTTTTTGATGAGGGGTGGAACGAAGGTGACGAGAGAGGAAGAAATTGTCACCAAACATCCCCCACTTTTCGCCAAATATCGGCATTTGTCCCAAGGAAGAGTCGAACAGGTGTTTTTCTGCCGATTGACAAGGGTTTAGTCTAAAGAAAAGGCAGTGTTTACAAGAAACAGATGGGGAGAAATACACATCTGCAGTTACAATTGAAAGGAAATTTTAAACACTATATTACCTATTGGAACTATTATACCTTTTAGAATATTAACTGCCTTGATGTGCTGTATAATCTGAAATGTTTAAATGCTCATTTCTGAAGTCTATTTTCCAAGGTATAAATTTGCAACCAAGCACAACATCTTTCCCGTTTTTATTAACTTTTAAACTGGCCGAAAATATGGCTAACAAAAACCAAGTTATGAGAAAATATTTCAAAGAGGGGGAAGTTAAAGTTTGAAGAAAATTTTCCTTATTCAAATTGCGGAAAATGGGAAAATTTTATAGTGTTGATAAAGTTAATTGTGAATTTTGATTGGAAGAGGTCATTAGGGTAGCACACTTTAAAGGGCAGGGCCGACCTTGCCAGTTGAACCTATTTGATCTGGAAAATTAAAAATATGTCTAAACTGAAATGGCTTTAACATATGAGCTGTTATTTTTGAAAGTGGCATAAGTCCATTTTTTTCACGTATCGAGATATTTAAAGGTTTGTATTTGAATGAATTTAAAAATATTGGCAAACGTTAATCAATTCGAGTGATGTTTTTAATACTATACACCTTTTAAATTTTACTATGAAATAATAATTATTAAAATTATTTAAAAAATAAACGATTTTTTTAGCTCCAAATGGACTTATACCACTTTCAAAAATAACGTATTATAAAAAATTAAAACAAGTGGAAATTCAAGTCCATATTTTTATATACATTAGCTTCTTTGAAATGGATATTTTAATGTAAACTCTTACTTACCAACATCACTATCAGACCAAATTGACATATTATCGTCTTTTTTATAGGTATGTGAACTCATTGTAACAACTGTATTAAATGTTATTTATCTAAAACTTTGATTTTTTGCTTTAATAAAAGTATTTAAATAATACTCGCGCTGCAATCTATTAGTATAAGAAACAGAAACCAAACAGTAGGAATTGCGAAAGAAAACCAAACAAAATCAGTGAAATTACTTCTGACCACTTAATCAGAACAATAATACCATTATCTTGTTAACGATGTTGTTTTTAAGACACTAGCTAAGTAATATATGCTAAAGCATAGTGTACACTGAAGTCGTAATAATCAATAATAATTGCAATAAGCAAGTTGCTTTTATTATAATTATTAGGAATGGACTTATTCCACTTTAAAAAAAAATTTTTGCGATAACATTTTATACCCAAAATTCTTTTGTTTAGTTTATGAAAAAAATCGTACGAAAAAAAGGTGTGTATATCTTACTAAAATCACCGTTAACTCATTTTTTTAAAGTGGACATACACCACTTTCAAATATTTTATTATGGGGGTGCCATATAAGTGGACCAGCACTACCCCCTATAAAGGGACTACATAAACAGAGGCATTTTCAGTGGCGCAACGCCGGGATTCGATCCGAGCACCCTCAGCACCGAAAGCCAGCGCGTTGTATCACAAGGACGCCACAGGCCAGTGTGTAACTATATTTTTATAAAAATATCTGTACATTATATTTTTATCGCAATTTCTGCAGTTGGGCCCCGCAATAACTAAGGCAGGCGCTTTTAAAGTGAAGTTCTATTCCGAAATTTGGAGGGGGAAATTGGGGTAAAATTATACTAGAGTTGTGTCTTTTTTGCAGTCATTTTTTGACTGATAAAGAAACTGACAAAGCAATTTCTATAAAACTTGGTGAATACGTTTATTTTGATGCAAGGAATAATGTATACTTCAAATTTAGTATTTTTAATTGCATTAATTATTTAAAATTAACATGTTTTCAATAAAAAAATGCATTTTTCAAAGTTTTGTAATTTTAATTTTAATTTAAAAAATTTAAGTTTTTAATTGCTTAAAAATGGAGTATACGTTAAATATACATTAGTTTTACAACTTTATCAATATTTTTTGGGAATCTAGTACCAATAGTTTTGCTACAGTCTTGCGCGCAATGGATGCAAGCCAAAACACAATTTTAAAATTTTCATCAAAATTAAAAATCGAAAATTAATTAAAATACCAGTTGTAGAACATTGAAATAATTATTCTTCATAGAACATATATTAAGCTTTCAGTGGTAAAAATTTCATGTATTTATGTTTTGTAGGGAATAAGAAATAAAACTAAATGTGACATGATGCTAAATTGCACCTTCAGTAAAATAGTAAGACTCCCGAGACCCCTTAAATGAAAACAAAATTACCGAAAAAGATCGCGTCTCCTTTGGCGAAAGAAAAAATAACAGTTGCAAAACCAAAATACTTGAAATCTGTATCTATAATAATAAATTTTTGTATGATCCAGTATTTATAAAAATAAACATGACTATAAATTTTATTATTATTGAGGTTTTCTGAAACTCCCTTACTTTACTTCGGGAAATAGTAAGTAATACGATGCAGGGTAAAAAGTCCCAAAATATGTTGATTACATGAAAATGGAAATCAAAACATGCGATGGTTTTCTTAAAGCCTAAATAATTAAAACCTTCATAATTTTCTTAATGCCTAAAGAGCGATAAATACTTTCCGCGGGAAATGGTACTGGGGTGTTGATTATCCCCGACCCCTCATTTTGAGAATCGACCTCCCGGAGGCAGCAACCTTAAAACCGGTCCCAGGTCTCTTCTCTCCAGAGGTGGACTGTACTTTCTATTCGATTTGAGGGCCCCCTCTGATGTGGGGGCCCGGGGCAACTGCCCCGTATGCCCCTGCCTTAGTCAGGCTCTGAACAAATTTCATACGACGCTCTTGTCACCGATGAATCTTGTGAAATCGCCACTGATAGAATATTTTGTTCTTGTTGCAATGATTTCTGGACAAGAGTTAACTTTTCACTTCTTATCCAAGAGCCGCAAGGAAAAGTGTCATTAAATGCTTTGTGTTTCGTTGTATAATGACGAACAATGTTTTATTTTTAAATATAACATTCTCACGACAGATCATGCATGTGACCAAATGATTTTTATTTTCAACAGTGAAATATTCTTCTTCCCAATTGTCTTGAAAAACTCTCTTTTCATCGGACAATTTTCGTTTGCCGTTTGAAGAAATTCCTGCCATTATGGGTATTAAATTATAACGAAACAAGACGTTCAAAACAGCAAAGCAGGCTGATAGGCCGTAATAGGCACTTAAAATAAAATCATAAAAATGTCACACATAAACGTTATTAACACAGATAAATATCTTATTACTTAACTTTAGACATGTCAAACATGTCATCATAGGGCGGTGGTGTTTCCGATGGAAGCGCAAATTTAGATGCAAAAATCTTTTTGTTGGTCAAGAGCCAAGACCATGTAGTTTATAGTTAAGTGCCGCAGACGTCAGTTTCAGTTAGATCTCAGCGAGCAATGATTGTTCACGTTATCATAAAACTTATAAAAATATAAAAAATATATAAATAAACTTAGAATGCCAGTTTTTATTTATTACGTTTCTGATAATGAAAAAATAAAATTTAATGTGTTCTGGGCCGCACATATTTGCTTGACGAGCCGCAGGTTGAGTACCTCTGCCTTAGATCTTAATTCCGATTATATGTTCCTACTAGGTCATTTACATTTTAAACTCATATAGGCGCTAAAACATTATTTCTAATTTTATTATTGAATGATCTATGGATAACATCTCGTTTATAAAATTGAATTATAAGATATCCGTCGTGTTCGCAATTCGTCTCGGTAGTCGAATTCATAATTTCCCACGCAAAGTGTTCATTAGAGATTTTAAATCGTAAATAAACTTTTATTCAGATGTTTCACCGGGAAAGTAAGAGTTGAGCGGGAAATAGGTGGTTATGAAAAATTGATTTAAACACATATCCCATCTATTGTAATCGGAATGTTAGAAATTTTCTAGCCTTGTAAAAAAATTCCCTATTTGTGCTCCTAAAAATGACAAAGAAAATTTTAGTCAATAGATTCATGTTTACAAGAATGGAGTTTTTACATAGATTTGTGAGTGACATACATTAAAAAAGTGTAAAATTCCAAGTTTCTATTCAAAGCATCGAAATTGGAGGTGTGAAGAAATCCGTTCCTTTAACATACAATGTTGTTTTAAACCAACTGAAGTGGTTGTATTATGTAAATTTGGGTTTAAAGGCATCGGAATGGAAAGGGGGTTTTATATTCATGCTAGGTTTAAACGTTTAGGTTTGGGGGGGGGGGGGATACGCATTTCCACGCGCATGTTTATTTATTTTTTTCTTTCTTCCTTCCAGAAAAATAACTCTCACTCAGACAGGAAAATCTTCGTAAAAGCAACTTTTTTCCATAACACATCTGGGGTCATTTTAACTTTAAAAAAAAAAAAAAAAAAAAAAAAAATTCAAAGCACTGGTGAAAACATCTGCGAATTTCCCCTTAAAGTACATACAGGCAGTTCCGACGCGTGATGGAGCAGTATCTATTTTCACTGTTTTTGCAAGACGGACCACAGATCTTTAGTATGATTTCTTGAAGTAGGTTGGTTGCAAAAAATTCCGTATTAAATGATTGCACATATCATCATTACAGATATTAAATCCAAGTACAGTGGAATCTCGTATCGTTTTTCAAGGGACCGACTGAACTGAACGATAAATGCGGGAAAACGATAGATGCGGGAACATAACAAAGCAATACGATCGTCGGGACTGGGTGAAATAAACAACACATACGGGGAAACGATGATTCGGAAAACGATCGATCGAGATTCCACTGTATTTAGAAACGAAGCTTTTTTTTTATTATTATTATTATTATATATATATATATATATATATATATATATATATATATATATATATATATATATATATATATAACTAACTCTGAAATTCTCACTCTCGGACTTTGAAAAGTCCCTGAGAGCAAATTACCACTCGGCATATAATACGTAAATAAACGGGAGACAGAGATTTTTCTTGCTGAAGAGTTGAATTTGGAAAATTCAGTAAGCCACAAGATTAAATGTCTCAAAGTTGTACTTACTTAGAGATAATAGCTATTTTAATCTAGTCATAGGCACAGTATTGTCCTCGAGCATTAGTATCTGTCACAAGTTACAAATTTTCAAGTTTTTTTTTCCCCCACAAAATTGAACTAAATGGATGAATAATCAGAATTAAAGACTATGAAAATGCCATTTGTATGTACTTGTTAAAGGGCTATTAAAATAAGTGCAAGGTAAGTTGAGGAGTGTTTACTTAATTGCGTCGGAAAAGAACTATGAAAAACGATGTCTGTCAGGAGGTATTATACAGTTTTCTAAAGTAAGTTGGGGCGGTTATATCTACTCCATTAGAACTTTGAGTTTACACCTCATATCTCTTGTGATTTTGTTTTCATGGAAACTATTTCATAAAATTGCATTTGAAACAAAACTAATTTAAGATAAAGCTAAATGTAATGAAGTACGCAAAAAATATTGATAAGTTTAGTGTCTTCTTAAAGAGATCATAAGATTTCTTATTGATTCCTTCTTACCACTGACTTAATGCACATCTCAATGATTGTAACAGTTATTGACATTTTAGGTTAACCATTAACTGTTTAATACATAGCAGGCGCTCGAACTCAGTTTAAAATATCCTTAGCGGGAAATTGTTCTTTTAGTGTGCGCTTTTATATATGATAGAAATCGGGAACCCTAACCATTTGTTAAAATTCTCATACGTGTTATTTGATGCATTATGTTATTACAGAGTGCTAGGAAAGCACACCAAAATTACCGTGTTGAAGATATAGTTGATATTCATTAAATTGAACTGAAGTATGTTAGCAGGTGTGTGTGTGTGTGTGTGTCAAGGAACAATTTTCATTTTTGCTCAACTGTACATCATCTTTTGTGCAATACCCCTTTTAGATTTGTGAATTCGTTATTTGTACAAATGTAAATACGACTTATAACAAATTGATGTTTGAATTTTCAGTAATTTGAATCCTTCATTTGTCACAAGTATTTAAAGTCAATAAACTAGCTATATTTTAAAATATTCTTTCTACTTATTACTTGCGATGAAATTTAAAGCACTTCATGAAAGTAATCTCTCTGAACTGAATAGTTTAAATTTCTGCGTTTGAAACTTTAAAAATTATAGGAAAATTCTGAACTATACTTATCTCTTGAGGGAAATGATTGTGTTTATATATGTTGAAGAGTGACATTCACCCCTAATGCTCCGCAATTAGATGAACTGATAAACCTAATAGTTCGAAACTACACCAATGTTCAGAATTATTAGGTTCAGAGATGGTGGTTTGTCTATCGTGATATTGCCGCAAAATACTGGTAGAATTATGCATACTCAGAGGCAGAGGACAATAGAAGGTTATGTGCATTATCGTAAGGGATCTGGAACACATGTGGTTATGTCGGAAAGGTAAGACAGGCAGTTGCTACGCATGGCGGTGACAAATGGTACAGCAACATCCATAACGTCAACACAGTGACATAGCGAGCATAACTAGCACCCGGGGCACGATACCTTTTTAGCGCCCTCCCCCGAAAAATTGGAAATTTCCGGAAAATCTTGTTTGTCTGGGGACCATATGGCGCCCCTCTGCGAGTGGCGCCCGGGGCATGATAGACCCCCCCTTGCCCCACCCCCCTCGCTACGCCACTGCGTCAGCATATCAATGGAGGATGGTGACACTTAATGCGATGTCTGCCAGCACTTTACACCGACGTTAGCCACAGCGGGGGAAGCTCTACCTCTATTACTGTAATTTCTTCTAACCCTATACCATAAAGTCAGAGGCCTGAATGATGTCAGGAGCGAAAGAAATGGAACGCTGAATGGGAACGAATTATTTTTTTAAACTAGTCTAGATTCAATCTAACAAATCGTGATGGCCGGATCCTTGTTTGCAGATATACTGGTAAATGACATCTAGAAGTTTGCATTGTAGAGTGTCGTATTGGTCCACCAAGCATAATGGTTTAGGGTACTTATTTCACTTTTTTCGCGCTTTTGCCTTATACAGATCACAGGCACTATGAACAGTTAGTGGTACATCAGACAGGCCTTGGAACCAGAAATCCTAACCCTCTAACAGACCCTTTCTGGAGTTATCTTTCAACATGATAATGCTTGTCCCTGTGCTGTCCGAACTGACTAACATCTCCTCTGTGACCGACAAGTACCACTTTGCCTGTTCGGTAGGCCGATTTGTCTAACATAGATCACATGTGGGATATAATCTCTCGAATGTATGTCACCGTCCATAATCACAGCTGAAGAATAGTGAATACGTGCTGAATCTGCGGGGAATGATATTTCACAGACAGCCATCCAGAATTTTTCTCTCTCAGTGCCACGCCATGTGCAGGTAGTTATAACTGTTAAAAGTGACCGCACAAAATATTGATTTTAGTGCCACTTTTTGACTTACAGATCTATGATTTCAATCATTCATACATGGCACCTCATGTCAACGTGCAAATATATTTCTTTGCCGTAACTTAAGTCTTTGCTAACAAAAGTGTAGCAGCTTTACTAACAGAAGTGCAGTTACTATATTTTGTTATTTTTCCCATCTGTCCAAGTTACATGCAGGCCAAGAGAACAATATAAACCTAACTAGGCTCAGGTGACAATGTAAGCAAAATTTCCGATATCAGTGATGCAGATTAATGTTATTTATTTTCAGACTAGTGAAGAATATTGTTATGAAATATTCATCAGTACCTTCTTTTTTGTTTGTGATTTGATTTCTTTCTTTTTCCCCAGGCTTTTATGGTTGATGTACATGAAGATGGGGTATCTGTTGCATTCGAAAATGAGTAAGTTGTCTTTTAACGCTAATTTAGGTTAGAGAATAATTTTATAGCAATAAATAGGTAAGCAAGTAGAAGAAATAATGTATTTTAATTATAATCTAATTCAGAAATCTATAGATTTTTTAAAGAGCCCGATATTATTAAAAGTTTTAAAATTAAAAGAATGAACTGGGACTCTCATATAGTTAGAATGGATGAAAAAAATCCAATAAAGAAGATTTTTATTGCAAGGCCCGTTACTAGTCAGAAAAGAGGAAGACCAAAACTAAGATGGCTCGACTCTGTTGAATCAGATTTTAAAGTGATGGGAATGAGGAACTGGCAGACCAGGTCTAGAAGTAGGTTGTCTTAGGGGAATCTTCAACAGAAGGACCTGGTCCACCCTGGGCTGTCATGCCAAATATGATGATGATGAATTATAATCTAAATTATATATTATATGCATAATACATATGTGTAATGTATATAACATAAAGGAAATATTGTATTATCAGAACACTGCTGTAGAAAAATGAGGAAGAGCATAAAGATAAATGATGATCAAAACTCTGCCAAATCAACGAAAAATTAAGGGTGTTTTTTATTAGAATTTAAGACATACATCTATTGAAAGTTGGAAATGCAGCTTTTTCTATAAAAAATGTATTGAAGAAAAGTTGAAAGAGAAATCCAAACGGGAAGTACAACCAAGTTCTGGAAAACTCAATAAAATTGTATTTAATGATATTGTATTTTTTGTTTTTCCAATGCAGAAAACTTGTGGACAAAGTCCATAGATATACAGAGAAAAAAAGAAATAGACAAGACTGAAAAAGAAAAAGAAAATGTAGAGAATACACTGGTGTAAGAAATTAAGAGAATTTGCAGACTATGGTATAGGTACCGATTATCTCTTGAACTACTGTACCTATTTTAATGAAATTTCATATGTACATACATTGATACAATACAAAACAAATAACCATTCAATAATTGTAATACACACGCATGATCGTGCGTAACACTCGTTGGAGTCGGAAGGTATGAAACAGCAGTTGCAGAATAAACAAAAAAAAATGGGTTAATAGGGGTATGGTCCCTTCTTACAGATATACAGGTCTCACATCGTGATTTCATACTTGAAATAAGGCAGTTTATCATTTCCAGTGGCAATTGGTCCCACTCGTTCAGCAACGCTGTTTTCATTCCCTGGATGATTCTTGGAGGGGGGGTTGCGAGTTGCAATTGCCCTCCCCAGACGTGCTCTATAGGGTTAAGGTCTGGAGATCTAGCTGGCCAATCCATCCGGCAAATATCCTCACTCTCTAGAAATTCGTCGACCAGAAGAGCTCTATGTGGCCTCGCGTTATCGTCCATTAAAATGAACTCGGGGCCGACTGCACCCCTGAAAAGGCGAACACGGGGCTCCAAGACCTCATCCCTATACCTCACATCAGTCACAGTGCCTCTTTCAAAGACATGGAGAGGTGTACAGCCATCCAACATGATGCCTGCCCAGACCATTAAACCTCCTCCACCATAATGGTCGATTTCGCGGACATTGGAGGGTAGGTAGTGGGTCCCTGGTTCTCTCCATATGAACGTACGGCGAGAATCGGTGTTTAGGCTGAACCGGGACTCATCAGTGAAGAGAACAGTCGCCCATTGATCCATACTCCAATTTTTATGCTCTCTGCACCATGATAAACAGATTCTCCCATTTGTAGAAGTGAGCGGGACGCAAACAGCAGGTCTTCTTGCAAACAACCCTTTCTCATGCAGTCTTTTGGAAACAGTCACCCTTGATACACGGGTTCCTGTGGCTGCATACAAGTCACGAGAGAGCTGAGAAGCTGTAGCACTCCTGTTACGCCTCGCTATAATCGACAAATGGCCATCTTCTCTGGCCGTCGTGGCTCTTGGATGACCTTGCCCATGCTTTCTCTCGATGGATCCGGTATCCTGGAACTTTTATCATAAGTTACACACGACGCTGGGCGTTAAATTGAACTCTGTACAAATTTGGACTTGAGATTGGCCTGCTTCTAGCCTCCCCACAATTCGCCACCTCATTCCATCATCTAAACGTTGGTGGTTACTCATTTTTACTGTTACAATTTGAAATTATCCGATTGCTGCAAAATAACACCAAGAAATTCGCCGAGGTGTGCTAGCGAACGAAATGCATCTTAACTTGTGCATGCTTATAAAGCCTGTTTCTCTACTGGCTCTGCCTACACACATGTGTACGCTTACGTATTTGACGTACAAGATTTGCATTTTTGTCTAGAAGCAGTGGTTTCACATTCAGTTCAGTTCTTTTCATGAAATTCGATAAAATATGCAAATTCTCTTAATTTATTTCACCAGTGTACATAGGCAAGAAAAACAAGTAAGTTAGAATTCTCAAGCGATCACAAGCTTCCCAATAACATCTGTACATAAAATGCTGAGTTAATGCAAAACGGGACATGATTTATCACAAAATTGTTACAATTATCAAATGTTTGATTGTTTCTGAAAGTTGCTAATTTTAAGATGAACACATCCTGGCCCTGGATTGTCCTTCAAGCATTTCAAGGAAAATAAACTGCAGGGTAGCAGGTCAACTGTAAAAAAAGGATTTGCGGCATACCATAAACTAAATTTTAATTGATTGAAATGCATTGTCAGCTTCTTTACAACTAACAAACTTTTGTGCATCTCTATTCTTGAACGACCAAATACTAACTTTAAAAAAATACCCTAAACATATAAAACCCTAATATAAATAAATATGCTACGTTTACACTTGCTTTACTTAATCATTTTCATTTGTTTGTTTTCTATATCTACATATCTGTATGAAGAATAAGATTTTTTTAAATTTAGGGTATTTTGGTTAGCTCCCAAAAAGTGTTGAAATTTTTTTCTAAATTAATAAATAACTGTGTAATTAAAGAAGTTTGAGTTTGTAGTTAAGATCACTGTATATTTTACTACAGAAAATGTAAGTTCTGTTTTGATTTTGATTTTAATGTTCTAATTATGGTTGACCTAATGTGCAATGTTATTCTGTATATTTTATGTTGCATGAAAATAAAATTTGTTGTCAAGTTCTTTCTCAGATGTCCTTCATAACTATGTGATTTGTTTTATAAATATTTATATCTAACAAAACATGTTTGCTTAAGTATATGTAAACTCTAACTTCATTTTGTAGTTGGCAACCTGAAACAAAATTTCCTTTTCGAAGAGTTCGTTTGCCTCCTTCAATAAAAGATGATGATAAAAAAGACTTTACAGAAGGCCAAGAAGTAGAGGTAAGATTTTTTTCAGTTTGAAATTGTTAAAATATTAAAGCCCAATTTCTCTCAGTCTAACGACTACCATATTAAACTAACACTTATTCTCAAAGTAAATTGAGCTGCTAAAATTTCAAGAAATAGAAAAAATGTCAGCTTAATTAGGAAAAATTAGACTCGTGTTCTGGGACTCTATTTTGAATTTTGTTTTTTATGTGTGATGTATTCCCCTACACACACACACACACACACACACACACAGTGAATCTTCTCTAAGGCAGCCAGTCATGGTTCCAAAAAAAAGTAGCCATTTTGAGGAGTGTCCAGCTAGAGAAGTTTCACTGTGTATATTTATAAATAACTTCCATGCATTGTTCGAGTTTCTCAAGAAGTAGCAGCAATAAACAGAAATGCTCTTAAGTTGGAAAAGATATGATATGTCATATATGTCCTAGAATGAGCTAAGAATGAAAATATATTTATTAATACATTGTTAAAAGTCTGTCAGTTTAATGTACATTGATAAACAGGATTGTTTGGCTCCTGTTGCTGTTCTCCCCCTTCCCTCCCTTGACACAAACATACACTCCTAACTTTTCATTGTTTTCTCTCTCTCTTTCTCTCTCTTTTTAAGTACAACATAACACTGAAGTACCAAATATTGTAAATTTTTAGTTAAGTACATTTTAGACATCAAATTTACAGTTATTAAATTTTTTAAACAATTTTTTTTTTTTTTTTTTTTTTACTTAGACAACCTTTTAAAGATAGACTAAATTTGCTAATTTCAATAGAAATATGATGAAATTTAAGAATGTGATTTATTTCTATTATGGGGAAAAGTATCATGGTTGCAGTGACATGATAAACTTGATTAAATAGATATGTGAGGTTGACTATGATGCTCACTAGAAATTTTAAGGAGGATTATTTTGATTTTTAGACTCATAAAGCAAGTAAATTATTAAGCATTTATATTTGTTTTAAAATATTTAATCATTACAAGGACAATGAAACAGAAGTTTCAATAATATGCGTATATTAAAACTTTCAAAATAGTATAGTTTTATATTGATCTCTCTGCTATGTTGGTGATACTTAATATCTCAGTGCATGACATAGGTTATATAAGGTAATTAAATAAATTTGATTTTTATAAATTGGTTATAAGGAGAGGGGAAGAAAGATTATAAAGATTGTTATATACATGCATTTCCAAATAAAATCAATAAGCAGTTTTGTTTATACAAATCATAGTTTGATTTTGTCAAGAATTTTAACTCAGTGACAATACTCCAGAATCGAAATTTTCTTTTTAAATTATTTTGATACTGTGAAAATTGTCACTGTTTTGAGAGCAACATTTTTATGAGTGATATTTATAGAATATTTTATTAGCATTTATTGGCATACTATGAAATTAAAAATTAAACTAAATATATAGTTTTTTTGTTTTGTTTTTCTACTCCACATAACTAACAATCTTTGGTCTTAGCTAAAGTATTGCCAGACCATTGTTACACAGCTAGGGTGCTGGCTTTTGTTAACTAAGTCTGCAGGTTTTTGCCCCACGTTTCGCATGGATTTTTGTAGTTGTTCAGAATTAGCTTTTTGAACTGTTAGTCTGTCTGTTAAGCTCCTGTTACAAAATATGACAGTAATGCTATTTTAAATGTACTTATTAATTATATTTCATCCTTATTACCTCTCAAACCTATATATATATATATATATATATATATATATGTATTTGAGATGATTTGTCATATTTATTTATATGTAAAAGTCATTGTCTTTACAAATGTGGAGCTTTTTGACTGTTAAGTTATTAGCTGTCTGGCTCTCCAATATCTCTGAACAACACAATTAAAATCCTATAGTGCACTGCACATGTCCAGGTGATCTGAGTTCATAGAATGTCCTTTGTCATACAGTTCCGAAAATTAACCAGACTAATATGAGAAAGGTGGGCTTACAGGCAATTATGATGAGTCAATAATCAGATTTGTGCTAACACAGCACATCTATGATTGTTGGGGGTTATTTTTTTACTGTAATTAAGATTACTCCACGTCATACCCATAGAGTCGGCCGAGGTCTCCTTATGGTACTTTTGTTAGAGTTTGAAAATAATCAATAGCCTTGAAGAGTGGAAGGGCATTGCTCTATTCAGTTTCTTCAAGACAGTCATAGCCTCTTTTTCTACTCAGATATGATCCTTTTCATTGTCATAAATATTGCAATGGGCAGGGATCCATTGTAGGGTGACTCTGCTAGGTAAGGACCTAATGAATAATTTATAGTTGTGGATATGTGTAGAGTCAAATGAAGTTTGAATTCTTAAAAGAATGGGGAGAAAAAATTCTCTGTAGAAAATCTTGCTGCATTTGTGTTTTGTTGTATAAAACTGTTGGAAGTGACTGTTCTATAAATTGTGAAAATCCTAAGCTTTACATCTAGTGATTGCTATATTTTGTTTAGCTTTAGATTTATGTTCATAAAGACAAGGATTTATGTTGCATATAAAAGAAAATTTATGACTTAGGTTCTTTTAAAAAAGGTGTATTCTCGAACTAATGAACAAGAAGCATGTGGTTGGTGGCGAGCTGTAGTTAAAATGACAAAAGGCAGCTTTCATGTTGTTGAATATGTTGGCTGGGAAACAACATGTACAGAAATAGTACCAAGTGAAAGGCTTAGAACAAAGAACACAAAGTAAGTATTTTTCAAATCACCATCATATGACAAATTATTACTTCTTTGTATAGTATTCTCTTTACAGCAAATATGTTACCTTTACGCTGCTCCATTTCAACAATAATTTTTTTTTCCTTGTAATTTCTGGTAGATTATCTATATTTTCTAATTTTCGTCCTCAGATTAAATGAATTTAGTTATATTTCCAGTTGAGAAAGAGGTGTTTACATCTAAAAGGTATTGAACTGAAGTACTGTGGCTTTATGGACATGCATGTTTTCATCCATGTAGAATCAACATAAAACTGTCAGCTCCAGTTTGTTTAAAACTTGTGTAGTAAAAAATGACTATAGTGCTCCAAAAATCAACCAATAATATGTGAGGGGGATTATAAAACTACAATTTTTTTCGGTTAGCAATCATGAATAAATCTCCTAAGATTTATATGTTACTTAAATACGACGTGGTATTAAAAAAAGTTCCCAGACTAGCTCTGTTTTTCAAAAAATAGTTTATTTATCTAAAAGTGAACATCATCTCCTTCAAAATAGTCCCCTTGCGCAGTAATACCCTTATCCCAACGCTCCTGCCGCTTCTGGAATGCGGCCTCGAAGTCACTTTCGGTAAGCGTGCCCAGGACCTTCTGCGATTGTCACAGGATCTCGTCAATGGTATTGAAACGGCAACTTTTGAGCTGAATCTTCATCCTCAGAAACGAAAAAAA
Source organism: Dolomedes plantarius (assembly GCA_907164885.2). Taxonomy (NCBI): domain Eukaryota; kingdom Metazoa; phylum Arthropoda; class Arachnida; order Araneae; family Dolomedidae; genus Dolomedes; species Dolomedes plantarius. Next base: position 159,299,213 of record OU015494.1, on the reverse strand, counting down.
AGTCGGCAGGAGCCAAATTTCGCTTGTCTCTTCACCGGTGATGACCCTCGACAGAAATGACAACTCATCTGAAGCCCGCTGACGAAGCTTTTGGCAGACTTCGACGCGATGCTCCATCTGCTCCGGAGTCAGTAGGCGGGGGACAAATTTGGCAGTGACGTGCCGTATGTTCGATTCATAGGTTAGGGTTGACTGCACTGACCCATACGAAACATCAACAATGTAAGTAATGTCGTTGATCGTTCTCCGATGGTTCTCATATACAAGTTGTCGAATTCTCTCCACATTTTGGGAGGTGATGCTTAATAGGGTCTCGATATAGATGATAAAAAAACCCAATTAAGCAGAATTATTTGCGCAGAGGTGCTGAGCACGGTAATGGCTCAGAAATTAAAGCTCATCTTTTAAGAAGAAAAAATAAAGTTAAGCCAAACCAAATTTAAGAAAAAAAATTAAAGTAATTTATTTAACTTTAAAGAATTAAAAACTTTAAAAAGAAATACATTAACCAGCTACATTTCCGATAAAAATATTACAAGTAACAAAAATACGATACAAGACTATAACATGTCAAGTATCACAAAAATAAATTAATGCAATAGTGATACACCACTGCCGAACTACAGTTTCATTCGTTATATATAGTCCTTAAACAAGGTTAACAAGCTGCAGTTACCCTTTAAGCAGCCAATCACAAAACAACGAAAAATTTGAATATTGACAGAAAAATTTGCATTTAGTGAATCAAAATACAATGAGAGTTTAGCTTTCACCGCAAAATGACGGTGACGTCATTTTCTAACATGGCGTTGTTTACAAATAAAAGTTCGAAGATTTCGTACGGCGTACCTCACGGTAAAGCTAACATACGAGGATACCTAATTAAATTAAAAGGAAATAATAGGTGTTTTATGTTTTTAGATGCTTTTTATTTGTGTATAGTTGCCGGGATATAATCAAAGTTAGGGATAGCGACCTTTATAAGTAAAATATGCCGATAAATGGCGCTTACTTCTAACAAGGTCCCCCCATCGCGGCAACTCTACGCAAAGAGCATCTAAACCTTTTTTAAACTATGCTTCATAGCTAAACTTATGCTAAAAGAAAAAGCTTATTTAAACTCATTGTATGATATTCAAAAAAGCATTTAACATATAAAAGCATGACACTGTACATACTTAGGCACTTTAGCAATGTATATAAAAAAATGACGTGATTTCACACATTATAAGCACCCAAGTGAAGATACATTTAAATATTTTATCATACAGTATAACATTACTTTTTTTTTTCTACGATAATTTTTACTATAAAAAATACTGTGTATAATTACTAATATACGTGATACATTGGAAAAATTACACATTCTAAAAATCTGAACATGTATAAAAGTCCTTTATAATAATCAATTCTATTCTAAATTGGTACTTATATCGTCATTCTTCCACAAATACATGTTCATTAAACCTTTTCAAATTATTTTTCGTTTGTGGTTTAGTAAAAATATCGGCCAAATTTGCTTTAGTATGTATATACTGAATTTTAAAAAATTTCTTATATATAAAATCGTGCACAAAAAATAATTTTACATGGATGTGTTTAGTGCGATGATTTTCATGTGCATTTTTGACAAATTCTATACTTGCTTGGTTATCCGCTAACAAAATTGGATTAGTGTCTGTATCTTTAAAAAATTTTAGTTTCTGACACTCCAATACGATTCTTTGTAACCAAATCAACTCCTTTGCCGTTTCTATTAGGGCGACGAATTCACTTTCCATGTTACTTAAACAAACAGATTTTTGTTTAAAACTTCGCCATACTATGAGGGATTTATCAGAAAATATTATTAATCCACCCATTGAAACATGATCATCGCGATTATTAGCGAAATCGGCATCAGAATATGCATTTAAGTTTAATGAACCTGTATTTGTCAAATTTATTTTCAAATTCTTTGTATATTTTAAATAACCTAAAATGTTTAACAACCCTTCCCAGTGTGCAATTCCTGGGTTTTCTTGGAATTGGGAAAAAATATTAAGGGCATAGCAGATATCTGGACGAGTTCTATTAGCAATGAACGCTAAACTTCCTATTAAATTCCTATAAGGAATTTTCGACGTTTCTAACGCTTCATCAGTTTTAGGACATTGCTCTTTCAAATAAATTTTTCCCACTGGTATAGGTAATGAGGCAATAGAATAATTGTATTCCTCGTAGTCTAAACAAACTTTTGATATATAATCACTTTGATGAATAAATAGTTCCCCGTTTTTGTCCTCAAAATTCACCCCTAAGAGTTTTGTAGTTTTTCCCAAAACTTTATTCTCAAATTTCTGGCTAATTAAATGTATCGCTTTTTCTAAATGTTTAGGTTTTTTGCCAAATATAACAATATCATCCACATAAAGTACAAAACTATTTTTCTTCCATAAATATAACAGCAGTTACACCAGTTGAGTTTTATGAAACCTAACTTATTTAAAACTTCGTGGATTTCAAAATACCACCCGCGTGCACTTTGGTGTAAACCGTAAATTGCCCTTTTAAGTAGGCATACCTTGTTTGAATTTTCAAACCCGGGGGGCTGTTTCATATAAATAGTTTGTTCTAATGGGGCATAAAGGTAAGCACATGTGATATCTAATTGAACATGTGACCATTTGTAAAAACAGACTGGAGTAGAGAAAAAGAATCGAATAAGGCCGAAATTCACTACACGTGAAAACGTTTCTTCGTAAGTTTCCCCTTTACACTGTAGATGACCTTGGGCAACTAAACGAGCCTTGTAACGGGAAATATCCCCTTTGTCATCAAGTTTAAGGGTATACACCCAACGGCAACCGAGTACTTTCGTATTTTCCGGCAAATCGACTAATTTCCACACTTTACGTTTTGCCATTACTTCGAGTTCGGTTTTCATGGCTTTTACCCAATGTTCAGATTCTTTTAGTATTGAGTGCTTGTTTCAGGCTACTATTTTTCTTCCATAAATATAACAGCAGTTACACCAGTTGAGTTTTATGAAGCCTAACTTATTTAAAACTTCGTGGATTTCAAAATACCACCCGCGTGCACTTTGGTGTAAACCGTAAATTGCCCTTTTAAGTAGGCATACCTTGTTTGAATTTTCAAACCCGGGGGGCTGTTTCATATAAATAGTTTGTTCTAATGGGGCATAAAGGTAAGCACATGTGATATCTAATTGAACATGTGACCATTTGTAAAAACAGACTGGAGTAGAGAAAAAGAATCGAATAAGGCCGAAATTCACTACACGTGAAAACGTTTCTTCGTAAGTTTCCCCTTTACACTGTAGATGACCTTGGGCAACTAAACGAGCCTTGTAACGGGAAATATCCCCTTTGTCATCAAGTTTAAGGGTATACACCCAACGGCAACCGAGTACTTTCGTATTTTCCGGCAAATCGACTAATTTCCACACTTTACGTTTTGCCATTACTTCGAGTTCGGTTTTCATGGCTTTTACCCAATGTTCAGATTCTTTTAGTATTGAGTGCTTGTTTCAGGCTATTTGGGACAAAATGGGGCAAATCTAGTCATTCAACATGACTGCTACTACTTGCGGTTTGATCCGCGGAAACTATACCTTCGAAAGGATTTTTAGATGAAAAATCAAATAGGTTTTCATTGTAAACTAGATTTTTATAATTACAATATCCTTTTATTTCTTTAAGGGTTTTTTAACCTTTTCGATGTACCTTCAGGATAGTAATAAATATCAATTCTAAAGCTATTTGAACGGGGTATACACTTTCGCGTCCAGCTAATATTTTTGGGAGGCTTTCCTTCAGGGGTGTCTTCTGAATCCGTTTGATATTCTATTTCGGAATCCGCTTGAGATTCAATTTCCGAATCCGTTTTAGGTATTTCCTCAACTATGGGAATTTCTTTTTTTGGACTGGTCTCTCTACTTTTAGGAATAGTCTTTTTGCCATGACTAGAATTTTGTTCTTCGGGAGTACTACTAAAAATAAATTGACGTTAGTTAGGAAACAAAGCTTCGGGATCGATATCATGATTTTCCGTTTGGTTTTCAGTTTTTCCCGACTCATCAATTCGAACATTGATAGTTTCAATTATTTTGTGTTCATTTGGAACCCAAAGTCTATAACCTTTAGTTTGAAGGGCATAACCAACAAGAATTCCTTGTTGTGCACGCATGTCAAGTTTATTACGGACTTGTTTTGGTATTCCAAAAAATACTTTTATCCCAAAAGGTTTAAGATACTGTACGGAGGATTTGTATCCACTATACATCTTGCAAGGGGTTTTAGTTCCACTGTGCACTACACGGTTCCATGTATGGGTAAAGTGCCTCAATGCTTCGACCCAGAAACCCTGACTTAGGCAACTGTCTCTTAATAACACATTAATGCCGTTTACGGCAGTATAATTAAATCTTTCAACTCAACTGTTGTGTTCTGGGGTGTATGTGTTGGATTTCTGATGAGTTATTCTGAGGTTTTCAGAAAATTCACGAAAATTATTATTAATAAACTCTGTACCATTATCGGTACGAATGGTCTTTACTTGTTTTGGTAAATCTTTCTGCGTTATTTAAGAAAATTTTAAATGTTTTAAAAGTATCTGCTTTAGTTTTTAAAGGATAGCTCCAGACTTTACGCGGAAAACCATCAACTATCGCTAGAAAATATTTATGACCTTCTATAGACGTTGTTGGAAATGGACCACAGAGGTCAGGGCAGGGCCCGATTTAGAAAATTCTTGACTATAGGCACAACTTGGGATGGGGGAGGGGGGCCCTAACACTGATGTGGGCGTAAAATTTCCAAAATTGACACACAAAAAAAATAATAATGAATCATTGTGAAAGTACCATTTTACCAAGAATTGGCTATCTGAAGTGTAGAACCCTAGAACATTATCAAGTAACAAAAAGCAATACAACATATTAACTTCATCATTAAAACACCAGTACAATGCAACCAGAAAAATCTATTAATCCCTTATATACATTATAACATACATATGATGAACTATACATATAGCTATTCATATGATGAACCAATCAATCAAATTTCGAAGGATATATAAAAAATAGCTACAAAAAAAGTAAAATTAAAAAAAAAATTAATTGGAATTTTTTCTTTAAAAATAAAATTTGGGGGGGGGGCCCTAGGCCCGGGCCCAATGGAAAATTAGGGCCTGGGTCAAGGTAAAGAAGTTGTAAGGGTTTAGTTGACCTAATTTCGCCTTTCCCTTTAAAACTTACGTGTCGCTGTTTGGCCTCTCGGCATGCGTCGCAAGGTTTTAGTTCACCTTTTAATTTAGGAAGACCTTTAATGGCTTCGTTTCTAGCTGTGTTTTTAATATATTCTTCGTTAATGTGGACAAATCTTTTGTGCCACACATCTAAACTATCTGTTAAAAAGGATACTCTTTTAGAACTTAAACTTTCTTTAGTTTTAACATTATCAGTGTCAATTATATTATTCTTAAAATTCTTAGCTTTAGATTTACTATTAATAGGTTGAGATTTCACAATATATAAACCATTTTCCCCGTGAGCAAGCAGTAAATACAGTTTCTTCATTATCTTTAACTTTAACATTTTTAAATGTTAAAACAGCTCCTCCTTTGTCAAGTTTAAAACATGATATTAAATTCTTAGATATATTAGGAACATACAAGACATTTTTAAGAGTAATTACAGAATTATCAAATTTACAATAGTTTCGCCCTTACCTTCAACAGCAGTGTGTGTGCCCTTGATACAACTCCCTAACCTTTCGGTTTCCAAGGGAATAAATTTGTTAAAAGTTCCTTCGACCCACAAACATGGTAGGTTGAGGCAGAGTTCAGGACCCATTCACAGGAAGATTTAATGGTGGAATATGACACGGAGAGATAAGATTTCTTACTGTGAAAGATATCAGAATCAGTGCTTGAATCATGCTTCGGTGGGGATCGTCTCATCTGTCTCCGGTGGGGTGTTGGAGATCTAGCTCTATCCCTGCGTAGTTTAGGGCATCTGTTTCTGGGGTGATTCTTGCTCTTGCATTCATAACATCTCCGCGTTCTTGAGAGTGCAAAGGATGGGGAAGTATCACGGGCTGGTTCTCGAGTAGAAGTGGACGTCCCTGCTGGATGATGGTGGTCATTCTCCCATTGCGACAGTCTTGCTTGTTCAGCGAGAACTTCATTAAGGATTATTGAAAAAATCAGGCCATCCTTTTCCTTTCTGTATATCGTCTGTACTAGTCCCTCATAAGGATCCGGAAGGTAACGAAGTAATTGAAAGACCTGGTCAAGTTCTGACACAGGTTCCTTTGCATCCTTCAACTTCTCAGCTATGGATAACTGGGCAGCATATTGCGAGATGTCATCATCCTTCAACCTCGTTGACCAAAATTGGTGTTTCAGGTGCATAACAACTGCTAGTGAATCCGGCTCAAAATGTGTCTTCAGCTTCGCCCATGCTTCACGACCATTGACGGCTTTCTCGATGTTTCTGTATTTAGTTGGCAGATTTAAAAATATGCAGGCCAATGCCTTCTGCCCCTTTTCGTGAAGATCTTCTGCTAGGGCTGTATTCTCATCCTTGATGGTAACGGCAGGTTCCAGGACCACTTTACTAAGTCCTCGCTCTATTAGCACCATTCTCATGGCCGAAGTCCATGACGAGTAACTATTTTCTTCGAGCGGCGGGACTTTACTGTAAAGGTCAAGTTGTGCCATCTTACTCAGGAACTCTTACAGAAAACAAGATAAGCTAATTTAACGAGTCTGGGTCCATAACCTTCTAATAGGGTCTCGATATAGGTAACGAAAAACCCAATCAAGCAGAATTATTTGCGCAGAGGTGCTGAGCACAGTAATGGCTCAGAAATTAAAGCTTATCTTTTAAGAAGAAAAAATAAAATAAAGTTAAGCCAAACCAAATTTTAGAAAAAAAATAAAGTCATTTATTTAACTTTAAAGAATTAAAAACTTTAAAAAGAAATACATTAACCGGCTACATTTCCGGTAAAAAGATTACAAGTAACAAAAATATGATACAAGACTATAACATGTCAAGTATCACAAAAATAAATTAATGTAATAGCGATACACCACTGCCGAACTACAGTTTCATTCGTTATATATAGTCCTTAAACAAGGTTAACAAGCTGCAGTTACCCTTTAAGCAGCCAATCACAAAACAACGAAAAATTTGAATATTGACAGAAAAATTTGCATTCAGCGAATCAAGATACAATGAGAGTTTAGCTTTCACCAAAAAATGATGGTGATGTTATTTTCCAACATGGCGTTGTTTACAAATAAAAGTTCGAAGATTTCGTACGGCGTACCTCGCGGTAAAGCTAACATACGAAGATACCTAATTAAATTAAAAGGAAATAATAGGTGTTTTATGTTTTTAGATGCTTTTTATTTGTGTATAGTTGCCGGGATATAATCAAAGTTAGGGATAGCAACCTTTTATAAGTAAAATATGCCGATAAATGGCGCTTACTTCTAACAATGCTTGTGGAAGGTCTTCCAGATCGCTCGTCTTTCATGGGCATTCTGCCACTTTAGAAGCACCCGTGCCATTCAGAGCATTGCATACGGCACATTGCGCATCATCGCAGTAGGCTTTCTGAAGCATCTTGTAAGTCTCAGTTGCCGATTTCCCTAGCTACACAAAATTTCACGTTGGATCTTTGCCCGAATTATCGATTCATAATGAAATCGTAGAGTAGCAGATACACCTTACAACAGCAATTCGACAGCTCCCAATATAAACACAGCTGCATCACTTCACACTCTTATTTATGAAGGTTAAAAGTCATTATAGCTGCTTGAGCAACCCTCGACGGTTATCTGTTGGTGTGCCAGAGAACTAGTCTGGGAACTTTTTGATACCACCTAGTAGATGCACCATATACAGTGTGGACGAAAAGTCTTGCCTTGATTATAAATATTTATTGTGCTCAAACTATTATAATTAGACATTTTTGTTTGGATATATTGTAAGTACTGTTATAAATATTTTTATAAGACCGTTTACCTCTGTAAATTTCAATGTGTGCCCCCTTGGTAGCTCAGAGAATGTCAAAGTGGTAATCCAGTTCCCACCAAGTGTTATTTAACATGTCTTCTGATACAGTACACACAGCAGCTTGTATCCTAGCCTTCAGTTCTTCGATGCCAGCAATTGGTGGGGCAAAGACTCTCCTTGATATAGCCCCAAAAGAAAAAATCAAGATTTGTAATATCTGGAGAGCACAGAGGCCAGGGTGTTGGTCCATCCCTTCCAATCCACAGGTCCAGAAATGCTTGTCTACACTAGGCCTGCCACTTCTGGGAAGATCCTTAACGCTGCCTGTTTCTTTAAACCTTTCACACCATCACTTTATTGATTTTGCATCAGGAGGGTTACATCCATATCAACGTTGAAATTTACGCTTAACATTAAAAGGCGTTTTAGTTTCGTGAAACCAAAGTACACATTGGGCTTTCTCTTGAATCGACCGCATTTGATCCGAAAATGTCTTCCTTACAAATGTTCCCCTGATTCACTCTTGAAGGAGCACTTGCACTAAATTTTGTACAAAAAACTGCTAAAACTGACCTATCCAATGATGCAAAAGTTACATTATTATATTAAACGGTTATTTTGTAATGAATTTTTATAATCCGGGCAAGATTTTGGTCCACCCTGTATATTTATGGATCCAAAAAGTATTTAATTTTATTCTATTTGTTTTTCTTTGGAGCTACTTTTCTATTCAAAGCATCTTGAAAGTTACAGCCATTTAACGTATGTGATAGGATCAAAGGATATCTTAACTTGTCCTGTATTTTTCTGAACAAGTGTTTAATTTTGAATTACAGAGGGATTGATGAAAGTATTTTAGTGATACAGTCTGTATCCTTCAACTATTAAAGTGCTGTTTCTTGTGCTATGTACAATAAGCTGTGATAAAATTTTTCTTTGTTGCAAATAATTAGTACAAATAAAAAATGAAACCCCGAAAAAGTAATGCTATATTTTTATCATGTCATGTAATATATTTTTTCCCCAAATTTATAAGATAAATTGATGAGAAATTCTTAAAACTTAGATATTTTAAAAAGAAGTTCTAAAGCTTATTGATTTCAGATTTACTGGATTTTAGATTATTTAATGAGAAATGTTAAGTAAAAATCACTTTCAATGGCTTTTAATTTCAGTTAACTTTATGGTCTAGTGATGAATTTGTTGGGTGCCATCTTACAGATAATTAAAAAAATTGACTTTTTTTTTTAATCAGCAAACTTTATTTTAAAGCAATAGATATACACTGGTGTAAGAAATTAAGAGAATTTGCAGACTTGGTCAATTATCTCTAGAACTACTGTACCAATTTTAATGAAATTTGATATGTACATACATTGATACAATACAAAACAAATAACCATTCAATAATTGTAATACACCCCATGATTGTGCGTTACTCTCATTGGAGTCGGAAGATATGAAACAGCGGTTGCAGAATAAACAAAAAAATGGGTTAATAGGGGGTATGGTCCCTTCTTACAGATATACAGGTCTCACATTGTGATTTCATACTTGAAATAAGGCAGTTTATCATTTCCTGTGGCAATTGGTCCCACTCGTTCAGCAACGCTGTTTTCCCAGACATGCTCTATAGAGTTAAGGTCTGGAGATCTGGCTGGCCAATCCATCCGGCGAATATCCTCACTCTCTAGAAATTCGTCGATCAGAAGAGCTCTATGTGGCCTCGTGAACGTCCATTAAAATGAACTCAGGACTAACTGCACCCCTGAAAAGGCGAACATAGGGCTCCAAGACCTCATCCATATACCTCACATCAGTCACAGTGCCTCTTTCAAAGACATGGAGAGGTGTGCGGCCATCCAACATGATGCCTGCCCAGACCATTAAACCTCCTCCGCCATAATGGTCGATTTCGTGGACATTGGAGGGTAGGTAGCGGGTCCCTGGTTCTCTCCATATGAATGTACGGCGAGAATCGGTGTTTAGGCTGAACCGAGACTCATCAGTGAAGAGAACGGTCACCCATTGATCATACTCCAATCTCTATGCTCTCTGCACCATGATAAACGGATTCTTCTGTTCGTAGAAGTGAGTGGGACGCAAACAGCAGGTCTTCTTGCAAACAACCCTCTATCATGAAGTCTTTTGGAAACAGTCACCCTTGATACACGGGTTCCCGTGGCTGCATACAAGTCACGAGAGAGCTGAGAAGCTGTAGCACTCCTGTTACGCCTCGCTATAATCGACAAATGGCGATCTTCTCTGGCCGTCGTGTCTCTTGGACGACCTTGCCCAGGCTTTCTTTCGATGGATCCCGTATCCTGGAACTGTTTCCATAAGTTACACACGATGCTGGGCATTAATTTGAACTCTCTACAAATTTGGACTTGAGCCTGCTTCTAGCCTCACCACAATTCGCCACCTCATTCCATCATCTAAACGTTGGTGGTTACTCATTTTTACTGTTACAATTTGAAATTATCCGACTGCTGCAAAATAACACCAAGAAATTCACCGAGGTGTGCTAGTGAACGAAATGCGTCTTAACTTACGCACGCTTATAAAACCTGTTTCTCTACTGGCTCCGCCTACACACACGTGTACGCTTACGTATTTGACGTACAAGATTTGTATTTTTGTCTAGAAGCAGTGGTTTTACATTCAGTTCAGTTCTTTTCATGAAATTCGATAAAATATGCAAATTCTCTTAATTTATTTCACCAGTGTATATGCATATTAATGGCAAGAATGCCTGCTATGTACAGATAAATTTCCTTCTTCCCCCCCCCCTTTTTTTTTAAGTACCTGAATATAAGCTGATTCCCCTGCTTAGAAAAAATTTTTGGTCGTATCCTACAAAACTAATGAAGTAATTATTAGGCTAGATGATGAAAATCTTAGCCACAAATTTACTCAAAGCCTACTACTGAAACTAAGTTAATTGCTCTGGATTTTCTGATTGCTAGACATTAATTTTGAAGCATTTTAGATCCAAGTTTAATGATTTGTTTTGAAATTTTAGGATTTAGAAGGGATAAAGTTGTGACTTTCAAATTTTATGAGACAGTTAGATTGATAATTTCTCTCTATACTGCATTGCTGTGAACAAGAGCATTCACATAATTTATGAAAACAGAATAACTGTTCAGTAAAAATAGAGGTTCATTTAGGTTCATTTTATTGTTTCTTATGTGTAAGAGTCAAGCACCTTGTATATAAATCCTCTTTTCATAATTTAATGAGATATAAGATAGAAAGTTCTTAAAGTTCAATTTCAAATATTTTGGTTAAGCTTATCAGAAATGTATTGCTAATATTAGAAGGGGGGGGGGGGCATGAACATTTTGGGAATTAAATATTTATTCACGTATAAGAAATATCTGCATATGAAATGTATGTGAATTATACTGTGTAAAATTTGGAAGTACCTAGGAATTTGAGTATAATACATTTCGGATGCTGCATATAATACTTATAGTGGCTTATGATCCATATCAAGAAATTTAGAATTTTTAACTTATAATTCATGGATTATAGGCAGGAAATTTCGGTATGCCTATTTCTGCACATGCAAATTTATCTACACTGCTCAAAACAATTAGGGGAGCACATGGTTTTAACGAAATTATGCAAATACTTACACCGATAAGTAACATAAAATAAATCATCCATAATTTAAAGCCTAAAAGGAAACAGAGGAAGAAAACTTCATATGCAAATCAAAGTTCATGACGTCAAAAACCAGAAAAAGAACGTAAGGGCGGAAATCGGGATGTTGCAGAAACGTCTGTTTCACTGCCTTATCTGTGAAATTCGATTTCTCAGTTATTCTTTTTGAGAAAAGGTGACTTGAAAATGTCTCAACAACGTGATTTACCGGAATCCATGGCATGGCGTATTATAGGCAGACTTGAATCCGGGCAAACACAACGTAGTGTCGCGGATGCTGTTGGAGTCGCCAGAAGTGTCGTTGTAAGGTTGTGGAATCGATTCCAAGAAACAGGGAATGTTAGACGTCGACCAGGGCAATGTCGGCCACGCACCACTACAGCAACTGATGACCAGTATATACTGTTAACAGCTCGTCGAAACAGAACAGACAATGCTACTCAGCTGCAAAGACAGTTGCTCTTAGCAACAGGACGAAGGGTGCCTCCAGCCAAACAGTACGTAATAGGCTTCATCAGGGAGGTCTCTATGCACGTAGGCCAATGGTCTGCATTCCGTTGACCTCGCGCCACCGTGCGGCCCGAAGAAGATGGACTGCTGAACATCGAGATTGGAGCCAAGTGCTGTTTATATACGAGTCCCGATTCAGTCTGGAGTGTGACACCCAACGTGTTTTGGTATGGAGGGAAAGGAGAACTCGAAATATCCCCACATTCGTTCGTGAAAGGTCACAATACAGACGAGCTGGTTTTATGGTATGGGGTGGAATCAGCATAGGTGGACGTACGGACCTGTATATCATTCGGAATGGTACTTTGACGGCCCGAAGGTATGCAGACGAGATACTGAGACCTCATGTCATACCTTTCACTGCAGCCATTGGAGATTCCTTTGTTTTCCAGCATGATAATGCCAGACCGCATACAGCTCGTCTTGTGGAGAACATGCTTGAAGCTGAAACAACACAGCGTATGGAATGGCCAGCGTGCTCTCCTGACCTGAATCCAATCGAGCATGTTTGGGACATGCTCAGACGACTCATTGCTGCGAGACCAAGGCCTCCTTTTACTCTCCGAGACTTGGAGATTGCACTTCTTGAGGAGTGTAACAGTATTCCCCAAAGTCTTATCGATAACATCATCGCATCCATGGAAAACAGGTGTGCAGCAGTCTTAGCTGTTCGAGGAGACCACACGCCATATTAAAAATCTTGCATCATTTCTAAACAATACTTTTTTTATTGTTTACATGTAACCAAATTGTTGCTCTAAATCATCTTTTCATGCTTTTTCCATATTTTCAAAGAATTAGAGCTTAATTACTAATTTTTTTACGTCTTTTTTTCTGTATTGCGCATTGATACGCGTGTACTATCTGTTAGGGAAAATCCCGATTAGCTTTCCTCTTCTTCCCCTAACCTTCCAGCCACGTAGCAGGAGCGATGTATTTACATCATTTCCCACCTCCACAGCAATGTGTAAGCATCGTCAGACGCCAGTTGCGTCATGACCAGCGATATGCCAGCCGAACGACGTCATTCATCCAACGATGACGCCATACCATCAGTTAAGAATGACGTCAACGCACATCACGTAAAATTAGCATAATTAACTTTGCTATTCTCCTGCCACGAGGGAGCGCGGCGGTCGACGCCGGTATAAATACCCAGCCCGTTCACTTAGACGGGGTATTCGATGTAGTATTCGCTGTGGTATTAGACGGTGTGGTTGAGTGATAGTTGCTGAGAAGCGATTTTACCGAGCCAGGCTCTACCGAGGACCCGTATTAGGAAGCGGCGACCAACTTGCCAGCAGTGCACTGATGCTCTAGTCGTCTCGACCTTGCATGCCCGCAGGTAGCCACGGGATAGTTTTTGTGCCAGGAAGGCGCTATCTACCTTAAGTGTTTTCTTACCACGATAGCAAAGCTTTGCCTCGACCACCAGTGAGTTATTTTTCTTTTATTTTTCTACACCTCGGTAAGAACACGACAAAGCCAACTTTTTAGGATAACACTACGAGCTGTGTAGTGCGTCTGTAAACAAGACACTTTAATGTCGTTTTACTAAATAAATGTATTTGTTATTTTACCTAAACCTTCGTACGTCTTTTTAACATCTTGCATATCACACAACAAAGCTAGCTAGCGTTGCTCTGACTATATCTAAAGATTAAGAGTCCAACCTTCCCTGCTAGCCAGTACGACTCTGCACTCTTAGCTATCAGGAAAGTTTGGGGCATTCCTGCCCCCAAATCCTAACTAATTTTTTTGGTTGGGAGAGCCGCCAGGTTCTAGCGGCTCAATTCCGTAACATTTTGGTTATGGGCGCCAGGCCCTAAAGTTAATTTGTAAACAACTACTTTTTTAACTTGAGGGTGACTTTGATCTAAAATAGCAGAGCACAACGCGAAAGCTTTGTGATATGTGAGAAGCTAAGCGTCGAAGGTATAAACAAAAGGTAAAGGCCCTGAATTTATGAAATTCTATATTTGGGGGGGGCCTATTTGTATATATATATAATATTTAGTGTTTTAAATACTGTCTTGCATTTTTTTATATGCTTATATATATATATAGATTTACATACTGTACTTGTAACTTAAAACATGGCCTCTTTACAACCCCATATGGCTATAGATAAATTGACCGAGGAAAATTTCCATACCTGGGTAGCAGATATTAAATTTGTACTAATATCCCTTAATGCGTGGGACATTGTGAATAACCGCGAAACTAAACCGATAGCAAGTGCGGAAAATTTAGCTGAGGTAAGGGACTTTGAAAGAAGAACCCGACTCGCTTTATCTACAATCTTTTTAAACCTATCCCCTGCGTTTAAGTCGGTCGTGGAACATTGTACCACCCCCCAGGACACATGGTCAACCCTAAATAGGCATTTTCAGCCTGACAGTCGTAGCCGGCACATGCAATTATTTACCGAATTGGTTAATTGTAAGCCCTACGCTAGCGAGAAAATTAACATGTTTGCGGCACGAATCCGCAAGTTAAACGAAAGCCTAAAGGGAATAAATCAAGAAATAAATGAGACTTACCTCTGTTTCCAGCTAATCCGGTACTTACCATCGGAGTTTGATCACTTAGTGCAAACTATACTTCGTTGGAAAGATGCGGAATTTAAATTTGAAGCCATTCTAACTGAACTAGTCGCCGAAGAAACCCGAATTAGCGTGCAGAGACAGGATAAGCGTGAAAACGCTACTTGCGAAACGCAGAACACCTTTTCGGGTCGGCATAATTCTCGAAGTTGGAATAAAGACAATTTCCGACCGAAAACTCCATCAAGAAGCCCTTCTCCCAACAAACAAGTCCATTTTGGGAAATACCCAAGTGGGAAATCACCGGGGCGTAGAAAATCTAAACGCTCGTTCCGGCGAAACTCACCAAATAATGAAAAACCCCAGAGCCATTATACTGTAGAAGCCCTATTTACATCTCACAGTAATCCAGGTGACTGGGTCGTCGACTCAGCGGCAACCCATCATTTTTGTAAGGATAAATTCCTATTTGATGGACCCCTTGAGGATGTAAATGATAGGAGCCTAGCAGTTGCTACTAGGGGAAAGCCTATCCCTATCAAGCAAAGAGGGCCAGTCGACCTACTCTGTAAGGGCGAGAAACGCGCCATTACGCTTATGCGTGCATTGTATGTACCATCTCTAAGGCGCAACATAGTTTCGTTACCTTTACTTGACGAAGATGGATTTACTTTTGAAGGGGGAAATGGACAACTCCACGTTTACGATAAAGATGGAAAAGGTTATTTCACAGCTCGCAAACAGGGGGGAATTTTTTATGCAAAACAGCAGCTAACCCCAGAACAAGCTGCGAGAAAGAAAGCTTACCAACACGAGAAAGAAACTCGATCGAAGAAAGGTAAGGCTTATGAAACTACAGCTAGAAAGAAACGAAATACCCTAAGCAAAAGTAATCAAAAACCTGCCAGTGCATTGAGCAGATGGCACCGCAGAATGGGCCATATGAACCCTGAACTAATCAGCCAGTCTTTTACAAATAAAAGTGTCAGGGGTGCTCAGGAGGTAAAATCATCCAAACTTTTTTGCGAGGATTGCAGGTTAAATAAAGCTAAACGGGTGACATTTAAACCAATCGGCCAAACTAGGTCAACAAAACCACTAGAACTTTTACATCTAGATTTGTGGGGACCTGCTTCAACGACGGGATATGCAGGAGAGAGGTATTTTTTGAGTATCACCGATGATCACTCAAGGAAAATCGCCCTGTATCCGATTAAAGATAAGACAGCTACTTTTCCCACCTTTTTAAATCATGTGAAACGCGCCGAAAGATTCCTTTCAACTAAGCTCAAAGCTATCAGAACTGACAATGGTAAGGAGTTTGACAACTCACAATTCCAAGAGTATTGCCGTACGAATGGTGTGGCCCACGAATTTACCGATATTTATTCGCCTGAAATGAATGGAGTAGCAGAGAGGTTGAACCAGACAATAGGGAATACCCTGCGCACGATCCTAAATTCAAGTAAGGTTCCAGTAAAATTTTGGCCAGAAGCCGTCCGCTATGCGGCCTACAATTGGAATAGAGTGTGCCGTAGAAACCAGACGAAAACACCGTTTGAGAAATACGGAAAGTTCAAACCCTCCATTAGTCACCTTAAACCATTCGGGTCAGTTTGTTTTGTGGGTGTGCCGAAGCAACACCGAACCAAATTTGATCCCAGAGCTAATAAGGGAGTTCTTGTAGGCTACGCATGTAGGATTAAAGGGTACAGAGTGTTGTTCCCAGAAACTGGGCGAATAGTCGAAACCCGGAATGTTAGCTTTGCTGAAGATGAACTAAATTTTTATCAATTGAAAGCTAAGCAGACTAACAATGGAGCAGTGCTGGGCGACCATCCAGAAACTACCATATACTCACTTCACAACCCGGAGCTTGAGACGGTGGTAATCCCACATATGGATTCGCGCCGAGTACATACCCGGAGTTACCAGCAGGATCCCAGACCAGGCCCTAGTTATGCAGTTCAAACTGATGAAGCAAGTGAGGACGAATCAGACAGAGAACTATACGTCCAAACACCTAGACTCCGAGTCGCTAAGTGGACAAGGGAAGCCGTTCCGAGACCAGATGGAAAGCGGACCGATATATATTATCGAGAAGTTAAAAGGCAAGGGGGCAAGAGCCACATATTGCGAAGCCTCAAAGAACTCAAGCAATACTGTAAAAAGCATAAAATTGAGTACCAGCCTGAATACTTCAACTTTAGCGGTAAGAATGGTAGGACGGGCCCTGTTCCAACCCCTCAGCGACAGGTGATTGACGATGATAGCGATCTGGAATCTGAAAGTCAGACGGAAAATGAAGAAATCAACTACTTTTCCGCCTATGACACTTCCGAAAGTGAGATTGACACAGCATGACTAGAAACTGTAGTCATCCCGAAAACCTTTAAACAAGCGTTCAAAAGTAAAGAATCTAAGCTATGGAAGAAAGCGATGGAAGAAGAATTAAAAGTGTTAAGTGAAAGAGGTGCATGGAGCCTAGTACCGCCACATTCAAAGTACAAGCCTCTCGGTTGTCGATGGGTTTTTACAACCAAAACCGATGAGCATGGAAATGTGGTAAGATACAAAGCGAGGCTCGTAGCACAAGGCTACAAACAGGTAAAGGGAGAATCCTATGATGAAACTTTTTCACCTGTAGTCAATTTCACCCTTATACGCCTATTTTTCTCCATGCTAGTTTCCAACCTAAAGTGGTATCACCTCCAGTTAGACATCAAATGCGCGTATTTATACGCACCCTTATCTGAAACCATTACGATTACCCAACCACCCGGTTTCGTAGAAAAAGGAAAAGAAAGCTACCTCTGTCTACTAAAGAAAGCCCTTTATGGCTTACACCAGAGCGGAAGGGTATGGTTTTATGAAATTGAGAATATATTACTTGAAAATAATTTTAAGAAAATTAACTGGGCTAACTGTGTTTACCATTTATCTAATAATCTAATTTTACTTTTATACGTAGACGATATAGTTCTTTTTGGAAAAACTAAAACCCATATTGAAGCAGCAGTTAAAATTCTGCAGAAGTGTTTCGACATTAAAATACTTGGCCAAACTTCTAAGTTATTGGGGGTTGAATTTGAATTCAATCGGAAACAAGTTTTCATTCATCAAACCCAATACATAGATCAAGTTGCTAAACGCTTCAAAACCTTCAATATCCCAATTGTATCCTTACCCATAGCTAAAGGAACAATATATACCAAATTACAAAGCCCTACATCTGAACCTGAATTAACGGAAATATCAAAACTACCGTATCGAAATATCCTAGGGTGTTTAGCATTTATCGCAAGTCGAACTAGACCCGACATTGCGTATGCTGTAAATATCTTCAGTCAGTTTCAGTCTAACCCAGGATTTGCTCACTGGTACGGTCTATTGAAGCTATTAGGGTATGTAATAGGTCGCCAATCGAGACGACCGAGTTTCAATTTCCGGTCAACTCATTTTACTAGATAAATCGCCTATATTCTGGCGAACTGGCAAGCAAAAGGCCATAGCGCTGTCAACTATGGAAGCTGAATTCATGGCTATAACAGAAACCTGCAAGGAAATACTGTGGATCAACCGTATAATGCACGAATGCGAAAAATTGAAGATAATCAAGCTAACTAGATCCAAACCCCTTATCAGAACGGATAACTTATCTGCAATAGACTTCTTAAAATCGCCGATTGAAAATAGTCGCACTAAGCATATTCATATAAAGCTTCTATTTGTGCGTGATCTCCTTCTAAAAGAAGTTTTCGAGATAAAATTCGTGCCTAGCAAAAAGAATCTAGCAGATCCGTTCACGAAACCAAAAACAAAAAGACTTTTCAGCCTTTAAACAAATAATTTTTAAATCAGAAACTTGAAAGCTATAAACTTAAAGTAAATTCCTAACTCTAATAAACCGAATTTCCTTAAAATAAACCTTATCCTTGAGACTAGGACGGTTTTTAATTTATGAGTTATATTACTTTCTATTATTTTCTGTTTACGGAGCTAACGGCCATTGTTTCGGGTTAGTTCTATGAGAACCTTCTTTCTCCCACATAATTTGGGAGGGGTTCGCTTAAGTGTTTTACAGTTGCAATGTGTTTATACATTCTGCATTTTGTCGCATGTGTATTCAATACTAACGTTACCATTACATATATTCTGTACTGTGTTTATATATGCACGTTTATGTCTTTATCTAGCATTGTGTTTATATCTACATACTAGCAATAACTGTTTCTATTTTTCCGTACTGTGTCTATACTTTAATATATTTACTAGTACGTTGTTTGTGACAAGCAAATTGTAATCAATTTTAACATATTCTTAAAGTTTTATGCTATTTAAACATCGGAGGGTATGTTATACGCAAATGTTTTTTTCCGCATGATTGTGTGTATGAAAGTGGGCCCACGAATGTTTTGAATTTTTGTCTGAAAAAAATACTGCGTGTGTATACTTTGCCCTACCTGTTGATGAATTGTATAACATATTATTTGCCTATTGAATATTGCATATTGAATTGTATTGCATAATTGTTAAGGATTATAAGCTATTTTCATAGAAACATGTCAACAGAATATTTATTGTATGTTTATACAAGCGACTTACCCTTACTGTTTTGCAAAAACATGTAACTTAACCACGTGCATGTGTTGGTGCTCATTTCTGTAAAGGGGGGGCAGTTGTTAGGGAAAATCCCGATTAGCTTTCCTCTTCTTCCCCTAACCTTCCAGCCACGTAGCAGGAGCGATGTATTTACATCATTTCCCACCTCCACAGCAATGTGTAAGCATCGTCAGACGCCAGTTGCGTCATGACCAGCGATATGCCAGCCGAACGACGTCATTCATCCAACGATGACGCCATACCATCAGTTAAGAATGACGTCAACGCACATCACGTAAAATTAGCATAATTAACTTTGCTATTCTCCTGCCACGAGGGAGCGCGGCGGTCGACGCCGGTATAAATACCCAGCCCGTTCACTTAGACGGGGTATTCGATGTAGTATTCGCTGTGGTATTAGACGGTGTGGTTGAGTGATAGTTGCTGAGAAGCGATTTTACCGAGCCAGGCTCTACCGAGGACCCGTATTAGGAAGCGGCGACCAACTTGCCAGCAGTGCACTGATGCTCTAGTCGTCTCGACCTTGCATGCCCGCAGGTAGCCACGGGATAGTTTTTGTGCCAGGAAGGCGCTATCTACCTTAAGTGTTTTCTTACCACGATAGCAAAGCTTTGCCTCGACCACCAGTGAGTTATTTTTCTTTTATTTTTCTACACCTCGGTAAGAACACGACAAAGCCAACTTTTTAGGATAACACTACGAGCTGTGTAGTGCGTCTGTAAACAAGACACTTTAATGTCGTTTTACTAAATAAATGTATTTGTTATTTTACCTAAACCTTCGTACGTCTTTTTAACATCTTGCATATCACACAACAAAGCTAGCTAGCGTTGCTCTGACTATATCTAAAGATTAAGAGTCCAACCTTCCCTGCTAGCCAGTACGACTCTGCACTCTTAGCTATCAGGAAAGTTTGGGGCATTCCTGCCCCCAAATCCTAACTAATTTTTTTGGTTGGGAGAGCCGCCAGGTTCTAGCGGCTCAATTCCGTAACACTATCCATTTTATGCCAATACATGGCTGTCTCGCACGGATTTCTTAACTTCTTTGCTTGCTCCCCTAATTTTTTTGAGCAGTGTATTTATAATCTGAGATGAATATCACCTTTCCCCCATATGTAGACAAAAAAGTATGGAAATGTCTTACCATATATTCATATTTAACAAAATTGGATGAAGCACACCCTTGAAGGTGGGGTCACTAAGGACCATTGTAAAAACAGGTATCTCTGGTATAATTTGGCAGCCATAGACTGAGATCCAGGACAGTTGGACCACCCTTCATTTATTTTTATTATTTTGTATTATATGCTGAGACACTCACTATAATACAAAATAACTACAAGTGCCTCCTGTGGATGTCATAACTTTTCTAAAAACAATGTAGGTGATACATTGTGCTAATATTAAGTTCGTATATCAAGCTTATTATATCAAAATTTGTGCGTGTGAAAAGGACTCACACTGACATTTTAAGCCTTAGTTCAGGCCTTATAAATGTGAATTTATTATAAGTTGTGTTAAACAATAATGGTACCTTTGGCATGACACATCATTTGTTTCCTTTTTTGTATCTATTTATTGATTTTCTTTAGGGGGGTGGGGGAAGTCATCTAGATATACTTTTATGTTTGAATTGTTTTTTTTAATCTCAAAGAAAGTTAGATTTAAATGATATATATATATTGATTATTTGCATCTGTTCAAGTTATCTCCCTGGTTATGAATGTTTTAAGTATTGCCATTGTGAGCTCACAATAGAAATTAACTTCGGTGATCATTGCATTTCTATATACAAGTTTTATTTTAGCTCCACTTAAGAAGATTGTGAGATTTTTCAGTTTAGCTTTTCTGTTTAATCCTGTTCCAAAACCTTGGTACGAAAAATGTATGTATAAATGAATGTTAAATTGGTGTGTGAATTAAATAATTTTGTTGTCTCTTTGAAGTACATTAATCTTTATTTCAATACTCAATTTCTTTCAGTTTGTTTCATTTATTATTCATATTCTTCCTAGTGTTTATATCTGTCTTTATAGAAATTTGTTTCATACTTATGTATATTAAAATTTCTTACAGTCCTCCTATAAGTAAAAATACCTTTAAAATATTTGAGCTTGAGGTTCCAGAAGATCTCAGAGAGTAGTAAGTATCAAAAATATTCTACACTATCTTTAACTAAGTCATCTAGATTTATCTTTCATATTGCATAAAATTTTCTGATTTTGTAAGCATATACTATATCAATAAGATATTTATGGGATACTCTTAGATTGTATTAAGCTAGTACTCTTTTATTATATTTTTAATATCTTTTGCATTATTTATGGATTTTCTCAAATGGATATTTGTGTTAATGTAGTCCAAACAAGCTGAGTTATCTTCATATTTAGCTTAAGTAAGCATCAACTATTTTTAAATATGTGTCTGGTGGGTGAGGGAGGGGGAGAGAGAAAGCTTTGAGAAAAAGAAAAAAAGGCCACTCAAAAATAATTAAATAATTGATAATGTGAAGTATCAATGTACTTATGATGACTCTGCATAGCTTTTTGTATGTGCCAAACAGAAAGCTTTGTTATAAATGATTATATTTATTATTTATGAACTTAATTCTTAAAAATAAACAGCAATTTTCCTGAAATGTGACATAGTAATTATATCAACCTATGCTCTTTTTTTTAATGTCTGTAAGACTTTTTCCCAAACCCTTTTCCTGTTATTGTTGTTCTGTCTGTGGCATTTTTGTTGAATGCATTGGCTGTTCTCAGGGAAATAGCATTGAGATTTTCTTAAAGTATAATGGCACACTTAAATCATTATTTACCTGAACAGCATATATATATATATATATACATACATACACGCACACACACACATTAGGTGGCCTGTACGAAACTTTCACTTTGGATAAAATACAATAAATTTTATAGGAAGGTAAGTGGTTTCTAGTACGATGAAAGAAGAACCAGCTCATTTGTAGCCATTGTATATCTGTTAAATAACAATGGTGCATAAGGATAATACATATCCAATTACAAAACACCTTTGGGAACAAAACTGGAGGTGAAGCATAACACAAAACAAGGGAGCATGAGATACAGACATGTCAAAATACCATTGTAAACAACATTAAAAATTAAGTATGATACAAACCTATGGAAAATGTGATATTTACATTACAAAACCTCTTTGTACATGCTATTTAACCATGCTTTATAGACGCATCCAGGGAAAGAACTTTAGGGGGGGGGGGAATCCATTTTTGACTTTGATTTTTAAACAAACAATAAAATATGTCATTATAAATTAATAATTCATCAGAAGCGGAGATCTTAATCTTTAAAATGGTACTGCATTTATCAATTTTGGTTAAGTATGAAGGGTGAAAAAGATATCGCCATCAAATCACCTTCTAGAAATAATATATATAATGATGATGGTATTATTTTTGTTATTATTTATTTAAAGGTTAGTATTCGAGAGATAAAAGTAAGTAAATAAGCAAGTGTGTGCTTGCCATCGGGCAATAAAGCAAATCTTTAAATGTCTTGTGCACATTTTCCCATAGAGTTTACATAAGAAATTTGCCGATCCACAACACAATAACCATCGCCCTAATCTCAATTTTTTTTTTCTTAGACTTTCACATCCACATGGTAAGACCTTTATTTTCATTATCCTTTAATTATGAGACAGTTAGGAAGCTTTCCCTTCATAGGTTGGTAGAATTTTGTCATATGAATTCAATTGTGTACATAGAATTGAATAAATAAAATTAAACCCTAAAAAGTCATAACAAAGGAAAATATCACTCATAAAATGTTCTTCAGGGGGAAAGAAAATAGATTTTAGTCCAAACAAATTGTTTTCCATGCAAAAAGAATAATGTACACCTATTTGGATGTTGTCAAGAAAAAAAACTTATTAATTCACAGAATGATAATAAAAGCAGATGATTTTAAAATTTAAAAGTTTAGTGAGAGAGAATGGGAAGAAAAAAAAAGCAAGCATGCGTGCACCATCTAGCAGAAGAAAAAATGTTTATACTTCGATTTTTAAACAAACAATGCAATGTGTAATTCTAAAGTAACAATTCGTCAGAAGTGGAGATGTTAATCTTTAAAATGGTATTTAATTTTTCGAGTTTAAGTATGAATGGAGAAGAGGGATTGTCAGAAAAAAACACCTTCTAGAATTAATAAAAAAAAAAATATATATATATATATACACATACATACACATATATATATACACTGAAGTGCCACTGAATTAGGGATACCTACCTAGTAACGAGTTGGGCCTCCTCTGGCCTTGATAACGGCTGCCACACGACGAGGCATAAATTCAACAAGTTTCTGGAAACGTTCCACGGTAATGGCTTGCCAAATATTGGCTAAAGATGTCCATAATTTAGTAAGGTTCTTTGGTGCTGTGTGATGGCCTTTCACGATTTCTTCCAAAACATCCCAAAGATGCTCAATAGGATTTAAGTCTGGGCTTCTAGGTGGCCAATTCATGACAGAGAAGTCAGAGGAATGCTCATCCAACCAACCAGTAGCCAACCGGGACTTGTGAGAGGTACAGTTGTCTTGCTGGAAAACTCCATTACCGTGCGGATAACAGAACAGCATAAACGGATGGAGGTGATCACCCAGCAACTCTACGTACCGAATTGGATTGAGGGAGGTTTGTACATGCACCAAAGATCCCAAACTGTGCCACGAAAAAACGCCCCAGACCATGATTGAGCCACCATGCCCTTGTACAGTTCTAGCCAGGCATGCAGGATCCATGGCTTCATGAGCCTGATGCCATATTCTCAACCTCCCGTCGGCGTTAAGTAGTCGGAATCGAAACTCGTCACTCCCTGCTACTCGTTTCCAGTCCTCTACACTCCAGTCTATGTGCTCTCTTGCCCAGGCAAGACGTGCAGCCCGATGGCGAGTATAGAGCAATGGTACTCTCGTAGGTCGACGGCTCCCGAAACCCATACAGTGAAGCGAGCATTGCACAGTCAGTTTACTGACTGTACGACTGGCACCGTCATTAAACTGGGTGGTAATTTGAGCTAATGTTTGGCTTCGCTGGCTACATACAATACGCCTGAGCCATCTCTCACCACGCACTGTCAAGGTTAATTGTCCTTTGCAGTTTGCCTGATCGCTAGTTTTTTTCCACCATCCATATATTCTTGGTATACTCTTGACACCGTTGACCTTGAAAATCCTAGCTGTCTGACAATTTCGGAAATTGAATGACCCATGCGTCGCGCACCTGCAATTTGTCCGCGATCGAAGGCATCTAAATCAGGCAGTTTACCCATACTGGCAATTCCAACAACTAATTCAGAACAACCACAGTACACGCTATATATGCAGTTACCACAGCGCCCTCACTTGCACATATATGATGCGCAGCGCTACACAATTTGCATAGGCTTTGCTATCCCTAATTCAGTGGCACTTCAGTATATATATATATATATATATATATATATATATATATATATATATATAGATATAGATGTGTGTGGGGGGGGTAAGTAATTTCCTCAAATGTACAATAGTTGGCCACTACTAATAGTGTGTTAAAATCTTACTTTTAAAAATTTTAATTAAAGGAGGGGGAGAGCAAAAATTCCTTCTCAAAGGGGCTGTAATTGGCAAAACTGTCTCTAAGGCAAAGTTTATAACTTTGTAGAGGTAATATTTAACCAATTATAAATTAGTATGTAAGACGTACAATATTCCCATGTATGAATGTATATATAGATATACACACATGCGTCTGTGTATTAAATGTAACACTTGGTGAGTAATGAAGACAGTAAAAGTTTCATTTACTCATATCACCATCTGCAGACACTATGTGAGCAAATGATGCATAAAACAATGTTTCTAGTGGTATATTTCATATACCTGTGACTATACACAGCTTGAAAGAAATTTTTTTTTTAAATGTATGAATATAAGTAATGGAATACAACTAGGGCTCACAGACCTGAAGAAAAGACTTTTGCCCTTATAAAATAGGTAAAAACAATGGTACCTCGGTACTTATCATTAATTGGTTCCAGAAGTTTAAGGAGTACCAAACAAATTTTTCTCATGAGGAGTAAAGCAAATTGAATTAATTCATTTCTTAAAACCAGAAATTTCATATTTTACAGGGCAGTTTATTAATTGATGGGGCTGTTTTTTGTACAAAATCTTTAAACTTGACAGACATAATTTAAAACAATAAAATAAAATTTATCTTCTCTTAACCTGTTTTGAGAGGAGTTCATGGCCAAATGGAATGGAGACAAGTGATGTTTGATTGTATGGGGGGTTCCCTTCCGATAAAATAACAGGTACTCAAACAGAGGTTATTTGTCTTTTATGTCTATCTCTGAACCCTGCTGCAGACTTTGATTTTGGGGGTTTCACTACAAACCTATCAAGAGAAACTTTGTTCTGCCAATGTTTCTAAAGTCCACATTACGGCTTGCTAGAGCTTTGTCAGAGGAATACTTTTCATAAAAAAATTTGCAATTCAACCCATTTAGAACAAGTTTCTTGTAGCAGGGCAGTAGGGGCTTCCTCTCCTCCCTCCTCCTTACGTGAAGAAAGTTCCTAAGTCACTATCTGTTGCTGCTGTCTGAAGTTCCCCCAGCTGCTCTGTGTTCTGTTACTAACTCTTTGATGTCTTCATTCGTGACTTCCAGGGATGTGGACTTTCCTGTAAGCATGATGTCCTCCAGTATTGGTACAGCCTCAAAACCTTTGAAGTTATCTAAGTTACTCCCATCTTCATTCTGCAGCAATATCAGACACATGCATACTTACTTGACATCAGACACACTCATACTTAGTTATTCCCTCATCAGGGTTCTTACTAATTTATTTTTCTGCTGAGAGATATCACTAACCTTCTTTAAACTCATGATGACTTATACAAACAAAAAAAGAAGGTTGGAAAGGGGAAAAAGGTGCATGATGAAATATATGGGGTTTTATGCTGAGCACAAGACTAACCTGTTGCTATTTGTTTCATCCAGAGAGACAGGATTGCCTCATGCAGGTTTTAGCAAGGGTGATGAGTACCAAAGCATTTTTTATACATCTAAATATGTTGAGTAGTGAATTTGATCAGTACTGGGGTATGACTAGTTTTGGGGTAAAAATCTTTTAGCTGGGAAATCATGGATATGAGTTGACTTTGCTAGATCTCCGATAATTGAGGTGATCTGTTTTGCATTTATTATTTTTCTGTTTTGAAAATAAGTTATATATTGTTAGCATGTAAGGCAAATTAATTGGTCTGTAAACATGTCCGTAAAATCTTTTTAAAAAGCACGTGAAGTACTTAATTTTGTAGTTAGAAAAAGAGTGAGGACAGTGTCAACATATTAAATCTAGATAGTTGTAGCTGCTTGAGTCTGACTTTTATGCAGCTGAAATAAGTTGTATGCTCTGAGATTCTTAAGTTTTATCTCATTACCATGATGCCCTTCCGTAATGTCTATTATAACCATATATATGATGTCCTTCTGAGTAAAATTTTCTTGGCAAACTTCCCCAGATCATAATTCATATGAATTTTTAATGTAATTGAAATTATGGAGAGCAAGACTTTTGACTGTTATTTTTCAGTTATCTGAATATAAGTACATCAATTGTGCTCAGACCTCCAGTGTGTACATCTTATGTGTTGTAATGTTTTATCTCCCTTTTTCTGAAGTGCCAAAGTGGAATCGGCTCATAAAGAGTTTAAAAAAGCAATTGGGGCTGCAATTTGTCGTATGGATTCTGAAAAGAATTGTTTAACAATAATAGTAAGTTGATATTTTTAAATGTTCTCTCTTTTTCTTTCTCTCTGTCTGAAAATTATGTAGAACTTAGTATCTTGAAAGCAAAAATGTATTAAGTGTATAATGTACATTAATTTTGTTTAAAAGTATTTTAAATGTTTGTAAATTTTTATTAAGATAAATTTTTGTTTAGATACTCTTAACATTGTTTCATAGATTTCTCATATTTACTGAGATTTTTTTTTTAACACAAATTCTCTAAAATATGCAGCTTAGCAATTAGATATGCCAATGTATTACTCTCTTCATTGTTTTAATTAAATATTTCTCTATATTGTTCATAATAGTAGGTGTTTTCTACAACATAAATAGTTATAACAGATTTCATGGATCTTAGGAGAAATCAACTTTGCATTTAAGCAAATCTTTTAAAATATACATACAAAGATTATAAGTTTTATCAATTTATGGCATCATCTTAAAAATATAAAGATGAA
Source organism: Dolomedes plantarius (assembly GCA_907164885.2). Taxonomy (NCBI): domain Eukaryota; kingdom Metazoa; phylum Arthropoda; class Arachnida; order Araneae; family Dolomedidae; genus Dolomedes; species Dolomedes plantarius. Next base: position 159,271,542 of record OU015494.1, on the reverse strand, counting down.
AAAACAGAATCATTTACACATTCATACATTAGGTTTTTAAATTGTTTTATATGTTTGATTCATTGTCTTAACCAAGTAAATTTTCTCGATTTGATGCCTTGAAAGAATGTTTCTAACTATGAATTAATTTTTAACTGTGACAAAAAATATTTATTTAAACCTAGCAATGCTTGTAAGGTAGCTTAAAATGACCTAAATTATGTGTATAAAAAAAAAAGTTATACGTTCTCAAATTAGTGATTGTGATTTAGAGGCTTCTAGAACGTTAGATCTGGGGATGAGATTTCTTTATAGGGTATCATAAACCAGGCTCATAAAATTTATTGATCTAGGTCCAGGGATTCCCATTCTTTTTTTGTTTGCAGCACCCTTGAGAATGAGATTAGAAACTTGGGGCACCCTTACTAAATTTTAATTTTTTTTAAATTTTTTAAATATTAAATCAGAGCAGAATTTATATATCAGGAACAATGTCAAATTTCAGTTCAAGTAAATACTTACTCTATTTGTTGATTTTATTCATTTATTGAAAGATATAAGAAATACCAGAATAAAATATATTAATACATTCTCAAAAATAGCCATGTGATTCAATACAGTATTACACTAGAGGACTACAATGGAAATCACTAAAAAGAGTCTTGCTTTATTTATGTGAGACTAGCTAGTTGTTCTTAGAGAACAAATGTTTGATATCAACTTAATATTTATTTTAAGAAGACCCTACTAATATTTTTTTTATCCCCAAAAAATTCTTACGGTACCCCTGGCTGATTTCACAGCACCCTAAAGTGTTATAGCACATGGTTGGAAATCACCGGTCTAGGGAACATTGTTTCTCCTTCTCGTCAAACCTGTTGCTATATCTTATTGAATTCAGTGAGGTGATATTATTATTTCAAAAACTGCTGTATTTTTAAATGTCTCTGCAGTTGTCAATTGATAGTGTATTTAAAAAAATAGCAGTCATTTTAATCATTTTCTAATTTCTTGCACTGTCTTATCATTTGAAAAATTTTCTGTAGAATAGTTGTGTATTTTAAAACCTAATTTTATTATTTTATTATCTAATTTGTCTGTATTTTAGGCTAAATCAGATACAGCCAAAAAACGAGCTAATATGCTATGTGAGATGCATTTTAGGAATCTCAGACAAAAGGTTTTGTTACTGAGTAAAACTGAAGAAGCAGCTCGGCAATTAGAGGTAAAATTCTATTTTAATTTGTTACAATGGGAAACTGATACATTTCTTGATTTTAATATATAACCAAAAACATCTTTGTAATTTAAAATTTACCTTTTAAATTTTCTTAATCTGAGTATGTTTATAAAAGTAATCGTTAGAAAACACAATGAATGAAGTACAGAAACTCATAATTTGTTAATTGGGTTTCTTGCTCATGTTGAATGTGTGTGTTAATATAATAATAAAGTGGAAGGGGTTAGAAAAAACTTAAAATATTCACTCTACTGAAAAATTACTCTCATTTCGTGAATTTAAAAAACAAATATATCTTTCCAAATTGAGGAAGAAAGCTGAGTTTCTTTTTGAAATTCATGAATCAACCAAAAATTTAGTTCAAATAATAGTCATTCCAATTAACTAATAATTATTAGTTAAGAATTATATTAAATGAATACTGAGTACTCAAATTTTTTATTGATTCTTAATACTTTTAGAATACCAAACTACATTCAAGCTCTGGTTATGTTGAAGAATTTCAAGTTAGGGAAGATCTTATGGGCCTTGCAATTGGAGCCCATGGTTCTAATATACAAAATGCTAGAAAGCTTGATGGAATAAGTGGTATTGATTTAGAAGAAGCTACTTGTACTTTCAAGATATATGGTGATGTATGAAACTTGTTTTATGGAATTTTGAATCTGCTTAATATTTGTTCTGGATTGCAGTCTTTAAAATGAATTTTCTTTTCAGTCAGAAGAATCAGTGCGTAAAGCAAGAAGTATGTTAGAATACTCTGAGGAACTTGTACTAGTGCAGCGTGTTTTAGTTGGTAAGGATTTTTGTACATGTTTTAAGATACTTCATTGAAGATTTTCTTAAAAACTAATTAAGAAATTTTGCACTATTGCTGTGTGATTAAGAACAGTTAAAAAAAACTATTGTAAAAATTAACATAAGATAATGTAAAATTAAAAAGACCTTTAGAGTGACTAATGCTCTTTCTAAATCTTGCTGTCTGTCTCTCTTTATTTTTATATATACCTGTGTGGTACCTTGGTACCTGTCGTTAATTGATTCCAGAAGGCACTACGAGTACCGGGCTAATTTTTCCCATAAGATGTATTGTAAAATCAATTAATTCGTTTCTGGGAACCAGAAATTTCATATTTTACTGGCCAATTTATAAATTGGTAGGAGTTTTTTTAAATCTTTAAACTAGACGGACATAACTTAAAACAATAAGATAAAATAAAATAAAATTAATCTTCACTCAACCCGTACTGAAAGGAATCGATGGCCTAATGGGATAGTAGCGAAGTAGAGGAGGAGAGTGGTAATTGTTTGGAAGGGGAGTCCATGACTGGCTTTAAACATTTCACTGCTCTCAGCACTCGTTCCAGGCTTGCCTTTTAACAGTTGGGCTTGCATTTGTGTTGCCTTCTCATAAATTATTGCCTCAGATATGCTATCACCTGCTAACTGTTTTTCATTAATCTAAATGTACAGCAATATCTTCATTTTTTTTTCTAATATCTGAGACCTTTGTTTTGTCACGGCCTTCACACCTCTTACAACACTGGCTCCTTTAACAGTTTCCCTTTTTTCTTTTTCACTATTGATGAGATCATTGTTCTAGGTATTTTATACAGCGAGATCAGAAACATGGCTACCATACTCATACTTTGCTATTATTTCTCTCTTTTTTTTTTTCATGTTCTATTATGATTTTCACTGTTTTCATTGATACTGAGAGGTAACACTAAACTTCTTCGAACTCATGATGGCTAAAAGGAAAAAAAAACAAACATCAAATGAAAAAGCACAAAATAGGAGGTATTCGGTGATGTATATATTTTCGTCAGAGAGCACAAACTACTATGGGAATAGTGAGATTGTCTTTATTTACATCCGGAGGGACAGGTACAGGGGCACTGTCTTGGCTCATACATGTTTTAGCATCTGCAACAAGTAACAAAGCAGTTTTTTTGTATCTAGATGTGACTAGTACCAAGCAAACGTCGAGTACAGAGACTTTTTGTGTGTCAAAATGTAACTGGTACTGAGGTATGACTATTATATACACTATCTGGCTTAAAGTATCCGGACACCCCCTAAAGAAGTGGATCTGGCAGTTGACATAATTTGATGCTTAACCAAAAGCTACAAAAGTGTTGGTAGTGGTTTGTCAGGTCATATTTATGCGTTTGTGAGACAATGAGTAAGTCAAAGGCACTTGGTGACTTTGATTTATAGTGGGATGCCACCTTTGTGGGAAATCAGTTCGTGAAATTTCAACATTCTACAGAAGCCAAAATCCACTGTGAGTGATGCAATTGTGAAGTGAAAACGTCAAGGCAATGAAACTGCTGAAAAGGAAAGTGGCAGGCCGAAAAAAATTAGTGAATGCAGCCGTAGAACTCTGAAAAGGGTAGTTAAACAAAATCTCAGGTCCTCGTTTATTGAAATCACTCAGGAGTTCCAAAGTTCATCAGACATTAGTGTTAGCAGCAGGACTGTTCGTCAAGAGTTAAAAAACCTGGAATTCCATGGTCGTTAAGCTGCTCAAGCCGAACATCACTCTCCAGAATGCGAAGCATCTATTGCAATGGTGCAAAGCTCACGGTCATTGGACTGTGGACATGCGGGAAAATGTTCTTTGGCGTGATGAATCTCGTTTTACAATCTGGCAGTCCAATGGACACGTCTGGGTGTGGATAATGCCCAGCAAGTGCTTCTTCAGTGACTGCATTGTGCCGGCTGTTATGTTTGGTGGTGGCAGCATCATGGTGTGAGTGAGTGGAAAAAATGTATGTAAAAGAAAAAAAGATTATGCTATAAAGGCTGTGAAGTGAGTTTATGCATATCATCTTGCTTTAAAATATACCATACTGTAAGAAATTTCTGAACATTATGTAAATTTATATGCATTCTTGAAAATAAATGAAACAAAATTTTTATTTAAAGAACTTAATTATACTGAATATGTGTTTTGAATGTTCCTTCAGGACGCGATTCTAAAAATCCCAACACTGGGGGAAGAATGGAAAGGTGAAAACTCAATGGCCTAAGGGTTAATGTACTTGTATTCTTAAAGTTTCTGATGAATAAACAATGCTGACCAATTTTTCCATTTGCTGCTTCCTCCTTTAGCTTCATTTGTAAATGTTTTTCAGCAGTTTTCTTCATTTAAGAATACTTATATGATTATGCATATTTATATATTTAAATGAAGAAGGTACAGCAAACTTAGCCTTTTTATCAAGGTAGATACATCAAAGCTCTAAGCCTTGACTTCTTTGATTCATATCTATTGCTTGAAGTACAATTTGATCTTCATGACAGTTAACTCATCACTAATACTGAAAAAAATGATACTGTTTAATATATGCATAGTTGTGACATAGAATTTTTTTTTCCCCCAATGCGGAGGCACTTGTCGTCAAACATTCACCTATACTACGCCGCAATTTTACTGTCCATTTTATTGTGGGGGCACCATATAAGCGGACAGCATTACCCCCTATGAAGGGACGACACGAATGGAGGCATTTTTCGTGGCACGATGCCAGGATTCGATCCGAGCACCCTCAGCACCGAAAACCAGCGCGCTGTACCACTGGGCTGTGACATAGAATTAAAACTGGTCATTATTTACTTTACTGAATGTTCTATTAGTCTTAAAAATTATGTCTCTATAATTTGAACTATTATATATGAGTTCATCAAGTTGATAAAAGTCAAGAGTTTAACAAAATCAAAATTTGATTAGAAATATTACTCAAGGTTAAATTTCTCTGTGGTTACAGAATGAACTTGGCCTAATGAATGGAGTGGGAGGGTGATAATTACATGACTAGAATATAAGTCATATATTTGATTAATCATTTTCATTACCCAGTAGTAAATACCCAAATTCATTAGTTAATACTTAACAATAAATTTATTAAGTATTTAAAAATGCTAGAATATTTCTTTAAGACTTGGAATATTTTAAGTAATTTTATGTCTGTAACTTTCTGCTCTGTTTATCTAATGCAGCTAATTGTTCTAGTGTATGTACTTTTTCATAAAGAAGGAACTGGCAAAAGAGGATAGCTTGTATGGAGCATGATTGGTAACTGACAAAATGAACTTAATTTATGTACTAATTAAGAAAAGCCTTAAAACTTTGTTTTCTGAATGTAAAAAAGTATTATTGTTTAATAAGTGTATTAAGCTATGATCATAAATTGGAATTAAAACATTTGATACATCAAGATGTTGTTGAACTGTTATACTTTTAAGATATCTATATATTTGTTGTTGTTTTTAAATCATACAATTAAGCAAGAGGATGCTTTTAAAAAAGGTCATAATTCTGTTCCAATGTATTGTGTATAAAAATTTTAAATAAGTTGGTACTTAAATATATCATATATTCATGTAGGGAAAGTCATTGGTAAAAATGGTCGCATTATACAGGAAATGGTAGATAAATCTGGAGTTGTCAGAGTGAAAATAGAGGGTGATAATGATAATCAGACTCCAAGAGAAGAGGTAAGCTTATATTATCCACAATTTGGAAGACACTAAGTTTATTGTTCGACTCTTCACAAAATTCTTTTTTTTTTTCATTTCTTATAAAAATTAATTTGAATGGTTTTAATTTATATTAGTCACTTGTAGTTTAATTTATATTAGTCACGTGTCTTGCACTTTTTATAATATGAGGAAATATGACCTGTCATAAATTTTATACTTGTTAAAGGACATTTATTGCTATTGATTGTTAGAAAATAAGACAACTGTTTTGCATAAAGAAGTCTCATATTCCATCCCTACTAAATAAATGTTTTCTTCTTAACAGAGGAGATGTTAATTTCCCTTAGTTATCTATAACACTACATACCATAATATATATATGTGTGTGTGTGTGTGTGTAATATCTTAAATATCATGCCCTCCATTCTAGCATTTAAATTCCCTTTCCTAAGTGTAAGCCCCAGTAATTAATTTATTGCTTTAAAATCCTTAGCTACAAAACTTCCCATGAATCACATGCCTTTGCATTTTTAAATGTGTATATGTCTGAATTCAGGAGTGGGTTAGCTTCACGAGCCCCCTAAATCTTCTGACCCTACATATAATAGCCACGTGTTTTTTTCGCCCCCTCGTATTAAATGTTGAAAGGTGACATTATTCCGAGCTGTTCATCTGGAATGAACGGATGTATTTTCACTCTAATAAACAATGTACTTAGAAGTTTGGCCTGATCTCATTTAAGTGTAATTTTTATTCCTTTCAGGCTGAGTCTAGCTCCAGCCATGTAAATATGAGCTAGTTTTCCCTCTCATGTTATAATTTAAGGACGTGATGTAACGGGGGTATTACATATATAATATACACACACAGTGGAATCTCGATCTATCGTTTTCGAAGGGACCGACTGAACTAAACGATAGATGTGGGAACATACAAAATTATAAATATACCTTAAAGTTTGATATCCCTAAAATATATTTACTCACATACATAAATGCATACATACCCGTAGTGTAACTGAAGATAAAATTACAAAGTTGTACTGGTGCCTCCATCCCAAGGCCAACTAAAAAGCTGACTGTGAGCCATTGCTGATATGAACAGAAAGGATGAATAGTCGGTGAATTTGGAATGGGTTGCCAAAAATAGGGTACTCCAGGGGCTAAAGAATTAAGGAACACCAACGACGAACAAATAATGGGAGTGGAAACCAGGCTAAACAAGAGAGAACAAAAATACGAGACCGTGCATCTCAAATGTTCTGCTCATTGTTTAATTAGAGCGTCATTCTAGCTCAATCCCGACATTTATATTATGAAAAAACAATCAATCCGATAAATTAATGTAAAGATGCGATATTCTGAACGAATATTGCGGAAAAACGGTGGATCGAGGAACGATCCATGCAGTCTTTTTTGCTTGTTTTCTATGGAAATTATTCGGGATTGGGTGAAATAAACGATATATTCGGGAAAACAATCGTTCGGGGAACGATCGATCGAGATTCCACTGTATATATATATTATGAGAGAGGGGCCTTTAGAGGACTTATTTATCAGTCTCTAACATAAAATGCAGATCACATGTTGATGGAGTATACTGGAGAGATATGTAATACCAAGGTATAAGTCAGAGAAAATTTTTCATAGTTTGAAATAACTGGGCTTGAGAAAAATTTAACTTTTTGAATCCCAAATATTTATTTATCTTTTTTAATTTCATTTAGGTATTTGTTTAACATCTGGAGCTGTGAAAGATATTTTTCATACTGCATGATTAATATTGACAGAGAATGATGCTACTCACAATACAATAGTCATGCAATTGTCAGGCCTAGTAAAAATTACTTTCATTATTTTGAACATTGTATGAGAGAAGGTGATTGTATTTTTATTACAAGGGGACAAAATGATTTTTTTAAATATAAATTTATGCTAGGTTAACTTGCTTATTATGTAGCAATTTGATAAAAAATAAACACTGTTGATTTTGCATATGATATCCATTACTCTATGTATTCGAATTTAGTCATGTTTTCTCTTGATCAGTTCAAATGTGTGAGAACTAATGTTTATTATATTTACAGGTTCCTTTTGTTTTTGTTGGAACTGTAGAAAGTATTGGCAATGCCAAAGTTCTCTTAGAATATCATTTAGCTCATTTGAGGGTAAGAGCCTTACAGTATATTTTTCTTTGTGGTGTGTCACTCTTATTCACTACATTAAAATTTATTTTGTAATGATTCATATTCAGTTATTTCAATAATTCTTTTTCTTTACTGTTGATCACTTTCATGCCCCTGAAATATCTACAATGAGCCCTTAATTGTAACTTTTGATTGACCTTAAAATCATACAGACCAGAAATAAATGTGTATATATATATATATATATATATATATTTGTGTGTATGTGTGAGAGAGGGAGAGACAGATCAAATTCACTTTTAAAGAGACTTGATTTAATGAAAACTCTTAATTTAAAAAATCTATAATGGTTCAACATTAAATATTGCGATTTATATTTGTTTATTACTTAGTGAGTAGACTGCTAACTCATTGTATTTTTCTAGTCAACTTCCTTCATCCATTCATTTCTTCAAAAGTTTCACTTCATCTGTGAAAAGTAAGTGATAAGTAACCAAAAGTTTTTTCTGATGGGAGTTTGATTTCAGTTGTTTGGAGGAATGAGAAATGGGACAGATTTTTGTTCATTTATTGCTGGTCTTTCAGTCTAGCCTACATTTGCTGTTTGTCCATATTTGAATTCGTCTGCACAGCATCAAAATAATGCTTTATTGGTTGATGTAAAAGTTGAGGTTTATGAAATTTTAATTAACAGTTTTAAAAAGGTCAAAATTTGCAGTAAATATGGCATTCCTTCTGTTCAAATTCTGTTGGAAAATGAAGTTTGTGAAATCATCCAAATGGATGAAGAATAACTAAGCACAATAATATACTAATATGGATTTTGAAAAGTATTTCTAAAAGCACTGAGTCCAGAGCCTGTAGGTTCGAGTCCCGCTGGTGGCAGCTTTAATCTGCAGGTCTTAGTCTAACTATAATGCTCTCAACCAATCATTTGTGCCGCAGTGATTCTTACAGTAGAATTTTTTGTTCTATTCAATCTCCTTGTCAATTGCGTATGTAAAACTAGTACTTCCCTATCTGTTGGTTTAAGTACTGTCATATTTTGATTTGACAATGATAAGCTACTGCCCAAATTTACATCTATTCATGCTGTTTTTTCATCTGTACTTCAAGCACACATTATATACCAGATCATATTTTCTAATGCTTGTTCAACATACAGGTCAATTAGTGATCAATTTGGTTATAATAAAATAACTGCTGTATATTAATTTTTAAAATTAATTTTGAGCTTTCAATCTTAACTAATAATTGATTTTATAACTGTCATAAGCAAGTATAATATTTTGCATTTTGATAACATTAAAGATACTTGAAGTTACTGTATTAATGGAGTATTTTTTCTGGGTTACTCATTTCTAAAAGTTAGCAGAACTGTGGTGTTAAATTTTCAGGTGAAGATAATCTTTGTTTGTAGTTTTTGTCATTAAGTTTTGTTGTTTAAAAAAAATTGTTTAATATCAGCTAGAAATCAGGGAATGTAAATTGCAAATCTGACAATCTGAATCAGCCCGAATCAAATTAGGTTATTACACATACCATATTAACTTACTCAGTTGTTGTTAGTGCTCATGTTTGTTCAACATAATTTCATAAAGTAGTGATAATCAGGAGCTATTCAGGATATATAGATTATTTCAATGAGTATTTGGTAAACATAAGTTGTATTTATATCTGTATAATGATTTATATTTTTTACTCTAATTTTGAAAGCTTTTTAGAATTTGCATTATTATTGCTGTAAAATGTGTAATATTTGTCTTTTGTGTTTCAAACTTACAATTTTTTTAAATTTTTTTTTCTGGTAGGAGGTAGAAAAATTACGACAAGATAAAATGGAAATTGATCAGCAATTGAGGAGCCAATCAGGATCAACTTCTAACTTTCCTGTTTTAAGGCGAAGCGGATATGACAGATCTTATAATGAAATGGATAGAGGTAGAAATAGCCTTCCTCGTGGCAGAGGTCGTGGTGGAAATATAGGAATGAATAGAAGATGGAGTGGTTCTGATACTAGATACTCAAATACAGGTGATAGGAATATTATTTTCATAAAATTTGTGATAAAATTATATAATTCATTCTCTGCTTTCTGGCAATACAAAGCAGCTAAATCTCAGAGTTAAAGTTAAGAAACAAAAGTTTCTTGAAATCTGTTGTAGAATGCAACAATGACAAGTAGTTTAAGACCAGTTTAATCTCTTTATGTCCTTTTTTAGACCACAGAGATTAAGGCTGTAATTATAAACAAAACTTGGATTATTTTGATTAGTCCTTAAGTAAAAAAAAAATTGTTAAAAATTTGCTATACATCATTTTAAATGTATTTGAAATACTCTGAATTTATAAATCTGTATGAAGCATTATCATTTAGTTTTTAAAAAATGCTGCATATTTTGAGTTACTTGGATCACATTTAGAGTTATAAATAGTGTATGTAGTGGTACAAAACTTTTAATTGCTTTATTTTGTTATGATTTAAATATTTAAAACATAACAGGATCTAAAAACATAAAGAGGGGAGAATTCCATGATGAACTAATTGTATTTCCTGTTCTCTGTCTTATTATCTATTAACATTTAGCAGTTAACATCTGGAATCCCATTTGATATCTTAAGACACAGGATATGCTGTAAGGAGAAACTGTGAGAACTGTAATGTTTGTAAGCTAACATAAAGATAATAGTTAAAATTCTAATAAATTGCAAGGGCAAGTTATGTTGTATGTTAGTATTCCTTTTACATTTCAGATATCAGTATTAGTTTGGGGCACGTGGTGAATGATTTTAACTTATCCTTTTTTTTTCCAGCTGTCACTCATTGTCGAACTGACGAAAAAAATATTCATATTTTTTTAAATGATGGAGCTGTATTATGTGAGAGAATAAAGCATTTATTCAGGAAGGATAAATACAAACTTTCAAAAGAAAAAAAATGAAAGAAAAAAATACATGAAGATATATCTACCCTTTATAATCTCTTATTAATCATGTAAATGTGTATATATGTTACTTATATCTGCTTTAAAACATGTCACTGTTTGTTTTTGCATTTTATGTATGTTAATTAAGCTTAAAACTTTGTAGGACATCATCGAGATAGTGACTTGGATGAAAAGAATGCTGACTTGCCACCACGTCAAAGAGGTCGAAATGACCGTCGTCGTGTAACTGATGAAGATGAATCTGTGTTAGACAGTCATGAAGTTTCCAGTATAACTAGCATGGATCAAGGTGATCAGTCTTAAATCATAGCTTCTTGGTTTCCTAATTACTTGAGCTTTTCCATATTTTCTTTGATTAAATTTTAATTGTTTCCCACCTCCAGGGATAAACTTCTAGAGTTTTATTAAAAATGACTAATATTTACCCTAGATAATCTGTTTTTCAGTGTATAGTTCTTGGGTTTCTCAGAGAAAAACACTCCTTTAAAATGGGTGCAAGGGGGTCCGTTTACCTCCCATGTTGCAAAGGATGGCTGTAGCACATCCATCCAACCATGTTTTTCTTTGCACTGCAGCCTTTTACACTACAATGTAAAAAATATTAATGAAATATATTTGCTGATATGGATTTCTTTTGTGAAATGGGCTGCCCACATTATATGGTGGTTAAAAAGCTTCCAAAGAGTGGGCTCAGGCTTGAATTGAGACTGAGACAGGGATGTCCTTGTGACTTTCCTTCCCTTCATAGGGTTCATCTCTATGGCTTTCTTATTTAAAGAAGCCAACAAGTATAATCTCATTAGCATTCAAAAGTTTTAGTCTATTGCCTTACTTTCCTTAAAACTTTGATCCATCGTTAAACTGGGCATTTTTGATTGATTAATAGTTCAATTAAATCTTACTGAATTATCACCAGTTTGGCTAGAAAAATTTTTAAGACAGTTAGTATCTGAATTTAAGTTTTTGATGTTTGATAGGTTTATTTTTAGATTCTCAGTACAGTTTTCTCTGAAAATATTGCCTCTTGTTGTCTAATGTACTGCACTTAAAAATATTTTTAACAAGTATAATCAAATGATCTCATAAGATGAAAGTTTTTAAAAATGTGTTACACCATTATATTCTGACCTTAAAAATAAATTTGCCCTTGATTATGAAAGTGGTCTAAGTCATATCTGTTATAAAAGTGATTTAAATCAAGAATCTTTAAAAAAAGAAGGGAAAAAAAGTTTATTAGTCTTTTCACATTGCATTCTTTTATATTAACATAATCTGAAGCAATCTTTGTAAAAATTTAAAAATTGAACGGTAAATATTTTTTATTATATAGTATATTTTTAAATTTGTTCAAACTCAAACCTTTAAATATCTTGGAGCGAAAAATATGACTTACACCACTTTAGCAACCACCAGTACAATGATTTAGACCACTTTCGTAATCAAGGGCACAAATATATTATTACAACTTGAAAGCTCAGAATTTTATGATTAATTTTTTGTTCAGATATTAGACCTTCCAGAGGAGTGATAATTCATTTGTAACTCTTATGAAATACTATCTGATAAGAAAGAGATTTTTCTAATGTTAGAATCTTTTCTGATTCATAAACATTGTAACCTTTCTATTATTTCATAGTGTCAATAACTACCTTTATTAAAAAAAAAAAAAAACTTCAACAGTTACAAATATTTTTGTATATTACGTTTTTTTAAATTCAATACCCCACCAAAAATCTCAATCTTAGATCAAATTACTGAGTGAAAAAGATCAAGAAGGTTTTATTGATGCCTCAGATTATAATTGCTAGAACACAAATGAAATTGCTTTGATTTTCTCTCCATTTCCTCAGTGTGTGTATTTAGTAAATTCTAAGACCATAACTATAGCATTTGTGTTGACCTGTCTTAAATGCATGAATATGAATTTGTGTTATTGTATTACAGAGAGTGTGTCTTCAGTAGAAGGATCTCGAAATCGAAGGAGGCGGAAAAAGAAAAAACCTCGATATCATGGTGAAAGTAGCAATGCCAGTGATGATAATTACAGAAGTTCAGGATTTTCTGAACCATCAACACAAGCTTCATCAGATCGATCGCATAACAGTAGTTTTCAAAATACTTCTGAGCCTTGCACAAATGGTGAAGATTCAAAAGTTATCAAAAATGGTAGTCCATATTCATCATCCAAGCAATCCAGGGATTTACATCATTCTCGATCTCTTTCTAATAGTGTAACAAATAAAGCTGAACTTTCTATTTCTGAGGAAACATCGGTAATTAACGGAGGCTCGCCTTAAAATACATGTTAGTATATTTCAAGCTTCAGAGGGGGGGGGGGAGAAATGTCATACCTAACTGATCCAGTTGTTTACAAATATCTTTAATGTGTTAATCACCCTGAGCAAGATTTCTCTTAAATTGTATTTTTAGGTATGAAATAGTCACATTTCTGTTTATTAATTTTTCGATTGGTTTAATAAATAGTGTATATATTCATATATATATGTATATGTAAATACATATAGATATACACTCAAACACAATTAAATATAAACTGTTTCACTGACTTTTCTATTATATAAAACTTTATATCTTAAAATTTTATTTTATTTTTTATAGGAGTGTGCTATTTTCTCTAACTACTTAGACTGTGCCTTGTATTGTAAATAATCATCAAGTATAAAATTATTTATTGTTTAAATGAGTATGTATTGCTTAATAATTTTGTGGCTTATATTGTTCTTTGTCATTGAATGTAAAGTTATTTTTCCCCCTGAAACTAGATTTAATTTTGAATGAATCATAATGCGTGGTAGGCTTTATAGACTCTTCCTTACTGAGCTCTGATTAAATCAAAAGTCCTGATTGTATGAATTATTGATTTCATTGAAATGCTTTAATATTAGGATTGTGCCAAATGTGTTACATTAAAAGTATTAATTTTAGTTGTTTATTTTTAATACATTGTTTATTGATTTCGTATTCTTTGTTAGAAGTTACATTTTGTTACATATATTAAATTATTTTTTTTACAAAAAAAAAGTGTATTATCATATTTTAAAATATCTGGTACAGTAAATGGCAAGATTCTTTATGGTTGTTCAAAATATTAATCTGTATGGATGTTGAAACCAATGATGCTCCAGAATGCTCAAAAAACCATGTTTTATGCAATTCTAGACATTATCATGACGTTACCTTCTCTATAATCATTTGGTATACTGACAGACACATTTAAAATACATCACAATAAACAAGAGCATCCGAATGAATATTACTGAAAATAACATGTATGTTTCATTAAGTGCTGTACTTAAGAAAATTACTCAAGATTCAAAACATTTTGCATGTAATTCTTCTGGGGAATGTTTTTCTTATTTCAAAATGTGTTGTTTATGCTTCTGATATCAGGAGTGTTATAAATAACTTTTTTCTTTTAATCTTATTTCATATGCAAATGGATTAAAAAAACACAATTATTTGCCTTAATATATTTTAAATTATTTTTTTATACTTTCTGGATGTAATACAGAGTAGCCTATCATGATGAAAGTAACTTAATATCAACTAACTGTACATCTAACAGATGTGCTCTTCAGTAGGATATTGTTTGTATATAGATTTTTGCTTTACACTGGATTCCCACAATTGAAACTATTTTATTGGAGCTCATTGGAATTCAAGAATTCTGTTTCATTTTTCAAAAGCCATTCTAAGCTATGCGAGGGTCCTCAGAATTTATTATTAGAGTGAAATGCCTTAAATCTCTGAAATTTTGATGAATAATACTCTCTAGTGAAATGGGAAGTAAAAAAATGTGATAGATTGAAATAACACTTGTTAGATATTAAATTTCAAATATATTTTTTACATAACATGTAGTTTAAGGTATTCTTTACATATATTTATCTGAGGACTTTTGCCCAAATTCTTCATTCTAGCTTTGTGCATTAGGGGAAAAAATATATAAATTGAGGTTTTATTGTTAAAAAAACAGTGAATTATACCTGTTCAGTCTTTGCTTTAAAAAAACAAATTCTATAGCTTCAGTGGGCTATGACCCATTCATGTAAGGTTTAATTCCTTCATAAATAAAGTATGCACATTTTAATTTTAGTATGACTCTAATCTAGTTTTGTTTCATAACATCATTAGCAATTCTTGTTCTTTGTAATAAAGGAAAGATTTATAAAGTTGTCTCATAATGACCATCCTGATTAATTTGCTCCTTTTTTTTTCCTTGCTTATGTAAGAGTGACATATGCAAAGTACTTTTCTTTATGTATTGGCTTTATTTTGCAATACAAATTATACCTTCTCTAATGCTTCCTTTTTTTCATATTTAATGAAGTCTAAAAGCTTTATAAATTGTATGTACTGTGGGAAACAAATTAACGGGGCAAAACCCGTTCCAAGAATTTTTTTATATGTTTCTTTTATTTGATTATATCATATTACATTGAACTGAAGCCCAGTGAATACTAGACAGTGATCAACAACAGGGTTCATACAGTCCTTCAAGTCCTGAAGAACTCCTAATTTTCAGTTTCTCTACTAAAGGGCCCCTTTTAAAGTTTTTAAATGTTCTTATTTTTTCATTTAATTTTTTTTTTTTTAAATAACTCTCCAGTCCTTAAAAGGTACTTATTCTCTAGTTCAAAAATACAAGTGTTTTCAGTTAATGATTGTTTACAATTTGGCTTTGGTTTGTATGTCAGGCATTCTTGTTATTCATTCTTTATTTATATTGGCCGTCTAAACTCCACACTCCAAAATAGAACGCCTACTGACCATGAGATTTTTCAAGTTAAATGTAGGGCTTACCAAACAGTTTGCAGTCTCTAAAAGTCAGACTGGATATGACAATTATAAAGATATAATGTATGAGAATATTCTTTAAAAGTTGAGTGTGTGTGTGTCTGTGTCAGTTATGTAATACTTAAATATTTTAGACTAAACTTTTGGAAATCAAATACATTCCAAATCATTCATTTAAAATGTTACTGCAGATTCAAATATTAAGGCTGCTATGTACTAACCCCATTGGATTCGCTCACCTCAATGTTAACCTATGGAGAAAATTTGTCCACGGATTGCCAACTTGGATTCAAAGATTTTTTTTTAAAAAATTGTACTCCGTCTTAGAGAAAGAAATTTTACATTTGTGTACATATTTTGTTTTTTAATGTAATTAATATTTTATAATTTTAATTATTCAGAGAAAAATCTGGTATAGTATGTTTTAAACACTCATAAATTCCTTTGGTAGATGAAATTTATAAAATGAATCCTGTAGCACTTTGCAGAAAAGTTCAGGCTATCTGACAACAATACCAATTTTATTTGATTATCAGCATTTATGTACGTGTAAATAGTTGACAAAAATATATTTTAAATAAAAAATTTGGGGGCAGTGCTTAACCCCCCTATAGAGAGAGAGCCATTACAATCCCTCAAAATGTCAATCCTAAGGGGGGTGGAATTCTCAACCTGTCAACTGGACTCCTCCCACTACAAGAGTCTGCAAGAAGAGGCAAAGGGAAATACAATTTTTTTTTCTTGGTACATAGCAGCCTTAAAGGCCTTATTTTTGATATTTGAATATGGGTACCCTGGGGGAGTAAAATTTTAAAATTATGCCCCTTTTTTTTAAAATTATTTTCTTGTCTAAAAACAAGCGCTTATACACCTTTTAGAATCACATAGCACAAATAGCATGGTTTTACGTTGCCATAAACAACATTCAAATGCTATACTGCATATGATATCCTACATCTGTACTTCAATCCTGTTAGACTTGGAATCTGATGTTTCATAATTCGTATCTAAAAGGATACGTTTAAAATTTCTTGCATAATGTTTCTATGAAATTTGGCAGAATGTACCATTGTTCTGTCTCTTCAGTTAACTATCATCAGGAATTTTATAATTTCCAGAAGCAAAAGTTTTATTTACTAGATTATATAGGTTTTCCCCACTTAAATTTGAATATTTTCAAATCTACTCTTCCTGCTCAAATTTTTCGACTTGTGTCTGCTACAAAACAATCATTTGTATATTTAAACTAATTGTGATACTGTAGTGAGTGTGAAACAAAGAAACCCTTTTTGCGATGCGCGAGCAGAGGGCAGTCAAGGCATTACACTCCTTCACCAGAGTATGAGCTAACAGAGCTCCCTCACTTACAAGGTTTGTTGATACAGTGGAGTGATTAATGTAAATATTGTAATTACGTTGTAACTGGTTCTATTAAATATGTTCTGTTTGATTGTACGCCTTCATCAATGCCTACTTGCTGACCCGAGCTAGTATAAGAACAGCATGCAACATTTGAGACCCTGATACGATGGTTATTTTGATTAGCCCAGTTTCATCCATTCTAGCTTTCCTTGTATGAATTTGTTTAGCACTGGTGGTTTTTTTTTTTTTTTTTTTTTTTTTTTTTTTTTTTTTTTTTTTTTAAAGTTTAGTATTGAATTTCTGTAAACATGGACAAAATCACAAAGCCAGAAATGCAGTAGGAATTAGCACAGGTTGCATCTTGGTAATCAAATCCTAAACTTGGATGTGAACAGATAGAATCTCAGTTTTTAATTTCCGGCATAACATCAGGAATTCCATTCTGTCATAATGTTGTTAAGAGTCGAAAGTTCTATCAAGTGTAGCAGACTGAATTCCTACACCACCCTCTAAAGATCTTGAAACAATGAATCCTCGCTCGATATGCTAAATCAGAAAGTTCTCACCTGAAATTTTTATTACTAGGCAGCTTTGAGTGACCGAGAACCCTCTCAATTATTACTGTATTATCCGTAATTTAGCTGCAAACAAAATCAGTGATGATGTTCTATGCTTACTATGGACACAGTAACAAATGTAAATAATCCTATAGGTTTTCTGCAATCGGCTTGGAGACTAAATAATGAAGTTTATTGCCGATAAGTCTCAGAGAGTGAATCAACTGAGTGAATTAAAAGTTTTCTTGAAATGAAGTAACACCGTAGTCACATAATGAAGATATTGCTTTGCTCAACACTGAAGTAAAACAGTTTGAGACTACCCACTTTCCACATCGAGATTAGAGAAGCAAATCGTCGAAACATTACGTCGTGTCAGAGTCGCTCTAATGGTAGAAATCACAATATATGTTGGTACAATTCTCGCTTCTGAAAAAAAAAATGAGTACCCTCTGAGTGAAAAATGAGTCCTCTCCTGCCACTGTCGAGAAATCTAAAAAGATTGTGTGTTACGATGGCGACATATGACATGTGGTCATTGATTTGTTAGAGATCAAAACCATAGTCTGCATTTTGTGACTGACAATGGAGCTACTGTCAGTCGTATCCTGCGGAAACTGACCAAGTTTACTGTGCCGGACGACTTGTTGGTATGCAGGTAATGGCTCCAAGATAAAAATGTACGATGCAAAGCGAATGGAACTGGATTCCGATTTATGCTGATATTTTTTGTGAAACTTAGTAGTTACCAATGTCTTACACCTTATATTCGGTGCTGACTTTTTAGAAAGCATGGTATTGTGCTTCATAGAAACAAAAATAAAAAACAGGAGATTAACAGAACATACCACAACCTTTGTTCTCTATAGCAGTGTTTCCCAACTAGGGTTCCCCGGAACCCTGGGGTGCAAAAATAGAAAAAGAAGGAGGTGCAAAAATGGTTTGTCGTTAGAACGAAAGTTGTTTAAAAAACACAGGAAAATCAAAGTTCATTCACCGGCTGCATCTACCCGATGCTGGGTGCATTTGGAAATAAAAGACAAAAAGCCTTTCTAAAAGCAAAATGATATTTCAATGGTCCTGCTCCTAAGTCGGAGCTAATTCTCCTACAAAATCAAACATTCAACTGCCAGTCTGGTGTCATGAACAGTGGCGCCCAGCACCAGTTACTATTTCACTTCACTTCGCAACATCAGTTATTTATCAATGGGCTACATGGACTGGTGATCCAGAATGTCCTCTTCCATCGTGTCTTGTTTGTGGTAAAAAAATTTCGAATACAGCAATGGCTCCAACAAAATTGAAGAGGCATTTCATGACAAATCATACTAATATGAAAAATAAAACTGTTGATTATTTTAAAATTCTGTTAAAATCTCAAAATAAATGGAGTATGGCTTTTGTAAACACATTCGCAGTTAGTGAAAAGGCTCGGGAAGCAAGTTTGGTAGCAGAGCGTATTGCACATTGTAAAAGAAAATTCTCATAGTCGGTGAGAATCTGATAATGCCTGCATGTAAAATTATAAGGTAAGTTGGGGTAACTAGACCATAGATTTACAACTTTTTTATATATTATATTTTTAACATATTAAAATTTTACAAATATGTATAATTTAAAAAAATCTTTGTATTACATGTACTTTAGTAAGTCTTAGGGTGTATGTTTAAGCTATGATATTGGTTTTTATTATATATAAATATTGTATATATTTTTAAATACAGGTGG
This sequence comes from Dolomedes plantarius, assembly GCA_907164885.2. NCBI lineage: Eukaryota > Metazoa > Arthropoda > Arachnida > Araneae > Dolomedidae > Dolomedes > Dolomedes plantarius. Next base: position 159,252,276 of record OU015494.1, on the reverse strand, counting down.
GCCCAGTTCCCATGATAATTGGGATAACTGGACCACCCAGGTCTATTTCTCAGAATAAACAACAGAATCTGACTGGGTAAATAGGTCCAATGCTTGTATATCTAGAAAGAAAAAAAAAATTGTACCCCCATTTAAAAATAATTTTTCAAAGCAATTACCAATGTTGCAAGATAGATTGTTGTGAATAGCGAAAAAAAATAACACACAAAGTGATTGAAAAACACAATGTAATTGACTATAAAACACGTTTTCAAAAGTACAAAGATACTTTCTAACTTAGTAGCTGTAATGGCCTTTTCTATTGAAAAATGTAATATTAATTTGAGTTTAACAAGCCCTAAATTAGTTAATAAGTTAATAGGTGAATTAATGTGTTGCTTGCAAAAAAAGGATTTTTGTAATAGCTTAACCAGTAGTAAGCTTAAGTGAAAAAGAACACAAATGAGTGACTTAACTACTTAACTTATAATAACTTACTCATACTCAACTATAACTCATACTATAACTTACTCATACTCAATAATTTCTATGTAAATATGATGCAAATCTTGGGTGAGTTGTAAAAAAAAACATTTTTGAACTCTCACAAGCTTTGAAAGTATAAATTTCTCCAACATTCTATCTATAAATAGGGATGCGACATCGATGTCGATGTTTTCAAAACATCGATGTTTTTAACATCGATTTATTGAAGCCGATGTTTTTTTAACATCGATGTTTCGTGCTCGATGTTTTACGTTGTCTCGATGTTTTTTTTTAATGAAAAAGTACCGTAATATAAAAAATTTACCACGTAGCATAATTTTCACACTCAGTAAATGTAAGTCTGAATTCTGAAAAGGACGAATACAAAAGGGGGAATGATTCCTTGGCAAACAGACAAATGGCAATTAACAACCAATGAACCAATCAGAGCGCTTGGAATGTTCCTGACACTCCAGAACCTTCCATGGGGTTTTATTTTACAAATAGTATATACACGAGTGCATCCATTTAAGTCTTTGTTTTGTGATGGTTTTATATAAGTTGACGTTAATTTTATTTGTAAGATGTCTCCCAAAAGTACCGTTTGGAAGTATTTTTACAAAACCTCTGACAAATTGGAGAAATGCAATATTTGCCTTAAGTCCTTCAAAACTTCTGGCAATATACACGAATTTATCTGGACATTTGAAGGCAAAACATGGCGGTATTTACAACGAGAATTTTGAGTCATCAATGTAGCCCAAAGCAATCAAGTTTTTGTCATTTGTGCCTGCCCAATCAGAGAGTAAAATTAAATCACCCCCTCCCCCCACGACTAACGGAAGTAACATTAATGTTAAAGATTACTAAACCAGTTTTAAAAAATGGATGTTCTAAAACATCGATGTTTAAAAACATCGATGGTTTTGGGGCGATGTTTTATTAGCATCGATGTTTTAATATGGAATATCGATGTTTCAAAACATCGATGTTTTGTTATCGATGTCGCATCACTATCTATAAAGGCCTATGTCTTGATTGACTTTATTGCAACTTATTAACATAACTTAATTAGTTCAGTTACTTAGGTTGGGTTAGTAATAGTTAATATAAGCATAAGTGGATCAGTGTAGGGTAACTGGGCCATACCTGGGCCCAGTTACCCCAAATCACTAAATCTGATGAAGTAACTGGGTCATACCCCTCCACAGACCTTTAACATTCAGGATGGTTAAAACACTACACAGAAGGCTATTTTGACATTAACTGAGCTAAAAATTCTTGCATTCAATTTTTGAGAGATAAAAATAGACTTGATTGAATTCACCCTTGTAGAAAGATGTTTTGTGATGACAAATACAAAAAACATTCTTCAACCAAGCTGGAGACCAAAGGGCTGTTTTGTTGACTTCTGCTTACCAGTGTTGCCACAATAGAGTGGAATTATCCCCTGATATGTAAAGGAAAAATCTGAGAGGGGATGACCCAGTTACCCCAACTTACCTTAGTGGGTAAAATGTTGGGAGAAGATGCAGTAAGGTAAACTTAAAATATTCCACTTTCGAGCAATACCTACAGTAAGTCGACAAATCAATGATAGGTAACGTGATGTTGAACAGGTTCTGTGTGATGAACTGAAAAATAGCAATTTTTCAATTCAAGTGGACGAGGCAACAGATTTAACAAACAAATGTTTGTTCTAGCATTTGTAAGATTTGTTAATCAGGAAGAAATTCAAGAAAACTTCCTCTGCTGTAAAGAATTACTTGAGATAAGCAGAGAAATAGATATATTTAATATTTTATCTGCATATCTGAAAGAAAAAGATCTTTCTTGGAAGAATTGGCATTTGTATGGATGGTGCTGCTTCAATTGTTGGTTCCATAAAAGGCTTTGTTACTCTTGCAAAAGAAAAAAAATGCCTATGTTGTTTCCACACACTGTTTTATTCATAGAGAAGTGTTGATGTCAAAATCTCTTGGTGATGAACTACAAAAGGTGTTTGATGATGTTATAAAAAATGATAAACTTCATTAAACGAAAGCCACTTCCCTCCAGAATTTTTAAAAAGCTGTGAAAACATGGATAAAGAGCACACAAATCTGTTGTTATACAGTGAAATCCGGTAGTTAAGTAGAGGCAGAGTTTTTAATAGGGTTTTTGAGCTAAAGGATGAAATGCATGCACATTTTCAACAAAACGACTAACAAGATTTTATCAAATGCTTTGGGGATCAAATGTGGTTGCAGGTGCTAGCTTATTTAGCAGATATTTTTCTTCAACTGAATAAGTTACTGCACGGCAACGGAGAAAATATACTAACTTCAAGTGACAAGATTCTTGGATTTAAAAGAAAATTAAACTTATGGAAAGATCATGTTGTAAAAAGGAATCTTGATATGTTTGAGTTACTGGTGGGACTAAAAAGTGAAGATGGATACCAACAAATTTCAAGTTTTATTTTATGCCACCTAGAGGAACTGCTGAAGAAAATTTATTATTTTCTATCCCTGTCAACAGAACTATACAGTTGGGTGAGGAATCCATTCTCTTGCACTTCTGTTCTTCCTCAGAACCTAACATTAAAAGAACTTTGTGACTTACAATCGGATGGTTCATTGAAAATGAGATTTTAAGACATGGTTTTGGACAATTCTGGATTTCCGTTGAAAGTGAGTATCCAACAATTCATAGGAAAGCAGTTAATATATTGCAGTAGTATTCAACATCGTACAAGCTTTTTCTTGTTTAACAAGTATTAAGAGTAAGGATAGAAATCGTCTCCTTTCTGAGGAAGATGAAATCCACGTACGTATATCGAAAATCAGATCCCATATTCAACATGTATGTTCTAAAATACAGGCGCTGATTTCACATTAACATTTATTATAAATTGTTATACTAAAGACATTTATCTATACCTAGTTATATTTAGAATGGTACCAATTGCATGCAATTGCTTTTTCTTTTTTTTTTCTTTTTTTAAATGACTAAAATGTTAGTTATTTTTTGTTTCCATTAATGATCGTTTATAAAAATATTATGAAAAAATATTGTTACATAGATGCTGGGGTTCCCTAGAACTCGGTTCACAAGGGTTCCATAAGAGTGAAAAGGTTGGGAAACGTTGCTCTAGTGTAATACTATACTGAATCCCATGGCTATTTTTGAAAATGTTTATTAATATATTCTACATAATCTACCAATAAGTATTTGGACACATGTGATAGAAAAGAAAAACAAAATTTATTCATATTCAATAGTTGGTAGGGCCTCCACGAGAGGTAATTACAGCCTCAACCCTCCAGGGCATGCTTTCCACAAGTCCTTGTATTATGACTAGTGGTATTTTCTTCAACTCGACTTGGAGGAGACATGTAAGTTCCTTTACCGATTTTGGACGGTTGTTGCATTCCTTAATTTCCCCCCCCCCAACTCGTCCCAGAGGTTTTCGATAGGGTTCAGGTCTGGGCTCTGGGCAGGCCAGTCCATTTGGTTAACCCTATTGTCACCATACCAATCCATGGTGGACCTTGCAACATAACAGCTAGTGTTGTCGTCGTGGAAGTAACATGGGTCCAACCTGTAAAACTGCCACAACGTAGGAAGCACACTATCATCAAAAATAGTACAGTAAGCGTCGGCGATGAGCTTTCTAGGAATTGGGACAAGGGACCCAGTCCATACCAGGAGAAACACCACCAGACCATAATTCCACTTCCGCCGAACTTTAATGTGGGCATATGCATTCTGGCCGGAGACGTTCTCCAGGCAGACACCAGACCCAGACATTGCCATCCGAACGGTAGAGGGTGAACCTTGATTCGTCGCTCCAGAGAACCCGTTTCCACTGATTTACGGTCCACTTTTGACGTGCTTTGCACCGCATTAACCGAGCAGCGTGGTTGGGCTTTGTAATCAAAGGCTTATGGGCGGCAGCACGACCACGAAAACCAAGCAGATTTGCTTCCTTGCGGATGGTATTCGTCGAAACAACACTCCCGGATGCATTCGCGGCTCCAGGGGGGGGGGGCAGTAGAGGCAATTGCCCCACCCAAGAAAGTCCGACGTGCTTTTTTTCATAGCCTAAAATTATATAATCGTAGACCTAATACTAAATTAGTTTAAACTTAAAATGAGACGATGTATATTATTTATATATATATGCATATATATATATTTATCCCTAAGGGCCGACGCTGCCCCCCCCCCCATAAAAAAAATCTGGACTGGAGCCGCCCCTGCCCGGATGCCTGTTGAAACTTCTGGAGGGATCGAGGAGTATCCGCCGCCTTCAACATTTCAGGACTGGCGTAAATTCTCAGCCTTAGTTAAATTTTATCATAAATTTAAAATGCTACGTCTGTTCAGGCTGATTTGTATAACCTCAAGAATGAAAAAAGTCGTTCCGCAATTCTTTGGACTCGGGGAAACTCTTCGCTAAGCGTAAAGACTTTAGCAAACGTTACACTCTTAGCTCATCCTGTTCATGCATGCTCACTTAGGCTTCGTTCACACGATACGGTTTCGGTTTTATGATCGTCTCGGTTTTGTCGTTTCGTTTGCAGTAAACAGTGTATTTTGTTTTGTCTGTTCACACGTTGCGGTCGAAAACCGCAAACGGGAGAACAACTGAATCGGTAGCAGATGTTCGATTTTGTCTACCGAAACTGGATGGCGCACAGCCGTTTGGGATTCCATTGGCGTATAGAATTGAGAGGGGGAGTACACACGATTCGGTTATTTTGAAGGAAACGTACACCAGTGCCGATCTAGCTATTGAAGTGATTTTTTTTAGTTGCTTTTTACAGTGGTTTTTTTTTTTTTTTTTTTTTTTTTTTTTTTTTTTTTTTAAACAAATGGAGAAAATTGACGCAGAAATTTTAATTTCTTTGGTTGAAGAAAGACCGACCATTTGGGACAAAACATAAAAATGTTTTACTTAAATGATGCTTTAAACGACGTTTAAATCATGTTTATATCTTATTTAGAACAGGAGATATTATTATTATTATTATTATTTGCACCATTCTAATAGCAGCCAATCTTTGTTTATACCTGTAAATACGTTTTCTTCATGATGGGTTATTTCACCATTTCTCACCTTTAAATTGTTATAAGTCAAGAACTGTTGAAGATAAATGGTTCAAACTTGGAACATGTCTTTTATTTTACTTTAATTTTGATTCAACAAATTTGAAAAATATATTTACTTTTAATAATGATTTTTTAAAAATACGTTACATATTTTTTTTAATTCTCTAAATATTTTTAATTTTTTCAAAATGTAATATTTTTAATTTTTTCAAAATTTAATATTTTAAAAACGCTGAATCGAAATTAAAACATATTTCTGTTTAATTAAATGAAAAAAAATTGAAATTCGACAGATAATATTTCGAGTTATAACAATTTTAAATTAACCCACTTTTTCTTTAAATTTTAAAATTTTTTAAAAACTTTATGAGAAGTTTTATGATGCGATTTTGTTTGCAAATTATATGGTTAACCATTACAAAAAAATTCAAAGTTTTGACTCAATAAATGTATGTATCGTCATTCGGAAGTAGTTGAAAAATTTCGATTAATCTCTTCTTAATTCAATCATAAGCGTTTGAAAATATCCCAGACAATATCTGGCCCTCAAAATAGGATGTACCCAATACATTCTATAAATTTTATTAATGTTGCTTCGACGACGACGATACCAGTATATTACAAGAAAGGTATTTACGTCCATGCTGCAAAGTGAACTACACTGCAATGATTGCAAAGGACAAGAAAACCGTAAGCGGTGAAAGAAAAACCGAATCGTGTGAACACAGCTTTCGGTTGACACCGAAACGATCATAAAACCGAAACCGTATCACAATTCAAAGTTAAAACTTTGAATTTTTTGTAATGGTTAACCATATAATTTGCAAACAAAATCACATCATAAAACTTCTCAAAAAATTTTTAAATTTAAAGAAAAAGTGGGTTAATTTAAAATCGTTATAACTCGAAAAATTATCTGTCGAATTTCAATTTTTTTCATTTAATTAAACAGAAATGTTTTAATTTCGATTCAGCGTTTTTAAAATATTAAGTTTTGAAACAATTAAAAATATTTAGAGAATTTTTTTAAAAAAAGATGTAACTTATTTTTAAAAGTCATATTTTTAAAAGTAAATATATTTTTCAAATTTGTTGAATCAAAATTAAAGTAAAATAAAAGACATGATCCAAGTTTGAACCATTTATCTTTAGAGGTTCTTGATTTATAACAATTTAAAGATGAGAAATGGTGAAAAAACCCATCATGCAGAAAACGTATTTACAGGTTTAAACAAAGATTGGCTGCTATTAGAATGGTGCAAATAATAATAATATCTCCTGTTCTAATTAAGATATAAACATGATTTAAAGGTCGTTTAAAGCGTCATTTAAAGTAAAGCATTCTTATGTTTTGTCCCAAATGGTCGGTCTTTCTTCAACCAAAGAAATTAAAATTTCTGTGTCGATTTTCTCCATTTGTTAAAAAAAAAATCCACTGCAAAAAACTGTAAAAGGAAACTAAAAAAAAATCACTTCAAACAATCACTTCAGTATCTAGATCGGCACTGGTGTACGTTTCCTTCCAAATAACCGAATCGTGTGTACTCCCCCTCTCAATGTTTTACGCCAATGGCATCCGAAACTGCGGCGCAGCATCCGGTTTCGGTAGACAAAATCGAACGACATCTGCCACCGATTCGATTGTTCCCCTCTTTGCGGTTTTCGACCGCAACGTTTGAACAGACAAAACAAAATACACTGTTTACTGCAAATAAAACGACAAAACCGAGACGATCATAAAACCGAAACCGTATCGTCTGAACGAAGCCTAAGTGAGCATGCATGAACAGGATGAGCTAAGAGTGTAACGTTTGCTAAAGTCTTTACGCTTAGCGAAGAGTTTCCCCGAGTCCAAAGAATTGCGGAAAGGCTTCGTTCAGACGATTCGGTTTCGGTTTTATGATCGTTTCGGTGTCAACCGAAAGCTGTCTTCACACGATTCGGTTTTTCTTTCTCCGCTTACGGTTTTCCCGTCCTTTGCAATCATTGCAGTGTAGTTCACTTTGCAGGATGGACGTAAATACCTTTCTTGTAATATACTGGTATCGTCGTCGTCGAAGCAACATTAAAAAAATTTATAGAATGTATTGGGTACATCCTATTTTGAGGGCCAGATATTGTCTGGGATCTTTTCAAACGCTTATGATTGAATTAAGAAGAGGATTAATCGAAATTTTTCAACTACTTCCGAATGACGATACACACATTTATTGAGTTAAAACTTTGAATTTTTTGTAATGGTTAGCCATATAATTTGCGAACAAAATCACATCATAAAACTTCTCATAAAGTTTTTAAAAAATTTTTAAATTAAAAAAAAAGTGGGGTAATTTAAAATCGTTATAACTTGAAAAATTATCTGTCGAATTTCAATTTTTTTTCATTTAATTAAACAGAAATATGTTTTAATTTCGATTCAGCGTTTTTTTAAATATTAAGTTTTGAAAAAATAAAAAATATTTAGAGAATTTTTTTAAAAAAATGATGTAACTTATTTTTAAAAAATTATATTTTTAAAAGTAAATATGTTTTTCAAATTTGTTGAATCAAAATTAAAGCAAAATAAAAGACATGTTCCAAGTTTGAACCATTTATCTTTAGCGGTTCTTGACTTATAACAATTTAAAAATGAGAAATGGTGAAAAAACCCATCATGCAGAAAACGTATTTACAGGTTTAAACAAAGATTGGCTGCTATTAGATTGGTGCAAATAATAATAATAATAATTATATCTCCTGTTTTAATTAAGATATAAACATGATTTAAAGGTAGTTTAAAGCGTCATTTAAAGTAAAACATTCTTATGTTTTGTCCCAAATGGTCGGTCTTTCTTCAACCAAAGAAATTAAAATTTCTGTGTCGAGTTCCTCCATTTGTAAAAAAAAAAATCCACTGCAAAAAACTGTAAAAGGAAACTAAAAATAATCACTTCAGTATCTAGATCGGCACTGGTGTACGTTTCCTTCCAAATAACCGAATCGTGTGTACTCCCCCTCTCAATGGTATACGCCAATGGCTTCCGAAACTGCGTCGCAGCATCCGGTTTCGGTAGACAAAATCGAACGACATCTGCTACCGATTCGGTTGTTCCCCTGTTTGCGGTTTTCGACCGCAACGTGTGAACAGACAAAACAAAATACACTGTTTACTGCAAACGAAACGACAAAACCGAGACGATCATAAAATCGAAACCGCATCGTGTGAACGAAGCCTAAGGAGCCGTCCATTAATTACTTGAGGCGATTTTTCGACCCCCCCCCCCCGGTGAGATTTGGCTCGACCTACCCCCCCCCCCCCCCCTCCTAATCTCACGTGAGATTTTTCAAAATGCGTATTTTTAGTGTAAATACGTTAATCTGTGCTTGATTGCATTGGATTTATTTTAAAAAACAATTTGTTTAATTCTTTTTATTTAAGACTAGTAAGAACGTAGTCTAAAATCACAGTTAGAAAATCGAACAATAAAATACTTAAGTAGGAACCACTAAAATTCGTATAAGAATATTCATTCTAATTCAGTCCACGGGGTCTCATGTGTGGTCTCAAGATTGACTACTGGAACTATTGTGTAGGATTTAGCCATATTTTAGTGTAGAAACATGTTTTACTTAATATAACCCAGTTTTCTCGCAATTTTACACTGTTTCTTGCGGGGAAAAAAAAAATTGCGTGATATTTGCCGAGACCCCCACGTGAGACTGGGTGAGATTCGGCTCGACTCCCCCCCCCCCCTAAAAGCCTCACGTTATTAATAGACGCCCCCTAAGTCGTTACGGACTGTTCAGCAGAAGCTATGGGAACAGTTTTTTTACAACAGATAATTAACGATGTTTGCGATGATTCTCCAGAAAATTTTCTACTGCCAAACAGAAATACAGTGCGTTTGATAGGGAATAATTAGCAATCTATTCCGCGATTCTCCATAGGATTGAAGATTGGTATAGTTTGTTGTTTACATGGACCATAAGCCATTATAGTAAGCCTTTGATAAAAAAAATCCGACAAATTTTCACCTGGTAAGCAAGGGATCTTCAGTTTGTTTGTCAGTTCGTAACCCAAATTCACCATATACTTGGAACAGCATATATAATTGCCGTCAATGCTCGAAAATATATCTTCGTACACATTTCTAGTACAATCGATTAGGGCCAGAGCTCAACTTACCTATTCGGAACTGAAGTCTTTGCTGAGATCGGAATCTGGGATCCAATTAAAAATGGTTTGCTTTTCCCGAAAGTTTTCACTTCAATGCGATATTTCAGCTGGTGACATTCGGCCTGACGTACCTCCACCCTTCTATTGATGTGTATTAGCTGCTATTCATAGTGTCTCGCATCCCTTTAGGTCATGTTTTTTAATTTAAAGAACTCAAGATTACAAGAAGCAAAGAAAATAAAGTAACAAATATGTAGAGCAAGTGTCAAGTTTTGGGGAAAGAAACGTTAAGTTTAAATGTGCTTGTCGATTAGCAGTGCGTCAGCGCAGTGCATTTCGCTTGAAGGTCGAGTCTAGTGTACAAAAATAGATACGCGGTCGCGTCAAGATCCCTGTCCCCGCCGTTTGATGGTTCATGTACAAAGTACAGCCAGTTGATGAAGTTTCTTTTTTAACAGTTTCAAATGTAGAAACACATCCAGAAGTTGCCCAAAAAGTGTTGTTTGGGGAGCTACGGAAAAACCCGTTGGAATTGAAAGTCGCTCCAGATTTAATAGTGCCGATGTTCCGACCATATCAACCAATGAATGTGATAATGATGAATTTATTGAAAAGGCACGTAAGTTAGATGATTTTACTAAGGAAATGATACTGCTACGTCATTGGAATTTACCTCAAAGATATAACTTTCCATCGTCTATCCTAAAAGGCAGTGTTTGTGTGTGTGTGGGGGGGGGGGGAGATCTGGAATCGCCGGCCTAATCTAGAACTATTTACAAAGTTTCCTTGGCTCGTCTTTTCAAAGTCACAGCAAGGGCTTTATTGCCGCTATTGTCCATTATTTTTATCAAGTTTGCCTGCTGGAGCGGTAAATTTGCAAAAATTAGTGGTAAAACCTGTGACCGATTTTTGAAAGCTGTTTGGCAAAGATGGTTGTCTAATACAACATGAAAACCATCTTTACCATTAGAAAGCAGTCGAAGCTGGTAAAGAATTTCTGGTAAGAGTGCAATCTCCTCCACTTAGTGTAAGAAATATACAAGATAAAGGCCCCCTCAAACAAGAGGAAGAAATCAGAAAATTGTTGTCTCTCATGATCAAGTGTATTTTGTTTCTGAGGAAACAAAACATTCCACTAAGAGGCCACCGCGATGATGGCAGCGTAATAAATGAAATTCAAACCCAAAATGAAGGCTTCATATCTGCGGGATAGGGACTGACGCACATTTGCGAAGACACCAGGCATTTCCCGAATATCGCCGGCAACAACGGCGATCCTGGCGACTAGTTCCATATTGGTTTCAATGGGGCACTTGTAGATTAGGCTTTTCATACGGCCACACAGGAAAAAGTCCAAACACGAGAGATCCGGCGATCTTGGTGGCCAAGCCATGGGACCACCTCGACCAATCCATCGCCCTGGGAACGTTGCATTTAAAGTGTTCCGCACATCTAAGCTGAAGTGTGCAGGCACACCGTCGTGCTGGAACCACATTCTCGTCCTGATGGAGATTGGAATCAGACGCAGCAGCTCCGGCAACACCTCTCGTAGGAATGTGTGATACGATTCGCCGTCCAGACGGGTGAAGCCTGCATTACAGCTGGCGGAAGCTCTTTTGAGCAATTTCTTTGAGCATGTACATGAATAACATTCCTCTTAATAAAATGTTTTCTGAAGTATCTCCTCTCATTTTTATGTTAATTCTTTAAATGTGACAGTGGAAAACTACCTTTTAACTTCACCACTTGCGTTTCGACCATACATTCTATGACGAATATTGCTCGTATAGCTGCATTCTATTACCCCGGAAAGTTCTGCCCTCTTTTCCAGATTCACCCTGTGTATATATATATATATATATATATATATATGTGTGTGTGTGTGTGTGTGAGTGAGTGAGTGAGTGAGAGAGAGAGAGAGAGAGAGAGAGAGAGTGAGTGAGAGAGAGAGAGAGAGTTGGCAACGGCGAGTGACGAATTAGAAGCGTTCCCGCCTGACAGAGAGCTTCGGCGGAACACGTGACGACACAGAGGAAAAGACACCGCGAAAGAAAGAGGTTATGAATAATAACGTGGTGGCAGACGGCTACCGCAAAGACGTAAAATTGTCTATAGTTTTTTTTTTTTGTTTAACTGTTTTTTTTTGTCCTGTGACCTGTTGTCAAGAATAAATTGGTGTTAGTGTGAACCGTTGTATGCAATCTAGAACGACGGACACCAATTTACATGCGGACTCGGCCGAAGCATTTTTCTCAAAGTGCGTTCTGGGCCACTATTCCATATCCCCTATCCAGCCATCCTACGACGTTATTAACGAACTGGATTACTACTGGATTACTTCTAGATTACTCTGGATTATTCCGATTCATTTCTTGGCCATCTACGACGAACCGGTGAGTTTAATTTATTTTGTCAATTGAAGATATTTTTACAATCGTCTAATTGCCGTTACTGAGGATAAACAATTGAATTTAAATCTCCAAGAAGTATTCTGATTCTGTTTTTGAAGATATATGAACATATTTAAGAAATATTTAAAAAGAAAGTATATTTTTCTAACAACTGTGTGCATGTTTAATTCCGATACAAGAAGTGTTTTGTTTTTGAAGATATATTTGCATATTTATATTTTGTGCTGTTTACTTTCAATATGAGTACTCTAAATGATATCCCGCATATTTAAAAAGCCCTTAAACCAGGGTCCACAAAAGCAATTAGATTATTACATAAGTTTATATTTGAAAATGATGCTGGGAGAGACAATCGTAAAGAACTCCGCATTTTTTCTGGTTTCCCTAAAACTTTTCATGTCAATGACGAACGGGATAAAAAACTTAAAACATTCTCCATCACCGATTTAATTTGCATTGCGAATTTTCTACATCTTGAGTGTTCAACAGACCCAGCTCAGAGCTGTGAAACTATTTTCAATGCTTTAAATAACTTTGCATTATCCCCCCCTCCCTGTGCTCTGGGATACGAGTGAAACCGAAAATGATTCACACGACGCCAACGGAAGCTCTATGGTTTTGGCGACTAGCCAGGTGCCAGTTCAAAGTTCATTTCCAACCGCAGCTTCACATTCTAACATAAACAACTCTTTCGAGCACAGACAGATAAATCCTTTTTTATCTGTTGTTGATTCGCAATGTTTTCCAGCCTCTAATAGTGGAATACATTTATCGTTACGAGACCTCGCAGAGTGCATTAAGAATTTTAATAGTTCATACGATTCTTATAGCGTTAAAATTTTCATACAGGATTTAGAAGAACTTTTTGATCTTAATAGCATCACAAATGGCGTCCACAAAATTGTCTTTGCGAAAAAATGTTTAGTTGGTCCCGCAAAAACATTTATTAATTCTCTTCATGGCATAACCACTTGGAATTCGCTCAAAGAAAACTTACTAGAAGAATTTTCCTCCAAATTAAATAGCGCCGATCTTCACACGATGTTGCTGCAAAGACGGTTACAACCTAATGAATCCTTACACGCAGTGGCGTACGCAAGGGGGGGTTGATGGGGGTTATAACCCCCCCCCCATTGGTTCTGATTACATATATTATTTAATTAGGTTTACGCTTTGCACTGATTGCTCAAAACTACTCTTTCATAGTAATAGTCCAGTCAAATTTGCTCAAAATGGCGGAGAATCATGTATTAAATGAAGGGGTTGAGATTTTTTCAGGAATGTGTAGGGGTTGGTACCCTGAGCAACGCCTAATAAAGTCCCCTCGATTTCAGGCGCCGCGGGGGGGGGGGGTTCAAAGGTCCTTTTTTTTAGTTTTTGGCGTTTATCTCGAAAACGGTGCGTAGCACAGGAAATAGTCAAATTTAAAAAATAAAGCTTATAAAATTCCCTTCCGAATGATATATCCATGTTTGTAGCCAAGTGTTACCGTTTTCGAGATATGAGCCGTTGAATATGAAAATTTTTCAAAAAAAGTGGTAGCGGTTCAGGTATCTCGTCAAACTTCCTCTTCTAACTCTTTCCCCTTCCATTTCTCAGAAAACTCGTGATAGAGAAAGTTGTAGAGCGAAAATTTTCCTTAAAAAATTTATACAATTATGCTAATTTATCTTCACCAGGTAAATAGTTAGAGCGTTTTGAATTTTAGGGGTACTTTTCAACATTTTGCTTGTAAAATGCTCGTCACTCAAGTTTCGTTTCCATGGTCTGTAACTCTCTTAATCACTTTGTGTGCTGTTTAATTAGATATGTATAGTATTCATAACCCATATAAATAATAAATTATGTATACCTGTACGTATAATGTATATCTCATAATATACCGAAGAACACTTGTAGTACAAAGGAGGAAGTAAGAAAAGAAACCAAAATTTATAAAAGTTGTTCATATAATCAAAATATGGTTATCAAAAGTAGGTTCAAACAACAGTTACTTACATTAAGTATATTATATACAATTTATTTCATCAACTGCTTTCCTATATATTAAAAGCCGTCAATCTGATACTTCGAAAAAAGTTTCAAACAAGTCAAAGTCTTCACTATCATTTTAGCTTCTGTAGAATGTCCGAATTTTCCCGAAATGATTTCCCACCAAAGTGGCATCCCACTATAATGCCACGATCAAAGTCACTAAGCTCCTTTGACTTACTCATCGTCTCACAAACGCATAAATATGACCTGACAAACCACTACCAATACTTTTATAGCTTTCGGTTACGCATCAAATTACGTCACCTGCTAGATCCACTTCTTTAGGGGGGTGTCCGGATACTTTTGGCCAGATAGTGTATAACGTATTATTGAATATTAATGGATTATATAAATTATTAAATTTACTTAATGTGGTCAGCTGAATGATAAGACCTGAAGATGTTGGGAATAGTAGAGCCTGTCTTCTGTGTTGCCCCGTCCGGCCATCATGAAAAACACATTCGTGTCTCGTGGGGTGAGTGCCACAAGTAAGACGAGCAGGTCTTACCTATCTACTATCACCACAGTTGAATGAGAGGTGTTTTGCCACTCACCTCTGACAATACTGCAGTCAGCATCTCCTTTGGCTTGTAGCGTACTGGAAGTATGGGGTTAGTTTTCCCAAAACCTCACAGAGTGCGAGAAATACAACTGCGTGTTATCGGGGCAGTTTTTGGCCGGTTCCCATCGTTTTTAAACACGTGCAAGAGTTTTGGCCTGAAGATTAATCCCTAGAATGGCGGTTTCCCTAACAAGTGGTGAGGGTAACTGTTTGGAAAACAGAAAATGATTTATATCACCGTAATAAAGCTGTCTTCTCTTAGCGATAACTCCATGCGAGTGACATCGGCGGGCGATAAAGTTTCGGCATTAAGAAGAGCTGTCAGCCCCCCCCCCTCCCGGCTGAAAATCCAGACATCTAGGGAGAGGCCGCACAGAATACGCCTTGTGTGGACGTGTTTGTTTTAAGCTCCTGTGTTGGGACTGTATAGGTCCGGGAGCGTGCATTGTAGATCTGCACAGAGTTAAATTGAATATGTTGTAACCTTAAATGTTAAATTTTTTGTTGTTTGTAAATAAAATTCCTCGTTAAGTTTCTGTTTTAAAAATTGGCTTCGCATTTTATTTAGGACTCTGTCTTTCTTTGTTATGGATCCAATAGTTGTGAAATTTTTTCAAAATGCCTCAGAGAGTTTAGCCTTGTCGTGACGCCACAGGCTGTAGTAGACTGTATACCTCTTGCACCCAAGGCCTGAACTAACATAGTAAAGAGCTTGGTTTTGCTCCTTTCACTGGAAAGGAAGTTTTCCTGATGAACAGTAGCTACCATGTTCTTATTGAAGTCAATATCCACTGATGCTTTACTTGATGCTTTCCGATGTTGTTCGTCTCTTTCCGTGGAGTTCGTGTCTTCATAACCATCAAAAAACACAGCTTAACTGCTGCCGTAATGGTTGATTATGTACGATACATATTGATCGCAGATGGAGGCGAAGGTGGTGTTGGTGTTCCACTTTACTCTATGGAGCAGGAGCCGCCATCGATTACCGTGAAACTGTTCTTCACATTGATCAATTGATTACATTTTGGGAAAGCATCATACAGTGCTAACTTTTTGATTTTTCTCATTATCCCCTCGGCGAATAGAGACATCGGCTATGGGGCTAACTCGTACGTTAGCAACTCCTCTACATCCCCTTCTTTCTTCTTGGCGATCAGAGTTCTTTGAAATATCATCAGAGGCTCTACCACCACTACCTCATCATTAACTTTGATCATATTTCTCATCGCAGCTAAAGGAACGACTGAGTCCTTCCTGGATTGTTTCACTTCTGAGAAATTCATTCCAACAAAAGTGCTCATTGTGCGGGTTCAAATTTCCAATGCTTGGTAGCAGTTGACGTTACTTGTTCCAATTACTTCCGTTGAAAGTGACATCGAACAATTACGTTCAGCAAAAGGCGGGTGATCAGCCAACCATTGAGCAAGCTTCCTTCTGTCTAGATCGTCTCTAGTTATGCGTGATGCTCGAAACTCAACATGTTGTTCTCCTCTTGCAGTATGGACGCCACAAAACATCTCAAATGAATTACATATTGCTGTAGCTGTGCGTGCTCCCCCAACTCATTTCGCCAACACCGAATCACTAAAGCATCGCCCACGTGTTACTTCTCCTTCACTCTTCATGTCAAACATGAGTGTCACCTGAATTGCCATGTTAGACCACACACCAGCCATTGGTGTTCCAGTTCTGTTGACAGTGAAGTATCCACGATCTATAAAATCCTGTTTAAGTTGAAGGTGGCGAGTTGTTAGTCCCAGCATGTGTTGTACATATAGGTGAGTACACTTTGCATAATGAAAATGCCCGCTGGCATGGAAGTAAGGTATCATCAGTTGGGCGCATGTCATATGATCTTTCCAGTTGCGCTGTGCTGCAATGAATTTTTTCATCAACACCACCATTTCAAAGTACTGGACCCACAAAGCTTGTGTTGGCCCACTACCTTTGAGACGTGACAATTCGTTGCTCAATTTCCACTGAATGCTGGCAAAGGAGGTATTTGTGGAAATGTGTTGTGGAGTAATTTCTACTGAGGTCTGAAGTAACTGAACTACTTCTTTTTCATATGGTGTGATATCTAATTTTTTCAAAATGATCTGAGCTAAAATGACACTTCTATACATTTTTGTTTGTTTTCTTACTTCCTCCTTTGTACTACAAGTGTTCTTCTGTATATTATGAGATATACATTATACGTACAGGTATACATAATTTATTATTTATATGGGTTATGAATACTATGCGTATCTAATTAAACAGCATACAAAGTGATTATGAGAGTTACAGACCTTGGAAACGAAACTTGAGTGACGAGCATTTTACTAGCAAAATGTTGAAAAGTACCTCTAAACTTCAAAACGCTCTAACTATTTACCTGGTGAAGATAAGTTAGCATAACTATATACATTTTTGAAGGAAATCTTTCGTTTTACAACTTTATCTATCACGAGTTTTCTGAGAAATGGAAGGGGAAAAAGTTAAAAGAGGAAGTTTGACGAGATACCTGAACCGCTACCACTTTTTTTTTGAAAAATTTTCATATTCAACGGCTCATATCTCGAAAACGGTAACATTTGTGTATAAACATGGATATACCATTTGGAAGGGAATTTTATAAGCTTTAATTTTTAAATTTGACAATTTTCTGTGTGACGCACCGTTTTCGAGATAAACGCCGAAAACTGAAAAAAAGTGACCTTTGGACCCCCCCCCCGGGGGAGCCTGAAATCGAGGGGACTTTATTAGGCGTTGTTCAGGGGACCAACCCCTACACATTCCTGAAAAAATCTCAACCCCTTCATTTAGTGCGAAATGGAAACCTAATTTGACTGGACTATAACCCCCCCTTTGAAAATTTCTGCGTACGCTACTGCTTACACGATTACTTCATAGCTATGCGAGAAATCGGTTCACGAGGTCAAATTGACATTTCTTCAATTTTTGATTATTTTATCAACGGTATTCCCGATTCTACATCTAATAAAATTTTGTTATATGGTGCTAAATCTGTTTCAGAATTCAAAGAAAAATTGACAGTTTATCAGAAATTTCTTTCAACGTCCTAATTAAATAAACCTTCTAAGGATATTAAATTCGCATATGATAATCGTCAACGAAATTATACCTACGATAGAAAACTCCCCAATAATTCTTCAAACCCCCCCCCCCTTTTGCTACAATTGTGGTTCCAAGAGCCACAAAAGTTCCAGTTGCCCGCACACGACTCTAAAATGTTTTTCATGCAATTCTTTTGGACATTTATCCTCAACTTGCTCCCAACACGTTGGACAGACAATTCCAGAAAATTCTTCGGACACT
Organism: Dolomedes plantarius; assembly: GCA_907164885.2. Lineage (NCBI taxonomy): Eukaryota > Metazoa > Arthropoda > Arachnida > Araneae > Dolomedidae > Dolomedes > Dolomedes plantarius. Next base: position 159,234,230 of record OU015494.1, on the reverse strand, counting down.
ACTCCCCCTAATGACGCCTTACATGTTCCTACACTATCCATTTATAAGTGTTATCCAATAATGATAAACAATGTTGATCTTCATGAGCTTCACGATTCAGGTAGCGAAGCTACAATGATTACTGACCAAACCCACCAACTCAACAAATTACAGAGTGAGTTGAAAGATTTTCAGCGAGAAGTGGAAGAATCTCGGTTAGTTAAAGATGAACTGAATGCTCAAGCGAAAGAAGCTAAAAAGAAACAAAAAGCTTTGGAATCTGAACTGATTTACTTAAAAGAAAATTTAGCAATGTCTGAAATTCAGAAAAGAAACTTAAATGAGGAGTTAGAAGATTTGAGGAATAAACTTATTGATTATATGGATTCAACAGATACACAACAAGATTTGCGAACTAAAATGGGGGAAGAACTCAATATTTTAAAGAGAAACTTGGAAGATGAAACTGCTGTACACCAAAACCAGATTCGTAATTTGAAGCAGAAACATACAATTGACACTGAAAAATTAAATGAACAGTTAGATTCAGTGCAAAAAGCTAAAATTGATCTAGAGAAGACTAAGCGCAATCTTGAACGTGAGAGTTTACAAGAGCAAGTATTTGAAGAAGTAGAAGCAAGGAAGAACATTGAGAAAAAACTTGACATCTACAGCCGCTGATCAACCCAAAAGTTGGCCAAACACCTAGTGACTATACCTACAGCTCCTTTACGATGACGACTTGGACTTGAACAATGGACATTCTCTCATGATCCTGAACTATTGTTAATGACTTTCTTTTTTTCTTTGTTTTATGTAATGTTTCAGTGACGGAAAAGACTATGGCACCTATGACGAACAATTGCTATACAACGACGATGATGTAGCTTTAAGACGACCATGCCATGTTTTTGTTTTGTTTGTTTTCTCCCCTTTCTTGTTTTTTTTTTAGGTTTAGTTCCTTTGATTTTCTTCGGCGACAAGAGGACCTGTCGTGCCAGGATGCCCGAGTGTGATATAGCTGTGGGAACAGCGAGTGACGAATCAGAAGCGTTCCCGCCTGACAGAGAGCTTCGGCGTGCTATGCAGAACACGTGACGACACAGAGGAAAAGACGCCGCGAAAGAAAGAGGTTATGAATAATAACGTGGTGGCAGACGGCTACCGCAAAGACGTAAAATTGTCTATAGTTTTTTGTTTAACTGTTTTTTTTTTGTCCTGTGACCTGCTGTCAAGAATAAATTGGTGTTAGTGTGAACCGTTGTATTCAATTTAGAACGACGGACACCAATTTATATATATATATATATATATATATATATATATATATATATATATATATACCCAAGTAACACACACCGTTGGCCCAACCGCATATTTTCGTGGCATCGTTGGGGAATGGTTATCGTCGGCAGAAATTTTAGAAATTCAGATGAGCCAACTGCAAATGAAAGCGGTTGGCCCAACGGTTATAAAATATGGTTGGCCCAACTGCAAATGGAAGAGGTTGGGCCAACGGTTACAAAATATGGTGGCCCAACTGCAAATTAAAGCTGTTGGGCTAACAGTTACAAAATATGGTTGGCCCAACTGCAAATTAGTGCTGTTGGGCTAACAAGTATAAAAATGCTGTTGGCCCAACAGCTAATGAGTGTTGGGCTAACAATTGCAAAAGAACGTTCTCCCAACTGCGTTCAATTACTGTAAAATGTCACCCGTACGTCGTTCTAACTGAGCCCAAAACAGAATCATTGGAACTAAACTTATACAGTATGCCCACTAAAGTCCCTTCCCACCCTCTTAACTTCGAAACGGCTGCAGCTATATTCATAAAAGTGGTGTCTAGGTATAGTAAAGTAGCCATGCGCTACTGAATGAAACCACCTACCGCGCCACCTGGTGGAAAACTGTGGAGTTAGCATTCCAATCTCGAAAACGAAACGAGATCGGGAAAAAAAGTTATTTACAAAATTGTAGAGCATCATCGATTTAGTAAGAAAAAATACCTTGTGGACATTAATGCAAATAATAGAACGGTTGAAACGCGCATTTGTTTTTTCGCGATTTCCTACACTGTGACGTCACGAAACTTGAACGGATGGAGAAATGATTATCTTTCGGGCAAAACACGACACCGCAATGTGCACAGTGATATATCACTTGTGATCCCCAATCAAACGGACCGCGGTTCAAACCCCGAGAGTTGCATCCTTGTACTGATTGTCTTTATAAACAGAGTAGACAATATGTAGATCGTGTAAAATAGTGTCGCATCAACTCAACGCAACTTGCGCTTGATGTTCAAAATTTTTGGAGTATGCAAATACGTAAGAAATGTCACGCCTGTTCACCTGAGGCAGCTATAAAAGAGACATCTTCTTGGGGTTGTAGTATGTTGATGCTCTTGGTTATGGCTGAGTATTCCAAAGCTGAGTATTGTGAAATTGTTTTACTGTACGGTGAATGTGAACGCAAGGCACGATCAGCAGCAAGGTTGTATCGAAAAAGTTTCAATGCAGGTCCGCATCCTTCTCATCAAACCATCCTAACTGTTGTAAAACGTTTAAGGGTGACAGGCTGCGTTACTAGTCGACCTCGATCTGGCAGACCAGTTAAGGTAGGACTGCAAGTTCAATCGAATGAGGTATTAGCATACGCCCTCGCATATCCGAAATGTAGCACAACAGAGATCAGTCAACACTGTGGCTTCTCCAAAAGTCAGGTTTGGAAAATCCTAAGCGAATTAGGCGCTCATCCATACCGACCAACGCCTCAACAGGTTTTAGTGGACGGGGATGCCGAGCGATGTTTTACCGAGGTTCGGCATCAAATGCGGTATGCTATTAACGCTTGGTGTGCAATTTACAATAACAAGCTGACTCAGGAACCAAATAATTAGGTATGGCGGTTTCGAAGAGTAGCCTCCACGTTCGCCTGATCTGACTCCACTGGACTTTTACCTGTGGGGATAACTGAAACAGCAGGTGTATGCGACCCCTCCACAAACATTGCAGGACCTTAAACGATGCATTACGGACGCTTTGTGCCAACGTGTGCAACGTGACATTCAAACGAGGATCCAAATGTTCATTGCAGCTGACGGTGAGAAGTTTGAACATCTCAAATAAAGGTAAATTGTTAGAAGTAGTTATTTTTCCTTTCTCAGATCGTTTTGTCACGTCACAGTGTCGGAAATCATTAACAAGCAAATGCGCATTTTAACAGTTCTATTATTCGTATTATTGTTCATAAGGTGTTTTTTCTTACTAAATCGATGATGCTCTACAACTTTGCAAATAACTTTTTTTCCCTATCTCGTTTCGTTGTCGAGATAGGAATGCTAACTCCGCATATTTCCACCAGGTGGCGCGGTAGGTGGTTTCATTCAGTAGCGCATGGCTACTTTACTATACCTAGACATCACTTTTTATGAATATATCAGCAGCCGTTCCGAAGTTAAGAGGGTGGGAAGGGACTTTAGTGGGCATACTGTATAAACACGTAAAGCCAGGGTCCGATTTAGAAAATTCTTGACTATAGGCACAACTCAGGATGGGGGCCCCTAACACCATAGGCGTAACGTCGGGGAGGCACGGGGGACACGTAAAATTATAAAAAAAAAGCTTTAAAATCATTAAATACCTTAAGGTATTTAATAATTTTAAAGCTGTTTTATCAAAGTTCCATTAAAAGAAGGAGAGAGGACAATGAATTTTAGTAAATAGTACTAATTAGTAATTAAGTATTTTACTAATTAATTAGTAATCACTAATTAATTAGTAATTAAGTAATTTTGAATTTTAGTAATTACCAAAATGTTTAAACATTTTAAAATGTTTAATAAGGAGCACCATAGGCGTAGCGTTGGGGAAGCACAGGGGGAACGTGCCCCTCCCAACTTAACTTGAAATAAATTAAAACGTTAATAGAAGTTCAGATAAAATAGGAAAATTGTGGAAAACTTTTAAGAAAGTTGGTTTTTTCCCGCTTTTGCAAACTGTGAAACTGAAGATCCTGATTATGTCTTTAGTCTTAACATATATGCTAAGGTGTCGCAGTGTAGGAGACAGTTTTTGAAAGTTAAACAGGTGCAAAGATGGGAACAAAGAATAGGAGAAGAAGATATGTTCCAAACAGCGGATAAATGGTGCACAGATGCAGTTTACGATCTGCTTATGTCAGAAAGGGAGACGAGAATTGACGTGTGAAAGGGGAACGGTCGAAAATTGATGGCAAGGAGCGGCGGCCAGCTGCAGTTAATGATCTGGACAGGCAGAAATAGGAAACGAAGGGGTCCGAAATTTGATGTTAGTTAAGGATGAGTTAAGACTTTACGAGCTTCACTGCGCGAGGAGGTCGGTAGGGGGTCGGAATAGAAGCGTGTGAATGTATGGGCGTGAGAATTCTCCAGAAGGGTGCAACGACTACCGCTCCCTTCAATTTTGAGTGGAGGAGTTATTATTATAAAAAAAGAGTTGGATCCAATAAAGGGTATCCATATTTACCCATTGGTCAGGAGGTGGCCACCAATGGAAAGCCTAGAATTAAGTGGGGGAGTTAAGTAAAAAGATAGAGATGGCTGAGAAAAATCAGAGAGAGATATAGAGTTGAAAATCAGTGAGGCAGATGAAGTTTAAAAATCCGAGAGGAGAAGTTGGAGTCAAGAAAAGCGAAAAGGGCCGCAGACGACTAAAAAAGATAGAGGTGTAAGCCCTCACGTGCCAATGAATGTTATGCCTGCCGATTGAAGGATCACTTGAGCCGAAAGCCTTCCGCGCCGACCTAAACTAAATGCGCCCGCCTAGTGACCCCAGGAGCGAAGTCGATCTGACGACCAGCCGATAGCTTAGCCCTAGAAGGAGATACCTGTCCAGGAGACCAGAACTCTCCCATGCCGCACCCCTTCGTCGATCGAGCACCAGCTACCAAGAGGTTGTAGCGTCCCGGAGCCCCGTATGCATAGATGATTGCCACCAGCCACCACCGCCCAGAGTGTAAAGTCCTTGTGCCACAGATGACCGCCGCAAGCCACCTCTCGTCCCTCACGATTCTCCCAGCCGTGCAAGTATCAGGTACGGGATTTTGTTTATTTGGTGATCTTGTGCCGATGCTCAGTTAGATTAGGAGGATGATAGTAGCCGCGATTAATATTGCATGTTGTCATAGATATATGTCACCGAATATTTGTGGCTTTGTATAATAATAGTTAGAATATGAAATTGAGTAGTAAAAGTATAAGTGATATGAGGTATACATATGTATTGTGTTAAAGTTTCGAATAATCAAATAATGAAATTGAGTAATAAAAGTATAAGTGATATAAGGTATATATATGTATTGTATTAACATGATAAAAGAGTAATGATAGGAAGTCAATAATGAATAATGTGAATTGTATAAATAGTGTGTTGATAATTAATAAATTGATTTGTGATCATACACATGAGTAATCATTAATCCTTTGTGTCAAGCATTGTACTAACCACAATTAAATAGTTCATAATTATTTAAATTACCACCACATAAGGCTAATTGTCATTAATCATTGTTAAAATCTATAGGTTTTAACAATGATATGATCCATAGCAAAAATTCGATGCTATATTTTTTTCTCATTTTATTTATATTATATTTATATTTCTTATTGTATAACTTTTGAATACTACTCAAACTTCAATTCTAATGTTATTCAATTAAAAAAATCGCAATATTTCATATTTTAAGGACCATCCGGCAGTCAATGCGCGGAGGAGGGTGGCCCTAACTAAATTCAATACGTGCCCCCCCCCCCCCCCCCCCCACAACCTCCCAAAGAACAAGCCGTAGTACGGGTTGCCGATAACATTTATGACGTAGAGTAGGTATGCCGAAGAAAACTATGAAGTATTTACCATATTCTCGCATGTATCTATGCATTACGAATTGGCGTGGATTTGGTTGCTTTGTAACACCATTATTCACTACGACAGAAACTGGTTTGGCGAAATGTTTGCACGTGTGGCGAATAAATGAACTACGTGGAAATGGATGTCAGCAATTCCACGTGCTTGTAATATTACGAAGAATTCCAGAGTAATTATATTATTTTATTAGTAATCTACTTTTATTTAGTAAACAAAATGATGTACTTGGCAAATTAGTAGCATAAAGTAGTTTTCTAAAATGCATAGCAAAATGAAGCGTAACTTGGTAAATTTAAGTAAAATACTTTGTTAAACTTCTATAAAAACAGCCAAAGCTTTCCTCAAATAATAAATTTAACTACTGTAATTGTATTTGCTGTTTCTCTATTTTTAGAACAAAATAAGTAATCTGTATATTTAGAATCCTTTATAGAATGGTTGTATTTAAACTTTTTGAAATCATAGATCTGTTTATGTTATTTATTTTAAATGGTTGAGTTACTTTAGTTAATCGAATCGTTCAGAAAGTTTTAAATTGAATAGTTGACCAAATTTGGTGTTTACTGATGATTCTTACCTTGTACGTTCAGTAAGATTATTTCTAACTAGAGTATCTATATATATAAATGGCGTAGGTATGCGGCACAAAAATCGGCGATATTTCTACATTCCGAATGGCAACGGCTGCAACTACCAGATGTAAACTTTAGCGGACGACCGCGTGTGTGTTTGACGTTAGCACGTCATTTGGTACAATTTTATTGCTGTATTTTACACGTGAATAATTTTAATTTATTCACGAGATAATTTATTCTTTGGTTCCATCGGTATTTCTAAATGTATGTAAGAGGAGAAACTTTTGACAAAATATGTTGAGACATATCATATCAAGTGTTTAGTCATGGACAGTTGTATGTAAGTATATCTAGAGTCCGTTCTTTTGATTCTGTCACTGTAGTATGTCCTATTTATGAAATACTCAACTGTGTATATCAAGAAGTTTGTGGAATATCATAGTAAAATATTAATAATCGCATTATAATATCCTAATAGTAAGTAAGAGTTAATTATCTACACAATTTTAGTAGCACTTGCTGAATTTTTACTCCATTTTATAAGTGAAGAAATTTTCACAATTTTTTATTTGGTATGATTAAGTGTAGATATCTGAATTGTGTACAATAGTACATATAGAGAGTGATGTAATCCACGCTATATTTTAGCACTTGCTGAATTTTTACTCCATTTTATACGTGAAAGAAATTTTCTCCAACAATTTCTTATTTGATGTAATGATAAAGTGTAGATATCTTAATTTTGAAAAATATTACTTACAGTGAGGAATGTAATTTTTAAAATGTTTGCTGTTCGGTTTGTCAGTCTTATCTTTTACTCTGTTCTGAAGTAATGTAAATTCATATTTTTTTAATCACGATGTTTTAGAATCATCCTTATAGAGAATTTTGCAATGATTGTAAATTTTTTGGCTGAGATTGCACTACCACTTAACAACGTATATTTACGATGACAGGTAATAGTAACATTCCTAACATACGTTTCTTTCAGTTGGGTTGTTTTGCAAAAGAAAATATATAACTAAAAGCGACCATGCTGGTCGCGCAGCCGCTAGTTTATAATAAAAACACTATGGTAAACTTTAATTTATGCTCAAATATCTGTTATTAAAGTTTACTGAACATTTTATATAAGAAGTTGAACCTTTTATTCTGAGTGTATTTAAGTTGTTTATAAGTTTATATCTCACAGTTTACTTCATAAATTTAGAAAACCTAGCTTATTAATCACTAGCTTAAGAATACAAGGATAAAATACAATTAGCTGTCTGCTTTGGTGAAATTTCAGTAATTTTTCTCTCCTTACTATCAACTTTGCAATTGTATTTTATTTGAGTTTAAAATAATTGTGTCTGTCTCACACTCGAACAGGTATTTAATGTTAAATATTTTGTTTGAAAGTAAAATATCAATACAAAGTATTTATGAAGTATGCAGATCACTCATTAAAATAATTCACTTGTCTTTAACATTTGATTAGCTGCTACTTATTATAATATTTACATTTTTAGCAATATTTTTGACAATATATTTTATAAAGTTTGTACATAATATTAAAGACTGTATTTTGACAATCCCATGGTTATGACTTATTTTTCTATTTTTAGCTATCTATAAGATCACGTATTCAAGGAACTGGCATGCAGCATGTGATTCAAATGTATGTGGAAATTAATCTTATCTATCATATACTACAATGTCTTATTTTTCTAATGTTAATTTGGTTCAAATATCTCAAATTATTCTTTAATTTTCTGCTCTGTTAATTTATGAAAATAAACTTTGCTAAATACATGCAAGTAGTTTAAGATGATTAGTTCCTATAATGTAAAGAAATTTCTGCCACTAGCTCTTGATATTTTAATTTTTCATGTCTAAATTTTAAGTAAGTTTTCAGAGAGTTGATATATTCATGTAAATAAATATGTACTAAAATTATTAAAGATCTGTGCAGTGTCTAATTTTTCTCTGATGTTAATTTAGTTTGCATATTTGAAATTGTTGTTTTATTTTGTGCTTTGATAATTTAGCAAATAAATAAACCTTTACTGATACATACCTGAAGTAATATTTAAGACAAGTTCATGCAACATGAAGAAATTCTTGATTATGAAGTAAATGCTAGGTTAGATTTCATAATAAGTTAACTTGTTTCTAAAAAATTAAAAAAACTAACTTAATGAGGTATTTTTGTCTGACTGTTTGGTGCATATATAGCTATTTTTCTTTTGACTCATTTACTCTACTAATTTATTTTTCTATTGACAGCTTCTGTCGGGCTGGCTCACCAGGGAGAAGACATAACGGAAAAATTTGAAGACTTAATAAAGGGATTTTTCCTTTTTTCAAAAGACAGAGAAGGAGGGACAGATAGAAGAACTGTGTATTTTTGCAATGTAAAATTAAACTTTATTAAATTTTTTGTTAAAATATAAAAAATTGATGAAAAGTTGTTTTTTATTAAAATTACCATAACATGCCTTATTGAGATGCTGTTTTAAAATATTAAACAAGGTAAGTCCAAAAATTGATATAACAGTTTTATGGAAAGTTTTTAAAAAATCAGACCTCAGTTGTATATATTGTATCAGACAAATTGGAAGATAAAGTGCTTATAAAAATATACATAAATAATGAAAAAAATATTTATATAAAGGTAATCTTACAAAAAGTATTTGTCATATTAACTCAGAATGAGAGTGCAATTTGACACCAGTTGATTATAATGGAAAGGTGTTTATTTAAAAAAATTATGTATATGTAGTAAAGTGACTGATTAAAAACAGGTAGCATTGATATTATATATATATATATATATATATATATAGTGACATGAGATTTATAATATCACTAAGGATATAATCTATATGATTTATTCTCTTTATATCTTTTTAAAGTGTTTGAACCAAAACATTTTATATAAACAATGTCAAGAAAAATGTAAACTGTTAAAAATAACATTAAAATTAAAATGTATTGTTGCTTTTTGTACATTTTAATATTTAACTATGGAAACTTTGATTTCATAAAAAAGTGAATTTTGCAGTTTTCAAACTACTTTTTGGGGAAAAGAGTTATGCATTTTTCAACCCAGCCAACAACTCTTTATTCATTGGGCCAACTGTCAAACCTTCCAAGGGTCAATAGTTTGACATTTTGCTAATTTTCAGCAGACCATTTACAAAGAGGATTTCCCTTTTTTAAACAGTTTATTAAGTTCTAGTATTTAGCTACAAATAATTTATATAAAAATAGTATATTCGAAAATGCTTTTTTGAACATATAAAATAGGATATTAAAGTATATTTATATAAAAATAGTGTATTCAAAAATGCTTTTTTGAATATACTATTTTTATATAAATTATTGGTGGCTAAATACTAGAACTTAATAAACTGTTTAAAAAGGGGATATCCTCTTTGTAAACGATCTGCTGAAAAATAGCAAAATGTCAAAACTATTGACCCTAGGATAGTTTGACCATTGGCCTGATGAACAAAGAGTTGCTGGCTGGGTCGAAAAATGCATAATAGCCCCAACTAAATTTAATATAGGCTCACCTGCAAAGTTGACTGTTGGGCCAACTGACAGCCTACTGTTGGCAGACCTGCAAATCCAATGTTTGGGCCAACCTCACGCCAACGGCCATATCCTGCAAATCCCATGGTTGGGCCAACTGAACGCCAACCTCGCACCAACGGGATACCATACTCGAAAGTGGTTGGCCAACGACTAGCCAACGGTTTTGTGTTACTTGGGTATACACTTCACTGAAAAACAAATTTGTTGTCCATTAGCATGCGTTTTCATTCATCTAGCCCCTTTTCTACCATATAACGCCCGAAGAATTAAAGAAAATTATTCAATCATTAAGATTTTTTTTGGTGGTGGTGTCGTCAAGAGACAAGTGTAAGGAAACTGACAGTTAATAAAACAAGCTATCAACATCAATATAAAGAGAAATTTAAAAGAATGTTCATGTTTGCCAATGCAGGGAACTTGTCCATTAAGACATTCGCACTTAATCCACGAGAATTGTTGGTTGCTTTCAATAGGGGCACAACCCCAATTTTGACCTAGCACCCCTAGGGGCGACATCAGGGGATTGTACCTTCTCCGACTTCTTTCCTGTCTAGATTTAACATTCAGCCTAGACATGGAGGTATTTAATGGCGTCATTGGGATTTGAACCGAGCACCCCCCCCCCCCCCCCCAAGTTCTAAGCCCAATGCACTACCACTAAGCTACCTCGGCCTTAAAGGAACATTTTAAAGCCTTTTACGCTGGTGTATGTTATCACATACACTAGCATAAATGTCATGCAATTTGTAAAAAGGTTTAAAAGTTTACAATATTATTTTATTGCAACATATACATTTAATATAAATTATTATATACAGCTCAGTAGAAAGAATTGCTTTCACAATCATAATGTACAGTACTATTATCAATGTTTAACATGTTAAGTAGTGCTTGGAAATTGCTTTCATTTTCTTGTAACTTCTCCACTAATATCTGCAGTGATTCCTGAGATGTTGTGAGCCATTTCTTTATCGACAGGACCAAATCATCAGCTTTATACTGAAAGAAACCACAATATAAATTTATAAGAATTATCAACTTATATCGTCACTCATCACTTTGTTTCTGCAGCCCTCACTGTTGATTCTTTACAATAAAAAGAAATGTGAATGTTCTCATTGATTCATTCTATCTAGTTATGTCATTTTCCACACAATAAAATTTCTGCAGTTTTTTTTCCCTCCATTGCATTATATAGTTCTCAATTTTTATAACTGATGGCTAGCTGATAAATTACAGTAAGGCCTTCAAGCCAGAACTTGGTTAAATAAACCAGTTTTGTCAAAGCAGGTGCAATTCGAAATGAATGAATTGCTTATAAAAATTTAAGGTGAACTGAGAACTGTTCAGACATTAACTACAACACATAGCTGACCATTACGACAGCAACTGATCTGTAACAAAATGTTGTAATGTAATACCAGCATTCGGTAGTCAGCGTTTGAGCTCTACTAGACTGTCCGTTTTTTTATGAATCCTTTTACTTGTTACATTAAAGTCAGTGTACATCACATGTTTGTTGAAGTGAAGTATCTTTTGAGCTAAGCTTTCAACATGGGCATTCATGAAGAAACTTCGGAACACACGCTCACCATGAGCATTAGATTACATCACATGGTTGCATTATAAGATAAGTGACATTATGAGGTACATTATAAGTTTCAATTTCTTTCAAATGAATCAGGGTATTAAGCACAGCGACTCTTTGATATGCTTACTTGTCAACATTATTTTAGAGTAGGGGTCTTCAACCCCTACTCTAAAACCACGCAGTAGTTATTTTGGTGGCCCGCCGAAACATTTCGATCAAGCAAAACGAAAGTTTGATATAAATTTGAAAAACCCTTAGAACGGCAAATCCTCTCAGACAAAAAATATCAAGAATGCACGGGGGAAAAGTAGCCAACGGCACATACGTAGGTTTATCAAAATAATAAATTGGTCGTATTCAGAATCTTAAGATGAAATAAACACAAAAAGCAGCATGCCAAGAGTCTTTCATTCCAGAACCCCATGTGCGTCTCGTCCTCCTGCATTCATTCTGTTTCAAAACAATATAAAGTACAAAATACACTAATTCAACTCCCATTTTTTGTTGTTTGCAGAAAATAATAAACAGGAACATGTTTTAATTATTAATAGTTATAAAGTGTATGTGTACTGGATGCTGCAAACAAAACAATCCACCATTTTCTCTATAAACCAAACACCCAAAGCTAAACACAAGATAAATATGCCACTTTACAAAGCAATGCAAAATTGACACCATTTTCAACAAGATTATAACAAAATAATTTGGAGAAGACAATCTACAACCAACCTAATCTCGACAGCAACCCACCATAAGATCTGCCTGGATATCATAATTATAGTCACACTTGCAAGGGAACATCCATTAACCCATTTTTAATAACTAATATATACATATTATTATAAATTAAAATTTAAACATACCTTTGTATCATAATGTTCCACTAGCTCAAGTTTCCTAAGTTTATCTTCATTTTGATTAATTTGATTTTTCAAATTAAAATTTATTAGGTGTAGCAAGTTCTGATCATTACATGTTTTAATATCTTCCAGAGAATATGAAGGATCTGCTGCAGCTGAAACAATGTTTTGGTGACTTGAACACCCTTTAATATTGACCGATTTATTCTCAGGTCTAACACCTGGTTTAACTTCTAAGGAATGTGAAATGGGACTAGAAAAAGATCTTGAATTCCTTTTAAGTCTTTCTCTCAGGCTAGAACTCATCTGAAAACCAAATGATACAGAAAAAATTAATTAAATAATTTTATGTAATATACTTCAATTTACACAAAAATTCTAACATTTATGCAGTTTGATAATCCATATTTTTAAAATTTATAATTCAGTATTTAAACTTTTAATTTCTTGATAAACCACTTAAATGTATAAGACTAATTGATAAAGATACAATTAAGAGATTCAATTTGTATAGAATGAATATATTCTTACAACGTGTCTCAGCTAAACACCCACACTTAGAGAGCCCTTCATCCTTTAAAATAAATTGAAGTAATGTTCAATATTTAATGGACTGTCATAAAAATGAGATCAGCTGTAAACTCTTCATAACACAAAGTTTATTTAAACATTAATGTTTAAACAAAAATGAGTAATGTATATATACTACATAAGTATGTTTATAAATCACTGAATTATTCAAATGTATATTTTGTGCAGTAAAATCTCTATTGATGTCCATGGTTTGGTTTGGAGCACTACAGTAAACTTTTGATACATGAGGGCTAATTCGACTGTACTGATGTCCATGACCATCTGAGTAAACAGCAAGAGGAAAAGAGCTATTTCCTCTTTATGAGAACATGCTCAATGTCATAGCACTGAACATTCACCTGTAAATTTTTATTTTATGACATCTTTGTTTTATATAACACACACCATTAATGCAGACTGCATGTGAATTTGAACTGAAGCATACACAGACTTCAAGCATAGCATGAACTTACATTATGTTGCTAAATAAGTTTAAACCAAAATTTAACACATGAAGGAAAACCAAAGTAAGATTACTACTGGAAATCAGGTTTGATGATATTGCTTTTTCAACAGTGCTTGCATTACTATTAAATGACAAATGATATTAAAAGTCATGATCTTTAAAATAAATGCACCCTGGGACACTGGACAATATTTTAAAAATGGTGAAAATGAGGCCTTATGGCATAAGTGATTTGGTAGACTATAAGTAACAGAGTGAATCTACAGTTTATTTACACACACATATATATATAGGCTTTCTCAATCCACACATAAATAATCTCCATTAACAAAATAAGTAGCCCTTTTAAATTCATTGAGTATATTTAACACTATAAAAAAAGAACTGTAAATTAAAAGGTGTATTTATGATATACGAGGGCTGTCCGTAAAGTATCCGAACTGAATGTATAAAACATAATACAGACACCGCTCTGCGTGCGCACGCAAATTAGCATGTTTAAACATATGTAAACTTGTTATGTTGGTAATTAGCCAAGCACTGCGAAGCGCGGTTCTCTTGTAGCAATAACGAAAAGTGAACGCAGTGGAAGTCTCGTGTCGGGTTGGATCATGGCGGAATCTACTGAGCAACGTGTTTGCATCAAATTTTGTAGTAAAATTGGAAAAATGGCAACAGAAACGTTCCATTTGCTTAAGATAGCATACGGTGATGATGTTATGAGTCGAACTCAAGTGTTTCAATGGTTTAAACATTTTAAAGATGGAAGGGAATCTGTGGAAAGTGATGCACGATCAGGGCGTTCATCAACATCGAGAAATGATGTCAAAGGGGAACAGGTTCGTACTGTGGTGCGATCAGATCGACGAATGACAGTTCGAGAGATTGCGGACGAGGTAGGAATAGCAAAAACTGTTTGCCACGAAATTTTAACCGAAGATTTGGACATGTGACGTGTATCTGCTAAGTTTGTCCCATGTTTGCTTACCGAAGATAAACGAAAACTTCGCATGCAAATGGCTTCCGAGTTATTCGAACGGTCGTGGAGGATCCGGAATTTCTGAATAACATCATAATAGGGGACGAGACATGGGTGTATGGATATGATCCGGAAACCAAACAACAATCATCTGAGTGGAAAAGTCCGAGTTCCCCCCGACCAAAGAAAGCCCGGTAAGTTCGAAGCAAAATCAAAGTGATGTTAATTCTTTTCTTCGACCGTGATGGAGTTGTGCATTACGAATTTGCCCCGGATGGACAAACCCTTAATAAAGAATTCTACTGTGATGTGCTCAGGCGACTTCGTGATTACGTGAGGAGGAAACGACCAGCAAAGTGGAAATCTGGGAAATGGATGCTTCACCACGATAATGCTCCTGCTCACTCCTCACATGTGGTTCAAAATTTTTTAACCAAACATGGCACCGTTCAAGTCCTGCAACCTCCCTACTCACCAGACCTCGCTCCTTGATACTTTTTTGCATTTCCAAAGCTAAAGAAAACGCTTATAGGACAAAGGTTTGAGGATGTGACGACCATCAAACAAAAATCGATTGAACAGCTGTTGACCATTCCAAAATACGACTTCCAATCCTGCTTCCAAGAGTGGCAACAACGTTAGGCTAAGTGTGTTGCTTCTCAAGGACGATACTTTGAAGGGGATTAAACTGAAGTATGTATATCCATTATATTTTTTTAGTTATAAATTAAATTCGGATACTTTACGGACAGCCCCTGTATAATTTCAAATTTCCTGTTAAATTCTATTTTAATACTTTTCCCTTCAGGCAAAAAATTTCAACTGTTCCCCCTTTCCTTTATTTCAGCACTTTAATTCGTTCAGCATTTTCCAAATTATAACACTTTTCCATAGCATTCAGCCTGTGTGTGCTGTTCTTTGAATCTTGAAATCTAGCCAACCCAGATTTTAATGAACACTATATATTTTTCTTATGAAAGCCTCTTTTTTTTTATGACTATACAACATCTTGAATATTAAGTTAAATTAAACATCTAAGAGAGCAAACTCCTCCAAAATTCTGTAAAATGAGTTAAATCTACAGGGATATCTTTTCATGATTAAGAATAAAGAGGTAATGTGTTGTTAGACATACAGTCAGTATCAGCCAGGACAAGAAAGTAATTTTTTTCAATTTTTATGCAATTTATCTCTGATTCTTAAAGTATACTCAGTCTCTGACCTTTTTGTCATGCTTCACAAAATTTCTCAATAGTACTATTTTGCAACATTACTCTTGGAGGCATCTAGTATTTCTCTCGCTCTCTGTTTGGCCTTTTATCAGAATAGATTCTGCAACAGATTTTAGAGACTGGGGGATCAAGATTCCCCTCAGTCCAGAAACTTCTAAATATTTTGCACATATTAGCTGCCTCAAATATAGAATCCAAGGCAATATTTTCTGAATTTCATTGAAAATAATGATAGAAACAAAGTAAAAATGAATAGAAAAAAGTATGATTCTAAAAATGAATCCTCATGTGAATTGTCAACAGTACTTATTAGAAAACAGAAAAGTGAAATATAGAAAACTATAACTGGACTGATGTCATTAGTTTCCAATAACTACTATTTCAAAGAATTTTTTTAATAACATTAGATATAACAGCTTATTAAAATGCTAATAGGTAAACTTAAATACATGATACATATTATAGTACAATATGATTACAACACTGATCTTAGGTTTTCAATTTATGGTTCAAGTAGTACCATAAAAAAGTTTATATATAGTAAGGTCAGTAAGAAGTGAATTTGTTACATCATTAGAATTTTAGTCCCCATAAAATCTATATGGGTAACTTTTTAAATCTAGATAAGCTTGAACATAGTAAGGAACAACATACTGTCTACTGATACTAGACTGAACTCAAATCAAAGATTGATATAGAAAATGTGAGCTTTGTTTCAAGTGACTAATCATACTGAAATTGGGGGGACCTGCCAGTTTTGATTCTTATTATAGGTATCCTAAAAGATCCCAAGGTGGGCACTTACTGCTCTATTTTATCACATAATGGTAAATAAATAGTGCAAAATAGATTGCATTAAAATTCATCAGCTAGAATAACATGAATGTGTATAGAAAGATTAAAGTCTTCATTAGCATCTTCATTGAATGTCTAGCATAGCCAGATATAAAAGCTAGATTTAAGGCAATCTGACCAAGAATAGAATTACAGATTCAAGTTCCCCGAGTCACATGGATGCTATTTATAGCTGCTCAGACCTGGTTTCAAAACTGTAAGTACCAGTTTGTTTAACCTTATACAAATGATGTATACTTAAAACAACCAACTAACCAATCAAGATTTAACAAAACCCAAATTGGTATACAACAAAGAGCAACATACATTTAACATTTTTGTTAGCAGTTTGTTTTAGTTCATTGATTTTATTTCAATCATTTAAGTCTCATTTTAGATCAAGATTATTTAGAGTAATGCACAGAGACTTGTTTTCATCTAATACTCTGATCTTCACCAAATAATGAATGAACAATTAGGCAAATTTTAATAATCTCCAATGTATATCCAATATATTCAACCTACTTATTCTTAAAATCAATCAATCAAAAGATTACCTGAAAGTGAATTATGCCAGAAAGTATTTTGTAATTTGATCACACCTTCATTTCTTTGACTCCGTCCTTTAAATTGTCTCATCAACAAATGCTAATTTTCCTAGCCATGACACTCTAAGATATACACAAAGTGGCAAATTCATTATGACCACCTACTCAGTACATCTTATAGCCACCTTTTGCTCTCAACACTGCAGCAATTCTCTTTGGCATGGACTTTATAAGATATTGGCAAGAATGAAAGATCATATCTAATGAACAGTCCTCTTAGATATTCATCAGTTCTCTAAAATCTGATGGTTCCGGATCCAGCTGCCTGTTGCCCCTTTCTAACACATCTAACAAATGCTAAATTGGATTGAGATCTGGGGACTGTTAAGACCAACTAACCAAGGTGAATCTCCATCATACTCATTCAAACCATCTGTGGACAGAGTGAGCTTTATGGCACTGAGCAATGTCTTGCTGGAAGTATTGATCTCCAGTAGGGTAAACCACCAACTTAACTGGATGTACTAGGTCTGCAACAATATTTAAATACCTTTTAGCATTCAGACATTGTTCCATACGAATTAAAGGGCCCAAATAATACCAAGAAAAACTCCATCAAGCCATAACATTGCCTCCATCAGCTCGAAGTATCATGGCAATGCTTTTAGGATCTACACTTTTGTGCTTGTTTCTCTTTATTCACATCCTGCCATCTACATGCTGTAATTAAAAAGCTGATTCATCAGATTGTTACCCTTTTTCATTCACTCACTGTCCAATCTTTGTGATCCTGTATGAACTGGAGACATTTAATCCTGTCAGCAGTCGACAGCAAAGGCTTTTGAACAAGCCTTCGGCTTTCCATATGATGCAATATACAGCAAACTGTTTGCCGAGAATCCACTAGAGTTGCTATCTTATTAAGATTAGTTGTAATTTGACATACGTTGCAATTCTGTTGGGCTGTACAGGTCTAGAAACACTCAGGTCAGTGTATATAACATTATATTAAAATATCTTATACAAAACACTTATTTTCTCAGTATATGAATTTCGTCTATCTTTTAATTAATTTTAAATATAAACAGGAACAATACATTAAGTCCATTCACTGTATAAATTGTAAAAATATATTAAAAAGTAAAACTTCTGAGTAAATACATGTAGTTATTTTTTTTTTTTAATCTCTAAAAATTACTTTTAAAATGTGATCACAAGAATGGAAAAGTGTTTATTTATACCTTTGTGCCTCCAAAGTGAGGAGAATCCATTAATTCCCGTTTAACTCCATCTTTGCTCATAACTTCAGCTATAAACATTTATAAATATACTTACACAGCAAAACAAAACACAAGAATATTCCAAGATAAATACTGAAATGCCCATAAAGCTTACTTAAAAGTTTAATTATTTAAATTTTTTGTCATAATTGCAATGCATTAAAGTAATTTTTAACAAAAGTCAAAATTAATCAGTATAATAAATTATAAAATGTTAAAACACATGCATACTTTTTATCAATGAGAAACATTTTCCTAAATAACTTACTTAACTTGCCCAATCTAAAGAAATTAAATACATAAAAAAAGAAAAATCTTTCTCATTCTTATTACACAAATTACAAGATTACTATAAGCATAGAAGAGCTGAGGGAAGCTAAAACTATGCACTAATGCCGATTTTGTTTTTTTAATACATAAGATAGGTAAACAATGATTATTTAAAAATTTATTTTAGGATAAATTTCTTGCTTTGAAGTTACTACTAGAGGCTGAACGAGAGAACACTAAAATCTAGGTATGAAAGAGGACTAACAAACCAAAAGAATAAGAAATAAAAATTTTAATTTTCAGTCTGTGCCCATGAGACTTTTTTTTTTTTTAAATTAATTTCCAATAACCACTATTTCAAAGGATTTTTTTTTAATAACACAATTAGATATAATAGAATATTTCCATGTTGGTACAGATGTGTTAGACACACCTCGTTGCCAAGTTGGCGATTTTTTGAAGTTTGGCGATTTTGTGTTTGGTGTGGCAGCCATGTGATTTTGGCGAGATTTTGTTATTTTATGGCAACCCAGTTTGAATGGCTAGTTGTGTGTGTTTGTTTACGTGAAATAATACGGCAGCCATGTTGTTGTGAAATATTAATGACGTATTTTGGATAGTATTAGATGTAGATTTTACTTTGGTGTTGCCAATTTGTGTTTTTGTTGCTTTTAGGATTTTGTTATTGCCAGATTCGGGTGTGTCTTGTGTTTTGCATCAATTACAGGTGCCGTGAATGGTTTTTTTTACGTTCTTTAGTGTAGTAATATTATGTTGTGGCAACGGTTTTTTAATTTTTCGTTCTGTGTTTGAATTCGGCTTTTAAGTTTCAGCTAGGATGCAGCTTGGATACAATAATCTAGTTGTATATTTCAATTTATTTTTGTTCATTTATTTATTATCTGTGCAGTATTTAGTGTAATTTAGAAATATCAGGGGATTTTAGTATCTAAAATAGAGGCGATATAATGGAAATAGATCGTTTGAATTTGTGCTGTAATATATGTATAATGAAGAAATACATATTTAACCAAGGTGTTTTTTATGTTTATTTAAATTAGTTATTAGTTAGACTGACTAGTTGTATTATACTGACTTTTTTAGTGGGGGTTGGGGGGGGGGCAGCATCCCCCCACCTAACAAATTTCTCATTAATTTTAAGGTTTTAGTTTTTGTATTTATGCAGCCGTTTTTAGATATTTTTGCATATGTTTTAAAGTAGCGGTTGAGCATTTCTGTTTAGATTTTGAAGTTTAATACAACCGTTTTTAGATTTTTTGCGTATGTTTTAAAGTAGTGGTTGAGCATTTCTGTTAAGGTTTTGAAGTTTAATACAGCCGTTTTTAGACATATTCATGTATGTTTTAAAGTAGCTGTTGTGGATTTGTGTCATATTTTTGGAAGTTTATTATTGCCATTTGTGAGTTTGTTTTGAATTTATTTTTATTTTTGGGTTGTTATTGATATTTTGTGTATATCTGTTATTTTAAGCGTAAAATGTCCGCGTAGACCTGTTTTGGTGACAAGTTGACGACAAAATATTTATCTGTTCCAAAATGTGAATAAGTTAACTTAAATAGGAGACACATATTATAGTATAATATGATTACAACACTGACCTCAGGTTTTTAATTTAATTCGTTAATAAAAAAGTTTATATATAAATCAGATAAAAGTGAATTTGTTACATCACAAGAATTTTTATCCTAATAAAAGTAGTTAAATAATAATTACAGACAACTTGCTTACAGATTCTGAGAAAAGCATATGGCCATTTCCATGAAAAATTGGACATGAGGGTTGAAATTTTAATTTGTCTTAATTGTAACATGTAATACATCAAATTAAAGGCAAATATATGAGGTTTATGAAATTATGAAGAAAAAGTCATAAAATTTATTCTTGTATTATTTTTTTAAGCTTAAAGTTAGTACAATGTAAAAAACTTTCAATTAGGAAAAACAGGGTATTTTCATTCACTCAGAAATAATATTTAAACCTGCAGCATTTTCATTTTGAGTGCATATATTGCCATTTGTGAGCTTTATCTATCTTTTGAAGCATTAAATATTTCTTAAAGATATAAAAACTCAATTTTTAATGCAAATATATTTATAAGGTCTCTGTCACACCCGTCACAAAGAAGATGCTTTATACCATGTAGCAAATACACCATTCCAAGAAAAAACATGAAACTTTGTAAAAGTCTAATTATTGCAAGTCTGAATAAGTAGAAAGTATTAAAAATATATTAAATTTTTATTATGTGTGAAATTTTGGTGTGACGGGTGTGACACCAGTTTAAATAACTATAAAAACAGTTCCTAAATGGAAAAAAAGAGGTTAAACCATTTTTGTTTCCAAACAAATTTTTAAAAATGTGGTTAAAAAAAGAATAAAAAATTATATAATATATTTAGTTTATTTTGATAAGTTTTATAACTAATTTAGTAAAAAAAGTCATTTTTCTTTAAATTCTACTGATAAAATTCGAAATAAATAAAAATTTATTAGATTATTTTTACTTAACCAAATATTTTTTCCAATGTCTGTGCGGCACAGTTCAAACACAAGTATACCATGTCGAACTCGTGCTTCTTTAAGGAGTATTTTCAACTAATACGTGAATGGAACTTTTTTGCCACTTCCCACGTCAAGGGTGCAGTAGATGGTATTGGGGGGCTTATAAAGTCAAAAGTTTGGTACTTAGTAAAATTGAGACAAGTAGTAATAAACACTGCTCTAGATTTCTTTAACTGCGGATTAACCACTCAGATTGTGCAAACACCTGATGTTGTTATAGGAGACTTCGTGCAAACACCTGATGTTGTTATAGGAGACTATGTTTAGTGTCACTTGCCACTGCAGGCAGTAGCAAAAAGCACTGCAAGAAGTTTTTATTTTGCTACCGTTTTAGACATAAACTCCAAAAGAAAAGTTAATCTGAAAAATATATGTAGCCCAGTGGACCACACTGGATTTGGCCAGAAAAAGAAGATATTTCTACTGAAAAAAGTCTGTAAAAAATAAAAAAGTTGCTCCTCTGACCCTTGTTACAGGTAGAGGCTATTCTAAGTTTTAAATCAACTGTATGTACTTATAAAGTTTGTTTCCAATAAAATATAAATATATATTAACTATTGCCAAGTTTACTATTTGTACTGATAAATGTTTTCATTAAAAAATTGCTTCTTTAAATTGTAAATTTGCACAATTTCATACCTGTCACAATTTGGTCACACCCGTCACAGCAGAAAAAAAAATTCCTGCATGTTAAAAATATTAAAATTAATCATAAAAACCATGCAAGTTCTATCTGAATGTCTTTTAATAGAAAAAATTGCTATAATGATTAAAGGAAACAATCTATAATAATAGATTGTTTGCAGTATAAAAATCTAAGGATCTTCAAATGAAAATGGTGATAGCTAGTGATTATTTTTGAAGACATCTTAATATTAATAAATTTGCATTCATTATATTAAACATTTGATCAAGAAAATTCATTCGAGAACAAGAAATCTGGGTACAGATGTAGTATACGAAACGAATGCCAAGGGGCGATTTTTCGCAAATCTGATGGTTGTTTGGCGGTTTTTATATTCTAGCAGGGAGGATTTTAAGATCGGATGGTATTTTTGTGCGATAAGATTGTTTTACTGACCGCTATAGCCAGTGGAAGCTTTTTTTTTACTGTACAACAGCCAGCGGTATGTAGCGAAGCCAGCGGCTGGGGATTTTCTGTAATGTTTTTGGATGGATGCATAACGGAGTGAAGCAAGGGTATCTGAGCAAAGCAAAGATCCTGTGTGTGCCTACGAGTTTCATAAAACCAGCAGTAGGTTTGTTTTCCAATTTATTGGTTACATTTCGCATCTTAATCCTAACAGGTCTCCAAATGGGATTTTGGCGCCAACTTTTCGCCAAATTGGCGATGGCCCGTTGCGTATACTACATCTGTTCCGAAATCTGCATATTTAACCACAGTTCAG
This sequence comes from Dolomedes plantarius, assembly GCA_907164885.2. Taxonomy (NCBI): domain Eukaryota; kingdom Metazoa; phylum Arthropoda; class Arachnida; order Araneae; family Dolomedidae; genus Dolomedes; species Dolomedes plantarius. Next base: position 159,211,566 of record OU015494.1, on the reverse strand, counting down.
ATGAAAGTAGGTATTTTAATATGGTATGGCTATTCACCATGTGTGGTCAAGAATGAAGAATATTTATCCCTAATGATTGAAGGTTTATTTTACCTTGTCTAAGTGTCCTGGTAATTTGATCCAATCAGATGCCAACTGTTTTGGTCTACTTTCATATCCCCTGCAGAAAATAAGTTTCATTTCAAAATTTATTCTAAAAAATTCATTCAGCATAGATAATTATGTCAAGACTATAATTCATATAATTATCAGATTGTCAAACTATAAGCTAATGTAGTTACCATGTAGAGGGTTTTTGTGTTTGATACTTAACTCAAAAAAAGATATCGCTGTTTGAAAAATAAATGCAAATTCAAGATCTGGGTATAAAAGATGTTACAAAAAAGATAATAAAAATTTTCATAATATAAAATGATCTCCAGAAAAGTATTTACATTTTTGGAGGAAAATGGCAATTTTATTTCCAGAAAATGAATAATTTCTGGCATAAAATATTGCTTAATGACACCTAATTGTTCATAAAATTAAAAAACAAAGTTTTTCAGTATTTGTCCTATATTTTTAGTACATTTTAAGAAATCAGTCAATAATTTTATAATTTTATCAACAGGAAAGCATATTTTTTTCTCCCAACAGTTGGTTTAGATAGTATGCATGTAATAATAATTTTTTTGGTTCTCAGCATGCTGTTCGAAGTGCTGATGCATCCTCTCATTCACTATTGGTTTAGCAAGCTTTCTTTTGTCTAAATGCTGCATTCGAGATGCTTTATCTTTCTATGAGGTAACAGGGAGAAATCAGGGGACCATCTCTTGATTCTAAATACCTTATACCAGAGGTGGGGAACACGCGGCCTCCATGATCTTCTCTTGCGGCCTTCATAAAAGCTAGTACTTGTATTAATTAATATTTAATTATATAGATTACAACAATTTCCAAACCAATAGAAATAAATAAAGAATGGCATGGATGTATATACAGTGTTGGCCAAAATAAAGTTGACATTTTGAAATTGTTGTCTAAAGTCGCTACAATTGTATATTTATCCAAATGAGTTTCGTTTACCTTGATTGTATGATACTTTAACTACACTTTATATGTAATTTAATGCTCAGAGTTTCTTATCAATACTACCAGACATGTTATATGATCTCTACACAAAAACTATTTTCTTACTATTATTGTTGTGACCGACTCCATGTACGTTAAAATGTATTATTTTTTCTGAAAAAAAAAATAATAATAATAATTAATGATTAATGTTATAACAAGTTTTCATCCTTATGTGAATACAAAAATATTTTATATTGTAACTTTTTATGTCAAATAATAGATAAATAAGGACTTAATTTTTTTTGTTATTTTTCTATATAATGCACCAAATTGTTAAAACTATATCTAACTATAATAATTTCATAAAAGTCGCATTTATAGGTTCATCAACTTATGCGGCCTCCTTTATTACTACCTAATTTACATGTGGCCTCTAATGGTAAAAAGGTTCCCCACCTCTGCCTTATACCATAAGATATATTATTCCTTTCATCCATACTTTAACTTTGAGCAGTTAATTCCTCTTTCACAAAGTGAATGCCTCCTTGATAAAGGACAGACAGCCAGCATTCAAATCAGATGTATCTCGAACATAAATAATAATTATTTTAATACTTTTAGGTAATGTTCCTAGTTTGTCCTTATATAAATAAACAGATTATAGAGACAAAGATTATATATCAGCTCTCTTACTGTGTTCCAAAATTATTTCCAATTTAAAATTCTCATTGCTATTAAAAAAATTGATATAGTTTGTACTTTTTCTTTCAATATTAACTGTTGATAAATTTTCATATTCTTCTTTTGTTGCAAGTTTGTAATTGTCTTTGCTGACAAATTATTCTTTAAAAGGTCATAAGTGCACACTATATATATATTTTTTCAGAGCACCATAAAAATTATAATTGTTTCATAAGTAAATACTTTTATTCTCACTTGTAAGGCTTGTTTATATACAATTTAAAATGCTATTTTTTCTTAAAATTTCAATATAAATTTGTTTACCAAAGTATGTTTGTAATTTTATTATTACACTCGCACCTCAGGGTAGTATTCAAGATGTGTAAAATACGGGTAGCTTTCCGGGTTACTAACAAAGTGAGAGCATAAGTATGCGAAAACAACTAAGTGCTAAACTATAGTCCGTCTACAGTCACAATCATAACTACTTCACTCAATTATAAATGTTAACTAAAACTCACACGGCAGACGAAAGACTATATACATATTACAGTCACCGATTACTGAAATTTTTTCTAGGATAACGCGATCACTCTAGTTATAACATGAATGACAAATCGAAAAGTTATTTATTATTTAATCATCACAGTAATAATGTACCTTAAGAATTGAAAACAGGCGGCAGAGATGCTGCGCATCGAGAAACGTCTCTGTTTTCTGATTGGATCAAAAAGTCAACTTGGGGATATCGGTTGAATTCGACTGAATTAATGCATTAGTAAATCGAATGCCGACAAAAATTCAGAAGCGATTAGGTAAAGGAAACGAGGATTTTAGATTGCCTTGACTGCGCATGCGTTCTAACTTGGAAATTTGAGGAAGTGGGATGTCTGGAGTACAGCAACTTGGTTTGGCTTCCTGGCACAATTTTCACATCACGGAAACCCTTTAGGCAATATCTTGCTGTAATTGCAATATAGTGCCAATTTGAGGGCCGTTTTTCACCAAACTGCCAAGCTTGGCGCTGTTAATTGAAAAATTACATGAGGTTGTACTGCTGGCTGCTGGTTTCTGTTGACGACGTAAATTTATACAGGTGTTAAACATCGTAATACCTTAATGTCCTTTGTTGTAAAGTTATTCTAAATTAGTTATTCTTAATTAAATTGCATCACTGAATATACAAATATGACTTTCATATTGAATTTCACATGAGAAATGTATTTACGAAGATAATGGAACGGTAAGTTGAGAATATTTGAAATGCTAATCATGACGACGCGTTGGCATACTTTTTTATCTGTTGTGTTGGAGGTACATATTTATATTTATTTACATTTTACACCAAGATTTAAGTATTTAAGTGCGATTATGAACCACTTCGGCTCAATCACAATACACGGTACCCCAGCCAATTTATTTTTTTGGCGATGTGTTTAGATTTTTGCCAATTTGGCGATAAAATGCCAAATGTGGTTTGTGGTTTTTAAATGTTTTAAGTTAACCATATATTGCTCCCGATTTGAATAATTAACAGCCATTCAGAGTAGTGGTGGGCAAAACGAATCAGTAGAGAGATTCGGATCTTTGAGAACCGTTCACTCTACTGAGCGGCTCTGAACGATCGGCTCATCGTTCACTAGAAAGAAAATTCGAGATTATATATATACAGTGGAATCTTGATCGATCGTTCCCCGGATGATCGTTTTCCCGTATGTATCGTTTATTTCAACCAGTCCCGAATCAATTCCATAGAAAACAAGCAAAAACAGACCGCATGGATCGTTCCTCAATCCATCGTTTTCCCGCAATATTCGTTCAGAATATCGCAGCTTTATACTAATTTTTCGGATCGATCGTTTTTTCATAATAACTGAATCTGAAATATAAATGCCTGGATTGAGCTAGAATGACGCTATAATGAAACAATGAGCAGAACATTTGAGATGCACGGTCTCGTATTTTTGTTCTCTCCTGTTTAGCCTTGTTTCGCATTATCGTACCACTCCCATTATTTGTTCGTCGTTGGTGTTCCTTTAATTTTTTAGCCCCTGGAGTATCCTACTTTCGGCAACTCATTCCAAATTCTCCGACAATTAAACATTTCTTTTCTTATCAGCAATGGCTCACAGCCGACCTGAGCGGTTCCGGCTGCCCTCTAGCTTTTCTTTCGGTCTTGGTAGGGAAGTACCCTGGTGTTTGGTCTAGGATGTGAGAAGTTTGTAATTGCTGCAGTCTACAGTGGCCGATTAGGATTTCACCCTGAAGGCAGAACTTCCTGGTGGCCTTATGTCGGACCCCATCCAGTGCAATGGAATGGTACTAGTTACGAACGATTCTCGGCTGCCGCTTCTTCATACTCTCACACAATTACCGATACCAAAAAAGAATGCAATTTGCGACACAGAAAAAAATATTGTTTACTTGTGGAGAGAAAACCGCCAAAAGACAAGCGAAGATTAAGTACTTTTAATTGAATCAAAATTCCTGTGTATTTACGTGTATTTCTTTTTCTATTATTATTATTTTCTTGGATTTCAGTACAACTTTGTAATTTTATCGTTAGTTACACTACAGGTATGTATGCATTTATGTATGTGAGTAAATATATTTTAGGGATATCAAACTTTAAGGTATGTTAATACTTTTTTGTATGTTCCCGCATGTATCGTTTTCCCGCATCCATCGTTTAGTTCAGTCAGTCCCTTCGAAAACGATAGATCGAGATTCCACTGTATATATATATATATATATATATATATATATATATATACAGGGTGTCCATAATTAAACTTCCCTACTTTAAAGTTGTCTACAGTCGAAACTGTTGTTCAGAAAGTTATGAAATTTTGTGTAGGACATATTGAAGGGATGGGAATTTGAGTGAATAAAAAAATAGTTCAAAATTTCACCACCAGAGGGCATTTTTTGATGAATTACACATTTAACCAACATTTACTATAGTTAAAAAAATTTATTACAACATGTTCAACATGGCGGCCATAATTTTTAGCTACCATTTGAAATCGTAAGATAGCACTAGTAGGTACCCGTCAAAACATGACTGCTAGATAGTAAATAAATGTACTAATACACAAATTATACTCAACACATCATTTCCAAATGTTGAAAATCATAATAATGCGCAGAAACAAATAAATGAGTTTCCTCCCGCGGCCTCGTGCTTAGTGAGTATCTAAAGACAGATTTAAAAATGTCACTGAGCATGCGCAGAAAGCAATTTTTTTAATTGTAAATTATCGCTAATTAAACAGCGCGGAATACACAATTTCCACCAGGTTTAATCTTATATTTCACAAATATAATTATCATAAAAATAAAAATGGCAGAGAGGGATCTAGAGAGACTTCTCGGATTAAACGTGTTTATCATTAAAACATGTCACTGAGCATGCGCAGAAGCAGTGAGTTTCTAAAGCCAGATTTAAACATGCCACTGAGCATGCGCAGAAATCAATTTTTAATTGTAAATTATCGCTAATTAATAGAAATTGCGGTTACAAAAACCAAATTTGACAAATCTACAGATTGCATTCTTTCGTTTAAGACCAAAATGAAGTAAATTGATGCAGTAGTTTTCCCTTACGGACTGCCCAAAAAGTCAGCTTAGCAACTTAAATATATAGATGTTCTACAGTTGACCGCAGTGTGTCCGGGGAGATGCTGAGAACATGTCGTGAAATGCTGTCTTTCAGATCAGGTATAGTTCTTGGTTTATCAAGACTGACTAGATATTTCACATGCCCCCAAAGCCAAAAGTCGCATGGGTTGAGGTCTGAGGATCGGGGAGGCCACACATTAGGAAAGTGGCAGCTGATGACACGTTCTTCTATACAGTGATTTTTGAGAACGTTCTTAACACGAAGGCTAATGTGTGGAGGAGCTCCATCTTGCATAAAAATTGTGCGTGAAAGGCACTGACGGGTTGCAGATCCGGAACAGTTTTATTCAGTAACAAGGATGCATATCGCTCCCCGTTGACCGAGCATGTTACTGGACCTCTAGGACTTAATTCATCGAAAAACACGGGCCGAGAATAAAAAATGTAGAAAATCCACACCACACGGTTACTTTCGGTGAATGCGTCGGAACATCTAAGATTAAACGCTGATTTTCTGATTCCCAAATTCGGCAGTTGTGAGTATTCACTGAACCGTCCAAATAAAAGTGTGCTTCGTCTGTCCAGAGGATATTCCAAGGCCATTCTGCATCAACCTCAAAGCGAGCAAGAAACTGAAGTGAAAACCGCTGTCGAGTCTCGAAACCATGTGTAAGCAACCTCTGCACAAATTGAAGCTTGTACGGATAATACCGGAGGATATTCCGCATAACCTTCTGAACAGTTGAACGGGGCAGATCCAATGCTTCTGCCACACGACGGACACTGGTGCTAGCCTGTTCGTTGGAAGCTTTGTAATCTTACACCTGAAGCGCAACCTTCTCTACAGCTTCTGCGGAAACAGGTTTCCTTCCTCTTCCAGAACGAATGTTAAAAGAACCAGTTTCTTCAAATTTGGCCACCATTAATCGAAGACCTTTAACAGTCAATGGACCTTTTCGTATCTCCTTCAAACTCCGAGATTTTCGTAGAGCAACTAGTGCTGAATTATCGCGTTGGTAAACCAATTTTACTAACAAAGCTCGATCTGGTAATCCTAACGATGACACTCTGATTAGCAATAGCAAGCACACTGAAAGCAAAATCTCCATGAAAGTTTCTAGGTTTTATAACAGCTTCTGCTCTACGTCGACAAAAATTAATTTGCATATTTCTTTCTTCTTCGTTCCTTCAAATATTTTGTCCGAAAATTAGTTATCGAACAAGTTTCCGATTGACTTTGCAATCACTTTAAAGATTGTAAAATTTAATTAGTTATTGTGTTAGGGTGACTTATGGATAAAAAGATGGTGAAATCTTAAGTAAAGAACCAGTAGTAAATGTGTAATTCATCAAGAAACGTCCCTCTAGGGGAAATTTTGAACTAATTTTTTTAATCGCTCAAACAAATTCCCATCTCTTCAATATGTCCTACACAAAATTTCATAACTTTCTGAACAATAGTTTCGACTGTAGACAACTTTAAAGTAGGGAAGTTCAATTATGGACACCCTGTACTTCGAGCCGGATCGATTGTAGGCTGCGACTAGAGTCTGGTACAAACTTCTGATCAGCCTTTGGCCAGGCCGATCTTTGAATTTTTGCCCGGTGTTGGACACTGTGTCTTATCAGGAAATGGAAGATGGTCGGATCATCTTCACTCCCTATGGCGAGAGTCATTACAATCCTTCAAATGTCATTCTAAACGAGCGGGGGTAGAATTGTCTAAGGGTCAACTTACTGACTCCTCCCACTACAAGAGTCAAAAACATGCAGGGGTCCAAGCAGATATTTTTTTTCTCAGTACATAGCAGCTTCATACATCGGCGCAGAATAGAGGCAAATATTCGGAGACTTTTTTAAAGCAAGCTTAGTATTTAGCGCTTCATATTCCCTTTGTTTACTTTGTGCAGTGTAAGAATTCCAAGATGATTCTTGAATGAATGTGTTATACAATTTTTAAAACTTATTGAGACTGTGGATTGTAATTTATTGTTCTGTTTAAGTGACTTCGTACAATTTATGACTATTATTTTACTAAATTACTTATCTACAGCGTGCTGTTGGATTCACCGACGTATAATTTAAAAGTAAGTTATTTGTTTATAAAGTATGTTAATTGATGTTACAGCATAAAGAATATTAGGTACTACCTAACAGTTACGTATTATAGCTGAAAGTTGGCGGCAAACATTTTCAACAGCAGCATGTTATAAAAATACAAATGTGTATTTTTATAACATGCATGAGATAATTTTTAAAAAATCGGCAGATGAAGAACGAAATTTGGATTATAAATAGTTTTAGATCTAATTAAAAATTACGTGCTAATGACAAAATAGAAATACACAAAAAATATTCAAAGTTAGTGTTAAAAGAAACTCAAATCATTAGAACCATAAGTCTTAGGATGCTTAAATTTTGCATGGAGGTTGCTATTATGCTCTAGGGCAGGGGTGGGCAGACTTTTTCAGGGTACGGGCTACTTCTAATTTTTTCAAGGTGTTGCTGTCCACCCAGTGACGTAGGTGTGGTGAGCTAAAAGAACGGTCTACAATATTTACTATAACTTAATAATAAATGCGGAATATGTACTTACCTACATAACTACAAGAAAAAAACTTGCTCTTTTAAAACCGCGTTTAAAGCAAATCGCGTCGGTGTTCCATAAATATGTTTCTTTTAGTATGCGCGTCTTAGGTCTTAGTAAAGGCGGTCACCCCAAAATGTCTTGGTGGTCCACCGGTCGATCGGGCTCGACTTACTGCCCACCCCTGCTCTAGGGGCTCGTTAAAAAATCTTTTTAATAAATTAGAATTTTAAGGGAGCAAATAGGGGTCTAATCCCCCCCTCCAAACACAAACACACACACTTTATCTCAAGAACCATGAGACCTAGAAAGCTGAAATTTTGTATGATAGTTTCTCTTAGGCCCTAGGTGCACACAAAGAAATCGTTTTCTTTAAATACAAAATTTAAGGGGTTAAAAGGAGCTTAATCCCCCTCAAAAAACAACAACAACAAAAACCTACCTCTGGTACATGTTTTCTAGAAAATTAAAATTTTGTATGGTGTTGCTCTAAGGCTCTAGATGCTCCCTAAGAAATATTTTTAAAAAAAACTTAAAGGGGTGTAGCGTATTTTACCTGTGACTTTAGAGTTGTATACAATACCCCAGGTAGCGAGTGTCACAGGATACGTGAAAGAAAATTAACAGCCAGACTAGCTATTAATTAAATTAAAACACACTTTTTATTAAGTGCTTTTGGTTAGATACCGGTAATTAACAGTGAATTGACAGTGTCACCAATGTACAGGAAGTCAGACAATTTTATGAACAACTAGAAAAAATTTACGTTTTTTCAGTTCTGTTAGGCGTTGGGAAACGAATCAAACCAACTTAGCAAAAACATTAAAAAGAGTTTGTCCAATGCAATTGTCGTCCCGTGTTCAGGCCCTTGATGCCCACATTCTCGTTATTTTGATGGAACTAAAATATTGACACATTTTTGAGGGGGTCACAACCGTAGTGAACCAAGTCCATCTAAACTAAACTGAAGAAATCGAAGTTTGTAGTTTTTTGTGTGTAATCAATTCTAGTCAAGTGATATTGTAAAGACAAATATGCCATTATATTGTTAAAACTGTATCTTTTTTAATTGTCCTGCATCTATAAGTAGGAAATAAATATTTCTGTTTCATATTGTGTTTTTCAGTAAAAAACTTGGACTTGGTTCGCTATGGCTATGAACATTCTATTGCATGGAAGAATACTACGTTAGAGATTAATAAAGAAAACTACAATAATATACATTATGTGAATGAAAAAGAATAAAAATTTAATTCTTGATTCACTTTTCAAATGCAAACAAAAAATAACCTATGACTCATGCCGCCATTTAACTTTTCTTAGTTACAGTATGCAATAGTATCATCATCTTCCTCTTTTACCGAAATAATGTCTTGGAGCCTAATATTTGTTTCCACGGGAAGGTTCTTGAAGAAATGATGATGGATCAGTGGAATGAATGGAAGGAGATCCCTCATATCTTTCTTTTTAGCAACACTAATCTTTCTCCTACCCATGTACAATGTATCTTGAGTAACAGATGACAGAGAGCAACTGTCGTCCACCAGCCTTCTTTAGAAAATTTATTTCCCGGAAAGGTATATCTTCATTCAAGGTTTCTTTGAACTGTAAAATGAAAGGACAACTTCTCATAACTCGCAACCATCTAATATTCAGCCAATTTAAAGGAGCTCCCTCGGTGTCCTTCTTTCTGTTTCTGATGGTATCTACTAATGATCTTGTAGACAAGAAATCATACTGTTTAATATTAATGACTGTAAATTTAGGATGTTTTCTCTTTGCATTTATTATAGTTTCCTTCCAATCCCTTGGAACGTAAATATTTTCTTTCTTACGACTTGCTGCTTCAATCACTCCAAATTCTGCATCATTGGGAAGGAAGGAATGACCAGAGACCATGAATTTGTGGTCAATTTTCTGTGCTACAATGTCTGTGCTATTGACCAGTTTCAGCAGTATAAGGGCCACTTTGATGTTCCGATTTTGCCCACAACAGGCATCAGAGTATAGAACAATATCCTTATGGGATGCAGCATTATTTTTAAGATGTCTTAAGAGAATGCTTGAAATGTCTTGAGAGCCTCTTCCGCCCTCTGTCTCATCCCATAGATACATGAATCCAATATTATCATTAAAGGAATGTATCCCAAAATTATAAACGTAGAGATTACGCTTATAATAAGCTACTGATGTTGTGAGTTTAGGAAAGGGAAGTGCTTTCTGTAAGTCTAAAGTACAGCAGTATCTATCATCTTAATCTTTTTCCTTGTCTCTTTTTATTTCGGTTCTAGCCTGCTCTGCTCTCCGCAAATGGAGTTCCTTTTTGGTCTCAAGACTTTTTATGGTATTTTCTTCATTCTCTGCTGACAACTGTGTTGAAGTTTCATCGCTCAAACGACATGTATCTGTACTTGGCAACTTGAATTGTAAATTGAACTTCATTGTGAAAATTTTATAGTAAAATTTTTCTTTCACGGGGACCTTATCCTTATCTCTGCATTCCTCTGCATACATGTCATACATTTTTCGAATGGAAAGATCATGATGAAGCAACTTTCTCTCAGAATTATCTTTCCTGGAATAGTGACTTTGATAAGCAGGAAATGATTTAATGTGTGCCACAATATCAGAAATGTCAATTTTGTTCCCAGGGGTATGCCTGCTTCTGGAGCAGTGGCGTACGCAAGGGGGGGTTGATGGGGGTTATACCCCCCCCCATTGGTTTTGATTACATATATTATTTAATTAGGTTTACATTTTGCACTGATTGCTCAAAACTACTCTTTCATAATAATTGTCCAGTCAAATTAGCTCAAAAGGGCGGCGAATCATGCATTAAATGAAGGGGGTTGAGATTTTTTCAGGAATGTGTAGGGGTTGGTCCCCTGAACAACGCCTAATAAAGTCTCCTCGATTTCAGGCGCCGGGGGGGGGGGGGGGGTCCAAAGGTCCCTTTTTTCAGTTTTTGGCGTTTATATCGAAAATGGTGCATCGCAAAGAAAATTGTCAAAGCTTATTAAATTCCCTTCCAAATGGTATGTCCATGTTTGTACCCAAGTGTTACCGTTTTCGAGATATGAACCATTGAATATGAAAAGTTTTCAAAAAAAAGTGATAATGGTTCAGGTATCTCGTCAAACTTCCGCTTCTAACTCTTTCCCCTTCCATTTCTCAGAAAACTCGAGATAGAGAAAGTTGTATAGCGAAAGATTTTCTTCAAAAATGTATATAGTTATGCTATTTTATCTTCACCAGGTAAATAGTTAGAGCGTTTTGAAGTTTAGGGGTACTTTTCAACATTTTGCTTGTAAAATGCTCGTCACTCAAGTTTCGTTTCCATGGTCTGTAACTCTCTTAATCACTTTGTATGGTGTTTAATTAGATACGTATAATATTCATAACCCATATAAATAATAAATTGTGTATACCTGTACGCATAATGTATATCTCGTAATATACAGAAGAACACTTGTAGTACAAAGAAGGAAGTAAGAAAACAAACAAAAATGTATAAAAGTTGTTCATATAATCAAAAAATGGTTATCAAAAGTAGGTTCAAACAACAGTTACTTACATTAAATATATTATATACAATTTATTTCATCAACTGCTTTCCTATATATTAAAAGCCGTCAATCTGATATTTCGGAAAAAGTTTCAAACAAGTCAGTCTTCACTATCATTTTAGCTTCTGTAGAATGTCCGAATTTTCACGAACTGATTTCCCACAAATGTGACATCCCACTATAATGCTACGATCAAAGTCACTAAGCTCCTCTGACTTACTCATCGTCTCACAAACGCATAAATATGACCTTTCAGGTTCAGATATTTCAACTTGTCAGAGCTCCAAGTTCTGTAGGACTTTATCTCTAATAATATGACCTGACAAACCACTACCAATACTTTTATACTTTTCGGTTACGCATCAAATTACGTCACCTGCTAGATCGACTTCCTTAGGGGGGTGTCCGGATACTTTTGGCCAGATAATGTATAACGTATTATTGAATATTAATGAATTATATAAATTATTAAATTTACTTAATGGGGTCAGTACGAGCAAAGAAAAATGAAAGGTACCTGTGGTGATTGAGATCATGTTCATTTGGTGGGGCCTGGAACGTGAGCAGGAACATTCGTTCCTCAGCTCCAGCAATGTCTCCTGGTGAAGATTTGGAGTTATAAAACACTTTGGCGATGTTTGTTGTTTCATTGGCATACCGCTGGAAACATTGTACCATTGCTGGTTTGCTTTTACCATAAATCACTGACGTAGTGTCACATCCTGAGAAACTATGGATGAAGAGAATGTACTGACTGAATGATAAGACCTGAAGATGTTGTGAAGAGTAGAGCCTGTATTCTGTGTTGTCCCGTCCGGTCTTCATAAAAAACACATTCGTGTCTCGTGGGGTGAGTGCCACAAGTAAGACGAGCAGGTCTTACCCATCTACTATCACCACAGTTGAATGAGAGGTGTTTTGCCACCCACCTGTGACAATACTGCAGTCAGCATCTCCTTTGGCCATAGTAGACTGTATACCTCTTGCACCTAAGGCCTGAACCAACATAGTAATGAGCTTGGTTTTGTTCCTTTCATTAGAAAGGAAGTTTTCCTGATGAACAGTAGCCACCATGTTCTCCAAGTTAATATCCACTGATGTTTTACTTGATGCTCTCCGATGTTGTTCGTCTCTTTCCGTGGAGTTCCTGTCTTCATAACCATCAAAAACCACAGCTGAACTGCTGCCGTAATGATTGATTATGTACGATACATATTGATCGCAGATGGAGGCGAAGGTGGTGTTGGTGTTCCATTTTACTCTATGAAACAGGAAGCCGTCATCGATTACCGTGAAACTGTTCTTCACATTGATCTGTTGATTACATTTTGGGAAAGCATCATACAATGCTGACTTTTTGATTTATCTCATTATCCCCTCGGCGAATAGAGACATAGGGTATGGGGCTAACTCGTACGTTAGCAACTCCTCTACATCCCCTTCTTTCTTCTTGGTGATCAGAGTTCTTTGAAATATCACCAGAGGCTCTACCACCACTACCTCATCATTAACTTTGATCATATCGCTCATCGCAGCTAAAGGAACGACTGAGTCCTTCTTGGATTGTTTCACTTCTGAGAAATTCATTCCAACAAAAGTGCTCATTGTGCGGGTTCCAATTTACAAGGCCTGGTAGCTGTTGACGTTACTTGTTCCAATTATTCCCGTTGAAAGTGACATCAAACAATTACGTTCAGCAAAAGGCGGGTGATCAGCCAACCATTGAGCAAGCTTCCTTCTGTCTAGATCATCTCTGGTTATGCGTGATGCTCGAAACTCAACATGTTGTTCTCCTCTTGCAGTATGGACGCCACAAAACATCTCAAGTGAACCACATATTGCTGTAGCTGTGCGTGCTCCCCCAACCCATTTCGCCAACACCGAATCACTAAAGCCTCGCCCACGTGTTAATTATCCTTCACTCTTCATGTCACACATGAGTGTCACCTCAATTGCCATGTCAGACCACACACCAGCCATTGGTGTTCCAGTTGTGTTGACAGTGAAGTATCTACGATTTATAAAATCCTGTTTAAGTTGAAGGTGGCGAGTTGTTAGTCCCAGCATGTGTTGTACATAAGGTGAGTACACTTTGCATAATGAAAATGCCCGCTGGCATGGAAGTAAGGTATCATCAGTTGGGCACATGTCATATGATCTTCCCAGTTACCAGTGTGCTGTGCTGCAATAAATTTTTCATCAACACCATCATTTCAAAGTACTGGACCCACGAAGCTGTTGTTGGCCCTTTACTTTTGAGACGTGACAATTCATTGCTCAAATTCCACTGAATGCTGGCAAGGAAGGTATTTGCGGAAATGTGTTGTGGAGTAATTTCTACTGAGGTGTGAAGTAACTGAACTACTTATTCTTTTTCATATGGTGTGATATATAAGTTTTCCAAAATGATCTGAGCTAAAGTGACACTTTTATACATTTTTGTTTGTTTTCTTACTTCCTCCTTTGTACTACAAGTCTTCTTCTGTATATTATGAGATGTACATTATACGTACAGGTATACATAATTTATTATTTATATGGGTTATGAATACTGTACGTATGTAATTAAACAGAATGCAAAGTGATTAAGAGAGTTACAGACCTTGGAAACGAAACTTGAGTGACGAGCATTTTACTAACAAAATGTTGAAAAGTGCCCCAAAACTTCAAAACGCTCTAACTATTTACCTAGTGAAGATAAATTAGCATAACTATATACATTTTTGAAGAAAATCTTTCGCTCTACAACTTTCTGTAGCACGAGTTTTCTGAGAAACGGAAGGGGAAAGAGTTAGAAGAAGAAGTTTGACGACATACCTGAACCGCTAACACTTTTTTTGAAAAATTTTCATATTCAATGGTTCATATCTCGAAAACGGTAACACTTGGGTAGAAATAAAGAAATACCATTTGGAAGGGAATTTTATAAGCTTTAATTTTTGGATTTGACAATTTTCTGTGAATTGCACCGTTTTCGAGATAATCGCCAAAAACTGAAAAAAGTGACCTTTGGACCACCGCACCCCCCGCGGCGCCTGAAATCGAGGGGACTTTATTAGGCGTTGTTCAGGGGACCAACCCCTGCACATTCCTGAAAAAATCTCAATCCCTTCATTTAATACGAAATGAAAACCTAATTTGAGTGGACTATAACACCCCCCTTTGAAAATTTCTGCGTACGCTGCTGTTCTGGAGTCTACAATGGCGGATACATCATCTTTGGTTAAACATCTATAAACACGGGCCCAACTTTGCTGAAACAAAATATATTATTCAACTGTATTCGATGTTAAAATGTCCTATGGACTTGGTTTAATATGGTTGTGAAGATTCGTGAACTTTCTTTTCCCACTGTTGATACAGGGGCCATCTCTGGGAGAGAAGACGTATTAATCACTTAATTCACTATGGCAGTTAATAGAACATGTTTTTAAGTTACTCCAACATGAACTATCTCCATTTTTAAAAAATACGGACTTGGTCCACTATGGTTGTGAACCCCTCATTTATCATTGAATGGAAAAAATTATGATAAGCAACGTGAAGCTGAAAATTTTATAAATTATTTTGAACAATTTTTAACAATTCTTTTGATAATTTTACAAAGTAAAATGCTCAAACCTATTAATTCAGTATCGAAAATGCTACAAGGTACTCATGAAAATGTAGAGAAATCCGTTGAGATACTTTTATCACTCCTAACTCAATTCCAGAACTTAAGAAATAATTCGGAGTTTGTTAAAAACGATGTCCTTGAGTTATCAGCTCTATGGAATATTGAACCTTGCTTTCCCTCCAAAAAATTGCGTCGTGTGAAAAAATTCTTTGATGAATTACAAGTAGATGAACGCATTGAAAACAGTGAATAATGTTTTAAAGTCGCAGTGTTTTACAAAGTACGGATTTAATAATTAATCAATTAACTATTAGATTTAAATTCGTTCGACAGTTATGTACACTTTTTATATGTATATCCCCTACATATCTCGTCACGTCACATGATAAAAGTATCCTGGAAGGATCAGAATTGTTACAATTGGCATATCTTTCCGATATTTCACCTAGTTTGGGGCCTCAACTGTTTCGATTTAAAATGTGCTTTTATTTTCAATTAAAACAAATTATTTCTATACGCGAAGTTGCTGAACTACTTTTAATTCACACCACAGTCTCAAGTAGCTTCTCTGACATTATTACAGCATGCATGATTTTTTTTTTAACTTTACCGTTTTCAAAGCTGAAATTAATCAAAACATATTTAAGAAGCCGCATGTCACAACATCGTCTTAGCTCTTTGGCCACGATATCAATTGAAAGAACAATAGCTTGTCAACTTGATCTGGAGAAAATAATCGACTCGCAAACGAGAGAGAGAGAAAACAGTTTTGAAGGGTTTTTTATGTACAAACTGAACATGCTCAAGCGCATTTTGTCAATAGAGTTTATAAAATATGTAGTAAATATTAGTGTGTACTCCGTACTTAAAGAATTATAATTTTTTTATTATATTCATATTTACTAAATTGAATTTCTTATTGTTGAAATGTCTTGAATTTCAAATCAATTGTTATTAAGTAAGGTTTTAAATCGAAATAAGAGTAGCTAGAAAACAAATTTCACCAGAACTCTTCCAAGAAACAAGTGGGCGCACCAATTTTACTTGCTCCAGAGCGCTCAATATGTAGCTACGCCGCTGATGTTCCCAAATCAGTAAAACCTTTTACCGAAAGTTCTCTCTGATCAAACACGAGAGCAGGGGACAGCTTCATCTCACCAATGAGCAGCTTTCCTATAAATAAGCACAATAAAGAAATTAAGAAATAGGGAGAGATTTTGCAGCCATGATACACTATATTAAATTTTGCACAAGCATTACCTCGGCGGTCAGATACCTCCATGTCACCAGCTTTCTTTTTCATACACACAAATATACTTTTCTGAAACCCATACATTCCCTTAACAGACTGAATATAATTCATAAGGGTACGCGGGGAAGGCAAAGAAAGTATGTATATTATGTTCCCGTAAATGTTTGTACGCTTTGCTGCATTTTATTTTCAGCAGCAAGCACTCATAAATCCATTGCCTTGGGTATCTCACGGCCGCAATACATTTTGCTTTTGCAGCTGAAACACGTGTTTTTATTGCCATTTGTTGTTGAGATGGCAAATGAGAAATAGCTTCTTGCAAACCCTTTTCCTTCACTTCAGCACATAAACGTTTAGATCTCAGGAGATCATTTCTTGACTGCAATACGTATGTAAAGAAATAGTTAAAAATAAATTCACTGTCAAATTAAAAATAAATTTGAAATGTTATATTTAAAATTTTTCCTTTAAGGTTAACCTTCTTCTTCAAACGAGAATTCCTTTTTGTAATATTTTTCATCCGTAACGCAGTTTTAAAATTTTTCTTGGCTTCAAGCCGCAATTCTTCGTTTCTTTTCAAGTCATTTCTTCTCTTCATAGATCGACAGCACGCACTACACAGTGTTTGCTTATTTTTCTCAGAGAGATACTCAAGACAACTAATAGACATCCTAAAATAAAATGAAACAATAAGTAAAGTTCAAGAACAAATGTTACAACCCACTGAAACAGATTAAAATTCGTCTTACCCTGATTCAGCATTTTTGCAAATTACTGAATCATTAACACGCTATAGTAAAAATAACAGGCTTTCAACATTCAGTGATATTTCTATATTTCCCAAAAAAATCTAAAGCAGTGTACTTTAATTTCTATTATTAGTAATATTTAACAATTAAAATCAATATGCATTAATTCATTATGTCATGTATTCTTAGAGTAAAGAAATCTGTTTAAAAAGTACTTATGATTACATTATCAACACAACAATTGGAGACAAGTGTTCATTACTTTTATATCTATTACATACACCTTTACTATTATACTTAGTACATTACTTTACACCATTTAACATTTTAAAATTAACCATTAACCGTTTTACAATTTAAACTTTTTTAAACAATAATATTCTGTACATACTTTTACAGGTGAATCCTGACAAATAATAACTCGTCGCTCACAAGAATATTTAGAATTCCATTTTGAACATATCAAATACGCCATCGGAGTGCGATGCCATTTTTGACTTTGGAGACCAGAACTAATCGCTCCCATGTTAACTTCCATAGAGGAAAATTTCGAGGATTTTTTACTTCAAAGCCAATAATTTTTAATTCTTTAAATCTATTGAAATGTATACCGAAGAACGTCAACTTAGTTTTAAAAATACTTTTAACAGTTTTCCAAACGAAATATTTTAAGGAAATTGAAAGGTTTCTTTGGAAATCGTCTGTTTTACTCTTTGTGCGCAGAAATCTGGCACAGAGTTGGCTGATTTTTGCCAAGTGCGAATGCTTTTGTAAATATCAGATTAATCTCTGGTTTGGCGATAAATATCTCACCAGGGCAAAAAATACTATGATGAGGTGACGGGTAGAAGCCAGATGTTAGTTGAAATAATCTGGCTTTGACTTAGATGAAAACATTTCGTTTTAAAATTTTACTTATTATTTTTCTTCATCAACAATTATTATTTTCTCATCTTACAACCGACGTATTTCATCTATATATATAAAACGCGTAGGTATGCGGCACAAAAATCGACGATATTTCTACAATCCGAATGGCAACGGCTGCAACTACCGGATGTAAACATTAGCGGCTGCCCGCGTGTGGCTCGACGATAGCACGTAATTTGGTACAATTTAATTGCTGTATTTTACTCATGAATAATTTTAATTTGTACACGAAATAATTTTAATTTATTCATTTAATATGATTAAGTGGAGATATCTGAATTGCGAACAATAATACATACAGAGAGAAATGTAATCTATACTATATTTTAGTATTAGCTGAATTTTCACTCCATTTTATAAGTGAAAATTTCCCCCAACAATTTCTTATTTGATGTAATGATAAAGTGTAGATATCTTAGTTTTGAAAAATAGTACATACAGTGAGAGATATAATTTTCAAAATCATTGGTGTTGGGTTTCTCAGACTTATCTTTAACTCTGTTCTGAACTAATGGAAATTCACATTTTTTAATCATGATGTTTTAGAATCAGCCTTATAGTGAATTTATCAATGATTATAAATTTTTTGTCTGAGTTTTCACTACCCCTTAACAACGTATATTTATGATGACAGGTAATGGTAACATTCCTTACATATGTTACTTCCAATTGAGTTGGTTTGCAAAAGAAAATATAAATCTAAAAGCGACCATGCTGGTCGCGCAGCGGCTAGTTTAAAGTATTTTGCACTATACCAAAAGTTGAATACAATTTATCATATTATTTTTGGTGTAGTACAGATCTGTTTTATCCCTCCATATTTAAATATGCTCTGTTTTGCTGTTGACTGAAGTCATCGGAATTTAAAACACACCTGTTCTCATCCTACTTCAATTGCAAAAAAAAAAAAAAAAAAAAAAAAGGATTTTCATACAACATGAAAAAAAAAATACATAATCTTTACGGATTTCTTAGACATAAAAATAATAATCTAAAAACAAAGATTTAAAAAATTAATAAACAAAATAAGGAGAATTTTGAAATTGTTTTTGGGAGGCAACAATATTTAAACTACCATGCTCTTATAAATTATGTCATGTATTCTGTTGAAGGTTAACCCTCAAATTCAGATAATAAAACAGCACCAATGCTTGGCATGAAAAAAAAAAAGAAACGAAAATGAAAAAAAATTTTTTTTCGATGTTTCTAGTGAAAAGAAATAAGGTCTAAAATAGAAAAAAACTCATATTTAATGGACAGTAATTGAAGAATCACTTGTGCTAAATAAAATCCCATTTTATTTCTTTTTTGATCACCCTCAAAAGCAGGGCCGAATTTAGACTTGCTGAGGCCCTAAGCTATGTAAACCCCAGAGGCCCCCTGCTGTTTTAAATTACATCAGCTGGTGTCGGAAAAAATTTAAATATGTACGCCGTTTTAATGTATGAAAATATATTTCTTTTAATTTTTATTAGATAAAAAAGAACGTGTTTACAAAGTCACAGAAATAATTATATAATTAAAGAGTTTTAAAAACGACAAATAAGGCTCATAGAACAAAAAGTTTTAAATTAAAATATTAAAATAAAAGGTAAAAATTAAATTAATATAACAACATAACTGGTAGTATATAAAAACTTAATATTTTATTCCGGTGAAAATTTAGTCTCTATCAATTTTACAGTGCGCTTAAATTATTTTAATGTTGTATCTTGTGTATTTAAAATCATTTAGAAGTTATCGTGATATGTCTGACTTCATTTGATTGATTTTTCTACCAGATATTTTTATATCAATTTTTATATATTTTTTACTTTTTATTTGAGACCCCGGCAGATTGCGGGGCCCTAAGCTGTAGCTTTTTTAGCTTATCCGTAAATCCGGCCCTGCTCAAAAGCATCGCTTACTTTTGTTTCTCTCTGTGTGTGTACGTCTTTTTATATAATTAAAAACAAAAATTTAAATTTAAATTCTCATAACTCAGCAATAAGAACCTCTACTGACGAATTTCACGAGCTACCTTTCTCAAATTAATCATAGTCATCATTGGATAAGCCCAGGTACTCCGAAAAGAGCCATATTGGCGATAGTGAGTTTAAAACTTTTTAATCAAGTTTTACAGTGTCCAAACTTCAATTTTCACACTAAAATCAACTATAGTTATGCTTCCTTCACCTCGGTCGCCATTTCTTCTCTCATAGTCCTATTTCGCGAGCCCACCCAGCACCGCCATCTTGCTTTGCTATCCACGCGTTGTTTCACAAGAACCAAGGATCCAGGACTCAAAGGACAACTTCTGATCCAGGACAATTACGTTTATTTTATACACACACACAGCACAAATACATATAATTAAAGACAGCTATTACTATTAAGAAAATCCTATTTAACGTTCTAAAAATGCCGTCTTTAGTAGTCGTAGCAATACACAGGTGACGCGCCTGTGCCAGCCTTCCCCTTCCTGGGTCTGTTCGCCTTCTGCTATTATCCCGATTGGGTCTTCGGGGGGTTGGCGAAAGTTTTGTGATTGGCGGTCGCCAATGGTCCTCGCTCTGAGGTTAGTAGAGTCTTACATATCCCTCCCAAAGGAGCACATAGTTCTCCTTAGAGACTATGCTGCTACAAAATAAACAACTATCTACAACTATGCTACAACTATCATTATCTACTTCGAAAGCCAACGGAAAAATTATTCAGAAGTAATCATACGTGTAAGTATTTGATATGTTTCAGTTATAAAAAGTCAGATTTATAACTGAAATACTAGATAAATACTAGTCAATCAGAAGTGAATATATTTTTTTAAAATAAGCAAAAGAAGATTTGAGAGAAAAAATAGACACAAATTAAACTTACTTCAACATCTAAGTTTTATTTTTGATTGATGCATGAACACATGCACATATAATCCTACACGGATCGTAATAAAACGACTGTAAGTGGGAAGACTTCAAAGTATCTTGCCCCAGGGCCCGATTATGAACGCTGGGGGCCCCTGGGCAGATGCTATTTGGGGCCCCCCCTTACGGACATTTATAAAAATACATACTATTAGAAGTACTAGGTGCATACACCAAGGGGGTTTTGGGGCCCCCTAGCATCAGGGGCCCTGGGCAAAGTCCCAATTTGCCCATGCAATAAAAAGGCCTTGTCTTGCCCTCGTTTTATTAAATTTAAATTCCCGCTGAAAAAAGAACAAATATCGTAAGTTGTCGTCATTGCACACGGCTAACAGACACCGGAAATGAATTAATCTAAACAATCCCAAAATGATTTGGCATCTTTATTTAGAAGGTTACCATACAAGGGTTATCATAATTTTCTATTTCAATACGCTTATCGCCCACTAGGCAATGTTTGGCAAAGTGAAATTCAAAAGTGAATAATATTTATTGTTTTTCTCATTAAAAACAGCGTGTCCAGGAGTAATTTTTATCGAAAATCGCAGATTTTAAATAAACTAAGGTTTACATAGTAGGAATTTCTTTAAATATGGATAGGTTTCGAGCAAGAGTCTCCGCAAAAAGGAGGCAATGCTAATTTCCATAGGGTTTCCTAGTTTTGTTCTCCAAAGGTCTCCACGATGACCGCCCGGGGCCGTCTCACTCCGATGGCGTATATTCTTGAGTAGATGCTGCTGTCCACCATGAATCTGGTTTTTGTATATTTTCTAAATGAACCAAAAATGTAGAATAATAATTTTGCTGTTGTTCAGCTTCTGTATGAGATTCAACATCTTTACTTATATTAGGTCTTTTGTTTTTTTTCAAATGAAGAATAACGAGAAGCTGAAGATTTTCTCTTGCAATGTCTAACAGACAGATATTTTGCTAAATTAAGGAATAATGTTGGTATAGAACCTGCTTTTAAAAGTGGTCTCGCTCTCTCAAGAGTAAATATTGTTCCATCAGTGAGTGAAGTTGTATATGACCTTTCTACTACTCTTCTTCAAAATGCAACTCACAGAGCTTGTCACCAACACTGAAAACTTTGTCTTTTCTGGGGATGGCTTTCCGCCATGTCTCCAAAAGTTCACTATCCTGGAATAAGTAGAATTGAAATGAACAACAAACAAAATATATATTTATAAAATGAAAACTGTCTGCTAGGTATAAAATTCAGTCTCAGATAACTTGTTACATTCCACAAACATATCAAATGAATAACAATCGCCAATGAAGGTAAATTTTTAATTAAAAATATGAAAAACATCAAAAACTAATACATTATTATACATGTAAGTATCGCACATCTTTTGTTGATAAAGTGATTTTCTTTAGAGCATTAATTTCAGTAATTATTTACATTTGTTTACATACAATAGAGCTTTGTGAACACCTTTTTTTCTGATGGAATATAGGGATGATTGAAAAATAAAACACGCTTATTTCCGGAAAAATTTAAGCTGTCTTAACTTTGTGTTCGCTTAAAACACAGTAGCTTTATTTTGCTCTCACTATTATACAGCTTATATTAAAACAAATCATTAATAATGTTCTTACCTTAGGAGCAGTAAGCAAACTAGGATTTCTATGCCCAGTTTCTTTATTTCTTTTAATGGCTGATCGATAGCCACTACTACAACCAGGGGAAAAACATGTTGGCATATCTGAGCACAGAATAAATTTAAAAATTTGTAAAACAATTTTCAAAAACACGCGTCCATATAATTCAATGAAAAATCGGCGCCTCTATTACATGTCGCGCCATCTGCCGGTGAGCGACCATAATCGGTCCATTTTTGAGGAATTTCCCATTGAAGCTTACGTTCCTTCTTATAGCTTCATTATGTATATATATACATATATGCATATATATCATATATATACATATATATATATATATATATATATATATATATATATATATATATATATATATATACCGGGTGGCCATAATTAAACTGACAGTGCTCACAGTGTTCTGTAGCGCGATTTATTTGCGAGAATGACGCCACATTTTGTAGGAAGATTAAACAAGACGGGGGACGAAGGATTCCGCGAAAAAATAAATTAGTTCCAAAAGTCACCGCTAGGGGAATATTTGGCGCTGTGTAATAGAAAATAGAGTGTTAACAAATGCAAATTAATACGGAATAAAATTACCTTTTATTATGCACATTTTCTTATTTAGTTCAAGTGCAATATGGCAACACTTTTAAAAAAGCGTAAAATCTACATAAACACCGATAAAGTCTCGTGATCTGCAATATCACGTACGCTGAGCAGAAGAAGAAGTTCTTTATTCAAATTTCACGTTACATCCATTGGCACAGTGCCAGCTGCTTGGGTTTTAAAAGGCAATGTGTTACGTTTCGAATCAATCGGATTGAAAGTTTATGTGCAATGTCTCCTTCTTTAGTCGAGCGTGCGTTACTGGTCAAATTCTTTTACCTCAACCAGTGCAACGCGTCAGCCGCTCTTCGTGCTTTTAGAACGCACAAAAAAATGCGTAAAGGTAACGGTCCTGTGTCAGTTAATGGGCTAAAAGCAATGGTTGCGACGTTTGAGAAAACAGGTTCTCTGAAGGTTCAGTCAGGCAGAGGACGAAAACCTGTACCACAGGATACAATCGAAGCAGTTGCCACGGCGATTGTCGACAGAGGACCAGACAATATTGCTGCCACCTCTAGCGCTCGTGGATTAGCTCGGAATATGGATATGCCTTACAGTACGGTATGGAAAATCTTACGAAAGATTATCAACTTCTATCCGTACAAGATCATCCGTGTACAGGAGTTACTGTACCCCGACCATGATAAGCGATTGACTTTTGCTCTCACCTTTCTTGCCAGAATGGAGGTGGATGATGCTTGGCCGTGGAAAATCTTATGGGGAGACGAGGCCCACTTTTACCTGCATGGAACTGTGAATACCCAGAACTGCCGAATTTGGGATGACAAATCACCACATGCAGTCACAGAAATTCCCTTACATTCACCAAATGATTGATTTGCATTTATTAACACTCTATTTTCTATTACACAGCGCCAAATATTCCCCTAGCGGTGACTTTTGGAACTAATTTATTTTTTCGCGGAATCCTTCGTCCCCCGTCTTGTTTAATCTTCCTACAAAATGTGGCGTCATTCTCGCAAATAGATCGCTCTACAGAACACTGTGAGCACTGTCAGTTTTATTATGGCCACCCGGTATATATTTATGTATATATATATATATATATATATATATATATATATATATATATATATATATATATATATATATATATATATATATATATATATAGTTGGTTCTCTGTTTAATGACTTTCAAGGGACCGTGAAAAATCGTCCTTAAGTAGAGATCGTCCTTAAACAGAATTTGTGAAAAAATAACATTTCCCTTCACACTTTACAGGTTTAGGACTGTCAATATATTTCTTAATATATTGGCGTGTTTAAAAATGTTATTTTTATTATCATCATCATTTTATTCACAAAAAGTTATTTTAAATTACATTGAAAAAAAAGAGTACAAACAATACAATAAATTACGTTTTAAAAATTTCAAAAAGTGTTGATTGCTTCATTCGCTTTGTTTTCGTTATTCTCTTTTCCAGATTTTCTAAAATGTTAAATGAGTCACCTTCCATTTTCGATGTAATATAGCGTCGGAGAACATCTAGAGCAGAAATTGCATCTGTGTAAGACTGTGGCAGTGTGTCATTTTCCGTGTCTTCAACTTCACCTTCTTCGTCTGACACTGTGTTTTCGTTTACAATATCTTAATAAATTTGTTCTACATTTCTGAAATCTGTTGTTAAAACATATTTATCACAATTGTAGAAATCTTGAATTGAAACATCCTCATCTTCAACAAGACTTCTCCATTCTCCAGGGGTAATGTCATCTTCGTTGATTTCTACATCCGTACTTTGCAGTTCCACTACAAGTTATTTGTGAATTCCAGCAACGCGAAAGCAGTTTTTTATTGTGGATGAAGAAACTTCTTTCCATGCTGATGTTATCATGTGCATTGCTTCCAAGATTGTAAATTTTCTAATTTTTATACTGTCAGCCGAATTGTTTATTAATTTCCTAATTAAAGACTTTCTGTAGTATGCTTTCACACTGCGAATGATACCCAGGTCTAATGGCTACAACTTACTAGTGCAATTAGCTGGTAAGAAATGGATAGTCAAATTTGTAAGTCCAGGGATATTTGGAGTATGTGCAGTGCATCGGTCGATTAAAAGTAAAACTTTTCACTTTTCTCGATGCATTTTTGCATCAAATTTTCTAATCCAGTCAATAAAAATTTGTGATGTCATCCACGCTTTATTGTTATTGCGGTACTCACAAGGTTTCCTGGTGATATTCTTAAAACACCTTGGTTGCTTTGATTTGCCTATAACTAGTGCTGGAAATTTCTCAGATCCATCCGAATTAGTGCACAGTAAAACAGTCAATCGTTCCTTACTGTGTTTTCCACCAAAACACTTTTCGCCCATATACGTTAGTTTTATTAGGCACCATATTGTAGAATAGGCCCGTCTCATCTGCATTGAATATGTTCTTCTCATCATATCCATCTAATTTCCCCTTCAGCACTATTTTCCATTCATCCACTATTTTTTCATCTACGGAGCCACTTTCGCCAGATATGCTTTTAAATAGAAACCCGTATCTTTCTTTGAACTTTGTTAGCCAACCAGCCGAAGCCTGAAAATTTTGCATTCCAAACTTTTCTGCCAGAATAATAGCATTGTCTTTAAATATCACTCCGGAAATTGGAATGTTAGATGCTCTTGCTTGATGAAACCATTGCAGGACTGCCTTCTCAAACTCTTCTGATCGGCCACATTGAATTTTCTGCCGTTTGGATTTGGATCTCAAACCAAATTTTTGTGCTGCTTCAAGAATTTTCTCTTTGCTTGCTAAAATGCCTTTGAGAGTAGACTCGGGTAGCTGAAATTGTCTTGCGAATTGGACTTTTGTTATTCCAACACTTTCTTCCCAGTTTTCAATAATTTTCCCTTTTTCGTGTAGCGTAAGATGCTTTCGCTTTGATGCCATTTTGCTCTGCTCACCTCGTATTCGTACTGGAATGAGCTCCTACACCCAACCATGAATTGAGGCGGTGAAAAGCAAAGTGGTGTAAGTCAGTAAGTAAAGTGGTCAAAAGCGTTTTACTGCAAAAACTACAAAAATTCCTCTATAAATTGAACAAATTATTATTCATAATAATTACTATAATATTGCAAACAATAATTATTTGCAATTCCACTATAAATTGAACATGGAGATTACATATTTGCCCTCAAATAAAAAAAGTTGAAAATGTGACTTACACCACTTTGCCTTTCACTGCCTCAATTCTCTAAACATGAACACGTGCTTCCCAGAAGGAGTGAGAGAGGGGTGCTTTTGGACAGTTCGTAAATCACATGCCAACATGGTAGGTACAATAGAGTGATTCCACACCAGCACTAAGAAATTTGATCCACCAGGGAAGAATGTTCGATCTTCCGAGAAACAGTAATCTCCCCCTCCCCCGGTTTTTTCCACTGCAACAAGTCTATGATTGCAACAAACATAAAGGAAATTCCGGGTCTGTTTTTGAAACCAAACTCCCCCACAGAAAGTAACCCTCCAGTAGATAAAATGTTGAAGAAAAAGTTTATCATGTAAGAAAAAATCGTCGTTAAATAGATACAAAATCGTCTTAAAATAGAATTTTTTTACGTCGGTTTTACGGTTTGGTTTGGAGCGCTACGGTCATTTTTTGCTACACGAGGGCTAATTAGACCGGGACCTACAGCTTAAAGCCGATTCCGAACGGCTACAAACATCCATGCCAAGAGTGGGACTCGAACCCACAGACTCCGGTACCGAATGCCAGCGCCCTAGCTATTCGGCCATCGTCCGGCGCTCTTTTCTTTTTTTTTTTTTTTTTTTTTTTTTTACGCCGGAGGGACCGGGACCGGGAAATATCGTCTTTAAATAGAGATCGTCGTTAAGTAGAGCGTCGTTAAACAGAGAACCAACTGTATATATATATATATATATATATATATATATATATATATATATATATATATATATATATATATATATATATATATATATATATATATATATATATATATATATATATATATATATATATATAATATTAAAAACTAGTAATTTCTTAATTCAATACTCTTAACATTTAGAAACTATTAATTCCTCACTTTACTATTCCAAATTACAAACTCTTTTTTAATCCCTTAAAACATTTAATTCCCTTTGGGCATTCGCGTTAAATTCCATTATTACAGCCTTAGGCAAAATCATTCAAGATGGCTGTCTTTTTTAACTAAAGAGAAGCTGCGTGGTGTCACTACGAGTTTAAATCAGTTCTGCACATCAACAATAACTTTAAACCAATCAACCATTAAGACACACCCTTTAATCACGTGATGAGATGAACCTTTAAAACTATCTGGTGTCTAAAATTAGACACACTCTGTAAAAATCGGTTTGTCATATAATCCCGGGCGGACGACTTGAAAAAACTTAATAAAATGCTTTAGATTCAATTACGTATCTGTGGTTCCTGTGTCTGCGTTGGGAGTCTTTGCGGGAAAATGCTCGGCTAGTCATCATGTGGTCGGCGACGTCATCCACTCTGCCCTATTATTTTTCCTCCACGTCGCCTATATCACAGAAAGTCGGCTGGAATACCTTCCCATCAGACATAGGCAGTAATTTTTTTTTCCGATTCAACCCGAGCGAAAACCACAGAATCAGAGTGTCCCGGTCTCCGCTATGTCTTCAACAACATTCTTCTACGCTGGATAATTTCGGAGTTCCCGTCAGCCATGAGGTGTGGCGCGTTAGCTCCCAATGTCTTTCCAACGAAATAAGCGGGAGTACATCGTAAAATTTTGTGCGCCTTCGACGCTCCTATTTTTTTCTCTCTTCTCTCGTCTTGCCGTGTGATGACCAGTGATTGTGGATTTAAATTCATCGCTCTTCTATCCGGATTTCAAGACTTTCTTTTTGCCGTGTGACGACAAGGGGCTGCGGAGTTTAATTTATCACGAATGTCATCAAAGAGTGTAATCACCGCCAGTTCAAAAATCATCGATGTGTATACTAAATTTCTTAACTACAGTTTTGTGTGTGAATTTAATTAAGCCGGTATGCAAGTCCTAACGCTGTACCGTGAACAAAAAAATTAATTTTGTGCAACCGAGAATTTTACAGTAACAAGCATCACATGACCAGGTTGTATGTCTCCCATCATAAACTTTTTAAAATTGTTTTGTAAACTGTGATTTCTATGGTATAGAAAGTATGATATTCCTATTTGACGTATAAATTTGTAATATTTTGATAATTTTAGTAATGGAGGAAAAAATATAAAAACAGTACAGGAAAGATTTTTTTTTAATGTGATTGTATGGTATTATATTCCTGTGTTTAATTGAAGTATATAATTGTGATATTTTGTTAAACTTATAAAATGGAAGAAACAAATATAAAAGCAGACATTCAGGGGGGGACAACAGCAGATAATAAAAATGAAGGGACAGAATGGAAGGACCAATTTCAATTTGAAAACTTAGAGAGAGAATTCAGGAATTTTATTCCTTTTGACCCAGAGGGGGGAATGAAACTACAAAAATGGCTTGCCTATATTGAGCAGAAATTTTCCCAAGCAAATGTTTCAGACGAACATAAACTAAGATGTATTTCAAAATTCCTCAAAGGGAAAGCTCTAACGATTTTCATAAACTCTTGTCAACACATTCAAGATTGGACAGAATTAAAAGATACTTTGCAAGAATTATTCTTTGAGGCAGATAGCGTGGAATTCTCTGAATTTTCCAATTTGAAATTTGAATATAATGATGACTTAACCAAATATTTTCATAAAAAAATTGATGTAGGAAAGAGATTGGGGTTATCACAGAAGTTAATACTAGAGGGCCTAACACAAGGCCTAAATGCTCAAATGAGAAAGACCATAGCTGCAAATCCTCCTCAAACAACAACAGAATGGATAGTGTTGGCTAATAAGCTAATCAAAATAAATAATGAAGGAAACAAAGCTAATCAAGGGGATCGGGATAACTTTTTTAACACTAGATTTGAAAATAGACCCCAATTTAGACAAAATTACTACAACCAACCTCAAGTTAGGATGAATTATAACCCACCTCATCAATTTAGACAAAATTACTCTTCCCAGCCTCAATTTAGACCTAATAATAATCAACAAACTCAGTTTAGACCTAATTATAGTCAGCACCAACAATTCAGACAATGGCAACCCAGAGATCACAAATTGAATAGAAATTTTGCACCCAATTCCAATAACCAAATTAATCACCACCAACAATATGCAGATTTACCACCTAGACCCTGTCGAAAATGTTCTAACTTTGGCATAAGTAATGCTTACCATTTGGAACAAACTTGCTCTATTAATGAGAGATTTGATAAGATGTCGGTGTCAGACAATAAACATCATTATGAGGAACCTGAATTTGAAAGAGATCAGGCGCCAGAATGACAATTACTGTCATTAAGGGGGAACATTATCAGAAATCATGGGGTTGACAAAACAAAAGGACTATATAAAAATGAGAAACAGAATTTTTTAAATTGTGTGATTGACACTGCTTCGACTATTAGTCTGATGTCACAAAAACTGGTCAAGCAATGTCAACTGAAATGTTATTCAAGCTCTCCAATTAAGGTCAGGCAAGCTGAGGGTGAAATCTTAATTACAACTAAATGTGTATTAACTTTGAGAATAGGGAAAATAATTAGAAATATTTCTGCATATGTTTTGGACAATGACTTGCCTTATCTTATTCTGGGACTTCCTGAGTGTAAAAAGTTTAAATTAGTAATTGACTGTAACCAGTTTTGTGTGTATCAAAATAGAATTTCTTTGAAGATGATTAATATTTGTGATATAAGTAAAATTTCATTACACCTACAAAATAAATGTGATAATAAGCATGTGTATAATAATAGTAATGTTCATGAAATTGAAGTTTCTGATATGTTTAACCCTTATGAAGAGAACTCGCAGAAAGAAAATGATATTTTCTGTATTGATTATGATGTAAATGACAATTTTAATGAACACTCTGGTGAAATAAAAGCAGAAAATAACCCAAATTATGAAAATGTTGACATTAATGATCAAATCAAAAATTTAGATGTTGATAGGGAATTAAAGAATTTATTGCACAAAAATAATAGACTGTTTTCAACTAACAAATATGACATAGACAAAATAAAGATGGAACCCCAAAGAATAATCCTCAATTTTGATTTGCCAGTGAGTCTAAGAGCATACGGGACTTCGCCAATTGAGGAAAAAGAGATCAGGACCCAAATTAAAAATTTGTTAGAAGCAGGAATCATAAAATAATCACATAGTTCATACTCAAGTCCTGTGACTTTGGCAAGAAAGCGAAATGAAGGAAAAACTAGACTTTGTATTGATTTCAGAAAACTAAATTTAATTACTAAGACAGATGCAGAACCCTTACCCAGAATTGATGATATTCTAGATAAATTAAGCAGAGCTAATTACTTTTCAACTTTGGACCTTACCTCGGGGTATTGGCATGTACCCGTCCACCCAAAAGATACTGAGAAATTGGCATTTGCCACTACTTTTGGCTTATACGAGTGGCTAAGACTTCCATTTGGCTTAAAGAACGCCCCTGCAATATTCAATAGGGAGAAAGGAAACCCACTTGTTACACAAACATAAACACAACCCCTCACTGCTTAGAGGTAGAATTAAAGAATTTGAGACTAAGAGTTTGGGTGACACACATACAACAAAGTACCTTCAACACAAAAAATTGGATATCCACGTAGAATTAAAATAAATGTACACAAATGAATAGTAAATAAATAATTTGAAAATAAAGTGAAAAGTATTGAGAATAAATAAATAAAGTTAGAATAAATATGAATAAGTATAACTAAAGAATATTGAATAGAATTTTGGAATGAATAAATATTGTCGAAATAAAATGAATATAGGAAATGATGAAATGAGAATAATAAGAAATAAAAAGGATATTGAAAAGAGATTTTTTTTTTGATAATAAGTAATATTGAAATAAAGGAGATAATGGATATTAAGAAAAAAAATAATGAAATAAATAAAGATACGAAAACTGGATAATAATATGTTCTGTAATTTTTATATGCAATTTATATATTTGAAATGTGATTTTTATTGAAAGTGTGATTTTTATTATAAACTGTGATTTTTATTATGTAACTAAAGAACTAATTTTCTTTATATGTAAACAAGTCGAGATAATGTGATGTTTATGTATTCTACGTTTGTGAAGCAGAAATAGCACAGCACTAAAAAAACTGTGATTTTTTTTTTTTATGTAACCAACTACAAAGGACTAACTTTTTTTTAATTTACGCCAAGATATTGTGATTTTTTTTGTGTATTCTGCGCTTGCGAGATGATAGGTCACAGAACCTGCCGAACTGTGATTTTTTTTGTACTTTTCTCAAGCAACATACTGTAGCTAACATAACAAGGACAGTGAATTATAGACTACCATGTGTACCTTACAAACTTTTTTGGACTCACCCCAATGTTGTGAGAGTTGAGGAGGAAAGTACAATAACTTCAAATTATTATTGTCATGTTCTATTCCATTTACTTAACATTTTTGTTTGTTGATTTTGATATTTTCATTGTTATATTCTATTATTTGTGTGAGTCGACTCAAAATTAAAACTGATGTAGAGTGAAAATTTGATAACTTAGTTTTTTTTTAATTAAATTTAATTGATTTTTTTTCTGAGATTTTGTTGTGTGGGGAACGGCCGCCCTATTCAACAGTTTTCAAAAACATACTTATGTAAAATTTTCAATTTTATTATTATGTGTATTTCTTTTTAGTGATTTTATATATATATTTTTCAGTAAATTTGATAATGTTGTTATGTCAGCTCATCACGTGATCTTTAAATTTTTTTTTTTGCAATTTAACTTTAATTGAAATTTATTCGTTAACTTATTCCAAATTTTTTAATGACCATTCTTCTCACTCATCTGAGTGAGTCTGCCCTCCAATGCAGGCATTGTAGGTCAGCCTCTTCTCGGACGGGGGGGATATTCTATAATATTAAAAACTAGTAATTTCTTAATTCAATACTCCTAACATTTAAAAACTATTAATTCCTCACTTTACTATTCCAAATTACAAACTCTTTTTTAATCCCTTAAAACATTTAATTCCCTTTGGGCATTCGCGTTAAATTCCATTATTACAGCCTTAGGCAAAATCATTCAAGATGGCTGTCTTTTTTAACTAAAGAGAAGCTGCGTGGCGTCACTACGAGTTTAAATCAGTTCTGCACATCAACAATAACTTTAAACCAATCAACCATTAAGACACACCCTTTAATCACGTGATGAGATGAACCTTAAAACTATCTGGTGTCTAAAATTAGACACACTCTGTAAAAATCGGTTTGTCATATAATCCCGGGCGGACGACTTGAAAAAACTTAATAAAATGCTTTAGATTCAATTACGTATCTGTGGTTCCTGTGTCTGCGTTGGGAGTCTTTGCGGGAAAATGCTCGGTTAGTCATCATGTGGTCGGCGACGTCATCCACTCTGCCCTATTATTTTTCCTCCACGTCGCCTATATCACATATATATATATATATATATATATATATATATATATATATATATATATATATATATATATATATATATATATATATATATATATATATAGTGGTGCCTCGACTTACGAGTTAAGGGCCTGTTCACATAGGAGTCCGTTGCGTTGCGTTAAGGAAAAGATGACGTTGAGACGAAAATAAACCAATCATAGGCCTTCAAACGATTAGCAATGAAATTTTTAACACCTATGATTGGTTTAGTTTCGTCTCAATGTCATCTTCCCCTTAACGCTACTAAACGGACTCCTATGTGAACAGGCCCTAATTCGTTTCATGACGGAGCTCGCAACTCGAAATACTCGTATCTCGAATCAATTTTCCCTATTGAAATGAATGGAATAGCCATTAATTTGTTCCGGGCTCCCCCAAAACACCGCAATTTTTTGTTACATGTTTTTAAATAATAGAAATGTGCTTATAAATGATGAACATTGTATAAAAACGCAATACAATAGAATGTACTGCAATAAACTTGTATTATTAAGTGTAATGTACAACATTTACCTTGCAGATCAGACTTGAAGATGCTGATGTAAGAGGAGGAGAAAGGCTGAACTGAATAATTAAATCTTAATCTTTGATTCTTAACCAAGGTCATCCCATCCCCTAGACCCCATTGAGGTTCTAGTGTGGGGGAGGGAACTGAAGCTATTTCTCTGTGAGAGAGGTTGGACGCTGTTCGGTTTCGGATGGCGACTCAAGTGTGGGCAGAGCAAGCTGCCCGGGTGATAATTCTTGAGTGTTAATCTCTCTGTTTAAGACTGGATAGTAGTCTTAGAATAATATTATACAATTGTATAATAATTGTACATAAAGGTTGTAAATATTATATGTTTCTCGGGTTCTCATTTGATGAGCACGTAACATGGCGTTCGCTGCGCAAACTAGCGATGGGGTATCTGAAGCTTGCTCGTAACCCGAATTATAGCTCGTAACTCGAAGCAAAAAATCTGCCAAGAGAATGCTCGTATCTCGAAAAACTCGCAAGTCGAGACACTCGTAAGTCGAGGTACCACTGTATATATATATATATATATATATATATATATATATATATATATATATATATATATATATATGTGTGTGTGTGTGTGTGTGTGTGTGTGTGTGTGTGTGTATACGCCATCGGAGTGAGGCGGCCATCTTGGAGACCTTTGGAGAACAAAACTAAGAAACCCTATGGAGATTAACATGACCACTATTTTGCGGAGACTTTTATTCAAAATCTATTCATACTTGGCTGAATTCCTATTATGTAAACCTTTAAATATTGAAGATCTATGAATTTTGAAAAGATTACGCCTGGAAATACCGTTTTTAACGAGAAAAACAATAAATATTATTCAGTTTCGAATGTTGCTATGCCAAAATCTGCCAAGAAGGCGATATCCGTATTCAAATAGAATATTATGATAACCTTTGTATGGTAACCTTGTATATCAAAACTGTACGAAAAAGATGCCAAATCATTTTGGATCGTTAGAAATGTTTATTTTCTTGTGAGAGTGACGAGTTGTGTGCCTACGTAAGATATTGGTACTTTTTTTGTGCGAAAATTTCAACTTAATAAAACGGAAGGATTAAGATGCAATTAAGCCTTCTCAATTATAGACGTTCTATTACGATTTGTCTGGATTAATACATGCTTGTGTTCATGCATCAATGAAAAATTAAAACTTGCTATATTGTGTTTAATTTTGTTGTTGATTCTTTTTTCTCAAATCTTGGTTTGTATTTTTAAAAACTCAACATGCTCTGCTAGAGATCAGTAAGTATTTAAAGATATTTATAAATTTCACTGTTTTGATTTGAAGCATTTTAAATTCTCCCACTCGCGATAACTTTCGAAGAACTTTCCTGAAGGTTTTCGAAATCAATAAATAATCATCGTTTAATTAAGTGCGAAATGTGACGTTTATATACTGTAGGTCATAGTTAAAAAAATTAAAATGCTTTATTGCATAAAACGAAATTGTTTGTTATTATTAACTGCAGTGGCGCACCCAGGGGGGGGCCCAGGGGGCCCTGGCCCCCCCCAAAGAAGTAGAAATATTGATTTTGCATTATAAATATTTTTATTCGTTCATCTCGGCCCCCCCCCCATGCAATATAAATATTTTTATCCATTCATCTCGGCCCCCCCCCAAGAAAAAATCCTGGGTGCGCCACTGATTAACTGCTTATGCAACTTGTCTCAATTCTTGAGATAAACTTTAGAAAATGTAAATTCCTTCATACACAAATTAAGTTCCTTGGCCATATTATTCAAAACGGACAGTTATTCCCCTCCCCTCTGAAAACAGCCGCCGTTCTAAATTATCCGGAACCAAAAAATCAAAAAGACGTCCAATGTTTCCTTGGTTTGGCTGGTTATTTCCGTAAATTTATCCAAAACTTTTCAGTTATCGCTAATCCTCTATCTAACCTTCTAAAAAATCTACTATTTTCCATTTTGATGTAAACGAGAAAAATGCTTTTTTATCAATTGAAGCAATGTTTGGCTAATAAACCCGTTCTTAATATTTATAATCAGAAAAGCGAAACTAAATTACATACTGTCGCTTCTATCCATGGTTTTGGATGAATTCTTCTTCAGAAGTCCACTGATGATAACTGCTTTCACCCTGTATATTTTGCAAGCAAATCTACATCCGACGCTGAGAAAAATTACTCAAGTTATGAACTCGAGATGTTAGCTGTAATTCATGGATTAAAAAATTTTAGAGTGTATCTACTTGGTCAACAATTTACTATAGTAACAGACTGTAACGCCTTCAAACTTTCTATGAGCAAGCGCGATCTCAGTGCTAAAATTGCTCGATGGGCTCTATTATTAGAAGATTACAATTATACAATTCAACATCGAACTGGAGCGAAGATGGCTCATGTTGATGCCCTATGCCGCTATCCGACGATGCTCATTACCGCCGATTCACTGACTTTCGAAATACAAAATGCTCAGTCACACGACCCTAACATTCAAGCAATTAAAGAAATTCTTAAGACTAAACAGTATAACGATTATTTTATCAAAGCAAATGTTCTCTACAAGTTAGTTGACGGTTACGAAGTTCTAGTCGTTCCAGACTCAATGCAGGACGGCATTATCAGAGACGCACACGAGAATGGACAATTTGCTACTAAGAAAATTGAGGAGCAACTCAAACAACAGTTTTACATACCTAATTTAAAAGATAAAATTGCCAGGTGTATTGCCAACTGTGTTCCATGCATCTTGACGAACCGCAAGTGTGGTAAAGAAGAAGGACTCCTACACCCTTTACCAAAAGAGGACACCCCACTCCATACATATCATGTCGATCACTTAGGTCCTCTCGCTACTACTTCTAAACGATACAAATATATATTCGCCGTTATCGATAGTTTCACCAAATTTGTATGGCTTTACCCGACGAAATCAACTGACGCTGCAGAAGTACTCTCTAAATTAGAAATACAGAAACAAGTGTTTGGAAATCCCGTCTGTATTATTTCCGATCGAGGATCTGCTTTTTTATCTAATGCCTTTAAAGACTTTTGCGACCATGAGAACATCCAACATTTGACTATAACCACTGGTCTTCCTCGCGCAAATGGACAGGTTGAACGTCTCAATTCTATAATCATTTCTGTTTTATCCAAATTGTCCATCCAAGATCCTACGAAGTGGTATACTCATGTTGCTGACGTCCAGCAAATTATTAACTCAACTTTCCAACGCAGCATTAAGACGACTCCTTTTGAACTGCTTTTCGGTACAAAAATGCATGTCCGCAACAATCTCCAAATCACAGACCTGTTGAATGCCGAAATACAAACTGAATTTATAAGTTCACGCGAAGACCTCCGCAAAGACGCCAAACAACAGATTTTAAGAGCGCGAGACGAAAACCGTAAAACCTACAATCTACGACGAAAGTTACCTCCGAAGTTCAAGTTGCACGATCTTGTCGCCATAAAACGCACCCAATTCGGACCTCGTTTAAAACTCCATCCAAAGTTCCTCGGACCCTACAAGATCATCAAACTTAAGCCCAACGACACCTACGATGTTCAAAAGTGTGGACATTTCGACGGACCCATGCATAATAGTACATGCATCGAGTTCATGAAACCGTGGACTCATAACTTTGCATAACATACTTTAACTTTTGAACTATATTTTCATTATTTTTTTTCTTTTTCAGGAATACTTCATTAGCCAGGATTGTTTTGCTGTTTAGATGTTACTACAATTAGTGTTCTATTTTTCATTTTCTTTTCCAGCTCATTTTGCTAGTATTAAAACCTATGTGTATTTCTTATAACTTTTATACTTTTTTTTCATTTCGTCATAATAAATTGTCACCTGTATTTGTTTGTGCCCTTACCAGCATCTGGGGACAGATGCTTTTTGTCGAATGGCCGAAGTGGGATGCCATCCATACAGCCCCATGCATGGCACTCTTACATGGAGTGCGCCCCTGTAAGCCCCGGCGAGCGCCACCTAGCGGGCGAAGAACAGAAGAGATAGACGATGTTTTGCTTCCGACGAGCGCGCACGTGTCTGTGCGCGTTGCTTGTTTTTCCTCCTTTTAGACGTTAGTTCCCCCTGTAAATAATGTCCCTCTTTAAATAAATGTTACATATGTTAACACTGTTTGTTATTATTCCCCCCAAAACCCCATATATATATATATATATATATATATATATATATATATATATATATATATATATATATATATATATATATATATATATATGTCGCGATTTGGACGAATTACAGATATCAATTCATTTAATTTAACACGTTTATTAATTCCATTAACTGCAACATAACCATGCTGGTTTAGAGAACAGCATGTACCACCAACACACACCAAGTTTCTAGTAGTACCGAGCAAATCTGAAATCACTCTTCTCCTTCGTCGTTGCCTACCCAGGACAGCAAACGTGTCCAGCAGGTCATTCGGCGAGAACCGGTCCCCCAACAAACTCCTGACTCTGATTCGTCGGGGGTCGTACTCAAAGTAAGGGACGAGTCATTGCAAATAATGATTACTGGATCTATTTCTTACTTACACACACATACACACACACACACATATATATATCTATATATATAAAAGAGCTTGTCTGTTTGTTTGTCCACTATAGAATCATAGACTGTTTCACCCACGGGGACCAAATTCGGCACAGTTAATGTTTAGGACCCGAGAAACTTAAATCAGCAAAAACGAAGTTTGGGGCTCAATTAGTTTTTTTAAAATTAATTATTCAATGATTTTTTGTGCCCGTAAGAGGTGCGAGACCCCCTGTGGATACAGACGTTCAGTGAAATCTGAAACTCTCTCTCTTCCCCCGCGCGGGAGAAGAGGGGTGCGCGGGTGTGAGAGCTTCATGGTAATAAACTTTCATGGCCTTGCCTAACTGACTGACTAACTGACAGATAACGCTCAGTCCAAACCGTTGGACATAAAGAGCTGAAATTTTGCATGGGGATTCTTCTATAGTGGAGTTTATACTGGAGGGGTGAACTGAGAAAGATTTTTGAAAAATTCTTCTTCGATTTTTTAAAATTAAATTTTTAAGCTTTTTTTCTAATTTTTTAAAGTTTGCATTTAAAATGATAATCCGAGGGTTATAAAATTTATATCACGAGAAAGATCATAAAAATTCCTTTAAAACGAAATCTTTTTCGAATCGTTACCTCCCTTTTCTGATTTTTGGTGAATTTTTAAAGATTAATTTTTAGAATTTAATTTATGAAATGCTGATCCGGTGGTTTCTTTTCTTTTTGTGATACTTTAAATTAATTTTGCGTTACGTGCATAACAACGAAATAAATTGACAAAAAAAATATTAAAATACGGTAAAAGATAAAATTTAACCACTAGACTAACTGAGATGAGAGTTTTTTGAAGGATGCAGTTCAAATTAGTATGTTTTAACACAACTTTCCCGGCTCTGCTTTTTGTCCTTTGTTACTTGCAGTTTTTCTCGTCGCTTGAACCGATTTACAATTTGCTTTTTCAACGGTTTTTGGCCTTAGGAAAATTAAAAACCGATACGGCTTTTGGCCTGTCGACAATAAAAAACCGAATCACCAAAGTAAGAAAAATAGGCTTCATGTGAAATCGCGCCTTACTTTGAATAAATAAAAGGGGCATCTTTCACTTTACCTCTTGGGTGATGTGGAAAAAAGTGCGTCTCTTGGGTGATGTGGAACAAACTGAGCTTTTAAGGGAAAAATAAATAATAAAGGCAAATGTAAATTATAAAACTTATTTCTAATTAAACAGTGGATCAAACAAATCTAATTAAACATTAAACTTATTCAATCCAAACGTGCGAATCATGCAACACTGTGTTATTAATTCTCAATAAAATCAGACGTATAATCAGACGAAGGTCAGCAGGCTCAAAGTTTCTTTCTTTCTTATTGTCTGTATATC
This sequence comes from Dolomedes plantarius, assembly GCA_907164885.2. Classification (NCBI taxonomy): domain Eukaryota; kingdom Metazoa; phylum Arthropoda; class Arachnida; order Araneae; family Dolomedidae; genus Dolomedes; species Dolomedes plantarius. The sequence continues at coordinate 159,172,382 of OU015494.1, read as the reverse complement.
ATTTCAGAAGAAACGCGCTAAGCGCATTCTGTCTGGCCATATGAACATGAAGAGGGGGGGGGGGGTTGCAGCACAGTATTTTTTTGATGGAATGCATCAAAATTTTTATATCTATATATCCACCCGGGCATCGCCGGGCAATAATGCTAGTATATATATATATATATATATATATATATATATATATATATGTGTGTGTGTGTGTGTGTGTATGTATGTGTGTGTAAGTAACATTCCCCATATCACGGATTCTGGAACACCGGACACATTGCAGTCACACGAGAAGGAATGTTACATGGTATTATATCACTTTAACGTACAAATGGCCAGAGTGGAGAACACAAATAAAACTCGAAGAAAACATAGTCCATACATTAAACAGCTGAATTTCTTTATTGAATGGATGAATACTTCACGAGGGTGACATAGACTTAAGGATGACACAAAACTCGCAGACGACACATATGTTGAATTTTGGAGAATAGGCGCGCGACAAAACAAACGCAGGAAGGACGCTACATATCAAGCACAAAGGCAGAGAGGAAAGGCCCTAGCAAAAACCTTGCTGTGGCCTTAATAAACTGCACGAGGTCATTGTCACATGACCCTTTCACTCTGCACCTATTGGACAGAGGCCCCTAACCCAGCTCTCTAGGTTGAGTACCGTGGCCTGTTATATAAGTTTTGTCCCCCTCGAGACTGGGGGTTTAGGGATGATATATCAATTGCCTACTATTGCTTTTAGGTCACTCACAATAAAGCGAAAAATGAAAACGAAATTAGTTTGCTTACACTCAAGTAATTTTAAAGGAAAATGAAAAGAATTTGGAATATTGAAAAGGTTTTTTGTTTTGTATGTTATATATATATTCTTCTAATGCGGCTGACACTTTTCTCTACGACATTGGTCTATCAACACCACGAAGTCTTTCTGGCTACTTATGGGAGCACCCTTTAGGTGAGCCAGCATTGCTCTCTAGGAGGGGATAACACGGTAACCCGTCGTTAAGCCTCGTTAACGTCCAAACCTTACTCGGGATTGGAACCCAATTGACGACGTTAACCACTATATCACGAGGGCGCCAATTTAATTATTTGTTGGGTTGAAATATCTTGAATTAGATGCTCGAACTTAGAATAATAAAATATAAGGAGAATACCTAAGATTACCTTCATAGTGTATACTAGTTAGCCGCTGAGTGCTAATCGTCTCATCGTACAAGCCAAGACCGTTAACAGATCCCTCAATGAAAACCATTAAGGTGAAAGAAGGATGTACGACATCGTGTTTTAAATGTATCTCATATTTGGTTACCGCTACTAGATGGCCAGTGCGACGTATACTCCCGACGCTATGAAACCGAAACCGTACAATTGTATGTATTTTTTTTTTTTTTTTAAGTTGAAACAAGTTATTTTTCCGAGTGTATATTTAATATCAATGAGTCTCTTATTTTAAATAATTACTTTACAATGCACCTATCAGCAAACTGTATTCACTTTAGAGGAAGCAGAGTAAATTTTAACTTTTGTCACGACCAAATATAATGTCTTATTACTGTGTAATGCAGGGAAATAAAAAATAACAATATATTCTGTAACCTTAAACAGTTAAAAATAAAATTCCTGCTGCTTTTTCTTGAGAATAAGCAATATCTTACTACTAATGATGAATTTTTTTAAAATGAATTAATAATTTGCTGAATTCGTACGTAGCATAGATTTTGTCCGAAATATAATTGAACCACACATCTTTCAGGAGAGCTAATTTCAGTACTTCTAGGAGGGCGGGATTTAAGTTTTGGTGACGTCAATAACGCAAATTCCATATAGGTCACGATTATCGAAAAAGGCGGGATCAGAAGAAGGGGCGTTAATACACAGGAGCGTGAATCTGAAATCCAAATTTCTGCGGCCTTCAGATGTCATCGGAATTCTGACGCGGTTGTTTTAATAGTTGGTGAGTTTCGCTGTTTTGTTACGTGGTTATTAATGTTCCCTCTGCTAGGAAGTGTAGTGGTAAGTACCTGCTATGAGTGCAGGAGTCGAGGTGATCGTGAACTCTTGGATTATATCAAGCACAGATTTTAATGTTATTTATATGTAATGGGATTGTTACAGTTCATAATTTATTTTTTGCCCGCGTAATAATTTTTTTTTTCTGTTTTAAGTAAACCTGCATAAATTTTAGTTTTCTTATTGTGATAAGACTCATTCATGAATTTAATGGAGAAATTTCGTCGATTCTGAGTTGTATAAATTTGATTAGATCTTGTGATTACTTGTACAATGTAGTTCCTGATACTATGTGTTTGTGATTTTCTTTTGTTTTTGGGCTGGTAGAAATATAATATTACTGAAATTTTCGGTATTTACCCCAATGAATGTCAACAGTTACCGTTTATTAGCTACGGTATATCATGTTACCATCACGCTAATATATATATTATAAAACATAACGTTAAATACTCTAATCGTTGCTTACGGGAGAATTCTGATATTGGTACGAGAAATTAATGTTACCATATTATGTTTTCAGTGTAAATGAACTTAAGCTACTTTATAAAAAGTTTATGGTTTATATTGCTCTCTTTCAAAGTTTGGTTTTATGGGACGCGTAAAATGTAGCAGTCCTTGGTTGACTTATAACTGATATATTTTTTTCTACCCTTTGATTTAAACTGATTTCTATACATCACATCATGCCCAACATTATATTGTGATACATGGGTGGATCTCTGTCTGTAATGAGAAATAAATCCATATGAGTATTTGAAATTAATCCATTCTCGTTGTAGCAATATCACTTGTTATTTTTAAAAAAGTTCAAGGAGAAATATCGCACTAGTCTACTTTATCACATATGTATGGCTTCTAGATACTTTATTTCTCTTTGCTATAAATGGTTTTACACTTCCATATCTTATTTTGTCATCTAGAATATAAGATTTTAGTTGGTTATTTGAATTGCAGAACAAACACAAACTATGTGCTCACTTGGAAACAAGCTCTTTAGATAGAAGGAATGTGTTGTGTGTATTTGAGATTGATTTGAAGACTATTAGATGTAGTATTGCCTTACCAATGCATATGAAACTTGATTTTACTCTTAGTTATTTGACTAAAGATTTTACAAAATTAAAATATACTTAGCACTTTAAAGGAAATAATTTAAATATCTTCACTGTTGGAAGCATTATGCAGTACTTATTCTGTTTGTTATGTTTTAGTAATAGTTTTGAATTGTGGCCATCACATATTTTCTTATAATTAAAATACAAATAGTAAAAAATGTAAGATTCATTTATAATTTATATTTATTATTTATATCACTATTATATAATGTAGTTTTATTTGTAATTTGTTATTTATTTATGTCTACAGAATCTAGTTTCATATAGCTGCTTGAAGAGCTGATTGTTATGTTTTATATTAAAATATTCAGTTACTAACAGATTGTGTCTTGAAGCTTTGTTTAAATAACTCTTTCCAAAGTATCATGATTATGAAAATTAAGGTTTTTTTAAATTCTTTCTTCACTGAATGTATTATTTAATTATTAACCGATAAAGCTGATTATGTCCTTTTTGTTCTATTTATGACCAGGATATAACCGTTCATGATAATAAAATATTGTTTTTTTTTTTTAATTGTAGAATATTAGATCCTTAGAAATTTCTTTAAAATCCAATAAATCTAACATGGTAAAATGTTGGTATATCAATCAAAAGTATTAGGAAAGTTTCATTTTAAAACTGAGATAGAATGCAAACAACAAACTATTATTTTTATTTAATTCATGATGAGAACATATGATTCAAAGTTTCTAGATTACTTCTGTCATTTAAACCTGTAAAATTAAATTTTCATTAATTAAAGTTTTACAGGATGTTCTCTGAGAGATGAAATAAATTTTGTAAACTATTAAAAAGTTCTTTAAAATTTCCTTCTAGGTCTTAAAAAGAATTAATGTTGAACTATTGTTATATTTTTGTGCTCCTTTGAAAGTTTTAATAATTAAAGGTTTAGTTGATTTTTTGAAATGCAAATTTCATCTGAAATGGGAACAAGAGCAAATAATTGCAAATATAATACGCTAGCTTGTTTCTTTTCAGAAATACGACGGATGACATTTTATTCTCCTTTATTTACTTGTGGCAGTTATATTTCTCTTTAGACTATAAGGGTTGTTACCTTGGTTTTAAAAATTGCAAATAACTTATAGAATTCCTTTCCCTTTATTTTCTTCCCACATGAGTATTTTCTGAAATCCTCAAGACTCTTAACGAGGTGTACATATGTATAGGAATGCCATATTTACTCTTTTTTCCTGCAGCAAAATCTTTTGTCAAGTCAATCTCTGAGCCATGGGGCAAACATTCAATAATGCATAGAGTATATACGATAAAGATGAGTTCATAATTTGATTCCTCTACTGAGGTGATCAGTTTTGCCTGATTGTTTGTGAGTTAGACAGGATAACATTGTCTTCTATGAGGAATAATAATAGTAATAATAGCATTGTTTTATGCTGTTTACTATTTTGATACACTATTGGGAAGCCTTGATCATTTGAAAATGTTCTTTATATTTTGTTTGTTTTTTGATAAGTGACCATGCTCTCTCTATCTGCATATGCCTAAGAGAATAGTATATCTATAAATTGTAATATATTCTCTAAAATAAACTGAAATTTTAATGTATACAAGATAGACTCTTTAGTGTTATGAATCAATCTATGAAAAGGAAGGAAAGAGTTGATGTTTTCCATGAGTTTAGTAAATTTAAAAGTGTGAACTAATTTGGGCAGTATGTAATGTTTATTAATATTAGAAATTATCAATTCTTATCTTTACTATATAGGTCTGTAATGCTCGATAAGGTATAATGAAAGCAAAACCTGATTCTTATGGTGTTACAATCTATTTGTGTTTGCTGGCTTTGGCATTGGTGTTAAGGTATACATAATTTGAATTAATTTATCTTTTAACTGTTTGTATTATAATATTGCTGAGATATTTTTTTATGAAATTTAATGCAATAAATTTAATTGTGAATTATAACCATGTAAATGATTAATGTAAAGATTACAAACAAATGAACCCTCAGGAAGTAAACCTCCAACATAGTTTTTGAAATTTATTTGTCCTCAAAATTTGGATTAAATCAATTTTACTCATTTTAGTGTATATCTTTTTCCCTTTATGTGAAATGTACTTTTATCATTACTGTATAGATATAGGAAGGCCAGCAACTCAGAATTAATATCCTTTACACACATATTGTAATCCATCAAAACATGGAAATTCAAACACAGTTTATGGTTTAAAGCTATCTTAGGAAGTGATTTTGTTTTTTGCAGCTGGCATAGATAGCATACATATTGTATTTTTCATTTGATGTCTGAAAATATTTTTGCAAAAATTTTGTAACTCATTATCTCATGTTTTGAGAAGGTGATAAAATGCTAATTTTTCATAATCTACAAAATACAGTAGTTTTTAGATAATTAAGAAAAAATAATTTAAAAACAAAGCTTTAACATCTTAAAATTAATTGTTATAGCAAATATGAATGTTAATGCATTTTGACTTGGTTTTTGTCTAATGTTTATTAATAGTAAATTTTCATTATTTTGGAATCATCAGTTTCACCAGGCACAAAGTGCTAATGGGCCCAATTTTGATGTTGTTACATTAAACCATAAAATAAACAAATAAATTACATAAACTTTTTAAAGTTTTTTTTCTTCTGATACAAATTACAAAGAAAGGATTTTTGAAAGGAAGTATATTTTAATGAATTTTTCCTCTTTTAAAGATCTATTATTTAAAAAGTGTGCACTAATGGGCTTTGTGTTATCTCCTTAACTGATTCCACAAATTGATTGATTTATAACAATTAAGCAAAGTATGAAATTCTTATAACATTATCAAAATACATTGACGACTGCTAACTCTAGAGAATTTAAAAAAGTCTTCCAAAATAAGGCAAGATCTCTCCAATTTTAAAGATAGGAAAGGTTCGGATGGTGCATGAGAATCTTATTTTCAGTCTTTGATTTAGGATCTTCCTATGTAAGTCTTAAAAATACTTTGAAATCATCAATCTGTATAGTACCTGAAAATCCCTTATTTAATTTTTTCCCATTATTTAACTTGTGATTCTGTTTTTGGTGTGGAGTACACTTTTTTGTTTATGTAAACAAAAACTGCTAAAGGATTAAAAAAATGAACATGTTCATTATGAATAACAGAAAAAAAAATCTCGTACAAATTTAGGCGAAGAGGCCTTTATTTTTATTATAATTAGCTTCTTACAAAATATTCTTTGTTACTTTCCTTCACATATTTGTTTCCTTTTAGGCCTGTTGTTTCATAGTAGCCCTCTGAGTTATAGAGTGATATGTTTCATATCAAAAAACCAGTTGACTGGGAAGTATTCAGTAATCCTCCAAGACATCCAGTGCAATATTATTCCATTCTGAAGAAAAAGAGTATGTGCAATATTCATTCTCTCCATCATTTTATTTTATTTTATATTTTCAAAGCAGTTTCATTTATAATTATTCCTGCTTATTTTAAGTTTGATTTCCATATAATTATCCAAGATCTCCAGCTCTGAAAGATAAACTTAATTTTTAATAACTTTGACATTTCATACTTTAGATCATTATATTGTATGTATGAATTTTGCAGCTAGAAATTTTAAGCTATTGTTATCTATATATATAAAACAGTTCCGTAACTGACTCACTGACATACAATGCACAGACCAAACCGCCGGACCTAAAGGGCTGAAATTTTGCATGGCGATTTTTCTTATGGTGTAGGGGTGCACTAAGAAAGATTTTTGAAAAATTCTTCTTAGATTTTTTTAAAATTAAATTTTTAAGCTGTTTTTGTAACTTTTTTTAAGTTTGCATTTAAAATAATTATTTGAGGGTTATAAAATTTATATCACAAGAAAGATCATAAAAATTTCTTTCAAATGAATTCTTTTTCGAATCTTTACCTCGATTTTCTGAATTTTGGTGAATTTTTAAAGATTAATTTTTAGAATTTAATTTATTAAATGCTGATCACGTGATTTCTTTTTCTGGTACTTTAAATAAATTTATCGTCACGTGCATATCAACTAAATAGACAAAAAAATAGTTTATTTTCTTGCTAATGCGGCAGATGATTGGACTTTATTTTGTCTATAAAAATATCCCTTACGATTTTTTTATAAATATATATATTTTTTCTACATCAATTGTATACATTGATCGTCACATTTATTATAAATATATATATTTATTTTTTTGGCATTAATTGCATACATTGACCATTGTATTTAATTTGAATGTACTCCATAGTGAAGTGCAGGTTTTCAGCTAGTTAAGAATATAATTTCCTGTATTACATAGGAAGCCATAATTGATAATGTTTGCATACTTTACCTTTTTATTAAAATCTGACTTAAAGATCATTTAACAGGTTGTTTTATGAAACGACCACTAAGGTCTTATCACTAAGCGAATGAATATAAGTAGTCTTCGTCATCTGAGTTTCTTGATAAAAAAAATCATAATTTGCTTAATTTCTGGAATGAAAGTCAGTGTTATGTTCAATATGCATTGAGAGCCTTGGCTACTGGTTTTTATTGAAATATTGTCCAACATGAGAGAAAGTCTCAAATATAGTTTGAAAAATTAATAACTACTTAATTTATTTTGTTGTCATTCTTTGGTTAGCATAATGAATATTGACTGGGGCCTTAGTTTCCCATAACTATACCCTATCTTTTCTTCAGCTGTAGTGCATTTATTCAAGTTTCTGTCATCAATAAATTAAAATAATCACATTTCTAACACCAATCTCATTTTATGTTTTGAAATCCCTGTGTTTAGAAAATCCTGTTATGTTTATATTTTCCAGGTTGTTTCATCAGTTAACACTTCTATAACTTAATTTTAGTAAGAAATTTTTCCTTTGAAGAATGAAAAAAACTATGATAATGATACAGTTTTGAATGGTATTGATTTTTGGCTATGATTGTTAGTGGTTTAACCAGGTCATGTTTTTGGGGGTTGTTCACTTTCTTGAAAGAGTGTTTCTTGGGGAAGGGGGGAGGTGAGGGAAGTTTACCCTAGATTATCTCTTTCTGCAAATTAAAGGTTCCTAGAGGATTTTTAAAAAAAATATTTTTTTTTTATATTTAAATATTGCTGAACCTTCCATGGTTATGATGCTGTGTCTTGTAGATCAAATTAGAAACAGTTAAGTGTTAAGTATAATATTTTGTTTGGTCTGATTTTGTAACTTTACATAGTCATGTGTAGTTATAAATAGTTCATTTTGACATGCATAAAATCATATATAATTGATATTGATTGATGTGGCCTGCCCAGAAGAGGGAATTTGGTTGTTTCTTGTCTAATGAAATTATATGCACATCATCATATGATACTGTGTTTTTTCGAAAATAAGACCTAATTGGAAAATAAGCCCTAGCACGATTTTTCAGGATACTACTAATATAAGCCCTACCCCAAAAATAAGCCCCAGTTAAGATCGTAGGGTTTCGGTTTTAACCAAAACTGAAAATCGTGGTTTTGAACTCCAATAACCGAAACTGAAAACTGTTGAAAATTAGTTTGGTTATTTGGTTTTTTTGGATAACTTTTTTTTTTAGAGGAAATCTCTAAAAGTTTATAAAAGAAAGCATTAAAGATCAAACTAAAGCTCGTGCTTTGCGTTTTGTTTATACAAATTTTTGCTTTTCCTGGAATTTCAAATTTTGCTTACTTAAGTATATTTGTCATTTCTCTATGCCTTTAATATGAAATTAAATAATAAAATTCATGTGTAAATCAAAGAAATAAAGTATTGAATGTTCACATCCCAAGATATCCAGATATATAGCCATAGCATATAGATGTATATCTATAATAGTATATGTTAAAATATAGATGCATAGAAATTATGTATTGCATACATTTCTTAACATATTAATACAAAAAAACAATGCCTTTCAAGTACAAGATAATTGGAACAATAGCAACTAAAATGAATTTCATAATTCTACAGTAAAAAGTAATATCATGCAACAATACGTGAAAAAAAAACATAATCATGAACTTGAATTGATCTTAGACTGCAAAACACGTGGGAATCCGATTAAACCCATGATTGAGAGAGTTTTACTGTTGAAACTATTGCTTTTTTATTAGGTTCATCTGATTTGTTAGCTGAAATGGATTTCAAGAGTTTTTGTACATAAATATATCAATAAAGGTATATTGTTGTAAATAAATAAATGTAAATTGTTGTGCTTAAAAAAATAAGACATCCTCTGAAAATAAGCCCTAATGCATCTTTTAGAGCAAAATTTAATATGACCTGGTTTTATTTTTGGGGAAACACAGTACAGTCTAGAAAAGGACTCTCCACATTTATCCATGAAGAAAGTTAATAGACAAATTTTTATTGGATATTCAGAAATGGATTTCCTAAATTTGATTAATTATAGAAGTAATAGATGGTGCTGCATTCTTCAAATGTCAATTGGTTATATTCACATTTCAGTGGATATTCCAACATTTTCTTTAACATTGTTTTAGGTGATTGAAACATGAATAATTTTCTTTAAAACTGCCCATCCACTGGAGGAAAAATCTTCTTTGTTCTAGAACTTGATTTATTTTAATGCAGTTCTTTAGCTAGATTAAATTTATGTCTGGGGCTCCTTGTTTTTGCCAGAATGTAATTCAGTCCTGCTGAAAATTACTAGAACGTTTAAAATCTCCTCTAATTTTCTACAAAATTATTCCCATTTCAATTACCCTGAACAAAATAATTCTCAGTGTAGTGTGTCCCATTTCAATCATGTTTAAAGACTTTCTGCTTCATCTGTAATTTGAAAATTAAATCAAAGCTACGGAATCTATTTTTGATGATCATATACTTTCTTTTGTAATCAATGAGTTTAAAAAAAATATATATTTAACCTCAAAGCTGGGTGATCATTTTCCAAATCCCCATGTATTATTTCTCTTACTCAAGTATTTAGTATTAACTTATTCTTTAATATTTGCAAGTCCCTTATTGATTGCTGTGAAGAATAATATAACTTATTATGTTGACATGTTTTCTTTCATTTCTGTTTTAGGAGAGTTTTCTCAACTTATTAGACAGTATGAGTCACAAGTATGTATTTAAGTTTGGTGTATTGATATTCCTTAATCTTAATTGGTGTTGAATATACAATTAAAATATACTATAACTAATTGTCGTGTTAAAATGGTTATCTTGTAAAGAATTCTGAAGGAGCTAGATCACCATTTCTTTAATTAGCATCGTATCGTATTGATATTCTTTTGAAGTGATGTGTATGCCTCGTCCATTTTCCTACTTGAAAGTTTGTGAAGGTGCTGTGCTGAAACCTGTATATCCCAGTAGCTGGGTTCAAATAAATGGCCTTACCGAACAAAAGATCAGGTATTAGATATTTTTTTTTTTCCCTACTAGTATATCTTTAGTCCTGTAGTGAAAAACCAAGTTTTTCAATTCGAAAGACCTCGGTGGAATTTTCTGTGGCCTAAAAACAACGAAATTTTTTGACTTATTTTGGTTTTTTCAAATATCTCGGCAGTGGTTGGTTCTAGAGCTTAGATACCAGTTATAATCTTAAAAAAGACAAAATTTTGAACAAATCTTACATTTACATCTTTTTTCTAAACCCAATAACAAACGAGCTACAGCATCAGGAAAATGGCATATTTTATTCAACTTGTCAAGAAAGATGCAAAACTTACTTTTTTAACACTCCGTACGTTTATTGTTCTTGTTTTTTACCTGTCGGAATTGGGTTCGGTCCGAAGCATTGGGGCAGGATTCTATTTTTAGAATCCTCCCCCAGCATGGGGAATTTTTTATTTAGATTGTATTGGTCTTTACATGTCTTTACTTTTCTCATGATTTGTTTTTCTCTGGATTGGTTCAAACTAATCGCGTCATTCTTGGCATGGTCTTTTGCTTGGTACAGTGTTATAACATGTTTATTCTATTTTAATGATAGTTAAGTGATTTTTAGTAGTTAATTATAGTTTAATTTAATAGTTTGTCGCTCCTTAGTTTTTCATTTTCGTTTGTTGTGAAATATGAACAAACCAAAAGTTGAAGTTTGTTTTATTTGTGATTTGAACTTCAGTGAAGGTGATACTATAGTAGTGAAAAAGAATGGAGTAAAGACTCTTAAAAATGTAGTCTTAAACGTAAAAACCCTTGTCAAAGTTTTTTGAAAAGTTTAGAACAAGTGACAGTACACAGAGCTTGCCAGACAAGCTACATTAATGAGAAAATGATCGATGCAGCTCTTCGTCGTCAAGACCATAGTAGTAATCAACAAGCTGGCGTGTCTTCATCAACTCGAGGACAAACGGGTCATTTCGATTTTAGAAAACAATGTTTTTTGTGTGGAGAGGTAAATGAAGATTTTTTGTCAAAACAACATAAGTTGCCTCCGGAAAAATGAAACTTGATTCATAAAGTTACCACAAAAACATCAATTAAAGATTCAGTTATGAAAGCTGCAGAGATTCGCAATGATGAATGGGCCAGAAAAATACAGGATCGAATCAGGAATGAAGATGATTTGCATGCTGTGGATGCCTGGTACCATAATTTTTGCTACAGAAAGCTTTACCAAAAATCTGAAAGTGGATCAAAAAGAGGTTATCGTCATTTTTCAGATGTTGACTATGCTATGGAGAAAATTTATAATTATTTAGAAGAAAATACTGAAGAGTACCAATTTACTTTTGAGGAGTTGATGAACATAGTAAATGAAGTTCCGGATAAGAGAACCATGAAATCGCGACTCGAAAAAATGTATGGAGAAGACATTTTAATTGCTGAAACAGCCAACAAAAAGACAGTGATTTGTTTTAAACACGTTGGACATAAGATTCTCAATGAAAACTCGTATGTCAACAGGAAGACAGACCCTCAGGAAGAACGTCTAAGAGTTGTCAAAGCACCAGCTGAAATTATAGTGGAAGACATAAGATCACAAATATATTGCACTACTGAGTATCCCCCGTCAGATAACTTTTTTTGTGATGCCGTAAGTGTTATTCCTGATTCATTGAAGTTGCTATTTGATTCTATAATTTTGAAACACAAACGAGGATCAATTGACAATTGGAAGAAAAAGTATTGTGTTACCACACGCAGTTGTACATGCAGTGAGACCACGTTCATTCGTGTCTTTAGTGTTGATGGAAGTCGGTGCTTACCTGTACAGAAAGTTTGGTTCGAAGCTCCTTATTAACATTCTGTCTGCACTTGGATTTGCAGCATCATACTCTGAGGTTTCTCTAGTAGAATTATCCCTTGCCCTGCGATCTAAAGAAAGTAAACTACGAGATGACGCTTTCTGTCAATATGTGTTTGACAACACTGATTTTAATATTGACACTCTTGATGGTTCTGGAACATTCCACGCTGTGGGAGATATAATGTGTATCACGTCTTCTGCCTCAGTGTTGCCTGACGAAAATATACAATGCTTAAAAATGTGCTCATCAGCTGAAGTTGTCAAACAGGCAGGAACCATAAACCTCCGAATTTTTCCCAATGCAAAAAAGGGAGGTTTAAAAACAATCATCATTGAGGATTTGCAGAAGCTTTGTCTGGTGTCATACGATTGTGTGCCATCTGCTACAGACTTGATTTGGCAGTATGGAAAATGGTAAAAAAATAAAAGTGTCTCAGGATGGAATGGTTTTATGGCACAAGTGACAGCTAACAGAGAATATGACCGTTCTAAGATTATATGCCTTCCATTAATCAACTCACCTCCATCACACTATGACACAGTGTACACCTCTCTGCTAACTGCATCAGAATATTGTAGAAAATTCAATCAAAAGACGTGTATTGTTACTTTTGACCAACTCCTATATCTCAAAGCTAGGGATATTATTGCAAATGGTTTTCCTGAATTGAACAGTGTTGTTAGGTTTGGAGGTTTTCACCTTCTAATGTCGTTTATGGGCTCAATTGGTGCAATAATGGCTGGTAGTGGTTTGCATGATCTCTTTGCTACAATTTATGCTGAAAATAGTGTGAATAAATTAATTACTGGATATGCATATGCACGGGCTATGCACGCCCATATACTCACAAATGCTGTTTTAGCTTCTCTAGTATGGGACACAGTTAAGCTTACAGAAGATGAACGTTGTGCAATGGAAGATTCTATTACTAGTCTTGATCGATCTGTGATACTGGCTGCCTTCACTACGAGTTTATCACCAAGTACAAACTTGGTTAGGAAATGTAAAAAACCCAGAAGAGTGGGGGTGGGTACGCACTTCTCATGGCTTAAAGCCTATTGCAATGATCAAAGATCCAGCACCCGAGTCTCTACTCCAAGTTCTTTCTTGCTCTTGCAAAAAGGGTTGTACTGGTGCATGTAGTTGTCGAAAAGCAGGGTTAAAATGCTCAAATATGTGTAAGCACTGTAGTGGCCTCACATGTACAAATGTAATTGAACTGCCTCATGATTTAGAGGATGACGATGACGTATCACCAAACATAGAGATGATGTCCACCCCAGATCATCAAAATAGCTAAAAATAATAGGTATGAAGAATGTTATTTAATTTGAAATATTTCAATTTTAGTACAGTTATTGCATCATTTATAATTACATAATAATAATTTATATTTTTTATGTAATTTCTTCTATATATTTCACTTCTGCTAGATTTTCTAATTTATAATAATGTATATAAACGGTTTTTATTAATGTTGAATACTCCAATTTTTGTAATTAATTTCCTATGTATCGACAAATGTGTAGTTTGTGTACATAATTATATAAATATGCACACTATTCAAGTATGTTGGAGTAAATTTATATATGTTGTAGTACACATATTGTGCATTTCTCAAATATGGATATATATATATAGCAATTGTACCAGTTAGTGTGTTAGAGAAGTAAGTTTTGCGTCTTTCTCGACGAGCTGAATAAAATATCCCGTTTTCCTGATGCTGTAGCTCGCTTGTTATTGGATTTAGATAAAACATGTAAATATAAGATTTGTTCAAAATTTTATCTTCTTTAAGATTGTAATTCCAATCTAAGCTCTAGAACCAACTATTGCCGAGATATTTGAAAAAAAGTAAAAAAATTTCGTTGTTTTTAGGCCACAGAAAATTCCGCCGAGGTCTTTCGAATTGAAAAACTTGGTTTTTCACTACTAGACTAAAGATATACAAGTAGGGGAAAAAAATCTAATACCCGATCTTTTGCGCGGTAAGATGTACATAACTACTGGGCTAGTATTAGATATTGAGTAAAAGAATCAGAAAATATTAAAAAATGGGATTTTTTATTAATTTGTTAATTTTTTTATTACTTCAGGATTTAAAATTTTTACTTATAAATATGTTTCAAAAGTTTGGGAAGTAGTTTATATATAAATCATGCAATTTACAGGTTTAAATTATTTCTTATGTCTGGATGTAAAACTTGGCAGTTGTAAGACATGAATAAAAATTTTCTTCTCATGCTTTGTTCTTTATATTAGAAAAATTATCTTCAAAATGAGGGGCACATCCAAATTCTTAGATCCATCCTCACTTTTTCCACTCTAATACTTTATGTAATTATTAAGTACAATATACATATTTTTTATTAATTTTGTTCTTTAGTATTTTTATGCATCATCATGCTCTTATTTTATTGAAGCAAACTAATGCTCTCTGAATAGATGAATTTTAGAAGAATCTTCAGACTCATTGTTTAAATTTATATTATCTTTTTATTTATAACAAACTATTAGATTTACTTTTCTTAAAGACATTTCAGAAAAATCCTTTTACTCTCACAGTCTTAACTCGGCCTAATTAAAAAAAAAAAACTCAGTTACTATTATTGGTTTTTTTTTAAAATTAGGCTAAGAAATTATCACAGAAATTTAAATTCAGAGCTTTCAGATATAAAATTAGCACTTCCTGGTTTGTGTAAACAGAGATCTTTCTAGGATAAGGAAAGGGTACTTTGCTTTACGTAACTGGACGACTGGTTGAACAATGTTTACTCTGTGTAATTGTAGGGCATACTGCAAATAAAAATCTTGCAGGGAAATGAGACCTTGAATGCTTTAGACTCATTGCCATATATGTAATGCCTGTTTTATATGTATTACTAATAGTAAAATTACAAACTCTGCTAACTTTATTCTTTACTGTCTGAAAAGACTCAGGTAGGTCTTAACCTTTGTCATAAATTTACTGGTTGAATAACTAGCATTGTACTGTACTGTCTCATCCTCAAGACAGTTACAAGGGTGCCTGTAACATCTTTAGCTATTTTTAGAATGAAACTAATACTAGGCACATGCGCCAAAATTTGGCCAGATGATGGCCGAATGGCTAGGGCACTGGAATTTGTGGGTTTGAGTCTCACTGTTGGCATGGATGTTTGTAGCCATTCGGAATCAACTTTTAGCAGTCGGTCTCAGTCTAATTAGCCCTCATGTAGCAAAAAGTTGACCCTTAGCTCTCCAAAACCAAAACCAAAAAAATAAGGTGCCAAGATAAGGTAGTGAATGTCTGGGAGAGAAGGGTTAACGGTTGGTCAGGGGATGCTCTCTAGATGAGTAAATTTTTGCTGTCTTTGTACCTATGTATTATTTGTTTAATGGTCACACTATGGTACAGGGTGTCAGTCTTTCAAGCCATAGTCTGAAGCTTCAAATCCTTCAGTAGGCATGGACATTTGTAGCCATATAGAGTCAGTTTTAAGCTGTATGTTTGGCCATTGTGGGGCAAAAGATTACCAAAGTACTCCAGATGAACCAAACCAGTCAGGAATCTATTCTGTGTGTTGCCTTGCTGTTCACTTTATACTGATACTTTGACTTAAAAATTTCAAAATCCCTTTCAACGGAGTTGGTACATTATCATTTTGTCCGTCATCATGGTCCATTTCTCGAAGTCACAGCCATGTGAACCCTCTTTGTAATCTATTCAGGAAAGATTTCATCTAGTACAGTGCCAGCTGTTTAAAAAAATTTCAAGTTTTTTTTACAAAAGGACTTTTATATGACCAAATTTTTTATAAATAGGTAGGCTAGTGGTAAGCCTATACAAAAAAGATTTAAAATGAACTTTGATATATAATTGGAACTGATGTAGTTATTTTTAAGATAGGCTTTGGTTATCTCGTTCAACATTTTTGCTGTTATTTATGATATTTTGAGGAGTGTTTCATTCTAGACATTTCACTTTCAATTTTATCACTTTGTATTTTCATTTTTTTTTTAACTGTTGGTATATTTTTCAGGGCTAAAAAATTTTAAGATCTTTATATGACCAGCTACGCATGCATACAAACACAAAGGCTTAAAAAACTGAAATCTACCTGAAATTTTACATGCCAGAATTTGTACCAGTAGGGGAGCATATGTCGAAAAAATGTGCTCCGTGGCGGTATTAATGAGGGGAACATGGGGAGGTATTTTTTCCTCAGAAACTACCTGTAGATGAATAATTTCCATGGTGTCACTCTTTGGTGTGTGGCGTATAGTAGTAATGACGTCATCAAGATGGCCGCCATGGAATTAAAAAATTCCACTTTATTTCGGTTATTTATCAGCCGATTTTCTTTTGTAATACCTCATATTGAAGAAAAATAAAATGTCTAGATTACAAATGTAGAATCAGAGGTGACGGAGTCGCCACAGAACACTAAAGGGAGAAAGCGTGTCCCGTGAGGAAGATGGTTGGCTCGCGGTTGGGACCTGTGTGTGATTCTTAGAAAAGGGAGGAAGAGCCCCTAAAAATGTGCCTCAATAAATATGCCAATAGCACGAAGTAAGGCCATACATATGTGTAACTCTCCAGGTCGTAGCACAAAGTGATCTCGAAGATTCTGTTGAGTCATAAGTTGCTGCACAGGACGATAAAGACCCAAATCTAATGGAACAGCACATTTTGAATCTACTGCACACACATCCGGAACTATTGGATATTTGTTCTGTATCACATATTATTAGTTGTATTTACATCTTTCTTATTAGTTGTATTTACATCTTTCTTAGTTGTATTTACAACAACAACCTCATATTGCAATTGACTTACATTACAATTGAACAAGGTCAACTTTAAAAGTTGATCATCTAAAGTGTCAGTAGTTGAACAGGTGGTCAACAACTAAAAAAAATGGTTCACTTATGCATATAATGCATTATGCATATCACTTATGCATATTACTTTGTCCCTTAAAGTATTACAATCAAATAAATAGTATATGGATTTTTAAAAATTTAACCCCAGGAAAGTAATAATTGACCACCCTGGTCAACTATTGGAACTTATGTTATAACCAGGTTTCAGTAATTGACCCCCTAAGAAACAACAGATTTTAACATTATGGAATAAAACAAATTTAGTTATTATTTATAACACACTATTTAAAGATAAAAAGTTTTTTAAAAAAAGTGACAACATAATTTAATGTGTAGTAGTAATTGTTACAAAAAGTATTGCTCTAAACATGCATACAAAGAAAATAAAAGAACACTGATTTATCAGTGTATTAGCTCCAGAGTAATTGCCACCATTTCTGCTCATGATGCACTGCAAATATGAGAGTTTCACAGTTTTGACCACAGATAGTAGTACCTGTCAGACAGATCTGTTTAAAACATTTATATTGATACAATCCATAGTTTTAACATTTTTTAAATCAGACTGTCAACTTCTGGCTCATGGTCAACTACCAGTACCTTTACCCTATATCTGATAAACATTTGTATATTCTCTAGTTAATATTTAATCATTATTTCAAATCATCATTAAATATTAGATCATGGAAATGTTCATAATTCACTCCTAATTCTTGTCTTATATGCAAGTTTTTATTCTTATCTAGAGTTATATACATTCTATTTATTTCTAACTATAAACTTATATTATTAAAAAAACCAAAATGTTAATTATTTGCATATATATAATTTACTTTTAAAATTAATTATATGTATAATTTTCATTCATTAATTTGTTACAGTTAAATATGCATTGTATGATGCTGACCTAAGACCTTACTTGAACTCCAAGTGCAGAAAAGCAAGTGAAATTACAAATACATATTCATAGATACATATAGATATGTATGTGACACACATGACAGACACTTACTCACACTGACACGGTACTTTAAATTTTTTTTTCTTTCTGTTCTTTTATAAGTCAAAATAAGTGAAATTTTAGATTAAATGTAAAAAGTTCTATGTTTTTCATACCCTTTATCATTTGGAATTTTTTCCTTCAGACCCCTTTTTTTTACTGTCTAGCCATAAATATCTTGAAACTATTATTAGATTAAGTGATTATGTTTAAAATGGAATTTAGAATCAGCAGATGGTTTTTTTTTTTGTGGAAAATTTTAAACTCTTCAGTAAGTTTTTCAGCAGTATTGTTTAGCTTTTTAATGCATATAGAGATTCACAAAAGTTTGAATATGGAGATGTTTTAAAATTTGGAATAAAACCCAAAAATAGTCTTAAAGTTTTTTATTATATGTAATAATAAATTTTTATGCAAATTGCTGACAACTGCATTTTGTTGTGCTCTTTAGATATCTATTATCTATTTTTCTTTTTCTAGGTCTTCAAACATGAATATCTTCACTACTGTGGTATTGTGCCAAAAAATATAAGTTCAGCTCTGAATAACAAATATGAATTATATATTATATTTTTCGATGAAGTTCCTAATACATCTTTTATAGGATTCAGGGTTAAAGTTAGCAAAGAAACATTCACACATGAAAGTAATTCACTGTTGTTGTTTTTAAAAAGATCAAAAAAGCCAGTATTTTACCTTATGAACAATAATTGCATTCATGTTCAATGTGGAACAAATGCTTGGGAACTATTTTATCTCTTATATGATGTATATCTAAGACAATATGTACTGACTGTTATTGGAACTCAGTTCTTTTATCATTTTGTTTATTCATTTTGCATTAAAAAAGAAATACAACTTTTGGAGTTGTTATTTAAAGGATCTAAAATCATTAGAATCAGCAAAAAGTCTATTTATTACAAAATTCACAGGAAACGTAAAATATCTGTCTCTAATTTAATACATATGACCTTAAATATGCCTAAAAGCAAAAGGTGTATCATATCTTTTGATTCTAGAGAGTCACTGTTACATTCCGATATGAGAAATAATGATATTTATACAAATTTTGGAAGTAAAATTCATGTAACAAAGCTAGTTCTTAAAAAATTTAAGAAGCAAATCCTAGATACTTTGCATGACAATGCAGTTACAAATCCTGTAGCATCAGCAAATGATTCAGCCCTTATTCATCACTCAGAAATGTTAGGAACAAATTATGAGTACATATCAGATATAAAAAATAAGTATGTATCATCAAGCAACTCTAATTTGAAAAGAAAGCTTGAAGAAATTGAAAATGATGAATATGATATTCAGCCGAGGCCAACTACATCAAAGTTTCTCAAGCTTTCGGAGACAGTATGTCCTGCAGGAGTTAATGAGAATCAGTGGCAACAGTATACAAATATTAAGCCTTATACTGTGAAAACTTACTCAGGTATTCCATGTTTAAAAAATTTAGTTCCTAATTTATTAAGTAATGGTAATTCATTGCATATTAATTATTCAGACTCTTATTTATCAAATGATCATAATCATGCTTCTTCTGTTGAAAATAATATGGTTCCACCATTGCCATCAGATAAAGAAATTGATTTGAACAGGGATTCTTTAACAATTGAGGAAACATGTGAAATGGCAGATTATAGTAACTTACATAGTCCTACTAAAAGTGATTGTAATAATGAATCTTCTCTGGCTTTTAAAGGAGGTACCTCAGGCAAACCATCTAATGTTCTTACTAATACGAACTATAACACATTAAAATCCATTTCTTCTAATTTACAAATTATTAATTGTGAAAAACCTGAATTTCATTATGCACAGAATGTTAGTTGTGTCAGTAGTGATATTAAAACTTCTAATTCTGTGAGCTCACCTGAAAGTTGTAACCAAGGTAAAATAAATTCCTCGGAAGATGTGAATTTTATGACTGCTGCTGGTAAGACTATAAATGTTTCAAATACTGCACTGCTAACTGCCCTTAAACTTATCGAAGATGTATGTGATGATGAAAAACAGCAATCGTTGCAAACAAAAGGTGACTGTGTTTCAAGTAGAAAAAGGTTTAAAAAATCACCAAACAGTGATTATTATGCATACAGGAAATCAGAGACTGAAAGCATGCCTTTAGGTGTAACTGGTGCAATTCCTTCTCATACTGTCAGGGGCATGAAAGGTAGTGAAATTACTTCAGAAAATCTAGATGTTGATCTAGCAGAAAATATTAATGAAAATTATAAACTAGATAACATTGATAATCCAGATGATGCAATTTTTTCAACTGCAGCTGGAAAGACCATAGCAGTATCAAATACTGCAATGCAGGCAGCCCAGAAATTAATACAGGATGTTTTTAAAGAAGAAAGCATGGTAACTCCCTCTACAACTAGCAATTGTAGTAAGCATGAGAATAAAATTGCCAGAAATTTTAGTGCTTTCAGAAACATTGACTTTCCTTTAAAGAAGTGTATAGCTGAGGAAATTGATATAGATATGGATAAAACACTTGTTGAAAAATTCTTTGAAGACACTGTTTTCGGTGAAAAGGACTTGGAGACATCTGAAACAAATGAAGACAAAAATTCAGATGTGGTTTTAGAGCCAAAAAGTGATAAAAATCTTCAAACTCGTAAGCCAAGAAAAAGTCTTGGTGGACGCAGGAGTATGAGATTTTGTTCAGATACGCTTCAGTGAAAACACTACTCACTCTTATGAGCTTGTTTGTATGTGATTTTGTTAAAACTATGTTAGTGTTTTCATTGTGAAATTTATATTTTATGAAGTTTAAATATTTTTTATTAACTATATTGAGATTGAGAGCTTAAGAATATTTCATTATATTCTTCTGATTCTGTATTATTGTTACACAAATAAGTGTTTTGAATAAATTCATCAAAAATTATGTTTTTCATTCACTAAAGTTTATTCACAAAACCTGAGTCATCAAAATATGATTTAAGTAATTCTGATATGTCTCATTATGACATAGGTGTCCTTTTCTCTTCATCAGTTGAATTCAAACCTTGAACACCCAGACAAATATACTGAATGCCTTTTATATAAAACTATATTTATCTGGATAAGAATTTAAAAAGGAAGATATGTAAGTACATCAATGACAATATGTTGTGCCAAACAGGCCTGAAGTTTAGGAAAGATTGTTGTATTTTATATTTTATCATATATGTTAGACATTGACAAAATACAAAAATTTTATTCTGAAGGTACATATAGAAAAAATAGGCATGTCAAGTACATTAAGTTTCTAAATATCATTGAAACTGTTGAGAAGGTAAAAATGCTAAGGTTCCATGATTTTCATATTATTATTATTATTATTATTTACCTGTTTATTTATTTATTTTGTAACAATTTAATTCATGATTTTATTTAATTACATGCAAACCACGCGTGCTTTTTGTAATTTGTTTAAATTGCTCTTTATAACCACCCTCGGATTGCTTACATATCGTAATAACACGTTTTCATTGCTAAAAATTCGTACAATCTCAAATATTCCTGTAAATTCTGCCCACAAAGTCCTAAGAGATATTAAATTTCGTAAAGTTGCTAAATCTCCAACTCTCCAATAGTCATTATTATAATAATGCCTATATTTTACACTAGCCGGGCTTCGCCTAGCTACGCTCAAGCCATCCGTCCACCAGATGAAGTTTCAATAAAGTGTGAAAAATTTTCATATTGGAACACAAAATTGCGTGTATTATTTTTGCATTTTAAAATTTTCTCTTAGATTTTAGGTCATTTTGAAGATAACTGTCATATGTATCATGTGTGAGAGGGAAATTAAAATATCATGTGTGAGGGATTTTGTGCAGAGTGATAGGTGTTTTAGGTAAATTTCATTAAAAATTACTTCAAATTGACCAATTTATAAAAAAGTATCCTATTTACAGGTAAGTTTTGTCTCTTTTTTTAATTTTTAAGTGCTATTTTCCCATAAAAGATGAAAAAAAACCGTAAATTTTTTTTTTTTTAAATTGACTCCGAACGTAGACAGTCACCTTAATTCCTACTTGAGAATGATAATAAAAAATGATTAAAGAATAAACTGTACCCCCAAACCCATTGAAATATTTAAAGTAATAAAATCTGTTTGAACAATTAATTTGTGAACAACTGTTTTTATAAGGAAAGGAATGACGAATCGGGGGAAATGTTCATATTGAAACATAATTCTGTTTTAACAATTAATTTCTGAACAATTAAAATATTAAGTAAATGGAAAAGTAAAGAACAATTATATTTCACTGGCTTTCAAAAATATCCAATAATAACACAATTTCCTTAGCAAATACAAAATGAACAAATATTTCACTGGTCTTCAAAAATATCTACACTGCTGGCCACTGTAAATGCAACACCCTGAAGGAAACATGCAAATAACATGAAATTTACAACATGCATTAGCGGAGGTGAGATATGCAAATGATTAGAATTTCAGCGCAGACGCACATCACGCGCGCCTGTGGCGCCACTTCAGAGCGCTATTTAAGGCTTGGAGATTTCGACGATTTCAAGTTCGGCAATTGTGTTTTTCTTGTGGTTTTTTCAAAAAAAAAAATCAATTATGCCTCGTCGAAAACAGCGATCATCTTTTGATCGAGTATCCGAGTTCGACAGAGGAAGGATAGTGGCCTACCGAGATAGTGGATTATCTTTCAGGGAAATCGGTAGTCGTGTTGGACGAAACCAAACAACTGTAATGCGGATATGTGATCGTTGGATGCAGGAGGGTTCGACGGACCGGCGTGTTCGATCGCATCCACCTCAGCGCACCACTTCACGTGATGACAGGCAAATTGTGCGCATGGCAGTGACGGATCGCTCAGTCACATCATGAACCATAGCACAGCACATGCAGTCTGTAACGCATCATCCAGTGTCTGCGCGTACCATTCGACGCCGTTTACAGCAGAGTGGTCTGTCCGCAAGACGTCCATTGCTTTGTCTACCCTTGACGCAGAACCACAGACGTCTCCGCCGCCAATGGTGCGATGACAGAAGGATGTGGACGGCAGAATGGAATGAAATTGTCTTTAGTGACGAGTCACCCTTCTATCTGCAACACCACGATGGTCTCATTCGAGTCGGGAGACACCGTGAAGAGAGGATGCTGAACAACTGCGTTATGCACCGCCACACTGGTCCTGCACCGGGTATTATGGTATGGGGCGGTATTGGATATCACTCTCGCACACCTCTAGTACGCATTGCCGGTACTTTAATCAGCCAGCGCTACATCTCCGAGGTGTTGGAGCCAGTTGTCCTTCCTTACCTTCAGGGCTTGCCCACAGCCATATTTCAACAGGATAATGCGCGACCACACGTGGCACGCATTGTCCAACGGTTCTTCGTCAATCGCCAGATTGAATTGCTTCCCTGGCCGCCTCGCTCTCGGATCTTTCGCCGATAGAAAACATGTGGTCCATGGTTGCTCTACGATTCACCCAGATTCCATCCCCAGCAGCCACAGCAGATCAACTTTGGCAACGTGTGGAAGCTGCTTGGTTTGCTGTACCCCAAGAACTCATCCAAAGTCTCTTTGAATCAATGCCGAGGCGTGTGGCAGCGGTGATCTCCAACAATGGCGGCTACCCTGGCTACTGATTTTGGCAGGAACCACACTTCACAGAAGTCTATAAATTTAATCATTTGATACTTGGTCAACATGTTATCTACAAAATAAATTTTGTTGTGATATCTCTTGTCTTTCTTGGTGTTGCAATTTGGGTGGCCAGCAGTGTAATAACAACACAATTTCCTTAGCAAAATAAACAAAAAGTGAACAATAATTGGTGTATAATAAATAGTTTTTTATTTAGGGCTGTTTTTATAAGGAAAGGAATCACGAATCGGGGAAAATTTTCATATAGAAATATAAAATTGCATGTATTATTTTTGCATTTTAAAATTTTCTCTTACATTGTAGGTAATATAGAAGATAACTGTCATATGTATCGTGTGAGAGGGAAATTAAAATATCATGTGTGAGGGCTTTAAGATTTTGTGCAGAGAGATATGTGTTTTAGGTAAATTTAATCAAAAATTACTTCAAATTGACCAATTTATAAAAAAGTATGCTATTTACAGGTAAGTTTTTGTCTCTTTGTTTAATTTTTAAGTGTTATTTTACCATAAAAGATGAACAAAACCTTTAAATTTTTTTAAAAAATTGACTCTGAACGTAGACAGTCAGCTTAATTCCTACTTGAGAATGATAATAAAAACTGATGAAAGAATAAACTGTAACCCCCTTCCCTATTCAAATATTTAAAGTAATAATATCGGTTTGAATAAGTAATTTCTGAACAATTGGAAAATTAACTAAATGCAAAATAGAAAAGTAAATAAAACATAATTATATTTCACTGGCCTTCAAAAATATCCAATAACAACACAATTTGCTTAGCAAATACAAAATAAACAAAAAAAAGAACAATAATTGGTGTATAATAAATAGTTTTTTTATTTGCGGCTGTTTTTATAAGGAGAGGAATGACGAATCGAGGAAAATTTTAATACCAGAACATAAAATTGAGTGTATTATGTTTGCATTTTAAAATTTTCTCGTAGATTGTAGGCCATTTTGAAGATAACTGTCATATGTATCACGTGTGAGAAGGAAATTAAAATATTAGCATTAGGATATTGTGGAGAGTAATAAGCGTTGCAGCTAAATTTCAGATTAATATTCTACGTTCGGAGTCAATTTCTTAAAAAAAATTATTTTTTAAAGATTTTTTGTTGTGTTTTATGGTACAAAGATAGCACTACTTTATTTGAATATTCTTTCTTTTTATGCTTCTGTCTACAACTCTTTGCAATATTTCTGTGATATAATTGTATTTTTTTTATTTTAGGCTGTTTTTATAAGGAAAGGAATGACGAATCGGGGAAAATTTTCATATTAGACCATAAAATTGCGTGTATTATTTTTGCATTTTAAAATTTTCTCTTAGATTGTAGGCCATTTTGAAGATAACTGTCATATGTATCATGTTTGAGAAGGAAATTAAAATATTAGCATTAGGATTTTGTGGAGAGTGATAGGCGTTTAGCTAAATTTCAGATTAATATTCTACGTTTGGAGTCGATTTTTAAAAAAAATTTTAAGATTTTTTTGGTTTTTATGGTAAAATAGCACTTAAAAATGAAAAGAAAAAAAAACTTACCGGTAAATAGCATAACTTTTTTTATAAATTGGTCGATTTGAAGTAATTTTTATTGAAGTTTAGCTAAAATGCTTGTCCACTTATTATAGTCGCTTCTATAAAGTTCTTCATCAATCTCTTTATACATAATCTTGAAGGTGGATCCAAATTCCTGAGAAGTATAATAGGTACACCATTCTTTAATTCCAATATATGCGGCGGTACTCCAGATGGCCACAGAGAGTTAAAAAATGAGTGTTTCTCAGAATTATGTTTTTTAGCACAAATCTCTACGGTTATCATGATATCTCACATAATAATGTATATAATTTGATATTTTCAGGAAATGTTTTAGATGCTATTGCTAATGAAATGAGGCACAATAATTTATGTATAATAAATAGTTTTTTATTTGGGGCTGTTTTTATAAAGAAAGGAATGACGAATCGGGGAAAATTTTCATATTGGAACATAAAATTGTGTGTATTATTTTTGCATTTTAAAATTTTCTCTTAAGATTGTAGGTCATTTTGAATATAACTGTCATATGTATCGTGTGTGAGAAGGAAATTAAAATATTAGCATTAAGATTTTTATGGAGAGTTATAGGCATTTTAGCTAAATTTCAATAAAAATTACTTGAAATTGACCAATTTATAAAAAAAAGTATGCTATTTATAGGTAAGTTTTTGTTCCTTTTTTTAATTTTTAAGTGCCATTTTACCATAAAATACAAAAAAAAAACCTTTAATCAATTATTGTTAATTAGTAGTTGTTTGGTGTTATTTAAAGTTAATTTTCTTATATTACTCCTTTTGTTTTCTTTTCGTTAATCCTTTTTTTCTTGGTTAATTTTCAGTATACGGATTACGATTGAAACTCTTTACCGTTGAAACCCCTATGTGACTTGCTAACTTGCGATTATTTACTTTCTGAAATTTGGTTATTAGGTATTTTACATATTGTGTTTGTGCAACTCTTTGCAATATTTCTGCGATATAATTGTACTTTTTTTTTATTTTGGGCTGTTTTTATAAGGAAAGGAATGACGAATCGGGGAATATTTTCATATCGGAACATAAAATTGCATGTATTATTTTTGCATTTTCAAATTTTCTCTTAGATTGTAGGTCATTTTGATAAATAACTGTCATATCTATCATGTGTGAGAAGGAAATTAAAATAGTAGCATTAAGATTTTTATGCACAGTTATAGGCATTTTAGCTAAATTTTAATAAAAATTACTTCAAATTGACCAATTTATAAAAAAAGTATGCTATTTACAGGTCAGTTTTTGTTCCTTTTTAAAATTTTTAAGTGCTATTTTACCATAAAAGACCAAAAAAACCTTTAAACAATTTTTTTTTAAAATTGACTCCGAACATAGAATATTAATCTGAAATTTAGCTAAGAAGCCCATCACTGTGCCCAAAAATCCTAATGCTAATATTTTAATTTCCTTCTCACACATGATACCTATGACAGTTATCTTTGCCTGTGGCTTGACCACTTATTATAGTCGCTTCTATAAAGTTCTTCATCAATCTCTTTATACATAATCTTGTCCCATTACAAAGTGAAGGTGTATCCAAATTCCTGAGAAGCATAATAGGTGCACCAATCTTTAATTCCAATATATGAGGTGGTATTCCAGATGGCCACAAAGAGTTAAAAAATGAGTTTCTCAGAATTATGTTTTTTAGCACAAATCTCTACGGTTATCATGATATCTCACATAATAATGTATAGAATTTGATAAAATTTTCAGGAAATGTTTTAGATGCTATTGTTAATGAAATGAGGCTCAATAATTGGTGTATAATAAATAGTTTTTTATTTGGGGCTGTTTTTATAAGGAAATGAATGACGAATCTGGGAAAATTTTCATATTGGAACATAAAATTGCGTGTATTATTTTTGCATTTTTTAAAATAACTGTCATATGTATCATGTGTGAGAAGGAAATTAAAATAGTAGTATCATGTGTGAGAAGGAAATTAAAATAGTAGCATTAAGATTTTTATGCAATAAAGGAGTAATATAAGAAAATTAACTTTAAATAACACCAAATAACTACTAATTACCTTGTAAACAACCGTTTATTTACCTGCGCATGCGCAGTTCTTATGAATGATGGATTCCAACGCCTTGAGATGAAATATTATTTAAAAACTGTATTTATATATAAGCATTTTAAAGCTTCCAAACTTATGTTTTGAAGCCTGGAGATAATTCTAATATAAGTACACGAACTTTCAACCAGATTTGTCAAGAAATGTAGATGATTTCTAAACTTTCCCGTTGTCCTTCTCTCGTATTGATTGTGTCGCAAATTTAACCTATTTCTTCGATCGTAATAATTATATTGAGTCAAATCTCTATTTCGTCCGCCGTATTTTCGTCTATCATTTTTAATAACTTGTTGATAATCGTGATAATCATTTGCCCCCATTATGGTACCCATATAAACCGTGTTAGTATCATTTCTCGGTAAATTTTGTTGCCTTATATCCTGTATATCATCTGGACTCTCAATATTCGCTTGTTTTGATTTCGTATAATAATTATCTTGCCGTTTTGCACGCTTCTGTGGTCTATTTTCGACATCAGCATTTTGTTTATATTGAGTAACTATGGCACGCTCTTTAAAATTGTCATCTTTCTCACCTGCCTCGTAATTATCATTTTTCTTACGTTGAACTATTTGTGTCGCCGCTAATTCCTCCCTTAAATGTTGATTGTCCCACACTAGGGTATCCAAATTCCTCTGCATTTCGATCATTTGTTTTTGTAACTCTGTATTTTCGGATAATATTTTTTGCAACTTTAATTCGTGACTGTGTTGTTTTTCTGTTTGTATTGCATCTAAATGTGGCCTTAATTTTTGATTCTCACAACCTTGAATGTTAATATCTTGCTCCATCGCAAACAATCGCCCGTGTAATTCTGTATTTTCAGATAACAATTCTTGCAATTTTAATTCGTGACCTTGCTCTTGGTCTGTTATTAATGCCAATCGACTCTCCAATTGCCGAATTGTGGATTTCAATTTTTTTATCTTTGACGATTCCTCATTCAGCGTTACATTATGTATTTGTATTTCATTTCCCTTATCCTCTAAATTTTTCTGTCTCAAACTCTTAATATTCCCCGCTTTTTCATCATTTGCTACACTATTAATTCGTAATTCATATCTTTGAACGTCTCTCTCATAATTTGTATGTTTCTCTCCCGTAATTTCCACCGCCTTTCTGACTGCATCTCTAAAATTTTCTATATTTAATCTGCCTATCTCTAGTCTTATGTCGTCGCTCACTGCCTGTAGAAGTTTTGTTAACATTATTTTTTCAATTTCGTTTTGTCCCTTATACTGGCGACCAAAATAATCAAGAGTAGCTTCTTCAATTTCGCGTGCTAAATCAGAAATAGTTTGGTTAGGCTTTTGCTTTATATTTTCAAACTTTTGTTGTTTCGCATAACACGCGTTTATGTTTTCCAAAGTGAATCCTGTCATGTTTTTATCTTTTACGTTTTCACTAACTGCTACATTATTAATCATTGCATCATATTTTTGATCATCACCGTTCATAATTCCCTTAATCTCCTTTGCCATATTAACTGCCTCTTGGAATGTTAGCGGCTGAAATGTCATTAACTCCTTTCTTATATCCTGCCGTATTGATTTCACAAATTTATCTAATAATGCTCGGTTCAATTCCTCAGATTGTTGAATCTTCAAATAATCAATCACGACACCCTTAATATGCTTTTCCACGTGACTTATTTTTTGACCTGGTTGTTGCACAATTTTCTTAAATGCCGCATGTTTTAATAACTCTTTCACGGTTAGTGCCATTTTCTAATCCTAAAAAAAAAAATTCTATATTCAATATTGTATCCAAACTTATTCTTCCTACTATTTAAATACCCTATTCGTTCACTCTCCTCTGCTATATTCACTCTTAACAATGCCCCGTTGCAATTTTTATTTTGCGCATTTATTCTTATATAACACTACCGCAGTATCTCTAAAATTTCACTGAGCTACAAACTTAACACCCTTCGATATAATATATAATAACTAACGTTTCTTTCTCTCTATCATTATATTCTTACACACTCTTTATGACTTTCCTACCTAATATTTCAACAATGCGACTTATTCATATCATATCATTCCTACCTTCTATACTCATAACACTTAAATACTCGTATCAACCCAAACTTCAGAATATTTTTATCTTTCATTAAAATTTTAGCGATTTTAACCACATTTCGCGCATCTGACTATCGATATTCCTCTTTTATTTAAATTACCTCTACTTTCAATTTTCTTTATGGAATTATCTTATTGTAATTTGCCCAATTTACGATGCCTTTGCAACACTTTCGCGATACACTACTTTGATTCTATCCTAATCTATCTAAATATTTCAATTCATACCCTTCATATTCATAGCCACCCTGTCATTCTGCTGTCTTAGCATCACAATTCCATTATTATTTCGCCTACGCGTCATTTTCTCATCTTTATATTATATTACAATGTATAATTTTGGTTGTATTCTAACTATCTCAGCAATTTCTACTGTATTATAACATTATCAAATAACATACCCACACTTTTCTTTATCGCGAGCATAGATATATATCACCATTTACACAAAATTCTAATTTGATTCATGATAGCACACAGAGTAATCACTTTCAGATCAGTTGATCCACATATAAAATTTCTATTAACATTTATTTCAACCAGGTAATTAACCTCCAAATTTTTCGTCATCGGCACCAATTATGTTTTGGTAATTTAATTTAATAATTATGAACTATTTAATTGTGGTTAGTACAATGTTTGACACACAGGATTAGTGATTACTCATGTGTATGATCACAAATCAATTTATTAATTATCAACACAGTATTTATACAATTCACATTATTCATTATTGACTTCCTATCATTACTCTTTTATCATGTTAATACAATATATACACTGCTGGCCACCCAAGTTGCAACACCAAGAAAGACAAGAGATATCACAACAAAATTTATTTTGTAGATAACATGTTGACCAAGTATCAAATGATTAAATTTATAGACTTCTGTGAAGTGTGGTTCATATTCTAACTATTATTATACAAAACCACAAATATTCGGTGATATATATCTATGACACCATGCAATATTAATCGCGGCTACTATCATCCTCCTAACCTAACCGAGCATCGGCACAAGATCACCAAATAAACAAAATCCCGTACCTGATACTTGCACGGCTGGGGAGAATCGTGAGGGACGATAGGTGGCTTGCTGCGGTCATCTGTGGCACAAGGACTCTGGGCGATGGTGGCTGGTGGCAATCATCTATGCATACGGGGCTCCGGGACGCTACAACCTCTTGGTAGCGGGCGCTCGCTCGACGAAGGGGTGCAGCATGGGAGAATTCTGGTCTCCTGGACAGGTATCTCTTTCTAGGGCTAAGCTATCGGCTGGTCGTCAGATCGACTTCGCTCCTGGGGTCATTAGGTGGGCGCATTTAGTTTAGGTCAGCGCGGTAGGCTTTCGGCTGAAGTGATCCTTCAATCGGCAGGCATAACATTCATTGGCACGTGAGGGCTTACACCTCTATCTTCTTTAGTCGTCTGCGGCCCTTTCCGTCTTTCTTGACTCCGACTTCTCCTCAGCGGATTCTAAACTTAATCTCCTCACTGATTTTCAACTCTATATCTCTCTCTGATTTTTCTCAGCCCTCTCTATCTTTTTACTTAACTCCCCCACTTCATTCTAGGCTTTCCATTGGTGACCACCTCCTGACCAATTGGTAAATATGGATACCCTTTATTGGCTCCAACTCTTTTTTATAGTAATAACTCCTCCACTCAAAATTGAAGGGGGCGTCAGTCGTTTCACCCTTCTGGAGAATTCTCACGCCCATACATTCACACGCTTCTATTCCGACCCCCTACCGACCTCCTAACGCAGTGAATCTCGTAAAGTCTTAACTCATCCTTAACTAACAACAAATTTCGGACCCCTTCGTTTCCTATTTCTGCCTGTCCATATCATTAACTGCAGCTGGCCGCCGCTCCTTGCCATCAATTTTCGACCGTTCCCCTTTCACACGTCAATTCTCGTCTCCCTTTCTGACATAAGCAGATCGTAAACTGCATCTGTACACCATTTATCCGCTGTTTGGAACATATCTTCTTCTCCTATTCTTTGTGCCCATCTTTGCACCTGTTTAACATTCAAAAACTGTCACCTACACTGCGACACCGCATACCTACGCGTTTTATATATATTGATTCCATTCTTCAAAATTAAATCATAGTAAAAAATTGAGTTTATTTAAGGTTTTAAGGTGATCTCCCCCCTTAAATTTTTAAATTTCAAAAACTTTAACCTAAATATTATACCTTTCGTCTACCGATACCTTTCTTTTACATCAATTTTACACAATATTGGTCTTTGATTTATAATGATGTAGAGGAATATAGAATTAAGAAAGCATCATAACATGGCACTCAGGTTTTTACTTACAAAAATACAAAATGTAATTTAAAATATTTAAGATTAGAAAGACAATACAAAATGTAGAAGTGCACTTTGCAGAAAACATAGTAAAAACATGTGTTGTCCTTCACAATTTTGTAAGGCTAAGAGATGGAATTACTTTTGAAGACACTCTTGTCATACTAAAAACATTACAGGATGTACCATTGGGGGAGGGTGTTTCTGGCCAGTCATAGACCAGACAGCCGAGAGATATAAGAAATCACTTAGCTGATTAATTTGTTGGACCAGGACAGTTGGAATGGCAGTATGATGTGATTTAAAATTTTTATGTTTATTATTTTAATGTGATTTAATTTTTAATGTTTGCTGTCTAATAAAGTACTTCACTCCGCTTTTAACTGGCGTTCGCACCCTTTAGAACATTTCAAATACAGGCTCACTCCGCAACGGATCAAACAAAAAAAAACCATCTGTGTTTATGTTTTCTCCCCTAGATTATATATCTCCCCTAGTTTTCTCCCTAATTAAATTTAAAAAATGGGGAAATTAGGGGCATTGTGAATTCCCCTTATGCATTTTCCCAAAGGGAAGAATACATAAGACAAGACACATGATGTATGGTACTGGGAGCCTTGATGTCGGACATACTCATAAAGGCCCCCAATTCGTCTTCGGGTATCTATTATTGTCAATAATTCTGAACTGGCTCACTGACACGTGAATACCTAGTCCAGTGCAAAAAAAAAATTGAGTTCATCCCTCTTCTCGACTGATAGGCTGGAATCCAACGCGAAATTTGGAATTTTGAACGGGATGACTCAGAAAACAAACAAAATATTTTAAAATCCAAAAATCATAGCCAGTTTTATAATTCGCAAAATTATCACACTGGCAGCTGAAATCAGTAATAAAATAAAAAAAATACTGTCATCATCTCTGAAAAATATGCAGAAAAAATCGCTATATTCATCACACCTCATGTCCCATATCGCGGGACTAATACAAATTTCTTCGATGAATTGTTCCACATTCAAACTTGCAATTGAAACGCTTCCCATACTGAACTGAGCTCATGCAGCTAGGCGACTGGTGTGAAGAGCGTACCTTCAGTAATGTCTTTTGTGTTGAGTTAACTCATCGGGATGAGAACGTTAGCGGCACATGTGCCAGATGGCAAACCGTCTGGGCGTCGAGTTCACAGCGTGTGAAAGGGTTCGGGCGATTCCCATACATTTTCTATGGTGGCTACACTCCTTGACAGCCGCCCGGAAATCAGTTTTATCAACTATGTGCCTCGTGTGTAAAGGGCCTCTCTACTTAAGTAGGGCGATCTCTACTTAAGGACGATTTTTCACGGTCCCTTGAAAGTCGTTAAACAGAGAACCAACTGTATATAAATAAAAATTTTGGTTTGAAAGAGACCTAAAATCTTGGGGAATCTTCAAATAAGTTGTTCAAATCAGGTTATCAGTACAAATTTGTTTTTAAGGCTATCGTTGGGTAAGAAATGTACAAAAATCTTCACTTTTTGGGTCCAAGTAACCCCAATCTACGGTATCGTTATAAAATTCCGCCGCTGTATCGCTGTGGTCGGCATTTGGCGCATGCGCGGTGTGTACCACCATCTGTTGTCAAGCCACAGACGCCATTACTGAATCATTTGACCGTGTTTACGTTTGTTTCTGAGTGTTTGTAATGCCTCCTCAGACTGAGAATCCCGCCTACTGGGAAATACGCGCTGTGATTCATTTTCTTAGTGCTAAAAGCGGCTGAAATTTATCGTCAGATCAGTGAAGTGTACGGAGAAAACATGAGCGATAGGATGGTACGGAAGTGGGTGAGAGCTTTTAAAGATGGCCTTTAAAGAGCTTTTAAAGATTTTAAATTTTAAATTCAACAGTACCGAAATCATTTTTTCGATTCACTTTACAATTCAGCAAAAAGTTTAGCCGAAACAACAAATATTAAAACTTACATTCCAGAAAAGAGACGGCGCAAAATAAAAAAATACTAGCCGCTGCGCGACCAGCATGGTCGCTTTTAGTTTTATATTTTCTTTTGCAAAACAACTCAATGGAAAGTAGCATATGTAAGGACTGTTACCATTACCTGTCATCAGAAATATACGTTATTAAGGGGTATTCTCCATAAGGCTGATTCAAAAACATCGTGATTAAAAAATATGAATTTCCATTACTTCAGAACAGAGTTAAAGATAAGACTGAGAAACCAAACACCAATGATTTTAAAAATTCCATCCCTCTCTGTATGTACTATTTTTCAATATTAAGATATCTACACTTTATCATTACATCAAATAAGAAATTGTTGGGAAAAGTTTTTTCACTTAAAAAACGGAATAACAATTCAGCAAGTATTAAAATATAGTGTGGATTACATCACTCTCTGTACGTACTATTGTTCACAATTCAGAAATCTATACTTAATAATTTCAAACAATAAATTGTTGGGAAAATTTCTTCGCTTATAAAATGGAGTAAAAATTCAGCAAGTACTGAAAAAAGTGTAGAAATTAATTATTACTGGCTGTCGGTTGCTATGCCGGTGACGGTTAAGCCTAACCTCGCGATAATTTATACTCTCTCTTTAACGTTCTCTTAATGAATTATTTATTCTTCGCTTACTTTCTTGAGACTGTTCCCAATTTTCACTTGATCGTGCAGCTCGCTTTCGAGCATTCCTGATTTCAGTGCGTAAACCCATGTTGACACGCGGTTGCAAATTGCGCCGCTAATGTTTACATCTGATTGTTGCAGCCGTTGCCAATCGGAGTGTAGAAATATCGTCGATTTTTGTGCCCCATACCTACGCGTTTTATATATATAGATGCCTGGTGAGAAAGCTTCTGATGATTCGTTTGCCATGAATGAAAGTGCATTACTAAAAAAAGAAATGTGTGAAGTTTTAGATATAATACTGATACAACTCAATGATAGATTTACTTCTTTGCAAGAGGTCGCAAACGACTTCAGTTTTTTAAATGGACACGTTTAAAAATCATGCCGTTAGATAATCTTAAATGAGGTGAAACAGACTTAGCATTGAAATACAATAGCGACTAAAACCCGTATCACACTAAAGATTTAGCACAAGCTTTAAGCAGAACAGTTGCACTAAACCTGTTCTACCTGCAACTGTTGCACTAAAATACTGTGTGATAGAGCTTTTTTCTATCAATCTTTAACTGCAACATTTCCCATTCTACATGGGAAAAGTTTCACGTACAACTTGTGTTGCACATAATTGTCCAATAGCAGGGCAGGTTTTGGCTAACGTGACTCGCGATCGGGCAAGGAAGAAAAAATGGCTGCCCCCAACATGGATCCGCGGAGTGATGAAGAGATTTGGATTTTATTAATGAAGTCTCAAGCAGAGAAAATCTTTGGAATCACACACATGATTACTACAAAAGCAGAACGCTGAAGCGATTAACATTCAAATAGATAGCGGAGCTAATGAGTGAGAAATGGCCTCAATATGAATCTTCTTTTACTAGCGGTAAGTAATATTTTGCATGTTTTTTATACATTTCTTATCCGTTGCAACTTAATAATTATTTATAGTATTTCCACGTTTGATATAATGTCAAAATATTTCTATTTAATTGTGGATCTTTCGGAACTTCTCGGATCATTGATATGGATTCATATCAATTGTCAGGTTTATCGCCAAATTTCGCCAATGTTTGTCAACAGAAATAATCTTCGTGCATAGGATATTGCACTGAAAGAAGTTACAATTTTTTTTCTGTATTCGGAAAAAAAAATCAACCAGAATTTTTAATCATGTAGTAATAACTTCTTATTTAACAAAGTTAATTGTATTGAAAGCCATTAATAGTCTACCCTGCTTTATCATTATATATGAAGTTAATTGTATTGAAAGCCATTAATATTCTACCTTGCTTTATCATTATATATGAAGTGATTTAATATTAATATCTGTAAAACTTTTTATTTTGTAATATTTGGATGTGTTAAAGTTGAGTAAACATGTTTAAAACTAAATTGTATTACCTACGGTCAGGGCCGGATTTAGATGAAAAGAGGCCCTAGGCTATTCCACTTATGAGGCCCTTTCACCTCTCATTTTTAAATTTGTAAATTACATGAGAGATAATAAAATACATCATTACTGTGATATATATCAATATATTAAATGAAACGTTGTTATTGGTACTAACCTATATATATATATATATATATATATATATATATATATATATATATATATATATATATATATATATATATTCAATACATTGAAGATTAAACCAAATTTAATTCAGATAAATTTATTTCATAATAATTCGCATTTAAAGTTTAAGTATGAATTATTATGAATTTTAAGTCTTAAACTAAACCAAAAATGGAACTTTATTCAAACAAAATCCAGACCACAAAAAAGAAAATATCAAATTGTATATCATATTAAATTTTATGTTAATAGTTATATTATTTAAGAACTGATTCAATCCATCTATACATTTAAAACGAAATAGTAGATTAGAAGAATTTCTTTCTAAACTTTTTCACACAGAATTCTTCTATAAGTTCATCAAAATCTATTTTTCTGAAGGTCTCATTTTCGATGCAATTTTGCTAACAATTTGAATGTAGGCCCCTCTTGATCTTGAGGCCGTAGGCTGAAGCCTAGTTAGCCTATAGGAAAATCCGGCCCTGCCTACGGTTAATAATGTTTGAAACTTTTATCATCACTATGTAAACATTAAAAGCTAGTTAAATCAGTTTTCAAAAATTTTTATACCTTTCCTTAATAGTGTAATGTATTAAGTAATTATTGAGATAGGGTACCAGTATCCAGAAAAATAATACTAGTGCATTTTTTCAATGTGTTGTTTGAAATCAATTTTATTTTTAATGATTGTGTGTATCATTTTGGGGTGAATTAAAGGAAATTAATTTTGGTTACATAAATTAAACATTTGACAAACGTGAACAAGAATTTATTGTTTGGTGATAATTTTTGGTGTCGTATAATTTAATAATTAATTGTCCTCTGTTTATGATTGTTCAATAATGCAAGAGATATTTTTAATGCTAAGATTTTAAGTATTGTGGTTACATTGATTTACTGTACTGACACTAGTATTTATCGTAAGCTAAATTACTACAATTTCACTTTACCTAGAAAAATTATAAAATCAGCAGATCATTAGGTAATTACTCAAGGGACTGGACAAAAGCATGGGCCTTCTGACCCATGTTTTATGATGTATGGACCTGGCTATGCAGCTATGATATGGTTAATTTTTGTTTTTGAATTAAAAAAATAATCTTTTTGATATTGAAAAAATAATAATTGAAATTTAAAAAAACTAAAAATGTTATACTTTTTAATGATAAAATCTAGCGATGTTGATATTAGAAGAAATAGAGAATCACAGCTCTCATTTTTAAATTTATTATTACATTTCAATATTTCATTTTAATATGTCTATTTTTTGCAGGATACAGAAAATGAATTTGATGGGGAATTGACCCAAGAATCGGTGACAACAATACAGTGATGAATAGCCCCCCAGTCCAACAAAAGGAAGCTTACAGAAACTTCCTTAAATCCCCCTAAAAAAGGGGGGAAGTGTTGACAAACAAATATCCAGCACGTTGGACCAGGCGAAAAAATTAATGGCATCTATAAACGATGATAAAGATGATGTTGACGATGCCTATTTCAATTATTTAAGATGTCGTTTTAAAAGCCTGAAAGATAATCACTTAAAAGAGAGAGCTAGAATTTGAATTGCAAGATGTCTTAAATAAATATTGCATGTTAGACTTAAATAATAACTAATTTTTTAAATAAAAAATTTTTTACTTCATGTTTCATTGACCATAATTTAAGTTTACAAATAGCTGGTATGTTGCATATAACTGGTATTTATAGGTATTTTGGCATTTGAAAAATATATAGCAGTAGTATACTAAAACAAAAGTTTTCACAGTGCACCATAAATTCACAGCTACTTCAGAAGTACCCAATTTCCTCCTTCACGAGCACAAAATGCATAATACTCCGTAAAGCAAGAACACCTAGATTTTTGTTATCTGAATTTTTTTTTATTTCACACTTTTTGTGTGCTAAGAATGTTACTAGAAACTAATCTTTCCATTTGTACCACAAAAGGTCAGATTCATATGGTAACCCAATTTATATGGGTACACATAAAAAAGAAATCATCCTTTTCAAACATTTCAATAAAACCAAAAAGTTGTGGGAAAAAGAAATAATCCTCTTTTAGGGGACTTAAAGAAGGGTCAGATATTTTGCATAATTCTATAAATATTATTTCTTTAATAATTTATCAATTCTAGCAAAATTTGAAAGAAAAAATCTTACCTGAAGTGCCAGTTCCCTCATCAAATTCTCATAACATCCTAGTTTATTTCTTTTTGTTAACCATTCCCTTGTCCAAATTTTTTTCTTTTTGCGATTAATG
Source organism: Dolomedes plantarius (assembly GCA_907164885.2). NCBI lineage: Eukaryota > Metazoa > Arthropoda > Arachnida > Araneae > Dolomedidae > Dolomedes > Dolomedes plantarius. The sequence continues at coordinate 159,134,009 of OU015494.1, read as the reverse complement.
CTGCTCTAAGGCAAATAACTGTAGTGCATAGCTTTTGCATAGCACGATATGCTCATAAATTTCGATGGCGCCATGATTTGAATCAGAACTTCTATGTTTTGAATTGCTTTTGAAAATAGGTTTGTCCGATTAAGCAATCGATTCGTAGTACATTCGCTAAAAAATTTTTATGCTATGCCTAATGGTCGATAACAGGATTGGTACGGTAACCCCTCCGTTTCGATTTGCGAATCCGTTTGTCAAACACTAGCAACCCTTCACAGACACTCCGCGTGGAGAAAGGCTTGACGAAAAGTTTAAAGTTTCACCTAATTCTTTAGTGTGATACGGGTTTTAGATGATCCAGAATTTGTATGTGAAATTGAGAGTTTCAAATATCAAGCCATGGAAGTTTTTGAAAATTTAGGGGATATGGGCGCTTTTCAAATCTTGCAAAAAAATTACGGACTGTCATTACAAAACACGTATCCAGATCTAGACTAGCATTAAAGATTTTCATAACAATGCCTGTAACAACAGCTTCCTGCGAACGTTCGTTTAGCAAACTAAAAATTGTGAAATCGTACCTTCGTTCTATTGGACAAGAGCGATTAACAAACATGTCTATAATATCAATTGAAAAAGATATTGCCAAAACATTAAATTTCGACGATATAATAGATGTGTTTGCAAATGAAAAAGCAAGAAAAATTACTTTATAAAATATGCTGAACTGTTTTTATTATATTATTTTAACATGTACCTATGTTTTGTGTTTCTTTTATTTTGTCGTCATTGAATATGAATAAAAATTTGTTCTTATTTAGGTTATAGATTATTTATTCATACAAATACCTTGACAAATAAATTATTGTATACAGGGTTCCCACCTATATCCGCTATATCTCCCTTAACCTCTAAACAGTGACAGCTTAGGCCATAAAGTTGGTGTCTAGTTATAGTAAAAAGGCTATGCGCTACTCGATGAGACATTAAAACGCCATCTATCGGAAAATTTTGGAATTAGCGTTTTTATCTCAAAAACGGTACGAAATACGAGAAAAAAGTCAATTATAAAGTTGTTCAACATCATCGATTTATTAAGAAAAAAACTCCTTGCACACAATACTCAAAACAGAATGTGAAATATGAACATTTGTTTGGTCATGATTTTCAACACTATGGCGTCGTAAAACGCGAGCGAAGCTCGAAAAGACCACCTCACGGAGGGCCAGAGTGCAAATGTGTATAATGGCTAATGGAGAGCATTTTCAGCAACATAAATAAATGATCCTGAAAATAGGGAAGTGTCTCAGTTTCTTTCTTCCACTCTTTATGATATGACAATTTTCGAAATCGTGACCAAACAAATGTTCATTTTCTACATTTTACTTTAAGTATTAATGTGAGCAAGGCGTCTTCTTACTAAATCGATGATGCTGAACAACTTTGTAATTGACTTTTATCCCGTATTTCATACCGTTTTTTAGATAAAAATGCTAATTCCCAAATTTGTCGATAGATGGCGTTGTAATTTGTCTCATCGAGTAGCGCATAGCCTTTTTTCTATACCTAGACACCAACTTTATGGCCTAAGCTGTCACCGTTTAGAGGTTAAGGTGGGGGGGGGAGGTGTAACGGATATAGGTGGGAACACTGTATATAGGCAACTTATTTTGAAAAGGTTAATAGTATTTAATATATTGCATTTAGAAAAATTTAACTTGTTACATTAAAAATTTTAATATTTTTGCCATTAACTTACAGGGAGGCGCGAGTTAGACACTACTTGGCACAGGCGCTTCTTACCCTCGTCACGGCACTGACACTGAGGAAGCTGACGAGTTTTTAAGCTAAATTGTCACAGCGACGAAACATGCGGGGCTTACGTTACACGAGAATCGAAGCAGCAATCCATGGAATGGCGGCATTCAACATCACCCAAGAAAGTGAAGTTCAAGCAAACAAATTCAGCCAGGAAAATCATGTGTACTGTATATTGGGGATAGGAAGGGGATGTTGCTTGTGGATTTTTTGCCTCGTGGTGACACAATAAATTCTACGACTTATTGCGAGACCTTAAAATAACTGCGCCGTGCAATCCAAAATAAAATGCGCGGCATGTTGAGTAAAGGGATCGTTTTGGTTCATGACAATGCCCATCCACACACGGCCAATCGAACTCAAGAGCTGATCGGATCATTTGGCTGGGAACAACTTGATCACCCTCCGTACAGCCCGATCTAGCGCCCCGTGATTACCACGTGTTCCTGCATTTGAAGAGGCATCTGGGTAGTCAGCGCCTCGATGACGATGTCAAAACGACCGTGTTGCAGTGGTTGTCTAATCAAGCGGAAGATTTTTACGAAGATGGTATTCTAAAGCTAGTTGTACGATACGATAAGTGCCTTAATATTGGTGGGAATTATGCAGAAAAGTAGTTAAAGTACAGGCTTTGATGTAAAAATAAAATTGTTAAGAAAAGTCTACTTGTAATATTTTAATTTCAAAACGGTACTTAAAAAAACACGTCTCGTATATGAGTGTTGTTTACATAATTTTTAAATTTATGAATTTTTCTTAATGGTTTTGAAAATTTGAGTTTTGAGAACCCGGACAGAATAAAAGTTGTAGTTTCAAGAACTTAACTGAATGATTTTTTATACATTGTTTATAAAACAATTGAATAGAATTTCCCTCAAACTCTTATTTTAAGTTAATAGAAAATATTTTGTATAGATTTGAAAATCTTCTGATCCCAAAGATCACAATTGAAAAAATCATTTTCTTGAAAGAGTAAAGAAATATTTTTGTGTTGTTAAGATTTCAAAGTAGCTGATGATATTAAGTTAAACACAGTATCTTAAATATATATTTCTTTATTTCAAATTCTACATTTCCCCAACAACTATTAGAAATACACAATACATAAATAAAGGTCTAGTATAAAGGCTTAAACTTAATACATTTTTGAACAAATTAGAATACTTTGGACGGATAATTATATCTTTCACATTTTTTTTCTCTTAAGAGCACTTGTAGAAAATTCTCAGGAGAATAGTAAGTTAACAGAAACATTATTTAAGCGGCATACTTGGAAATAGTGCTCTAGCTAATTTTCTATCCTGTTCAGCATGTAATGATGATGACAGACTTAATCTGCTACAAAATCTAGAAAGAGAGAGAGAGAGAAAAATAAAGGGCTATTAATATCGATGTGAACACAGACAAAAAATCTATAACAATACATAACCTGTTATAAGAAACTAACTGAATGAATACATATTTGATGCTCTTCGGAAAGATTAGAAATTACATATTAGTGACTCAAGATTGCTGATTTTCCCCCCTTTTTGTTTTATCTTGTAAATAACCTAATAGCTTTAAATGTGCTTAAAATTTAAGAAAAATAAAAATAATATTGAAAGGTGAGTAATATTGAAAGTTCATAAAAATTCAGTAATTTTTAAATTCTACAGAATTGTATCTTCAACTCCGTTGCCAGAAACTTTCTTCATAATCTTTTCACATTGCAGAGCTTTTATACTTCAATTAGCATGTCAAGAAACTGAAGAGGATACACAATAAGACTTGCAATTTGTTAAAACTGAATTACACCTAACAAGACTAACAAAGAGCTTGTATTCCCTGGCGGGATTTGCATTTGCATTAATGTTTCAAAGACTGCCAAATGATAATTCACGAGGTTTGCTGTCAGATATTATTTAAATGGCCAAGTATTTCAAAACTAGTTTAGGAGTAACAAATTATTATCTCGGAAATAATTTCCAAAATGCAGAGAGTGGTATATTTCACCATTGAAGAAAAACTCCATAAATAAGCAGACTTAATTTAAAAACCTTCGACGGTTTATTTATAAAAATAATAAGATAAAACATTTAAAATAAAATGAGCTAACATCCTACAGCAGTTACAGCACATAGCAAGCAAATAGCATACACATCGCGTGATACAACTGCTTCTACTATGCAGTAAAAAATAACAAGGCTGTTTTACATAAGGCAGGGTGTCTTCTTCCTGAAAACACGTTATTTAATGGAAAAATGCAAATTTAAAAGAGTGACGTAAACACGGGAAGCAATCCCGATTAATCCGATCATGAATGACGTCATACAATACAATGACCGGTTAACTTAAAATAACATAAATTAAGAAACAGTATAAAGAACACGGGGGAAGTTAAAGTGAACGATGCGCACGAGTACGAAGTTCCGATGTTTAGGAAATCAAGCGTGACGTAACCGCTAAAGCTTATTGCCAAAGTACTGAAAGACGATAACTTGATGTCATAGTTGCGGTAAGATATGTAATACAAATTCTAAACATTGGGAGCATCACAGAAATAAAATATTACAAGATTAACAATGACAATATATCACACAAGCATAGTTTAAGCAATGTGAATATGTGATCTCATGTGAAAAAACAAAAATCCCCAATGCTTCATGAAAACATCAGTAATTAGTTTCTTTTCTGTTTTAGAGCTATAACTACATATAAAGCTACTGTAGATTTTAGTAGTAAAAATTTAGGAAGAAAATTTCTGGAAACTGAATAAAGATAAAATTCATTGGAAATTTAAAGATAACTGATTTTTTTTTGTTTCTTGAAACTTTTATGGTAATTCCCTTTTTTTTTTCTGGAACTTGGAACCTTTTGAGATTATTTTTTTTTATTTTTCTTAAATGTAAGGCACATAAAAAGCCATTAGTCTAACTTTTCTCAAAAATCAAAAGCATATGTTTCACTGAAACTCCATTCTGGTTAACTTGGGTATTAAATGTAAACTGGCACAATGAATAACAGACACAGATTTAATAAAGACCTTTTCAAGAGTACTTAAAAATATTTTTAAAAATAAGACCCCAGTAAGGATTAAAAAAAAAAAAAAAAAAAAAAAAAAAAAAAAAAAAAACAACCCTGTATCAAATTCATTCAAGAGAGAATATCTAAACTTAAATTATTTCCAAACAGATTTTATACTGTGATTTATATATAATTGACAAAAACAAAACAGGTTCTATTAATGGAATCGCTGAAAAGAAAAATATTGACAATGTGTAAAACATTGACAAATATTGACAATGAACAATAAAAATATGTTAATGTTTAGTAGAAAACAAATGGCTATTTACCTCTTTTTATTTGATGTAGACACAGAATTGTTTTTTGATGTTTGGAGAGATAACATTGAACTCTTCTGATTAAGAACCTTTTTATCTGATTTAGATGAATTAATCACACTAAGAGATGGTTTTATAACAGCTGAAGATGCAGCCATAAAATTTTGATATTTCAACCCTTTTGAGTTTGACCCATTATTAGACTGCTGCCAAGATTTTGAAAATGATAAACGGTTGAATCCAACAGCTTGAGGAGTAAATCTTGGAATTGAAGGATTCTGAGAGCTAGGCAAAGCAGATGTCAGGGCAGTTTTTTTTGTTGATGCATTTCTTAAGGGAGTAGCAACTGAATATCCTATATGAGGGAAAAAAAAATTAGCAGAACCTAAAAATATGGACAGGAAAGAGTTTAATTTTGAAAGAAATCAGGATTCTTTGAAAACAATTGTAAGACAGGTCAATTGAAGGAATGCATAAAGAGGAAACATTGGGGCAGTAGACATAGTGACAGGATAGCAAAATTAATAACAACATTACAGTAATTCCTTAAATGATACTGGAAAACAGGTGTGAACAAGATAATGGGACCAACAATGCTGAGAAGGAAGATTAGAAGACTAGGGTAAGGGTCCTCTTTGAGAAAGGAAGATCTGAATGTGAAAATCTCTATCTTACTCAGTTATGATAGTATGGTACATAAGAAAACTGTACAAAATTTTCTATTGAGTTTGAACCTTCTTGTTTAACACTAGAACGGCGGCAGCGGTCATTTTGACCGCAAACGATTTTCAAACGCTCATATTTTCCTTTTTTATTCTTTGATTTTTTGTTTGTTCACTGACTTTTCCTAAATATTCATAAAGAATATGTCGGACAAAAATTATCTTTTCCTGCACATTATTATTGCCACTATAAAGGAGTATACCTATAAAGGCTGACTGCGGTCAATTTGACCGCTGATCCAACATAGCTGACTATGTTGTGTTTTCTATTCTATTTTGTTTTTGCTATCTGTGTATGAGAAGGAAGTAATCCATGTAAGAGAAGGAAGATGTCAAAGCTGAAGTTAAGTACTGAGAAAAAAATCAGGAACAATCATCTCTCTCACAAAATGACCAAAATGAGCGAAATGAAGAAGTAGCAAAAGATGGAACAGCGTGGACTACAATTCCTTCTGATACTTTCTTTAGGAAGACGGCAGCATCACAATATGTTGAGAGAAGTGCCTGGAATCAGCACATTTGTCATTAGACATGTAACTCTGGGTAGTTTTACTAGTGCATGCAGACTGCTCACAAACGAAAAAATTCTGCATTTCATACAACAATGCACAGAAGCAAAAGCTTACAGGCGCTTACAAGATCTGCATTGGAGTGTATCTTTAGATGAATTAGACGCTTTTTTCCTAACTGTATGCCCGTGGAGCTTTTATTTCTAAAGATATTTCAATCGACAATTTGTGGTCCACGACATGGAGCCTAAACTTTTTTCATGAAACAATGGATCGTGGTAGATTAAAAGAAATCCAGATATATTTGCTCTTTGATCTGAAGTCAACAAGATCCGAAAGACTTCGAACAGATCAATTTGCTCTAGTATCAGAGATTTGTAACACATTTATTGAAAATTGATTACTGTGTTACAAAGCAGGTACAAATATAACAGTAAATGCTCAACTATTCCCAAATAAGGCACGTTGCTCATTTACACAGTATATGCCACAAACCCCGGATAAATTTGGGATAAAACTTTGTCTAGCAGCTGATGTTCGTTCAAAGTACTTTTTGAATGGCTTTCCATACTTAGGAAAAAATGAAAGTAGACCCAATGAAGATACTGTTGGAAAACATGGAGTATGTAGTTTGACAGAACCATCTCAAAATACTGGTAGGAACATTACAACTGACTATTTTTTTACATCATTAAAATTAGCCAAAACTTTAAGAAGTAAAAGACTTAGTCTTGTAGGCACTGTAAAATATGCAAAGAAAGAAGCACCCGAATCATTCAAACTCAAAAAGGGAGAACTGTGTTCAAGCAAAATTCTCAAGCACGATAATATCACTCTGACGGCATATCAAGGAAAGGAAAGCAAAAGTGTTCTATTGTTAAGCACTCAACATCCTAAGCTCAAAATGGAAAGCAATGAAAAGAAGACCCCTAAGGTTGTTAAATTTTACAACTCTACTCAATATGGTGTAGATGTGCTTGATTAGATAGCAAGAAAATATTCAACTTCACAACGGTGGCCAGTACAAGTTTTTTTGTAATATTTTGGACTTAGCTGCTATCAATGCTTGGATCATTTACAAAGAAACCACTGGTATAAACATCAAGCGTGCTGATTATATTTTGAAATGAGCCAATGAGCTCAGTAAAATTTATGTTTCCTCTAAGACATCTCTGCTTTCCAACTTCAGTGCAAGTACAGATGTAGCAATCTCAAGCAAGAAACACAAACAATGTCAAATCAATTGATGCTGCAATAAAACTATGAACATTCATTCTCATTACAAAAAGTCAGTTTGCGGCTCATGTACAAGCAAAGTCATAAAGTTCAGTGTTTGCAGAGACTGTAAAAAAGAATAATTTAAGTGATTTCGTAATATTTATACATTAAAATGTATAAATTTCTGTAAATTATCATATGTGATAAATATTTAAAATATTTTGTGCAATACAAAGTAATTCCCTTTGTATAGTGTGTTTTATTTTGTACCTATTGTATTTTATTACTAATTGGTTTTATAAAAACATATAGATTCTCTTGGACAAAAAAAACATTATAAAATAAAGCATGAGATGAGAGGAAAATTTATGTGATGAAAATATAAAATTTAAAAGCTAAATATATTAAAAAACTTGTTTCAGAAAACAAACCATGAAAAAAGTGCATTTTTTAATCATTTCAAGTGAGCGGTCATTTTGATCGCTCCTCACCATTTTAGGTATACAGAAAACGCCGTCGTTCTAGTGTTAATAAAATGTGATTACTCACAAGCATCTATTTTTGGAAGCTTGGAATTAAGTTTAAATTTTAATCTGCTCTTTAAAACCTTTAATTAAAACTTCTATAATGTCTATATGCATGAATATAAAGACTATATCTAAGATTGAGATCTTTTATAAAAATACTTTTTTTAGAAATGACTATCTGTCAAAGCTTATTGGTTTGGAATACTATCAATCAAAAACTTTTGTGCAATTTTTTTCTTTTCAAAAGCAACTTGTTAACTCTGGCTTTCTCTCCATCCTTCATTATACCTATCATCTTACAGTTTAACCCCATGTCAAGCAAAACAATCATGTCAGCTTTCCACCCAATTTATCTCAATGTTCAATAAAGAGAAATTTTCATTTTACAGAGGAGAAAGCAAATCTCACACAAAAACTTCAAAATATGCAGAGTGATCAGGGGTGCCGCGAAGCTCCCATGATCTCCAATCATGTACTACTCTGATAAAACTTGACGAAAATGAACAAAAAGAGGGAAAGCAACTCTCCTCTTCGAGTCCGATATTGTATATCTTTGGGTTTGCTTCGAGAGGGGAGATTGAATCAATAGATTAAGCAGTTTTAGGAGTGTCGAGTTTTGTCTCGTGGCATGTACCATGACCTGACCATAGCACATCTCATATAGGCTTTCCCATAGCTGGTCGTATTCTTGTCTTGTATGTGCATTCTTCCTTAGCAAAAGAAAAAAATGTCAAGGTCAATCACTAAAAATCAGTGCACTCCCCAATGGTCGGAGGGCACCTGCCCAAAGAATTTTGAGAATGCCTTCTGTACGTTCTTTGCCCCTTCCCTCTGGGCTGCAGATATTTCACAATAACCAATTACCAACGGGAGTGGTGACATTCCTTCTGCCCTTTCCTCTGACTGCTCATACCGTCTGATTATTAGGTCAGGTAGTACCGTCGTCAGTTACCTCACTAGTGGTCACTGTACATGTCGTGTTCTAAGAAAGCTGTATAGATTTTTTTTGTAAAAATGGATGGATTTTTGATGAAATAAACCGATAATGCAAGTACTAATAAAGATCATACATCGACATGTAACGTGTGTAGAAAGAAGCGGTAATGCCGCAAATACAAAACAGCTACTTGGATTTTGGCTTCACTTCAATAGAAGTCAATGATGAAGAGAGAGCACAATGTGTGATCTCTGTTCTAAAGTTCTATCATTCGAGAGCATGAATTGAATTAAATTGAGACGGCACCAAGAAAAAATGCATCCCAACATGGTCGACAAACCACGTGAATATTTTAGCAGAAAAATGAAAGATTTGCAGCAACAAAAATTTTTTTTCACTAAACAAGCGTTAGTCAGTGTCAAAAAATGCTTTGTTGGCGTCATTCAAGGTGGCATTTAGAGTAACGAAGTGCAAAAAAGCCCACACTATTGCCAAGGAATTAATTCTACCAGCTGCTGTGGACATGGCTAATATAATGATAGGAGAAAATGCTGGGAAACTTCTGGCGAATACTCCTTTGTCGAACAACACCATCAATCGAAGAATCTAGCACATGGCTCAGGATCTCAACGATCAATTGATAGAAAAAATTAATGGAAATGAATTTGGACTGCAAGTAGATGAGGCCACGGACAGCAATAAGGATGCACACCTCATCAGCTATGTACCTTTTATTGATGGTTGTACTATTGTTAAAGATCTTCTGTTTTGTAAAAGCATTACTGGAAGTGCAACGGCTGAAGATATGTTCGATATCCTTGACACATTTATGATGGAAAATGTATGCGATTGTGTAATAAGCAGCAGGTTCACCCAGCACACTAAAACTAAACACACATGCCAAGAGCATTTGGAAAATAATTTTATTAATGTTTTCCTATTAATTACAATTAAAGTACTTGTGTGGTTTTTAAAAACATGTTGTATTAATTTATTAATGTTCTTGCCACTTCTCTAATTTCTTCTTCACAGTCATACAAATATGAAATATATATATTATACATAATATATATAATAATAATAATATACCACAGATAGATATTATATGACGAGGATGCCGTGAAAAAAATTCTAATTCTCTTAAGGGTGCCACGACTTGGTAAGTTTGGGAACCCCCGACTTAGGCCAATAATTTTGGCAAATGTTTAATGAGTATTTTATTGAGAATAAATTTAAACATTAAAACTGTTTTACAAGTCTAAGAAATGAAATAACTTTATAGGAAGGGGGGGGGGGGAGAGCTTAAATGCAAACAGAAAACTTCAAATAGATATGAGATGAACACAATATATAAGTAGCATCAGTGGCTCAAACATCAATATTCAGTAGGAAAAGCCCTGTGTTTGTGAGAGAAGTTCAATATTTTTTATATTTCTCAAGCAAAAAGTGGGAAAAATAGATTAAATTAAGCTTTGACATCACTAAAAACAAATACTAGTTTTCTTACTATATTAGCAAGAATGACACGCATACATAGAAAAAGAAAGGGAGAGAAACACCAAAGGGAAAAACTAAAATAATAAAAAAGGTGAGTAAGCTAAAAATATTGCTTAGATTAATACTAATACCAATAATTTTATTTAGAGATATACTTAATGTAAAATGCTAGACTTACTTCTTGATGGTGTTTTCATTTCCATAAATACATTTTTAACATCTGAAGATGAAGTTATATACTCAGAGAGTAAGGGTGCCTTCTTAACAGAATCTGGCTTATGAAAACTAGAGATTGATTTTCTTTTACTATCATACTGATATGAATTTGAACGAGAAATTACTTTTGGCGTTGTTTGAGGCTCTACCTAAATTGAGAGACACTTTTATTAAAAAGTATACCATAGTTAATATATATTTCATAAACAATTGTGATGAGAGCAGGCACAAGAACTAAATACAAAGATGAAGCACACTATATTAATAAAAGGTCAAATGAATCTAAATTTTAAGAAAATACAAATGTTCATTTTCTTCACCACACATTACAAAATTAATAATGTTAAAACCATAATTTAACAATAGTAGTTCACCAGTAATCTACCTAATCATACATGCTGCTGAACCTTTAACTAATCTGCAGGATATATTACACAAGTACAACATTAGATTCTTTCAAGAGCTACCATAATTTTCAAAAAAATATTTTGTTTTTAAAACTAAATTATGTTCATGTCTATGAAATATTTTCTTAAAAACTTAGCAGAATATAATAAAATTTAAACTCTTTTTCATAGATTAAAATATCTAATCTTTTTGAGCAGAACTTCAAAAATCTAATAGCTCCACTAGTGTCTGGCAAAGTATAAAGCATAAATGAGAAGATTTAAATATGATAAAACAGAGATTGAAAATCAAATTTTTTGGGTTGTTGTGGGAAAAATTCGAAAAGAGAAAGAATATGGATATCACCTTTGTTACGGGAAGAATGATTTGAATTCATTAGAAGTAGGGAACAGGAGTTTTTGTTGTTAAAGGTTAAGAGATGATAATAGAGGATTTGAATATGTCAACACATTGCCTTCTGTCAAGAGTAACAGGACAACTCAAAAATGGCCATTTTTGAGTTGTTTTTACCTCTGGGTTCACCTTTTAGAAGTCTACATTTTGTGGGCACTAGGACTTCTCTAGCTACAATAGGTGCAACATGAGGTTGCAAGTCTCAAAATTGCAATTTTTGAGTTGTCCCGTTACTCTTGCCAAAAGGTGGCATGATCTTTGTGATTCAGGGAAAGAAGCCATCTACAAAGAAATCCAAGGGAAAGTGTTATATAAATGTTTAATGATTAGGTTGACTGGTTGAGAAGCACTACAGTCAACTTTTGAATAGAAGGTTTTATTGCCAGAAAACCACCCAAAAAACTACCATACATGCATCCTCCTATAACTTAAACTGTTTTGGTTTGTATGCCTAAGCCTAACAACAGCTGCTCTTAGTGTAAGCAATAATTATCATTCAGTTACTCTCCAACCTTTCCTGGTCATAGGGTATTGAAAATGAGCACCCAAAGGGAATTTAAAGAAATTTAAAAGTAGGACTTATTTCACTTAATACAGACCTAAATCTTAATGTAAAGTAGATATTGATCTATGCACTTTTATAAATAAGACTACACAATTAAACTTACTGAGGTAGTTTTCTTCAGCTGTTGTTTCCCACAATACAGTAATTCTTTAGAATTCACTTTATAATTCTGTTGAGTTACTTTTATTTTATTAGCATTAATCAAATTTCTTGATTCAATGGTATATTTAACATTTAACAGATTCCTTAATGTTCCACGATTTTTTATTTCCTTTTTAGGCACTGAAGAAATTTTTTCTGTAGCTTTGCACCTGTTTAGAGTTTTACTTGGTAAGATTTCTTTTACCTCTCTTTCTAGAACATTTTCTTTATCTTCAGATGGTAAGCTGCTTTCAATAAAAACATCATCTGTCGTTTCATTACATAAAAATATTTCAGAATTGTCAAGCGAACTACATTGCACCTCAGGTGGTTTCAGTTCTTCAGATGCACTATTGCATTCAATTGAATTTTCTCTGTCTTTTAAGTTCATTTCAGAACTAAATGGCTCTGAAGATGATTCAGTGAAAAAATTTTGATATTCAGGAGAGTTGATACAATTTTTAATGACTGAAGAACTGGAAATATTAGACTCTTCTTTGCTTATCATATCTGTAGCGATTACTTCTTCAGTTTGTATGCTGACAGAAGATTTATGGTCTGATAATATATCTGCCACGGAATTTTCTGTTCTTGGAATTAAATTCTTTTGATCTGAATCCTCATCAAGGTCAAAATAATCAAAATTGATGGGAATTGGCAGCATTTCTTCACATAAAAGAGAATCCTCCTCAAGGAGAGTTGAGGAGTTTAAATTATAAATAATTTTAGATGCTTCTTTACTAATGCGAGACATACTTTTAGGAGATGGTGTTTTCCAACGAAGTCTAGGAGGTGATAACTAAAAAAGAAAATATTCAGAAAACTCTAAAAAGACAATTTAGAAACTGATTTCAAATAAACAAATTTTTCCAAAACAACTTTAGTAATTAAAATAACTTTCTAAAATTTTCATTTAACACAGTTTGACTTAAATTATTTTGCTTGGTATATTTAATGCTATTACATTCTAAAAAGAAGGATTTCACTGCCAACTTTTGATATGAAAATAAAATTCTCACAACTGCTTAATTATAGACTAATAATAGATTTGATTTCAGAACATTCAATGTGAATATAACACAGTTCTAATGGCAAAGCATATATAAAAAATTGTAACTTTTAGATTGTAATATTCTCCTACAAAAGTATGTTCTGGAATTTCCCTGTATTTTCATAGGTGTATTAGAGAGCTTTAAAAAACTGAAGCATTAGCAGTTAATCCTTTGATAATAATATCAAAAGTATCTGATACAGAGCAACAAAAGATTGATAAAAACAGATCTTTTGATTTACATTGGATTTAAGAAGCTTTTGTTTCACAGAAGCAAGATTTTGGAAGAATACTACTAAGAAGTGTTCATTTACTTTGTTGTACATTTTACAAACACAATTATTATTTAAATCCATTTCCTTGCCACAAAAAAGTTAATACTAGTTAATTATCTTTTAAATCATCTTGAAATCAATGAAAATGGTTAACAGTAGAATTAAAAAGGGCATGTGTAATGTACTCATGACATTTTATGGAAATGTATCACACTCTACTTCCACACAAACACCAAATGTTTAACTAAATCATTTTAAAATTAGAAATTCATTCAATTAGTATCTTATATTCAGAGAATTACTTGTAGGATGCCTTAAACTTTAACATCTGCTAACACATTCTAAAATGTAACAGATGGCTATAATGAAGAATATAGGTTGGTTGGTTGAGAGTGCTATGGTCATTTTGTCATTTTTTGGTACACAAGGGCTAACTAACCAGAACCTACTGCTTAAAGTCGATTCTGAATGGCTACAAACATCCATGCCAATAGTGGGACTCAAACCCAGACTCTTGTACCAAATGAAAGTACCTTTGCTACTTGGTCATCACCCAGCAAGAAGAAAAAAGGTAGAAATAGGAATACAGATTTGTTTTAAATAATATCTACCATATTATATTTATATATAATAAATATGAGTGTATATATATATATTTATCTATTTATGGGAACTGTAGAGTGTAAGTCAAGGTCAGTTTGTTGGGAATGCAATAGTCTTTTTAGGCAGCACAAGAGCTAAACAATGTAAGCCAAGGGAAAATGCACTAACACAACATATTTTTATTTGAAAAAATATGGAAAATCAAATCAGCAATCCTTTTTTATGTCAAAATTTTGTAATGTCATAAGAATTACAAGTCTTATCAGAACTAAATGAGTATTTACACATCTTATCACATATTTTTTTAGAAAGGGTTGTCACATTTCAGACAAGTTTATTTCAGCAAATTAGAGATATTCCATTATAATTTAGGTTAGTTTTTCATTGTATGTAGTGCAGAAATTTAGTGTTTTACTTATTTTAGTACTTATCTAGCTAAACAAGCTTGTAATCAATAAAACTAATATCAAATTGGTAAGTATTCCTCTATGAAGGCATTAATAAAAATTGAAAATAAAAGATATGAAATACCTCATTCTTCATTGCAATAAAATCATAACGATTGTCAGAATCTTCTGTTGGACTATGGACAGAAATTGAAAAATTACTGCTATAGTAAAAGGAAAAATTATTTCATTTGGAGCCATTGAAGCTTTTTATAAGTATATAAAAAGTGATAACATTTACTCCAATTATCATCAAAGTAACTTGTACATTTGCAGTTTATATGTTTAGGGTCTAAAAATCTTCATCAATTAGATACCAAAGAATATAGGGTAAAGTATGTATAACAATAACAGCACAAAAAGGGGGGAAAACATGATAACAGCCTCTTCTAGCAAAAAATATATCTCAGAAAATTCTGGGTCTATTTTAAAAGCAGTTTTATTTTCCTTGTAAATGTAAATTTCTTTTAAAAGATTTAATTTCTAACTATATGATTATGCATAAACAATACATCATAACACATGAAAATTTTCTCTAAACACAAAGTGTGCAAATGTTTGTAAACAAACAAGTATTAAATACACGGTTTTTAATTAAGTCAATTATTTTGCCATCACAAAGAACAACATCTAAATCCAGTGAGATTTTTGTAGCTAGGAGTGTTAACTATTTACAGTATAAATGTTTTGCAACTATTTACAGTATGAAAGGAGCAAAATAGTTCTAAAAAACATTTAATTAAATACTAGGACTGATAAAAAGGGCACAAAATGTTTATTAACACAATTATCATTAAACCACATGCTTATTTTAATACTAACACTGTTATTTAGGTATTAATTCTGAACAAGTTACACCAAATAATTATGAATAAAAAAATAAACAAAGTCCCTGAAAAAAGATCTAATTTAAGGAGGAAAAGATATTTAAAATGCAATGAAAGTCAGGTATATTTTCAAGATCTAGTGTATAAATAATAAAAATATGTATACCCGCATTTCTTTTTACCCAAACATATATATTCTTGCTCTTTTAGATCTGAAACACAGAAAAATATCTATTAGTGAGTAAAATTATACATATGTAAGTAATGAAATTAATTATTTTTTTAAATTTCCAATGGCAAGGCAAAATACCAATACATATAAAAAGATAAAATGACAGTACAAAGATATAAACATGTACATAAGATTGTGAAGCTGAAAACAGGGTATAAGACCGAAGTCATTGCCTTAAAAGTTCTCTTGCTTCCCAATACCTTGGGAACACACTGTGTCCGCGGAGGGCCCCACATCGAAGCAAGTGGTCCCCGCCTATCTCTTCTCCAGTATCACAAAGTGGACAAAAAGGCATGGTGGAAAGGCCTATATGTTGTAGGTGAGCAGAGAGACAATCATGGCCCATAGATAAACAGAAGGCTGCAACTGCATCACATCTAGGTTTGTCGGGAATTGAAGAAGGGCTTACCATCCCCCAACTTTTTAGGGCTGTGCGAGTCTGAAGATCCCGCAATGAGTTAGTTTTACATAGATTTTTCAGGAACAGTTTTATTTTCCGAAAGGAAGTTGATGTATTTGGATGTTGTAGTATATTCACACCCTTTTTTGCAAGGGAATCTGCTTGTTCATTACCCCAGACACCACAATGAGCAGGCACCCATTGGAGAATGATTCGTTTTCCCTTAAAATTCAAGCTTCTCAAAAGCTCTTGACATCGAGAAATCTCAGGTGTCAGGGGGAGTTCAACAGAGCTAATTGATTGAATGGCTGCCTGTGAGTCTGAAAAGAGGACTGCAATTTCAAATTTGTGTTGAAGAGCCAGCAGCTGCTGTAAGGTTATGCTCACGGCAACCACTTCACCATAGCAGGCTGTACCAATGTAGCCTGCTGGGGCGTAGAAAAAAAATGGTCTGAATAGACACCAGCCCATACATTAATATGGCAGTCAAATTGAGATCTACCAGTTAAAAATGTGCAGCCAATTTTTAGGTGGGTATCAACCGCAATGGTCTCCAGGGTAAGACTTCTTAGGATACTTGGTGTGACATCTCTTTTCCTATTGATGGTTTCAACTAGATCCAATTTTGTTTCGATATTAGTTATTTCCAAGAGGTTTCTAGGTTTCATAAGAAGTTGAACCTGACCCGGGAGAAAAATATCCTTTCTAATGTCTAGAACTTTCTGGATAAATCCATTCTGGGTTTTAAGTTATCTAGGCTTGACCACATAGTCCCTCCAGTAGGAGTCATCGATTCTCAGAAGCTTTTCATAGAGGACCAAAGCCCTCTCCTTCATAATATCTTGGAAAGGTTTGTTTTCTGTCAGGATTAGCATAGCATTGATCGGCGTAGACTTCACAGCACCTGTAATCAAGCAGAGAGCTTGATTTTGCAGTCGATCAACGAACTTCGAGTTTGTTGATCACCAGTTATGGGGCTGTGATAAGGACCTCACAGCAATAAGTCATTAAAAGGAGGATAAATGTATTATATGTAGTGTTAAGGGTAGACCGGGCACTCCCCCATTTACAACCTGCCACACACTTAAGGACATTAAATCTATTTGTAATGTGCTCGATGAGCCGTTCCACATGGAGTTTCCAACTTAACTTATAATCAAAAGTCAGTCCCAGGTAGGTGAAATTATCTGTATTGTCAATCAAACTATTCTTGTACTGAAGCTCTAGGTGAAAAGCCTTATGAGATAGAGTAAAGGACTGTGAAGCTATCTTATCTAGATTAATAGTCATTATTTTCATCACTCCAATCTGAGAGGGCCTGTAGTGCCTTGTTTAATCGATTTTCAATAAGGTCTTTTGCACAACGTTTTGGTGCTTGAGTCCATATTACCAAATCATCAGCAAATAATAGGCATTTAATACCAAGTATTGATTTAAGAGCTGAGATAAGATCATTAATATAGATACTGAACAGAGTACAGCTGCTAACCGCTCCCTGTGGAAGACCAGTTTGTAGATTAAAACATTTGGAAAGATTCTCCAAATTTAACCCTGCAGGTTCTAGTGAAATTAATTAGATAAGTTATAAAATTTAAGATAGGGCAATAATTATTAGTTTTTAGAAAAAATGTTATATCACCTCTACAAAGTACTATTTTTTAATAACAGTATACACAGCAATAGACTATAATAACAGAAAAAGTCATAGCTAAATAATTATTTTATCTACCCTTTGCAGTTATATGATAATGAATGAATGAACATTCTGTTTATGCTAAGAACTCTGTATACAATTAGAGAGATAAGAATTGCTTTTCCGTACGCTCGGCTATGCATGCTTCAACATAAAAAAAATTACCTTGAACTAAACTTTTACATTTAACTATTGTATCTTCATGGTAGCAGCTACTTTTATTACAATTCAATATGGAGTTCTGTTTAGGACACATGCTTGAACTATTAGGCACCTCAACCAAAACAGCTGTTGGGCAATCTTAAAAATAAATATAATAGAAAAATCACCAAAATTAATAGATAAGTAATACATAGACATTAACCATCACAAGTGATCAACTAAACAGATGCAAATTTCAATAAAAATCTAATTTTTGATCATTAATCATATGATTGGAAAACGTGTTCCTTAGTAAAATGTTACCACATCCTCAACAGAAATATTCAAACACACAAAACATGTTTTATTCAATTAAAATTCCAAAATTGAAAAATTCACTCAAATTATTCAACAACAATTATTTTAATTTCAATATGCCTCATCATAATCCAGTATGATACAACTATCTTATTTGTCTTCTATATCTCCTTGTGTTCAATATTTTTTTTATGAATATAATAACTAACCAACAGGTAACATTAAATACTTCCAGATGTTAACAGGTTTATGAAAATCAGAGAAGAAAGTAATTAATATAATACGAAACAACGAAAATATAACAAATGATTTTGAGAAAAACATAAAACTAGACTGACAACAATTAGAGCAATTTAAAGGGAAAAAATATGAATATTAGACAATCTAACAAAAGGACCTCAACATTCATAATTACATAGCATAATTATCAAAAGAACATTTCAAAACCTACCTTCAACAGCTCCTAAAACCTGAAGACGAAAAAGAAAAAAATTATTGCAGAATTCACTTTTATTACTCTTGTAAAACAAAAATGTACGAGAAAGAATACTCATTTAATTACCTGCTCAGAATTAGTAATTACAACTGGATCTGTAAATTCTTTCTTCAACCTGTAAAAAAAAAAAAAAAAAAAAAAAAAAAAAAAAAAAAAAAAAAAATTCTACAGTCATCCACATAGAAAATTTAAAATTTTTAGCCACCAATTGTTCTGAGGATGTACTACTCTAACAAAGGAATTTTTTACTCAAGTTGATTAGTTGAGAACACTATGATCTTTTCGTATATGGGGGCTAATCAGACTGTGGTCACTCAGGAATTTTTTCATTAAGTTAATAATAGTAGTTCAATGTTACCAATAGTAATATGCTGAAAATTAATTTTAGTAATACCAGTGAAATGATCTATGAAGCTGCCTACACTGTAATGCATGATTCTTAGATAAAAGTTATAAAATTCTACAATATTATTAATTCCAAAAAATAAATCTTCCCTGAAGTATAATGCCCCCAAAAACATTTATCCCCCCCCCCTAAAAAAGGTATTAAAAAAAAAAAGTTAATTTAACTTCCTTGTTATTCTAACAAAAAAATATTTCTGAAAGAGATTGGTAAAAAAAAAATACCAATACCAAGTACAGCTTGCTGATTAGGAGAAAATATTCAGAATAAACAAGACATTCATTGCTAACACAAGACAGCAGCACTATGCATTCAATTTGGTTTTTATTAGATCATGATATAATTCTCTATGTTCAGAATAGCTAGCAGTGATAAAAGCTAGCAATAATTCTTCCCAGAAAACATACCTTCGACATATACACTTTAACACAGTTTAGTATAACAATAAAGAATATAAAAAAAGTCAGAAAATATCTTAAATATTACATACCTAAGGGGTGACATATCCATAATACATTGAAATTTCTCCTTTTCTAAAATAAGAATAGAGATAATGTATACTTTAAATAATTAGGACCAAAAATAAAATTTTACTTAGGGGTATATACATAATACATTTCATACAAATGAGAGCCAATAAGTAGCAATAATTTTTCTTTTCTAAAATATTCTTCTTGTTTTTAATTTTGTTTAAGTTATATTTAGGTATTTTATTAACAGTATAAACAATCTTTAATTTCTTACAACATAATTTTAGTTTGATAATTTGCACTTCATACCTAAGTTTCTGTATTTTAAGTCTTGAAAGAATTTACTTCATTTGACATAGCTTGATGTGTCATTTAAATTTAGAGATCCTAAAACCCATGATATGCATTGTAATGTTATAACAAAGGATTACTTATATATATATATATATATATATATATATATATACATACTATCTACCAATAAGTACATCTGACACCTGTGATAGAGATAGAAAAGAAAAACAAACTTTATTCTTATTCAATAGTTGGTAGAGCCTCATGAGAGGCAATTACAGCTTCGATCGTCCGGGACATGCTTTCCACAAATCTGTTATGCCTGTTTCTTATTCAGACATTAGAGAATGTTTAACTTAATTTATCATGATATATATTAATTCAATTAATTAATTTTAATTAGAGTTTAAGTATTAGGGAGTAAATTTAATTGTATTTAAGATGAGGCGTGTTGTGATTATCTCAAAAGTTAAGAGTTTAAAATATTACCGCAATAACTCACAACAGATTCTATAAGGGAAAAACGACAGCTGAAAGAGAAACTGAACTTTACTCTGAAAAGGAAAATTTAAACAAAATAAAAGTCATTAAGCTTACGCTTTTAAAGAAAGGATGAGACACAAATTTTAGGGGTAATAATTACAAAAGTTTATTTATATTTTAACATAAATTAAGTTTTCTACATAACTAACCAGCTGTCATACAAGGCACAATTCCATGATAAAAAAAAATAATCACATAACACAAATTCTCGTATTACACATCACAATAAAAATAGATTGAAATTAAATTTGATTTAGGTGGCTAATGAACCCATTAAGAACTTAAAAAAAATAAAATTACTTTAGTTAACTCAAAAATAAAAGGAAAACGAAAATCATAATTAAAATTGTACTTTACCGAAATGACTGCAGTCTAAAAAAAAAATAGAAATCTAGAAACAAAGGCATAATAGGAAAGTCGAAAGATTTAGAATTCGAGAATAGGACATGTCCAAAGAAGGGGGGAAATTTATAGGCGAATGTTGCTCTCCATAGCTGCCGCTGAATGGAACAGGATTCTCAGACCTCCGCTGGGACTCTCAAGATGGAATCTTCATCCTCTGTTCCCTTTCGAATCTCCCCGAAACTTTTTGTTCGTCGGGATCTTCTCAGCCACTTTGCCTCTTTTGTTGTTCCGCATGAAAAATAGACCTTCTCTTCCTGGCTTCTCATTGGTTGATTTCGCGATATCTTTCCGCCGCGAGACATCAACAAACTCACGGGGAAAAATTCTGGGGAAAGGTCTGGGCGGTGATTTCGATGTGTGGGGTAGACTTTCTGAGAAACAATGATAAAATTGCGATGTTTGGGGAGTCATAAAGATGTCAATATCTGTTTTCCATCCCTGGGTTGATGACATTTGCTTCTTGAACGAAATGGTGCAACTATTTTGTATCATATTAAAGTGGGATACCAGAATGAAGAAGAGAAATAAGATTGCTTAGAAAATGGAAAAGTTTTAAACAAAGGTATTAGATTTTATTATTAAAAAAATTAAAGGTCCATCAGCCAATAAAGAAAATACTAAGCCACCTATATTATTATAATTATTAACAATATACAATTAAACATCTCACACATATATTTAAATTTGCTGGAGTGTCATGTTGGATTGGAATCTGTTCAGGATTCTAAATATCAGCACAACAAATCCTTGTATGATAGCTAGTGGTATTTTCTTCCACTCGGCTTGAATAAGACATGTAAGTTGATTCACCGATTTTGGACAGTTGTTCCACCCCTTAATTCGGCAATCCAACTCATCCCAGAGGTTCTCAATAGGGTTCAGGTCTGGGCTCTGGGCAGGCCAGTCCATTCGGTTAACCCTATTGTCACCATAAAAATCCATGGTGGACCTTGCAACATGACAGCTGGTGTTGTCGTCCTGGAAGTAACATGGGTCCAATCCATAAAACTGCCATAACATAAGAAGCAGACTGTTATCCAAAATAGTGCAGCAGGAGTTGAGCTTACCATAAATTGGAACCAAAGGTACCAGTCCATACCAGGAGAAACACCCCCAGACCATAATTCCACCTCCGCAAAACTTTACTGTGGGCATAATGCATTCTGGCAGGAGACGTTCTCCAGGCAGACACCAGACCCAGACATTGCTATCTGAACGGTAGAGGGTGAACCTTGATTCATTGCTCCAGAGAACTCACTGATCTATGGTCCACTTTCAATGTGCTTTGCACCACTAACTAAGCAGCACAGTTGGACTTTGTGAACAAAGACTTATGGACAGCAGCACGACCATGAAAACCAAACAGATATGCTTCCTTACTGATGTTGTGCTGACATTTAAAGTTTTAAATACATGAAATTAGTGTAATGACATTTAAAAGTTTAAGATATGAATTTATTATTACTATCATTTAGGTGGCTGGTATATTATAATTTTTTTATTTTATTTTATTTTATTGGCTGGAGAACCTTTGTTTTAAATAATAGAAAACTAAATATTTTCTAAAGTTGCTACTTCTTCTTCCGTTTCAATCCTGTCCCTTCCAGCTATGGGTAATTCAATACTTTCAGCAGTGCCATTTTGTCATGAATCCGTGAACTCTCCCATGATCTCAGGGATTAGAACACCAGAACATCGGAATTTTAATGCTTTTAGCAAATCCCTGACTCACCAGAAAGACCACCGAAGATCGAGATTCCGCGAAAGGGGTTGCTTACGTCTGTGACGCGCAAGGATACAAACAGAGGCTTGGCGAGACTCCCCAATAGGAGAAGGAGAAGGAGAAGGAGAAGCAAGAACTACTTTTTTTCGACGCGGATGTTTCAAGTGAAAAAGTGGCTCCGGAGCTGACAACAAAAAAAGTCGTGGAGAGACAGACAGATTTTTACCTTGAGAGAGCAGAGTCGCCCCCTTGACTCCCTGATGGAGAAAAAGATGCGTTCCTGCAAGATGATGGAGGACTTGAATTCACGAAGAGGCCTATAACTTTTTTTTAAATTGGGCATGCCCTCCCTTAAACTTTAATCTTTCCTTATGGCCTTTCTTTCCTATTTCATTTCTTTATTTTTTCTAGACTGCAGTCATTAAACCGGTAATATGCATTTTATTTGATTTTTTTATTATTAAGGTTTTATATCAAGTTTTTTTTTTTAAATTTATTTTTTTTTTTTGGGTTCTAACCAGCCACCAACTAATATTTGTTTTATTATTTCGTTATGTTTTTAATTCATTATAAAAAAAATATATATATATGTGTGTGTCATCGGGGAATTGTGCCTCTTACTTGTCAAGTTTTAAATTTTTGTTAGAGATTACGATAAGAGTAATAGGAAGTTAATATTTAAATAAAATTTGTGTTTTACCCCTAAGCTTGTGTCTCGTCGTCAATTCTTTATTGAAGAGTAAGTTTTAGTTATTTCTTTTTTTTTGTTAATTACAGAATCGTTAAAATACTCGCTACTCCCTTTAGAACTTGGTTATTGCGGTTAAAATTAAATTCTTATTTTTTTTTAGGTTTTCACAACGCGCCTCAATCTAACGTTAATCCTTAAAATTTTCTAAATTAATTTAAATTAATAATCTATATGTTAAAACATCAGTTAAAATAAATGAATAAGAAACAAAAAAAAAAATATACGGTTCTCAACACTGATGGTATTCATCAAAACAACACTCCCGGATGCCTGTTGAAACTCCTGGAGTATGTGGGCCATCAGGCTTGTTTCACACACGATTTTTATCGTCTGACATTTAGCCAATGACGACACGAAAGTGGATCTTTTTCACACTTACCCGGCTGTCATCTTACCCACATCTAGCTGAGCCGACATGCGTTCAGATGCACGTAATGTGAAATAAAAAATATGATGTGTTTATTAGTTTTCAGTGTATTTCTTTGTATTTTGAGTGCATTAATTGATGATAAGTTTTTACTGTATTCACTTAATGAGAAAATTGTGTTTTTTTAAACAGGGTGTATAAAAATCATGTTCTTTTTAAAAAAAAATCAAAAAATCAGATTTTTTATCTTAGTCATGATTTTTTTTATATTCAATTTTATGTGATATAAACTATTATATATATCATAGATTTAAAATTATATACTATACTATACTATATAACTAATGCAGGAAGTAAACATTTTCAAATTCAAACAGCTGCTTGTCAATAAAATAATTTTTAATAATTTAAAAACAAAAAATGAAATAAAAGAAAACAACCAATAACAAAATGGTTTGAAACTAAAAATCAAAAAAGAAAATTTTATTTCATCATCTACAATTAACAAAATATTTAAAAATCAGTTTTATTTAAAGATTTAAACATAAACACTAATTTAGCTGCCTTTTCTACACCTAATTGGTTTCGCAATTTACTCTATACGAGTGCAAAAGTGGAAAACATCCTCTTTATCCCGGCAGTTGTTCCTTTTGCAGTACATAACATATTAATTATATCATACTCTTTCTGATCCATACAGTTCTTTAAGATTGCTATTGATTTCCCCCCCCCTGTAAGGTATGTAATGATTTTAAAGCTTTTTTTTATCAAACAAAGTTCCATTAAAAGGAGGAGAGAATAATGAATTTCAGTAAAATGTTTAATAAGGAGTATCTCCATACTTTTCTTTAATAAAATTTAAAGCTTGTCTTTTTCATTTATTGTTAAACATTCCACTTCATAATAAGTCTCCAAGAGTACTTAGGATTTGTTGTCTGACTTATTCTCAGAAACAAATCTGGCCAATCAAGATAAAGTAAGGCTACGGCCACACAAGCATTTTTTCCTGCTACGGCTTTTCCCCAAGCTTGAAAATCCACACCAGCTGGCCACACGTGCATGTGACATTTTTTCCCGCTGTGTCTTTTCCCGCAGCTTGAAAATCTACACAAACCGCTAGAAAATAGGTATGGTTCTATCCTCCAGCAGGTGACCTTGAGAACGTGACAGATAACTTCCCCGCTAGCGAGAAAAACAGCTGCGTTTGGCCACCCCTATATTACAGAAGCTTATCTATATTTTGGTGCTTGTTTTCTCTCTGCGGTTGTGAGGGAAAAAACACTCGTGTGGCCGTAGCCTGAGTGTACTATCACAGTGTCAAGATTGATAAGTAAAGTAGACCAATACACACAATGGAAAATTTTCCAAGAAGCAAATGTGTTATACAGGGAGTAAGTTGAATTATATGAACAAGATATAAGATATACATAAAAGTCTCCTTTCTTTCCTGTTTATATTTAAATTTAAAACCCTTAGGAAAATATACAAAAGAATGTTCAAAGCAATGCATGAAATAATTTTTTTATTAAAATCGATGATTAAAAAAAAAATCATTCGATTTAAATCATTTGATTAAAATCATTTATACTCTGTCCTTATAGGATTCTTGTGTTTTATCCCATAAAATAGGACGATCATGAACTAGTATAATCAGTACTTCAAGATCAACTTCTGCCATGATAAAAAACTTTGAACTGATTTAACACAACCTCTGATAAAAATATTTTCTTTTTCGGGTGATCTGTAGGTAAGGATAAATGAAAGCAAAATCCGTTCCATCGTTTAAATAATGTCAGGCAACAGAACCCTAAAAGGGCTATCTAAACCTCAGTTTATTAGACCGTTTACTTGTATTACTTTCCGACATTCATGCTATCGTTTTAGACTGATGTAGCACTTATTACCTAACAACTAATGGTGCTACGGCAACTTTGACATCATACATCTAAGAAATGGGGTTTTTTATTTATTTTCCGCATGGTTTGTTATTTTTCCTTTCCAGTGTATTTTATGCAAATATGTTAATGTGATGTTACTGGCTTGTATAAATACTGCTTGAGTTAGAGCAAAGGGGCCGCTAGGAGCACACATAGTTGAACTCACGAGCTAGTGAGCTTCGTGTATTATAAGTCTCTGTGTGAGATATTTTGATTATACAAATGTTTTAAGTTATTGCTTTTAATATTTTTAAATGTTTATTGAAGTTCTGAATAAACTTAATTTTTTTAACTTAAGTCTTGCTGATTTCTTAACACACCCCATGCCAGATCAGTGCGTATTCTTATATTGTCACTCTTTGTGACAATTAATTTGTGGAATATATATTTATCTCAAAATAGCAAACAAGAGCAACAAAACCAGGAAACAATCGTATCAACTGCAAATGACAAGTGCCGGCTAGATGTGTACTGCACCATTGATCCCTTCCCCCTATTCATTAGCTTTTTTTTTTTTGACGACAACAACAGTTGTCCAGTGTCATGGGGCCAGATGACTTCAGCATGACACGACCATGACATTTCTCAGGCCAGTGTGAAACCGGCTGGACACTCTTTGTCTGATAAAGTATACACTGTATCATTTAAACGACAGACGATAAAAATCTTATAAGTGTGAAACAAGCCTTAGTTGGGTGCAGTTCTTCCAAATCCATTGGTCTACCTCCCAGTTTCGTGTGTCTGCCGACTCAGGACACATTCTGACAATCACCGCTCACCTTCCACTTCTGAATCACATAGGCACCTGTCAATTTTGGGTAATTCAACTTGCTAGATATGTCCCTTAAAGATTGGCCATTTATGTGATAGCCGACGATTACACCTTTCTTGAAATCAGATAATTTTGCACTTTGTGGCATCTTGCATGTGACCCCCCCCCCCCATCCTAACAAATTTAATTATTTTTAAGTTTTTGTTTTTATGTGTTTTTAAGATTCGGTGTGCGCCTATGTGTTTATTAAAACTAGCGGTAAGTTTGTTTTTCAATTTATTATGTTTATTACATCTGTTGTGTCTTTTGTTTACATTTTTCAGTTGGGCACAACTGTTTATGTTTGTTTACAGTGTTGTTTTTGGTTTCTAGCAAACCCGGAAACATGCCAATATGTTGGCAAGTTTTTGGGGAGGAAATAAAAAGTGCCAAGGCTTTGGCGATGAAAAAAAAAAATTGTGCCAAATGTCACCAAATCTGACCGTCTTATCCAGTTTTACCAAATTAGCATTATACTTAAATATAATTTTACAGCTAAAGCATTGTTTTGAATTTTTCTTTATAAGAACTTAACATTTATAAAAGAATCGGTACAGATGTGTCAGACGCACCCCCCTTTGCCAAGTTTGGTGATTTTGTGTATGGCGTGGTAACCATGCGATTTTGCTTTTGTGGCAACCCAGTTTGAATGGTTCTTTAGTCGTGTGGGCTTGTGGCCATTGTTTGTTTATTACGTGGTTTATTATGGTGGCCATGTTGTTGCAAATTATCAAAGATGTATTTTGGACAGTATTAGACATAGATTTTCGAGACTACAAAAGCATTTGCACCGGATAGGCATCAGCGATTCAGCTTGTTGCCCTCTGCTGTCAGGGTGATATGGATGGTGACCACCTCAAGAACTGCCCTACTGTTTTAAAGTTTATTACAGACAACTCTGTGGAGGCTAATTTTATCTCTCGCTTTTCTGCATCTTCATCTCTATATTGGGCTGCTCTTTGACTGATGGCAGAAATGCCGAAGGCGGGAGTAGGATTTAAAAAAAAAAATATTCGAGACAGGCATACTGTTGGGGTTGTTAGGGATATAAAATGGGAGGAATTTAAAATTTGTGTTAAAAGCGTTGAACAATGTTTTGTATTTTTTCGGGCTATTTCTGCTGTGCTTTTTTCTCGTGCATGAGTCAATGCTATTTTGCAATCTAGCAAATTTATTGGCTAAATGAGGTTTTTTGCAGTTTATTTGAAACTAACTGTTAATTTAAATGGCTAATTTAGACGTGGTTTGATGGACTTATATGTTGGTTGTTTTATGCGTTTCTACGTTGGAGTTTTTGAAATGTTGTGGTTGATTTAAAATATGGCTGTTTGGAATACATTTGTAATATGTCTGAGTAAGTTAATGATATTTTCTTTTCACGAAATTAGATTCATCAATTTCTTCCCTTCCAAGGTAAATGTTTTGCGTCTTGTAGAGCAGAGCTCTGCAACCTTTATCTTCCATGGCCCAACAATGTTTTTTCGATAATTCTGTGGCATATCACAAGAAAAAGTTTGCAAATACATAAATTATAATAAATATGGATGTTTTTATTAGATAAAAAACACAAAATAGGTCTATATATCCAGTTAATTACAATCATTTAAGTTTTATATAAATCATTTTGAATTGTACACCAAAACAAGAACAGAAATATAAAGCTATAGTTTACAAGTAAAAATTTTTTATCTTTAAATTTTTATATTAAAATTTGTTTATTGGTCTTTACTTAAGCCTAATAAATCAAAGTTAATTTAAACATAACTAATTTATTAATGAGATATTTGAGCTTGTTTTGATGAACATATGTACGTTTTATATTTGGTTCTATATGAGAAAGAGCTACTTTAAGTTCATGGTCAGGACCCTTTAAATCGTTTGTCAATGTTAAATAGAACCAGTATCGAAAAAATTCGTTCGCATACGTATGTCGTAAGGAGCAACATTGCAAAGGGCCTTGTCAGAAATTTGTGGATATTCTTTCTTATCTGAAATCCAGAAATATGACGCTCGAGCATACATACATTGCATGGTAACAACATGTTTTTGTTTTGTGTACAATTTTGACACAGAGAAATTACATATTAGCAAAAAGTTAGAGGAATATTTTACTTAGAAAAATTTCTAACTAATGCGGTGGGTAATTTTTTACTATTGTTTTTATTGATAAAATCACCACAGCACAGTCAAGATCACCTCGCGGCACACTAGTGTGCCATGGCATGGCGGTTGCGAAGTATGGTTATGCAGTGTAGTTTGTAGCAAAATGAGTGACATGATTGAATTGAGGTTGTTATATAGGATGTATTTTATGGGAAACAGGAGTGTAATAGGTTTTTGTATGGAGAATTGGTGTTTATGCCTACAAATCAGCCGCTGGAGATTTCTGTAATGTTTCTGGAAGTTTAATACAGCCAGCGGAAGATATGTTTGTTTGTGCTTCAAATCAGAGGGTGAGGATTTCTGTAATGTTATTGGAAGTTTAATACAGACAGCGGAAGATATGTTTATTGCTGCTTCAAACCAGCGGGTGAGGGTTTCTGTAATGTTTTTGGAAGTTTAATACAGACAACGAATAAAGAGGTAAGTTATAGCAGTAAGTTTGTTTTCAACTTATTTTTTATTTCTTAGTTGCTATTGATGTTTTTGTTTACATTTCGCACTTTAAGCCTAACATGTCTGCGGAAACGGGAAAAGTTGGCACCAAAAACTTTTGGCACCAACTTATTACCAGGGGGGGGGGGGGGGGGGGGGGGGCGTTTGACACATCTGTTCCAAAGAATCAAATAAAATGACCTACTTTTTTCAAAGATGGCAGTTTCTTTATTCTCAAAATATTTCATTGAATTTTGACTGCTTAAAGAGGTCTGGTATTCTTTAAAATTTATACGAGATGGTACGAAATCATCTTCCTTGAAATTGATCAGAATTTCAGTGGGGCATTCTATAGAAATAAAAGGGAAAAATACTTTGTACCAAGCATGAAAAATCTAAACTGAATTTACATACAAATATAATTGCTTTATTTGTGTTATAAATTAATAGATAATACTTATTTTCATGCAGGAGATTTATCAGATTCAAATTTTGTATCATACATGAAAAATAAATATTTCACAGATGCAATTAAAAAAAAAAAATTATGGGCCCCTCCATTATATTATCTATATTTTACAAGGGATCTATTTTAAGTAACACAAAACAAATTATATCAATTTATAGACAATATTACCTAACTATACTATAAACAAATGATAGTTAACTTGATAGTGTACAAATTATATACTAACAAAACTTAGCAGGGAATTATGTACAGAAAATATAGATAATACCAATTCCAAGCCAGAAAAGGTTCAAAAGACCTTAAAAAGAAGAAAAGTCTTTGGTATCAATATTTTGGTCAAAAGAAAGCTAACTTTTACTTAGGATAAAGGATATGCTTAATAAAGGCTAGGGTAAAGGCAGAAATCTTAAATTAGTTAGTTCCCAATACAATAAAGTCAATGACTATGAATTAGGTGAATAATCTTTGATCCGAATAAACATAAAGAAACTTTTGTTCAATAACAACTTCTTACAGAACTTTTAAGGAGACACAAGCAATAATGCAGAATGCTGATATAAGGTTTAGGATTTTTTTTTTAAATCTGAAAGATCAATTACATGTTTTCA
Organism: Dolomedes plantarius; assembly: GCA_907164885.2. Lineage (NCBI taxonomy): Eukaryota > Metazoa > Arthropoda > Arachnida > Araneae > Dolomedidae > Dolomedes > Dolomedes plantarius. The sequence goes on along the minus strand of OU015494.1, from coordinate 159,103,895 downwards.
TAAAGAAAAAAGAAAAAAAAAATGACGTCAAGGAAAAAGGGAATAACTGCAGTCACCAAGTTAATATATTCATACTTGTTAATTGATACTGCTAAATAAGACCTATCCAATTATTCTCTAAGTAATTATTAAAATTATAAATTAACATTATATACACTAGAATTCAGGGAATAATGGTATTGGAACATAAAACATACAGCTGAAGGTAATGCACCATTTGTAGTGCTATCAAACAGCAGCAGAATACTTTAGTAAATTGCTTGGAGTTTACATTCAAAATTGGCTACTGATCATGATAATCTAAAACATTTGAAATTAAAAAATTCACTTCGTCATAAAACACATGGTGGCTAAAGCCCTATCAGACCACAAATATTTGTACAACACAAATGAAAGGTTGCAAATTTCATCTGTAGAGGGATGAGGGAGGGCAGTCATTACTCATCAAAGGAGTACCTCCTTCTTCTCATTAGTCAAGAGAGATCTTTTGCTTCTGATGTACTACTGTTCTATTGCACAGATTTTTGTGGTCTGATAGGGGCTTAATATTGTAGTAAAAATATAAGTGTTAAAGATTTTATGCTACTTGCATCTATTACAAGTTTGGTATAGTAATGAAATGGGGACTAAAGTAGTTCTTAAGAGACAATAGATAACTGGGATTATAAAACACTTAAAATATTCTCAATAAATAACTAAAAGTTAAACTAAATGAATTTTGAGAACAAATTCAGCCCTCTTACAAAGAAGCAGAGTAGAAAACCTACATAGTATGTCATAGCAGCACAAGAAGACTGGAATAAACATACATATTTAATCAATGAGTAACAATTCAGTTGTGTTTTATTTATCATTATTAGACATAACATTCAATACATCATGATAGTTTTTAATTTATATAATGAAGACTACAATACCATTATCTGAGTTTTCCATCTTTCAGATTCTAGCTATGTCACTCTGAAAATAATCAATTAATTATGTATAAATAACGGCATAATACTACAGACATAGCAATCATTTTTCTTTTTTTTTTGGCCATTAAAATAATTCAGATACATTTCAAAGAGAGTATCATACTTAGAAATTAAGATGTACTAATGAACATTTCTTATAATTTTGACAAGTTTACTTTTTCCATCACAGGGAATTCCCACTTAAAAAAAAAAAAAATCAATTCTTATAAATATAAGTATATTAATCAGGGAATTTAAACCTTTTTATGGTTGCAGTCAATCTATATAATTGGAGAGGGTAAAACTATAAAAAAAAATTTAATTTCGTATTTTTTTTCATGGTAAAATTAAAGATTAATGCTGAACCAAAAGAATTTGGTCTCTTCCTTCACGATTTCTTAGGATTACCATCCTTTGTTTTCAAGTTAAGAGTAAATATCATACAGATGATATTAATAAATTCATGATAGTTCATTTAAAATCTTTATTTTACCTTAAATTTCACAATTTTAGATTTCAGAAATAGGGTTTGGTTTGGTTTGGAGCGCTACGGTCAACTTTTGCTACATGAGGGCCAGAAATAGGGCGTAAGGTAGCCTTGTGGGCTTCAGACAGAGGGTGCTTACATCAAATCCATTAAATACCTTCACGTCTAGGCCAGATTAAATCCATAGCATAAAAAGTTCTGTCAGGTCAGTGGGTGGGATGACGTATAAGAGTACTAGGTCAAAATTGAGATGGCACAAGGGAGTGGTGTTGGTTTATCTATATAGTACCCCCATTAAAAGCAACCAATGATTCTTGTCGTTGTATTCATTGTGAAGTGCCCTGCATAGGCTAACAACACATTCCAAAAATTAAATTATAACAAAATTATTACTTATTTTTAAATAATTTTGTTTTCCATCTCAAAAGCATTGAATAACCTCTAAGTGTAAAAAATCAGGAAGAAATTCTTTTAGTTAAGCATTACATAGATTTATTTTTTTGGTCATATGGTAATATTTCTCTGTAGCATTATTGATATTTTTGCTTCTATCGAATGTAACATTATTTCTGTAATACTAATTCATACTATTCATATAAAATAAATTACAACAGCATTCAAGGGACAGCTTTCATTACATGTATTTTCACATGCTCCTCCTGGCTGAAGTATAGTGCTCACTCCAATTAAAACCATAAATAATATGTTGTAATAACACATTTATTTATGTAAACTCCTTTTCCTCTGTACTTTGCTAGTAATAACGAGATCGCTTTCATTAATATAAAATGTTTTTATTTTTAGAACAGATTTTGTTTTAAGCAGAATTTGGGATTAGAATTTTTTATGAATATCATGTAATGAAATACACATCATTCTAAAGATATTTTAAACATGATATTTTTAATTAAAAGTAGTCTTAAAAATTTGAAAATAATTTGAACATAAATTTTTAAGTATTTAGAAAAGTCTTTCAAAAAAATATCATAGACATACTCTATATTGAAAAATTGATTTATATAAGATAGATTTTTTTTTTTTTTTATAGTAACAAAATACTTATACAAATCTAAAGATATATATAGTCAGTCATTTGAAAAATTAGTTTCAGAAAAAAAAATTAACAGAGAATTTTTTATTTCACCTTATTAGATTTCCCCCCCCCCCCCTAAATTTAGACTAATTTCTCTTATTCTTTACAATATTCAGTTATGAGAGAATCTTAAAAACATTTTACATTTCATTTTTAACATGACAGATTTTATTACAGCATAGTTGTGAGAAAAATTTGGACCTAAACTTTTAAACATAGATGTTTAAAAGTTTAAAAGTATGCTTTGTATTTCATACTGAAATATAGTTTTTAAAGACTGGACAGAAATTTAAAAGCATTTAATTTTTGATTTTAAAGAAAACATTAGCACTGAAATTAATATTTAAGTACATTTTGGAAGAACCTGGTACAATAAGCAAATATTTAAATCAAGAAAAATGAAGATGAAAATATCAATTTAATCTAACTGTATTTATTCTAAAATTAAGAACATTTCTTTAATACAGTATTTTTTAAAATGTTCTAAACTAATATTCAAAATAGAGAGAAAAAAGTTATAGTTTGATTAAAATCTCAAAACCTTGTTTAAATGAAAACAAGTTTAAAAACCCAGGCCTATTCAGGTGGAAAGATGTCAAATATCTGTCTTTTGCAGGAAGAGATGTCAAAAATCATGCCTGGAAAGAGTGAATAACAGCGGAACAAATAATACAAATAAACAATAGTTCAACTGTAATATTAAATCAAATATTTTAATAAGAAACCCATCATTTTTAAAATTTATAATATACAAAGAAAAACTATGCAAGGTACAATAATGTTGCACTAATATTACTTAACACATGCAGACAAGTTTAATTAAACATCACAAGCAAAACGAAATTGTAAAATGAACTTTTCAAAATAAATACAAAATACTCCTATTACAATACTAAATCAAATACTAACTTTTTTTAAAAAAATAAATAAATGCTGCTTTGGTAGATAAATTTTGTAAAAACAAAACACACTGATTTAAAAGTAAACAGCCATCTAAAATTTTCGTTCATAATATCTATGAAACAAACCATAATATTTAAAACGTACCGTATTAAACCTTATCAACAGTAACTGCAAAATATCATAAGATTTCAAATTCCCGCAATCACCTGATTTAAAAAAAAAAAAATCAAGCAGGTACCGTTGACGTTGCCAAACTACTTTTAGCTGCGTAATATGGCATAAAAGAAAAAAGACTCAAGCGGGCCTAGTCTCAGAGTCTCAGCCCTTTCGAAAAGAGCTCGCTATCGAGATTCTCCCGGTCCGAGATGCAGTTCCCCTCGAAGGCTGTTCTCGCTTGCGAGCAAAATCGGTAGTCTCAGGAGCCATTAGATTAAGGAAGCGAGGATTTCAGATTGCCTGACTACGACCCGACTGCGCATGCGTTCCAACTTATAAATTTGAGGGAGTGGGGATGCCTGAAGTACAGCAACCTGGTTTTGGCGTCCTGGCACAATTTTCACATTACGGAAACCCTTTTGGCAATATCTTGCTTCTGTGCCAATTTGAGGGCCGTTTTTCACCAAATTGCAAGCTTGGCGTTGTTAATTAAAAAATGTCCGTGAGGTTGTGCTGGCTGCTGGTGTCTATTGACGATGTAAATTTATACAGGTATTGTTGAACATCGTATTTCAAATGCTATCACGACGACGCATAAGCATACTTTTAACTAATTAACGAATTATACTTTTTATACGAAAAACTTGGTTTATTTTGTTCTTAAATAGATTATTTTGTACTGTTTGCTTTTTGTACGCTTCCAACTTATGATATTCATATGGGAGTGATTATCAGCATCAATTATTACTGACAGTTAGTGTAGTTTATAATTCCTGTAATTACTTGTTTTTAAACGTTTAGTGAACAAATAATAAATTTGTCAGGTCTTTGTACAGGAAATTAGCAAATCAGATGTTGCTTTTCAAGACTAAATCTAAATTTCACCCTTTAACCATAATATGTAGAGTAACATTACATTTTCGATGTTATGGAGACTCAAATACTGCTTGCTCACTTAAATCTTTTGCAAATTTGACAATTTTATAAATTGTTATCTTCTATATCACCATATTTATTACCTATTTTGCATTAAATGCTTTAAAAATGTTGATGGCATTAAATAGTAATTTAAACATTCTGAGTAGATCTTTTTCAGAAAATTTTGTGTCATTTAGGAAGCAGCTGACTATAATTATTAGTTATATATTTTTGCTACAACATTTCTTTAAACAGTTTGCACTGACTTTTAAGACATTACCTGAGGTTTTTCATGTCTTATAAAATATGGTTTGGAGAAAATATTAAAAATCATGTATATTGTCAGGATTTGGATTACTTAACAATTATGTCATGATATTTAAATATACAACAAATGGCTGAAACAGTAAACATAATTTTTTCATTTTGGATTTGAATAGCCATGTACTACAATATATCATACTACAGTGGAACCTTGCATAACGAGCATAATTCGTTCTAGAATCGTACTCTTAATACGAAACACTCGTTAAGCAAAACAATTTTTCCCATATAAATTAATGTAAAATACGATAATGCATTCCATGCCAAAAAATACTCAATTTTTTGTATCTCACTCTTACTTTTCCACGATTTCATGTTTCATTTCTACAGGTTTTTTTTCCTCTTATAGCTGCCTTCTAGTGGTTTATTCGTCAGGGACATTTTTGGAAGGGTTATTTAACAACTAGTTTTTCTAAACACATGTCTGGTAAATATGTAATCACAAATGGCACTAACATGCTAGTGCCATAAATCCTAAACACAGACTGATGTCAGACTAAGGTAGCACTGGTGATGAAAGTTCCAGCATATGTGCACAAGCGAGTGACGTGAAGAAGGGGCTTCTTTCCACATCACTCGTATATGAAATGTCGCCCGTTAAGGGAGCCATTTTTTCCAAATCTATTTGGCTCGTTAGCGAGGTTCCACTGTATAGTAAAATGTCTACTATTGTGATCACTTCATTGAAAGTACCTCAGAACAAGTTTTTATACTCTTAAATGACTGGATATAAGAAACCATTTTGATGCTCACCTCAACAGAAAAGTTTGCTGTGAAGATTTGCTGACTACTGCACAACAGGACAACAGTTTCTTAAAGTTTATTATAGTAGGAGATGAAACCTGGTGTCTACAATATGACCCAGAAACAAAAAGCGCACAGTGGAAAGGATCGTCTTCTCCCATACAAAAAAAATCATGGATGTCAAAATCAAAGATTAAGGTGATGCTGATTGCATTTTTTTATTACAGAGGATTTATTCACCATGAATTTGTTCCTGAAAATCGAACAATCAGTATTTTTACAATGAGGTGCTTTTTAAATTAAGAAATGGGATAAGGCGAGTTAGGAAGGAACTGTTTGATTCTGGGCAATGGTTTCTTTTACACGATGCTATGCCCCCATACAGCAATTTCTGTACAACAATATCTTGCTAAGCATTCAATTACACTGATAAATCACCTACCATATTCTCCCGACTTATCTTCAGCTGATTCTTTCCTTTTTCCGTAGCTTAAGATAGCCATTAAAGGACAGAGATTTGGAAATGTCTTAGATATTAAATAAAATGTTACACGTACAGACCTGTCAATTTTCCAGATTTACCCCGGCAATGCCGGATTTTTAATGCATCTTCCGGGTTTCTGGAATGGACACTATTATTACCAGATTTTTAATTACATAACAAAAAATCTACTCAGTTCCGGTCATCTATGTCAAGGGAAACCTTAGATAATATGCTAATATGCAAATGGAACCCACAAGGACGCTGTTATGAAGAACAATTTAACAATGAATTTTTAAAAAGAGCAAAATCAGCTACAGTAAATGCTACAAAAATTCCAAGATTTTCTGCAATTAATTCAAACAAGCATCATAAAGAAATAGAAGTACTCAAAATATAGACCCTCTGGGGTATCTGCTAGTGTAAATAAGATGTACATTAAAATGTATGATTATTAATTCCAAAATATATAACTTTTGTTTAATATTATAATTTCAAGATGGGTTGTAAAGTAAAGAAATATTTTGAAATATGTAATACTATTAAAGAGATATAATTCTTTTATGATTTTTTTTCTATACTGTTTTGTGTTATGTCGATTAGTTTATGCACGGTAGAATATTGCAGGATTTTGCTCTTACTGAGGTTGGCAGGTCTGCACGTATTTTGCGAACGGTTAGTTCCAAACGCCTATAAACAGTGTTTCTATCATTTGAAGAAAGGTTGGAAAAATTGTATAGACTCCTTTGGCGATCATTTTGAAGGAGATAAATTTATTTGAAGGTGAGTAATATTTTTCCAATTTATACAAAATTGTCAAGCTACTTTATGGTTTAACCTTGTTCATGGTTTTGACACACACACATATATATATATTTTATATATATATATATATATATATATATATATATATATATATATATATATATATCCCCCTTAATGGCTGTTCTTACGAAGGGGGTATGAAATTTCACATTCTAAAGAGGGAATTGGAAAAATGGGACCCGTAAGCTAAAGATTGAGGAAGAAAAGGTCGTTCACAATTTGAAGTACTATAGAAAAATACCCTAGAAGCTTCTACTGTATATTACATGTTTTGAAAATCTACTTTTTTGTAATACCATTTTCTTTTAGAAGTCAGTTCATTATACTGAATAGTTTTATGAATCATTCTAGTTCCTATCTTTTTATTCTTTGGTATACATTCATACATTAGCATATAAAATATGACTCCACTAATAGGTGCTCTCTTTTTGTTTGATTTTTTATTTAATTTATAGTCAATCATTAAGGGCTCATCTGTTGGTATTCAAATCAAAAATTAATAATTATATGTTAAAACCATTTCTGATCTTATCATATCTGTAAACATTTCACTATGTGTAGTCAATAAAGAATTTTTAAATTAATCATTACAGATAACCACAAGAAAATAATAGTAATTACATTTTTGGGTACTTTCGTATTAACGCCACTGCAGCTACAGATTTGGCGGTTTTTAAGTGCCACCAATCTACACCTAAAATTTTTGTGACAAATCATAAAATAAAACACTTTAATTAAAATCAAAACACTTTTATATATATATATATATATATTAATTATATATATATATATATATATTTATTTATTATATATATATATTAATTTATATATATATATATATATATATTTATATATATATATATATATATATATATATATATATATATATATTTTTTATATATATATTGGCGCATTAGCGCAACTTCAGCTGTGGTGGCATTAATATGTAAGTACCCATTTTTGTTATTGGCAAGTTCAAATTTAATATAGATTCTTTTTGCTTATTAAAATTTTTAAATTTTCTTCGTCAATATCATTTTTATAAAATTGTTCTTAGTTTTTATTTTAAACTGTTTATTACCTTAAGATAGCTCAAATTCAACAGTGAGGTTTGTAAGTTTATTTCATACATAATATCAAAAGATTGTAATTTGTGCTTGTTTAATCATGTGTGTTCTTAACCATGGAAATCCAGTTATTTCTGTTTAGGTTTAATCGTGTGTTCTTAACCAATTAGTTTAAATGAGAAAAATTAGCACCTAAGAAAAAATGTACTGTTTTTAGTGCTCATTTTAAGTTACTGCTAAACAAATCACTTATTGTTGTAATTCCATTAAGAAAACATTTTGCTAATTAATGATCAATGAACATTTGCAAAAAAGTTTTGTAGAGGAAATACTTTAAGCATTCAATTATTTTGCTTAGAGCCATTACCGTAGATCCAAGTTTGAAATGTGTAGCAGGGAATGTGCCAAAACGCGTGCTTTTATTACAGTTTTACTTATTTTCTAAAAATCAAATTTAATTTTATTACCAGAATACCGAAATTGTTAATTACGACCCCACGTGATCTACAACAGCGCCACCTGTTCTGGTAATTCTTTGTTCAACAGTGTCCGTTAGACGAGTTTTTCGAACCTTTGTGAAATAATTTGTCATTTCTCGCTACGTTTCATAACGTTTTTAATTCTTTACATTTACTTTTCTATTAAATACTATAAAATGGATAGCGTACTTGATAAAAGCGCATATAAATGCAAATTTTGTGACAAAATTTATAAACATAAGCAGACTCTAAACAAGCATCTGAAGACAGTGCATGAAACGCAAGATTCTTCTGGTGGAAATATAATCTGCCCTGATCATGCATGCTCATTAAATTTTAACTGCCGGCAGAAGTTGCGGGATCACATTCAAAATGTTCACCATATTGATATAGAGCTTGAGGAAGAGAGATTTGCATCATATGAAGGTAAGATGCTAATTCTATATATTTTGAAATAATTTTTAGTTTATAAATTCATTTGCAAATAATCTTATAAAATAATACTCTCTGTTGGCCGAATGCTAACTTTTTAGTATAAATTAATTTATCTCTCCTAAGGTGCATATTCGTGCATGTTTTGTTAAATAAAATTGTAAGCAACAATAGAAAAAAATGCATGCCTATTCATAGTATTGTTATTATAATTATTAATCAAATTTTTAGAGGGGAAAACTCTTTCTCTATTTTTCTTACCTAAATATTTGATTCAATTGTTAAATGTTATGTAATTATTTATGGAGATAGACTCCAATCGGAAACAAAATGGCTGACCTCTGTTCCTTACCATCTCGCGCTTCAGAGAAAATAATTCTCTTACAAATTGTTATGCGGCGTTTAACTTAGAAAAATAGTAAAATAAAGTTTTTTTAATCACTGATTTGAAGGCTATTTTAACACTTAGAACAAATGTAAGTACATTTTATCTTTCAATCGTTCTTTCAGAGCATTTTTGAATGTCAATCGTAATTTTGACGGCTCTCTGTAGAACTAATTTAATACGTTGAGAATATTAAGTCACTATTTGCAGAGACCTTTTTTTACGAATTAATTTCAAAGATGGTTATCAAAAGTTCTAATTTGAAATTCTACAGTTTTTCCCAAATTAAATATCAATTTCTACACCCGGCTTTAATTATTATTGGTAAAACTTATGGCAGAAAGAGAAAATCTTCTGCTGCATTATTTACCTTCTAAAAATTGCATTGTTGAAACTGATTTTATGTACTAAAATGTCAAAATCTGTGTTTGTAGTTATCTGTAAACATAAACTGTTATAATTTTTCTGTAAAATTAAAGGATAAAGTTCCCTCATCATTACTTATTACTATTGTTATAAATTTTTTTATTCCGCTGGAGGATATTTACTGTTAGAATCCTGTTATCAGGTACTGGGAAAAATAACTGGATTATTTCAATCTAGTTTCCATTAATTATGTGTCTATTTGATATACTTAAATAATATTAAGTCATAACTTATTTGAATGAAACTAGCAGTAATTAAATCTTAATTGTTTTCATTTAAAATTACATTTATTTCCCATTGGATTCTGAAATTATTTTGCAATCCTTTTTGCATATTGATGTAGTTTTTAGCAATAGATTATATTGAAATGTGTGTATCCTCTTTTAAATGTGAATGAATGATAATGTATGACTAATACTTCTATAACTAACTTAAAGCTAAGTAGTTATCTGTGTTTGGAGCATATTTTTTTTTTTTTTTTTTTAAATTACGATATACTATTTATTTTTGAACAAGTTTTAATTTAACCCAGTGGTTCTTAACATTTTTCTGTTTGCAAACCCCCTGTGAACTACAGTTTTAACTTGCTACCCCCTGTTTACAATAACTCATCCCTCCCTATTGTATACGGTAAGCTCGCTGACGACTAGTTGTGCAACATCAGTCCCACTCAGAACGGTATGAATCACAGAATCCAAAAAAAAATTTAGACTGAGTAACAAAAAACAATTTTCATAATGCTTATTAGCGATAGCCACCACACTGCGTTTTACATCAGTTTTCCTTTTTGTTCTCAGTACTTTATTAACTTAACTATTTTACATTCACTTGATAGTGTATATGTTACATTCAGTTTACAATAATGGTTGTATAACCTAGCAACAAAGTATATCCACTAAAAAAACTTTTAAAAAGTTAAAAAACGCCAAGCTTCAAAACAAAAGTTATGACTAAAAAATGGTGTGATATCAAATATCCAAGCTTATTAAGTTCTGGTACTTAATTTCCTAATCACGATTTTTTCACATCTAAGTGAAGGGCTTAAGCATGACTTGTTGATAGAAACCCTTCTTCCCTAGACCAAACTCATCATAACCTGTTTCAGAAAATTTAAGTTTTAAATATTTATACATACCACGCTTGTCAGCTGTCTTTTCGTATTTGGAATAAATAAATTTTGTCTGTTGAAACGTCGAAAGTATGTTATTTAGTTGTATAAATTATTCATTTTAGTTATTTATGCAAAATATGTGTGTCCTATTATGTGGTTACTTTTAAAATGAATGTAGCAGCAATTCTAAGATAGTCATGATTTATTCTATAAATTTGAAATTTCTTTTCCCGTTACATTTGGGCAACGTAACTCCAAAGCATAGTATTCATATTTTTTGTTGTTTAATGCATAATTTTTCCTTTGGGGAATGACAACATTATTTATTATTTTCCTTTCTACCTAACGCTTTGTTTTGTTTGACATCATGCATTAACTTCAAATAGAAGACTGATTAAAATGATTAATATCCCATTAAAAATCTGTTAAGAAATGTAATTGAGTCCCAGTGCTTAATAAAATTGGATATAACACCATTTATTTGTCGTACCTTTTGTCGGAATGATGTCTAACACATAATGTCTATCACATAATGTCTAACAGATCACTGAAGTGCGCAGTTAAAATCTGAAATTGATGTTTTAAATTCACATTAACTATTTTTTTATTTATTTATTTATTTTTTCTGCTTTCTGTTATTTTAATGATTTTATTTTTAAGATGGCCACCAAGCAACAAGTCATGCTTAAGCCCTTCACTTAGATGTGAAAAAATCGTGATTTGGAAATTAAGTACCAGAACTTAATAAGCTTGGATATTTGATATCACACCATTTTTTTGTCATAACTTTCGTTTTGAAGCTTGGCGTTTTTTTACTTTTTAAAAGTTTTTTTAGTGGATATCAGTTATTTTTTTTAAATAGGTAAATAACCGTTCACAAACTGGGCTTTTGTAGGCAAACAATTGCCTGATATCTGGAGTCTCATCATCAGTTACAAATGTGTCACTTTTTATTTTTTCGAAACTCTGTACTAGGCTTGGTTGTTTTTTCGTTTTAATTGTAATTTGGATGCCATTTTTCTATTCTAGTCAATCTTTATAAACACAATGGGAATTATTGAAATAAACACTATTTATACATCACTAGCTGTTTGCCCGGGTATTTATTTATCTCAATTTTTTTATTACACAGGAAAAGGAATGGATTTTACATATAGTGTAAAATTTAAGCAATTTAATTTACAGGTATTTAAAAGTAAATACAGTATACAAATGATAAAGTAAAATTACAAATTTATTCTATTATAAATTTAACTCAAAACTTGATTATAAACAACATTTTTAATTTCCTATATTTCCCTTAGTGACTCCGAAACTATGGATTCCACACTACTATCGGTCATTTTGGACATTTTATATTCACCCTTTCTGCCCCCTCAATACTGAGGAGAGCTGAACTCTCACTTAAACGGCATCGGAATTGTCACTATTCATCTCAGCGACTCTGAAAACTATGAATTCTACATTGTTCTCGGTCATTTTGTACATTTTATATTCACCCTTTCTCCCACCCCACCCCCTGCCTTACCCACCAATGCTGAGGTGGGGGGGCTGAACTCTCATTTTTGACATTTTATATTCACCCCTTCTCCCCCTGCCTTCCCTCAATGCTGATGGTTAGGTGGGCTGATCTTCCCTTTAAGCAGCGTCGGAAGTGTCATTATTAATCTCAGCGACCCCGAAAACCATGGATTCGACACTAATATTTGTCATTTTCGATTATTTTTATATGTTCCCCCTCCCCTCCCCCTAGGGGTGCTAGGTGTCATAGGGATATGACACACTAGGGGTGTCTTACACCCCACCTCACACCCCAGTGTTTCCCGTGGGAGCGTGAACAACATCTGTACAAAATTTCATCTCAATCGGATGGACCGTTCGGGAACGCATAAATTGATATTTTCTGCGTACACTTATTCTGCTAATTTAATTGTTTTATAGATATTTCAATTCTAAATGCACACTCCACTGAACAAAACTTAAACACAGCATGATTCTTACTAAAAAATGAATCGCCGACAAGATCTATTTTACCATCATGTTTTTGTTTGCTATTATTGAAGTGTGTATAATGTTTTTCATTGCTTAATACGATTTAAAATAATTTTTTGTATTATTGGTAACTGAATTAGTTGCATTCTATTATTTTGGTTCTAATTTTGATATGTAGTGGTTTGGCTGGTAGCACACTAAATAACTATTTATTTTTTTTTTTGTTTGTTTATATTTGCATTTTTGTATTGCTTTAATATTTTTTTTTTAAAGAACTAACTTTAGCTTATTTATTGTTTTCAGATTTGATTGTAATTTTTTTTATTTCAGTAGTTTACAGCAGTTTTTGGGTTTGTTGCAGTGCTAAAATATTTAAAATATAGACGCATATTCACATTTTTTTTTTCATGCTAAATAATTTTAAAATTTAACTTCTTACTTCTGTTTTAACTTTCCTTTCTATTTTACCATCATGTTTTGTTTTGCTATTATTGAAGTGTGTATAATGTTTTTCATTGCTTACTACGATTTGAAAATTTTTTTGTGTGTTATTGGTAACTGAATTAGTTGCATTCTATTCTTTTTGTTCTATTTTTAATATTTATCTATATTTTATTATTTGTATTGCTTTAATATTTTTTTAGTTGATTTTGGTTCATAAAATTGAGATATTAACTTTTCAGTTTTTAGTGGTTTATTATAAATGTATATATTTTATGTTTTCAGGTTTTTTTTGCTCCAATGATGAAAGGGTAAATCTAGTTGAATTCTGATGACTTTAATTATAAATTTATATTTTTTACATTGGGTTTTCTTTGTATTCATGTGTATAACATTCAATAAAATGGATGTTCTCCCCTGAAATATTAAAAAATTTAAATTCATTAATTTCTTGAAAAACAAGCTTTTTTTTAAAAACGAGAATGAAAATTTATTTTGAATTCGTATAAAATAAAAGTTCGTGCAAAAACAGAATTAGGTGTACAAAGCACCCTGCATGCTCATGGTATAATGCTTCGCTACTCATCGTTGAAGGTATAAAGTGTAGAAAAATATCCACCAATCATTGAACGGATATTCTCTCTTCATCCAGAGGAAAATTTTAATAATGGATTATTATTAATAATAATTTTTTTTTCAGATTTCCGGGATTGGAAAGAAGCAGTGGAGAAAAGTGGCAAATGTTCTTACATACAATTAACAGGGTGTAAGATACTTAAAGCCACAGAAAAATTATTATACTTCACATGTCATAGGTAAAGTGTTTTTTTTCTTCTTTGTTTGTTTCTTTTTTAAATGTTTATTTTAGGATAGATAATAATTAATTTTGTTTATAGATCTGGAAATTTTTCATCTAATTCGAAAGGAATGAGGAGCCTTAAAGGAGTAGGCTCGAAGAAAATAAACGCTTGTTGTCCATCATCGATGGATATAAAAGTTGATGAAACAGGTGTAAAAGCAAAGTTTAGGAAGACCCATTTTGGACATGCAAATGAAATTGGCCAATTGTTTCTTTCAAGGAAAGAAAAATCAGAAATTGCTGGTGAGCTTTATAAATATTTCTATGTGCAATGAGACTATTTATTATTATGGAGATTTAATGAATGTGTTGGAAACAGTTTAGTTTTAGAGTAATTATTATAAATATTTTATTGATAAATAAAGTTATAGTGACTTTATTAAAAAAAATTTGATTATCTTTACATAGTGTGTATGATTGAATGTTGAATGTAATATCTCAAAAATTAACTATACAAGGGATTAAATAATTGATTCCCAGATTTGTTTTTAATACAGTTTTAAGTTATTCAAATGCAAAATCGAGGAAATATCTTACAAATTAAGTTGCAAAGGAGAATTATAAATTTAAATTTTTTTAAACTCTTAATATTATAATAAGATTAGAAATTTCTTTTAAGGTATTCTATATACTTATGATGAAATGTATATACGTCCAAAATTTCATATCTCTATCCCTTTAAGACCCAAAATATTTTTGTCTTTAAATGTTACATTTTTCTGGTTAATACCTCTATACTGACCCCAATGACACTGAGAGAATAATAATAAAAAAATTTTGCTGGTTCCCTGGAACGTGAGGGGTACCCGCACGAACGTGCTGGTTGGGCTTTTCTTGTGAAATCATCACTTGTAAAATTTTACGAGTCATACATTTTCTGGCTCTAAGTTGATAGAAGAAACAAACCTTATTCAACTAAAATTGTTACAAATGAGAAAATTCTTGGAGTATGACTTTATTGACTGATTATTTGCAATGGAAATATTTAAAACGGGTTTTTGTTTTTGAGAGGCATAAATAGACATTGAATTTCTTGCAACGTGTTTTCGAACTGCTTTCATAGTTTTCAAATCTGTACTTGCGAGATCTTCATATGTCATCAACACATGGAAAATGCTGATACATATAGCATGCATTTTAGCCGGCGGATTATAGTATTTTGATCTTTTTACGTGAGGAATTACATTGTCATCTTCATCATCACTTATAATGGACATGTTACTTCAATATATTTTTGTGTGGTTTTTTTTATCAGCGTTGAATTTATCCATTGGTTCAGTATCACAACAATTTGATGCCATTATCACTTTTTTTTTTTTTTTTTTTTTCCCCTTCCATTCCACAGCAGGGACTAACGCAACGCGCAAGTCGCACGATCGTGCGGGTAAGAAATCTTGTGTCCCACGAACATTATAAATAGTGTATAATTATTATTTTTTATTATTTTACACTTATTTACCCATTAAAACAAAAATTTGTATCTAAGCAATTAGAAATATATTGATAATTACCTTTTTACGATATATAAAATGGCGAACTGTATCCTTTGTACTTGTAAACAAATCTAGAATGGCCAGCTGACACAAAACATGGACTACAAGTGCCATTTGTTGATACAAAATGATATTTTACACTTTCTGCTAACCAGCACGATCATTCGATTCGGGTTTTTCTTACATACTACTGTTCCAGAAGCAATCTATTCCCTTTCAGATATTCATGCAGTCGTATCGGCTGATAGGAAGTGTTGATTATAGGGTGTGCATGCATTCAAGCTATTGTCTAACAGATGTAATTTTTAGAACTAACAGTATTAATAGATTTATTCCCTTTCAGATATTCATGCAGTCGTATCGGCTGATAGGAAGTGTTGATTATAGGGTGTGCATGCATTCAAGCTATTGTCTAACAGATGTAATTTTTAGAACTAACAGTATTAATAGATTTATTCCCTTTCAGATATTCATGCAGTCGTATCGGCTGATAGGAAGTGTTGATTATAGGGTGTGCATGCATTCAAGCTATTGTCTAACAGATGTAATTTTTAGAACTAACAGTATTAATAGATTTATTCCCTTTCAGATATTCATGCAGTCGTATCGGCTGATAGGAAGTGTTGATTATGCGGTGTGCATGCATTCAAGCTATTGACTTCTGTGTGATATAACAGATGTAATTTTTACAATTAATAGTATTTATAAGTTTTTATCCTTTCAGATCTTTATTCAGTGAGTATTGTTTGAAAGGAGCTAAAGATTGTTATGTGTCATTTGAATGTGCTATATCTATTAACAGCTTTATGTTCAATTTTGTAGAAATTATTTTAATGATAAATGTTAATGTTTCTATTTTACCAGGGTGGTTGAAAAAGAAGGAACTGATTGATGGTATAATTTTCTTTCAAGTTCTAGTACTGGAAGTCCTGCTATAAATGTATGTTATACTTCTAATTTATATATATATATGTATTGATTCATAAGAATAACTTTTTTCGTTGTAAGAAGTAATTCACATGTACCTAAGATGGAAGTGACAGGGATTTTGTAATCATCTAACTAAATTTAATTAAAAATAATGTATTTATTTTTCTTTTTTAAGGCATCTGATCGTTGCTGAAAGTAATTGTTTTGTCATTGAAACCAATTTTCTCCCCCATTATATGTTCAGTTTAATTGCTGTGAATGTATTCATTAATAATGTTGAATTAAAAAAATAAAGTTCTATAGCATCTTGAGAATAATAATTATTAGCTATGTGTTTCAACTTTTGTCCTTAGTAGTTCACTGTGAAATAAAATAAACATTACTTTTGCTGCTGCCTGTTATGAAGCTATTTTCCATCCATATTATGTAAGTATATGTATTTCTATTTACCGCTTTACATGGTTTAATTAGTAGATTGTTCATTATAATGTGTGTCAAACAGGAAAAATATATTCACAAGTGTGACATGTTTTTATGAAAGCTCTTTCTCAAAATATAATTTTAAATTAGTATATGTAGTTATTGTTTACTGTTTAATCACTAGGTTAAAATAATGTGTTTTATATGAATATTCAGTGAATGATTAATTTACTGACTAAAGCTGTCTAAAATATTAGTGTATTAAGCTAAATGAGTACTTGCTCAGTGCTGCTGTAAAATTAAAAAGCAGTGTCTGATCAGTGAACTTTTTTGGCTAGTAGATTTTAACAAGTAATGGAGTTTGTTACTTTTTACTTAAACACTGTGATATTTTCCCTTTGACATTATTCATATATATTGCAAATAATTGCATACATTGACCGTTGTACGTAATTTGAATATTTTCCTTTACATTGTTTTGTCTATAAAAATATCCATTACGATTTTTTTTTATAAATATATATATATTTTTTTGGCATTAATTGCATAGATAGACAATTGCATTTATTATAAAATATATATTTTTTTGGCATTAATTGTATACATTGACTGTTGTATTTAATTTGAATGTACTCCGTAGCGAAACACAGGTAAGGGGCAAAACACGGGTAACATGTAGCGAAACACGGGTAACATGGCTAGTGGGAAATATATCTTTATAATATTACTGTTTAGAGCATGCCTGCACAACTGGAAAGTTGATGAGGGCCATATAACTTTATGGAAAGCTGTTGTGGGCCGCAAGAAAATAGGATTAATGAGAAAACAAAAATTATTTGTTCTAACAAATTAATTATTGGTTATTTTTAGAATTTAATAAATATCAATATCCAATGCTTATATACTCTTTTCGTACTATTATAAATCTAAAAATAATATTCTGTATTTTGCATGTAATTCAGCAGATTATTTGTTTTAACGTTATCACTAAAGACTTTTTTAACTTTTTTACATATTCTATTCATAAGTAATTGATTGTTAAGTATATTACTTATGAATAGAATTGTTGCTTAGTATATGTTAAATTTTAAATCATAGTTCATTATAAAAAAATTATTTTTCAATCCTGTATACTGTACAAAGGACAGAAAAGAATTTGCGATTTTCAATTCATATTCTACTTATAAAAAGTTCTCATCAGTCAAATAAAGAAAGCATCAACTAAAGAAATTTCATAATGGAACCTGAAAAAGTAAAAGGTTCATTAAAATTAATGTATTAATATTCGATGTAACAAGCATTCAAGAAAGGAACGAATGATATGAGTGAATGTTTGAAAGTATGTAAAAAGTGTTTTTAAAAATGTTATGCAAACATTCTTTAAGCTTCTCTCATGGGGGAAAATTATAACAGTATAAGTATCAATATTGCTAAATAATGAAAATCTAATATACAAGGTATGTGGAGAAAATTAAATTTATAAAATTTTAGATGTTAAAAGTATTATATAGATATTGGAAACACAAGAAAATATTAAATAAATATGAAAAAAAGATATGTATAGCTCATATAAAACATATAAATAAACCCTATCTGGTTATTTTCTCATTCTAAGTATATGTTCAGTGTCATAATTAGATTGTTTATAATCTAGTATTTCAATTATTACAACTGAAAGGCAAATTAAAAATTATAATTAAAATTATTTTATAGAACAACTTCAATTGTTTACTTGACTTTAAAATGTCATTTCAACTTTCGAAATATTAACCGTTTTATGTATGTGCAAGGATGAATGAATCTCCCAACACTAAATAAAAAATCAGTAAAATTTATTTAGAAAAGAAGATAAGTCGCCAAATATGGCTTTCCTTTGGTTCTAAGAAATAATTTTTGGTGAAACCGAAAATAGCGATAAGTTGCCAGCTATTGCAAACCGTCTCCAAATGCAAACTTAACGCGAGAAATGCAAAGTTGACACGCATGCGCAGTCAGGCAACTTGAAATGTCACGCATGCGCAGTCAGGCAATCTGAAATCCTCGCTTCCTTAATCTAATGGCTCCTGGTAGTCTCAGCCACCGAAGGCAGTGAGAAAGCTTTCAGCGGTCGAATTCTGGATAAGCACTGCCCACTAGCTACTACGTTTTTTCTGATAGCGATAAACGATAAGCCAATAACATTGCTTTATTTTTCTGTAATTTCTATATCGTTACTATGGGAACAGTAAAGCCTTATGTCTCGGAAAAGAACACAAGTGACTACAGAAAAACAGCAATTTGAATTATTTCGTTACACATTTGTTTAATTTGAGTTTTATACATAAGTGCGTATTTATACAGAAGAGGATGAAAAATTGATATTAAATTAAATCTGACCAAAAGAAATTGAATAACTAGCAAATAAATTGCATTTAATAGGTAGATACAAAGTTAATAAAAAAGGTCTAAATAAACAAAATAAATTTGTATATAACAAATTTTTCCATGTGTGTATACACAGATGAATACATTTTTCATATATGTGTGTGTGAAAGTAAGTATTTGAAAGTGTATTTATATATATATATTTATACATAAATTAAATAAAAGTAGAACTATAATATTTTTAGTTTTATGTACTCATCACAGTGATATTTCAAACTTAGTGTTTACGCCTGGTTAAAGGTTGAACTGTAAGGAGTTGCTCGGGGTAGCGAATTGCTCATCACAGATCCGTAGTCTGCTGTCTCATGAGTACTGTAGCGCCATCTATTGCATAGAATATTTTTACTGTTTTGTAAACTTTCGGACCACGTGTTTCATGCGTAGTACATTATAAAATGGATAATCAAAACAATTTCAATTGTACATATTGTAATAAAATCTTTTCGCGTCATTTCAATTTGACTCTTTGATACCATTCCGATTTGATATATGATCACTCATATAACGAATAAATATCTGTTTGAATAATAAAAAAAATTTAAAAATTATGTCTCCATAGTTATTTTGATTTCTTTAATCAATTTTTCTGTTTCTATCTAATTGACTTTGAAATTAAAAATTAAATGAAAATCTATGTAAAGAAAACTTTGCCTAAGGCTTTAAAATTTTTAAATGAAGTATTTAATTTTTAACATCTATCTGATGTGCTGACTCTTTTCTCTTGATATAAAAGTAAAAATCGTATTAAATAACCTTTCTAAGCATTGTCATTTCATCTGATTTCTTGTTGCTGCATAGGTACATAAAAAAGTGTCTTTCTAAGATGGATCTAGAAAAAAAAAAAACAGGACTTGGTACCCATCTTTAAGTACAAAAATTCCTCCAAGATTTTATTTTATATTTACCACATACTTTTGAGTTCATCCTGATACATTTTAAAATTTTATTGCATTTGCAACCTCAGCTACAACTATTACAACAAATATCAATCATTCGTTGTGATTTTCTGATAAAGACCATTCCAACAATGAAAGCTACTTAATAGCTTCGCCGTATCACTGTTAAGCAATTACATGTATTGTTTAAAAAATTTACAATTCATATTTTTTACTAGTTTTACTTACATAGCTCAAACAGATCCAACTACAGTGTAAATACTAACTTTTTTTCTTATATAGCTTATAAAAAAAAATTTAATTTCAAGATGTCTGGTACATGACAAAAAAAGAAAAAAACTTTTATATTCAACAAATTTGTAGAGTTACTTGTACCTAAGGCAGTGTGCCTAAAAAATCATAAGTTATAATCATATAATTTATATAGTTGTTATGAAATAAAATTATAAATTTATTTACCTCAGTTAGTATACAATTTGATAACTTAAAAATATATATTTTCTGGAATTTTTGGCCAGAATCCAATTAAAGTTATATATATTATCATTAAAAAATGCAAATTAAAAATAATTAACTAGAACCAGTTGTATAAAGTTAATTTCAATTTTTGTATTTTCTAAATATATTGAAAGAAGTAACTTTTTTCTGCGTCAGTATATGTTGAAAACTTAGCATTTACACAATTAAATGAAAAAAATATATTTTCTGGAATATTTGGCCAGAATCCAATTAAAGTTCTATATATTATCATTAAAAAATGCAAATTAAAAATAATTAACTAGAACCAGCTGTATAAAGTTAATTTCAATTTTTGTATTTTCTAAATTTATTGAAAGAAGTAACTTTTTTCTGCATCAGTATATGTTGAAAACTTAGCATTTACACAATTAAATAAAAAATAGTATTGGAAAAGTTTGTAATTTTTTCCCGATTATTCATACTCATATCTTACATGTTAAGCAATTGTTAATTATTCTCTCCAGTAGATGGCGATAGCACCGTAGACCCAGAGAGACGTCGTGAGCAATTCGCTACCCCGAGCAACTCCTCTGAGTTGGCTGCAACAAGTGTTTGCGCAGTTGAATTTTGTCTTTCGCTCGAGTAGGAAGCTTCATTCGGAAGCATCCCTAAATAAATTAGCCATATCGTTGGCTAACGTCAATAAATCTTTGATAACTGAAACTTGCCAGTTTATTTGAACTTTCTTCGTACAGTCCAGATCGACCATTATGGTCCTGTTACGGCCGGAGAAACGGCTAAAATTTGATTAATTTTTATTAATAACTTTCAATTTCGACTTACTTTGTGTTTGCAAGAACTTTGGAACTGTTTTCGATATGTCTGATTCAGATGAAAGTGAACCTGTGGATACATTAAAAACTTTGAACCGTCGAAAAGGTAACTTTAAATCTCGAATTACGAAATTAAATTCGTTTTTAAATGAAAAGGCTGCATCGGCAGATAGTTATAAGCTGCAGAGCAAGCTCGATGGCGTCAAGGACATTTCTTCTAAGCTAGATGAACTAAAGTTTCGTTACTATGAGCTTTTAGAGGATGAACAATTAGCGGATATTGATTCTCAATTCGACCTCATGGAAGAAGAGCTAGAGGATATCAAGGTAAGCTTCCAAAAATTCCTATTTGAATTAAAAGAAAATAATCGTTCTAATTTAAGTAATATTAATAAACAAAGTTCTAGTTCTGTAAAATTGCCTGATGTAAGCTTACTTAAATTCCTTGGTAATATCGAAAACTGGCATTGTTTTAAGGCCCAGTTTGATAGTTTAATAACGAATAACTCTTCTTTAACTGATTCTCAAAAGCTGTTTTATTTACGTTCTGCTTTGAAAGGTGAAGTAGCCTTTATTGAAACTCCTGAGGATACATTTAATTCTTTAATGAAAGTTTGATCGATAGATATGAGAATAAACGCTTGATTGTCAATAAACATGTGCAAAATATTTTGAATATTGAAAAACTTACTACTGAATCAGCTAAACAGCTGCGAAATATTGTTGATGTTGTTAATAAAAACTTGAGAGGTTTAAAATTATTAGAATTAGAAGCAAATGAGTTAACACAACAATTTTTAATGAATATCCTGTTACAAAAATTAGATAAGGAATCTCGCAAACTTTATGAAATGAGTTTAACTTCAACTGATTTGCCTAATTGGGATACTTTTATTGAATTCCTGCAGAAAAGGTCACAAATTTTAGAAAACATGCAAGGAGCGCAAAGTTTCTCTTTTAAAGTTAAAGCTTCGAACATACCAAAAAATAAAACCTTTTTGTTAAAGTCTAATAGCGACTTGTGTTCTTTGTGTAAACAATCACATATGATTTATAGATGTCCTTCGTTTCTGAAAATGACTCCTATGCAGCGATTTAATGTGGTTAAAAGGAATAAACTTTGTTTAAACTGTTTAAGTGTATCCCACAAATTAACATCTTGCTCCTCTAAATACTCTTGCCGCTTATGTCAAGGCAAGCATAATTATCTGTTGTGTCGGAATGAAAATAATCAGTTCAATGAAACAAATTCGCCGGTGAAAGATTCCTCGCCAAGCCGGCAACCACCGGCCCAGACGTCTTTTTCGCCAGCTCCAATTGCAACCCCTCGGGTCTCCGATGATGTAAACATTTCAAATAACCAGGAAGTGTTGAGTTCTTTCTCGACCATCAATGAAACTTTGAACAAAACAGTGCTGCTGACGACAGCTAATGTATGGGTTTGGTCTCCTACTAGACATAACTATATTCGGGGAAGAGCGATGCTCGACAGTTCTGCTATGTCAAGCTTCATAACAACAAATTTTGCCTCGGAATTGGGTCTGGTAAAGAAAAAAGTAAACATTCCTGTTTGCGGTTTAGGTGGAATTTCAACTTGCGTCAAATGGAAAACGAGAGCATTAATCAGTAATAAAAATAATTCTTTTAAGCAGTTTATGGATCTATGTGTTGTATCGAAGATTACCGATGTCATCCCGCACTCGGTTCTTGACATTAAAGAAGTAAACATCCCACCGCGCTTGACACTTGCAGATCTGCAGTTCGATCAGCCTGGACCGATAGACTTGATAATTGGTGCAGAATTCTTTTTTAATGCAATTAAAGATGGTAAACAAATTGTGTCAGATAATTTAATATTTCAAGATTCGGTTTTTGGTCTCCTTGCCAGTGGTTCGGTTATGACAAAATCTTCTAAAGAATATTGTGGGTTAATTTCTAATTCTGAAAACCTAGAGGATAGTATTCGAAAGTTTTGGGAGGTAGAAGAAGTGTCTTGTGATCGACCATTAAGTAAGGAAGAAGAATTCTGTGAAATTCATTTTCAGAAAACTCATAAGCGAAATGAAACTGGTAGATTTGTCGTTAAGATGCCAATTCAAGAAGAATTGAATATGTTAGGAGATTCTCGAAACTTAGCTGAAAAAAGACTGCAACAAACAATTTGTAGACTCCACAAGAATCCGGATATGCATAGGCTCTATGATGACTTTCTTAAAGATTACGAGTCTCTTGGGCATATGGAAAAGGTTTCGAACGAAAATTCGTCTACCACATCATGGAATTTACAAACCGGAAAAAAGTACAACGAAACTTAGAGTAGTGTTTAACGCGTCGGCCCCTACCACTTCAGGTAGAAGTATAAATGATCTACTACTTACAGGCGAAGTTAAAGAGGATATATTCGATATCACGATACGATTTCGTAAACATAAAATAGTGATAACTGCTGACATAAAGCAAATGTTCAGACAGACAATAATAGATCAAAGTCAGAGGGATCTATTGAGAATACTTTGGAAAGATAAAGAAAATCAAAACCGTTGTCTTTAACTTAAACACGGTGACTTATGGCACAAAAAGTGCTCCGTTCCTGGCAACAAGGGTTATTAAACAACTTGCCCGAGATGAATCTGCAAAATTCCCATTAGCTTCAGAAGTTGCGTTATCAGATGTTTATATGAACGATATCGTTACTGGTTGCCCAGACGTTACTTCAGCCAAACTTTTGAAGGTTGAACTAATTGAAATGTTTCAAACATGCGGTATGAGCCTTCACAAATGGAATTCGAACTGTGAAGAACTTCTTGAAAATCAAAAACAAATTCGAGACGAGCATTCATTTGCTCCAGATTCAGAAGCTACCATCAAAACCTTGGGAATGGTCTGGAAATCTAAGGAAGACCAGTTTATCTATAAGGTAGCTGTAAAGCCACAAAATTTCTATACTAAACGAGATGTATTATCAACGATTGCTAAGTTATATGACCCATTTGGATTAATCGGACCTGTTATTTGCAGAGCTAAAATTTTTATGCAGAAACTTTGGTTAGAAAAACTGAACTGGGATGATAAATTACCAGAAGAATTCGTCAATGAATGGCATTATTTTGTTAGCTCTTTAAAAGAAATTGAGCATATCACAATCAACAGGTATGTCTTAAAAGAGGAGGTTGAAGTTATCGCACTTTTTGGATTTTGTGATGCCTCAATCTCTGCCTATGGAGCTGTTGTTTACCTAACTTGTTACACTCGAACTAGATCTCATACCTCTAAAGTACTCGCTAGCAAATCTAGAATCGCCCCGTTGAAGACTTTATCGATACCTCGTTTAGAATTATGTTCTTGCTGGTTACTTGCGCAACTGGTCAACAAAGTTCTTGTTTCTTTGAAAATGACTATTGACAAGGTAGTTTTATTCTCGGACTCTACCATCGCCTTGGCATGGATCAGATCACTTCCTCATCAGCTAAAAACCTTTGTTGGCAACCGAGTTTCCAAAATACAATCTTTAACCTCAAATCATCAGTGGAAACACATCTCTTCCAGTGACAACTCTGCGGATGTTCTTTCCCGTGGTGTTGATCCTAAAGAACTTAAAACCTTGGAATTGTGGTGGAATGGACCATAGCTTGCCTTTGAAGAAATTCTAAATTCTCCGAATGAAAGTGGAATGGACTCTCCTGATAAAGAACTATATTTAAGTGAACTAAAACAATCTTCGAACGCTAACTTGATTCTCACATCTAATAATGGCTTTATTAACCAAATTCTTGATTTAAGTAATAGCTATGTTAAATTAATTAGAATTCTTAGCTTTATTTTTAGGTTTCAATACAATTGCAGAAATAAAGAGAAAAAACGTGGACCTATCACTAAGGAGGAATTTAATGAGGCTAAACGATATTTAATCAAATCAGTACAGGTAAAAGTATTTTTCAAAGAATTAAGTTCTTTAAAGAAAAAGGAAAGGTTGAAGGACAATCATGTAAGTAATTTAAATATTTTTCTAGACAATGATGGATTAATTCGTGTTGGAGGTCGACTTAATTATTCAAATTTGTCATTTGACCAAAAGCATCCTATTTTGTTACCAAGAGATCATAAGCTAACTATTTTAATAATGCAATATTTCCACCTAAAGAATTTGCACGTTGGTGCTCAAACATTACTTAATTTTGTTAGACAAGAATTTTGGCCTTTAAATGGCAGAAATAACGCTAGAAAAATTGTCCATAATTGCATTACTTGTTTTAAAAATAAACCTAAAATAGAAGAACAATTAATGTCATCATTACCAAGGGAAAGAGTGACGATTAGCCCTACCTTTTTTATCACGGGTATTGATCTATGTGGCCCATTTTTTATAAAATATAAAAACCAACGTAAAGGTGTTGTAAGCAAAATTTATGTTGCTATTTTTGTGTGTTTTTCAACTAGAGCTATTCATTTAGATATTTTAACTGATTTGACCTCGGATGCTTTAATTTCAACTTTGAAGAGATTTTTTGCCCGACGTGGTGTTCCCGCGACAATATTTTCAGACAACGCTACGAATTTTGTCGGAGCTAATTCTGAACTGAAAAAACTGTACAAACTGGTACAAAAGCCATCTGATGATTTAGCATCATACTTAGTATCGCAGTCAATATCTTGGAAATTTCTTCCTCCCAGATCTCCGAACTTCGGGGGATTGTGGGAGGCGGGAGTCAAATCTTTTAAACATCATTTAAAGAGAACAGTGGGAAATTCAAAATTGACTCTGGAAGAATTTTTAACGGTAACTAATCAAATCGAAGGAATTTTGAATAGCAGGCCACTTATTCCACTCTCTTCGGACCCTAATGATTTTGAAACCCTAACCCCTGGCCACTTCTTAATAGGTCGCCCAATCAATGCTATTCCAGAACCTGTATTAACCGATATGCCAGAAAATAAACTTTCTCGATGGCAAAAAATAACTAAATTTAATCAAATTATTTGGAAAAAATGGACACGAGATTATTTAAATCATTTACAGCAAAGAGGCAAATGGCTTTTTGACAAAAATAACATTACCACTGGAACACTAGTACTACTAAAAGATGACAAATTACCAATTTGC
Organism: Dolomedes plantarius; assembly: GCA_907164885.2. Classification (NCBI taxonomy): domain Eukaryota; kingdom Metazoa; phylum Arthropoda; class Arachnida; order Araneae; family Dolomedidae; genus Dolomedes; species Dolomedes plantarius. Next base: position 159,077,260 of record OU015494.1, on the reverse strand, counting down.
ACTTGGTCTATTGGTAGAATTCACGACACCATCCCAGGCAAAGATGGAAAAATACGAGTAGTCTTAGTAAAAACACCTCGTGGTATTTTTAAACGTAGTATATCTAATATTTGCATTTTAAATAATATGGAGAGTTAAAAGAGTTAATTTTATCTATATCTTTAATTTGTATAGTCTACTGAAGTATTTGTATGGAAGTGTATTTATAATTATATAAGTGTATGGTGTTTTACTGTATTGTGATCTACATATTAATTTTGTTTGTAAATTTTGAATTGTATTAATCTATGTATAATTTGAATATTGTACAAATATGGCTGTAAAATTGTTATTTTCTTGAAATCACTAGGATTTCAAAGTCGGGCGGTATGTTTACGCCTGGTTAAAGGTTGAACTGTAACCGTCGTTACTTGGCGCCTCTGAGTTGGCTGCAACAAGTGTTTGCGCAGTTGAATTTTGTCTTTCGCTCGAGTAGGAAGCTTCATTCGGAAGCATCCCTAAATAAATGAGCCATATCGTTGGCTAACGTCAATAAATCTTTGAAAACTGAAACTTGCCAGTTTATTTGAACTTTCTTCGTACAGTCCAGATCGACCACTTAGTATGTCGAACAATAATGTTAAGATAAAACTTCTTCAGAATTACAAGCATAATTGAAAAATTCCTTTTTGTAATGGACTGTCTAAGGGGGTCCATAGTATTTAGGTTAAATGCTGGGGAAGCTAAATAAAAATAATAAATTTTCATTAGAACTTTAAAAATCTACAATTCTTTTTTTAAAGAAAGATTCTGCTTGCAATTTCTTTTATCCAGAGGTCATCTCTCCAGATGATCCTTTTCAAGTGATACAGAAGAAAAGCTCTAATAAATTTCAATCAAATTAACTTCTATTATACGACTAACTTCATGTTGAGAAAGCCGGCGGAATAAGCAGTATCTATCCCCTTGATTAAAACCTGTGTATTTAACTAGATGTAATAAATTAAGATATAATAAAATATTAATTAATTAACTAACATTAATTTTTAATAATTTATTTATTCTCTTTAGATATTAAAAACAGAAAATATAGAAATCTGTGTGCATGTATGTTGAAATATATAAATTAAAGCTAAAAATGTGTAAAATTTTCATTGTTTTCTTTAAATAAGATCAAGAAAACTGATATTACATGCAAATAGGAGGTAATGCTAGCTACCCATACGGTACCACTTTAAATGAATGGCCAGCAGTATCGGCAGTGTATAATTTATATGGATTTAGTTAAAAAAAAATTGCCATATATAACAACAACATACAATCTACATATTATGTATTTCAAACTACTACAGCAACAGGGAAATGTAATCAACATACTAATTATTTGTAAGCTTTTACTAGATACAAAATTTTCAAGAGCAAATAAATGAAAGCTTGCCTTATTGAAAGAAAATTTACACAGGGATATTAATTCTCTTATAACCTGACATTGATTGGTTAAATAACAATAGGAAAGCAAAATAGAGGACATAATTTTTACTATAATTCTTGTTAAGCATGTTCATAGTTCAACACACGAGTTTCTTAAAACTTTTAACATGATATAAGGGACCTTCCATGAGTAACGGAATGACATTTGGACAAGCATTCACAACATATATCGCAGATTCTACTAACTTAAATATTAAAATAAAAAAAGAAAATAGGGCAAACTATAAACATCTTAATGACTTAAAATGAAAAATGCAGATAATTTAAAATTACACATTATCTATATTTAAAACATAGCACGTCTTTTGTGGTAACGGAATGACATATTTTGGACATAACAAATAAAAACATTCAATAACAAATAAAAATTCAGCCAACTGTTGCAGTAACAAAAAAAATAAATGTCAGCAGCAAGACCTGATTCAGTACTAAAAGTTTCAGTCATTTTTCAACATGAAAATAATAATTAATATTATAAAATTAATTAGACCTAATGAAATCATGTGGTAACGGAATGACAAAAGTTCTGTTAAGAATGGCTTGAAATATCAAATACAAATTTCTTATAATTAACTTACAAAAGATCACATTTTATGAATAACATTGAAACTGAGTTGATTTTCATACATTACTGAGCACATATACGTTTTGAAATTCAAACAGGCTTCTAATTCTAGTGTTTGAACTATCAGTTACTATTGATGGTTCTTTCAGCTTTTGCTTAATTTGAGTTTTTGTGATCCAACACTTGTCTTCTTTGTAAGGAAATGCATAAATTAGTCCTAGAGTATCCTGTTTACATATACAGAGAACTTCGATATTATCATCTTCAATAACGAGTACTTGGGCAACATATGTGCGAACAGTTTTCTTTCCTAACCAGTCAATTAAAATGTAGTCACCTACTATTTTGTTTTGTCTTCAATGACAACACGAAATAAAGCCGTCAATTTGATATTCTCCTTGCATAACTCAAAATTTACCGACCAATCCAGTAATAAACCAGAAATAATAAGTTTTTACAATTCAACAAAATCAGGAGTGGATAATTTAGACAAAATTATCGCTAACTATTCACCCAATAGAAGGTCAAGATGGTTGCCCCTGACAATATTTTACAATATGATATCAGTTAGTCTTGTAAATTCTGGCATTATCTATGCCAGCTATGATGAGATGCCTGTAATGACACATTTTGACTTTATAAATTCATTAGCAAAAAGTTTGTTAGAAAAACAAGTGCAACGTCGATTGTCCATCCCAAACCTTCCGGATGACCTAAAAAAATAGCACAAGACATTCTTGGAGAACCTGTAGAAACGCACAGCACCTCAAATATCTGATAAGCTTCCCATGAGAAAAACATGTCGATATTGTCCTTATGAAAAAAGGAGGCAAACTGCATACAAATGTATAAAATGTGAAAATCCGTGTTGCCTAGAGTGCTCGAAAAAAGTGTGCAATTCTTGTGCTCCTGGAGTAAAAAAGTAATTTTTGTTTATGTGATGCTGATTTTAATTGTATTGTGAACAATCAAATAAAACATATTTAGTTAATTTATATGTAGTTTCATCAAATTTGCACCTCTAATATAAATTTTTGTTATGTACACGTCTCACAGACGCATGTTACTTGCAGCGAACAAAATATGTGTGTTACCAGTTAAATATATTCTAAATAGTTAATATAATACATATTCTAAATAATTTATAGCATCAAGATGTGAAAAAGAAAATATTTCTCAGCAATGTATTAAGTTTTACACAAGATACATCAAACTCACACTATCTACTCTAGCCCATGATCTCTAAAAACTACATTACAGTTAAAATTAAATTTATGGTTAGTTAAGAATATTCAGCAGTTATCTTTGTGGTTAAAGTAACAAAAAATAAATAAAATTTGCAAATAAAACAAAACTAATTTCACAGTTTAAATGGTTAAAAAATAGTTTCAATAAAAATTATCTTAATTTTGCATTATAAAACAAAAGAATAACAAATTTTATTGTTAGTAATATTAAAGATTACATAGATTTTTTATTTTCATTTTATTAAATTTATGTGCATGAAAAATTGTGCTTTCCCCCTTTTGGGTATAGCTTTTCCAGACGCACCGCATTCCAAGGTTGGCGATTTTGTGTATGGCGTGGTAACCATGCGATTTTGGCGAAATTTTTTGGTTGCCAAGCTGAGGCGATTAACGCACCAACGTTGTGGCTCCTGTGAATTCGTGACGAATTTATCATGTGATTATTTTGTGATGGATGTATCACGTGCTTTTGACAGGTGATTTATTTTGACGAATTACAAGATTCTTCTTATGTTGAACAATTTTGAATGCGATGTGTGAGCTTTTAAAATAATGGTGGATTATAAAGGTAAGTTTAAATTTTGTGCATTATTTGATGTTATCTGTGTGTTTTTTGGTGCTATGTTCATTTATTGAGTGCAATGCCTTCTAAGTTGTCATTGAGTGCACGAGGTTGTTGTTTAAGCTGGATTTTATTGAAAACAGGTGTGTAATAGGTTTTGTATGGAGAATTGCCGTTTCCGGATACGAATTCGTATGGCCAGCGTAAGCTTTGTTTTACTGACCGCTACAACCAGCGGCAGCGGCTTTTCTGTAATGTTTTTGGACTGACGCGGAACATAGCGTAGCGAGGTTATCTTAGCAAAGCGAAGATCCCATGTGCGCTTACGAGTTTCGTAAAGCCAGCGGTAAGTTTGTTTTCCAACTTATTTGTTGTTTCTTAGTCGCCATTGATGTTTTTGTTTACATTTCGCACTTTAACATGTCTGTGGATTAGGGAAAAGTTGTTGTCAAAAACTTTTGACGCTAACTTTTTGTCAAGTTGGTGCCAAAATGTTTTGACGCCATCTTTTCGCCAAGTTGGCGTCAAAAGGTTTTGGCGCCAACTTGTCGCCAAGGCCGGTGCGTCTGAAAAAGCTGTTCCAAAACAAAAATTTGAGTTTAAATAAATAAAATTTAAATAATCATCCAAAAAAGTATTTGTTTTTTGGTAACGGAATGACACTCTCATATCATATAATTAATTACCCCGTCAAATAAAAAAATAAATAAATAGCAAAGATTTTGATGCTGCATTTATAAGAAAAAGGAGTGAGAGATCATAAATAAATAATTGTTAAGCCTTTTTTAACATAAAATAAGCACCACAATGAGTATGCAAAAAATGGGTTTTTATATCAATAAATGGTCAACCCAGAAAGAATATTTTCTGTTGTATTTTAAGGCATGTTTCCTTTGAGAAATGGTATTATTCTTATTAAATTACAAAAATTCAGTTATTTCTGAAAATAATGATTTATAACACTTGCAGAAAAAAAATTTTACATTTTTTCATCTGATGTCCACTTATTCATGGAATGTCCCAAAATCTATTATCATACAGTAACTCTTAAAGTATTTCATCCTACAGCTTTCTTTAGTCATGAAATTGATGAAATTGCCAGCAAGATTAAAACCTCAAAACAGAAAATTATTGAATTCTGTTTTAAAGTTTACACCCAACTAGCAGTATAGATAAATTTTCAATTAAGGTCCTTTCATGAACAAGTATCAAAGTGAAGAAGCATAAAATGGCAATCAATATTACAATATGGGAAGAAAATAGTGATTACAATTTTAAACATCACAACAATAGCATATTTAAAAGGTTTTAGACATTTTAAGCAATTTTAACACACAAAAGGATTAACAACATAAAAAGCTAATTATACATTTGATATTTTTATATCTATTAGTACAGTCCACAATCTCGGTAGGCCACTATCCTTCCTCTGTCGAACTCGGATACTTGATCAAAAGATGATCGCTGTTTTCAACGAGGCATAAGTGATAGTTTTTTTAAAAAAACCACAAGAAAAACACAATTGCCGAACTTGAAATCGTCGAAATCTCCAAGCATTAAATAGCGCTTTGAAGTGGCGCGCGTGATGTGCGTCTGCGCTGAAATTCTAATCATTTGCATATCTCACCTCCGCTAATGCATGTTGTAAATTTCGTGTTATTTGCATGTTTCCTTCAGGGTGTTGCATTTACAGTGGCCAGCAGTGTATTTTTGATTGATAGTTACTTTCAATTAAATATTATAGGCAGACGACGGTCTTCGACCAAAAAAAAATTACCTACTTAGTATTTGAATTATTTGAATACTAGGCAGAAAAAAAATTCACTACAGGTTACTTATTTACAGTCTTTAATAACTCAAAATTATAGCAACCAAAAGCATAAATTCGTTTATAAAAAACAGTAATAAAAATGTTTACAAAAAAAAATATTAATGGGTCATTCTGCCTTTATGAATGCTCTCTCCCATTGCCATGAACAGCTTGCAGCCTTCAGGATAAACGAAGTATTTTTTCATCGCTCTTTATTGAATTCTTGCTATAAAAAGATGCATCAAGTATGTTTTTAATGTGAAAGCCTCATCAGCGACAATAAATCGATCGGCCACTATTTATAGGGTACCCCCCCCCATATTATTTATAGGGTCCATCCGCAACGATATGCACCTTGTGGGAACGAAACAACAATGGACGTGAATTTCTCACGTCAGCGTAGTGTGCACACACCGCCTGGCGAGGGATTTCTTTAAAAACCCGTAACATTTAGAAAAGTAGTATTGCTATGAGAAATTAAAAAATGTCGGCCCAGTTCGCCCACGGCCTCCTCTAACAAAAGTGTGATAATGGCTAAATCTTTAACTGAAAAAAAATGAAACTGCGCCATGACGTTACAAATCTTTCACAACTAATGAAACGCGTTCCCGCCACTTTCTACTCCCATAAACACATGCATCCGGCGCTCGGGCTCGGCTCGTTCCCGTTACGTGCCTGTATAAATCGACCCTTATATGTCCTGCAGTCAATCTTATAAATTGATAAGTATAGCAATAACTTCGCAGCCCACGTCAAAAGGGTTACTATTTTAACCGAAAGTGTCAGGAAAGTAGTAAAAAAAATGATGAATGGAAAATAAATAACTTAAAGGGGGAAACACTTACTGTTTTTTATTAATTCTTGTTTAGATATTCAAAAAAAAATTGGGAAGAATTGTGTTTAATTTTGAGGGAAAAATCTATCTATATATATAAAACGCGTAGGTATGCGGCACAAAAATCGTATATATATAAAACGCGTAGGTATGCGGCACAAAAATCGACGATATTTCTACACTCCGAATGGCAACGGATGCCACTACCAGTTGTAAACATTAGCGGCCGTCCGCAATTTGCAACAGCGTATCAACATTACGTTTACGCACTGAAATCAGTAATGCTCGAAAGAGAGCTGCACGATCAAGTGAAAATTGGGAACAGTCTCAAGAAAGAAAGCGAAGAAATAATTCACTAAGGGAGAGCCGTGAAGGACAGAGCATAAATAATCGCGAGGTTAAGCTTAACCGTCGCCGGCATAGCAATCAACAACCAGTAATAGTTAATTTTCTACACTTTTTTCAGTACTTCCTGAATTTTTACTCCATTTTATAAGTGAAGAAATTTTCTCAGCAATTTGTTATTTGATATGATTAAGTGTAGATATCTGAATTGTGAGCAGTAATACATACAGCGAGTGATGTAATCAACACTATATATAAAATTTTCCCCCAACAATTTCTTATTTGTTGTAATGATAAAGTATAGATATCTTAATTTTGAAAAATAGTACATACAAAGAGGGATGTAATTTTTAAAATCATTGATGTTGGGTTTCTCAGTCTTATCTTGAACTCTGTTTTGAGGTAATGGAAATTCACATTTTTTGATAACAATGTTCTAGAATCAGCCTTAACAACGTATATTTATGATGACAGGTAAGGGTAACATTCCTTACATATGTTACTTTCAGTTGCGTTGTTTTGCAAAAGAAAATATAATACTAAAAGCGACCATGCTGGTCGCGCAGCGGCTAGTTTCATCGAAATCAATGTAGTCTCAAATTAAAGGATGCTCAATTCTAGCCAATAAAAAATTATTTTCCCGCGGTCAGTACCCCCCCCCCCCCCTACACTTGATAACCTTCTGCAAAATAAAACAACCAAACAAACTGGGGTTGCAATTGCCCTCCCCAGACATGCTCTATAAGGTTAAGGTCTGGAGATCTGGCTGGCCAATCCATCCGGCGTGCCTTTTACTGTATGTCTTGTCGCGCTGCTGTCCGACATAACGATGTATGTAAAATCTGCGTTCTGAATCTACACTCAAGAGCCAAAACATTATCACCACCTGTCAATAACGAGTTGGCGCGCAACACAGCTTCAACCCGCCTTGGCCACAAGGGTGTGCCACTGGGTGTGCCACTGGCCATGAATAAAGTAAAATAAAAGGGAAAGTTAATAATTTATGTGATACATGACTAAAGAACTAATAATTACAAAGTAATGAAGAAGGTTGATTTTTCGTTTTGTGATATGAAAAATAGTATGATTAAAAATTAAATTTCAAAAATATTTTTGAATTATCTAAAACAACTTAGTTTTTCTGCAAAACATTTTATAAGAAAACCCAATACATTACGACTTACAGTAAACTTGTGGATGACAAATACGTAATGAAGACTTCTTCAATTATACAATAAATTAAAAAGGGGAGCTACATTAATTAAAACGCACGAATTATCTAATAGTTCATCATCAGATCGAGATGCATTAGTGTGGTTGTCGTAATAAACAATTCACAAATACTAATTTGTGAGATAGTCACATATAATTAATCACACTTGTGAATTGTTCATTGCGTCAATCACACCAGTGCCTGATGATGAACAATTAAATAGCTCGAAACATGTTTTTTACATATATAAAAAAAATATTTTATGTCTTCAAACAGTTGTTATATTTTAATAATTTTTTTATTTAAAAAACAGGAGGGGCGCCCTCTGGTTTTTAAATAAAAAGCATTAATTATAATGAAAAATAAAAGTTATTAAAATAAATTACTAGTAATTATTTTTTTTTTAAATCTGCCCTCTGACCAATTGTTCAGCAAGTTCAGTTGAAATAAACATTGCTAAAAATAGAAATTATGATGTAAAACCAGCGAGAAAGTTCATTTGTAAAGACTTTTTTTGTGTGTGTTTATATTTATTTTAATGAGGATTTTTATTTATGATGGTAATAAATATAAAATACTCGTATCTTAAATCATTTGATAGTAATGAACAATTATGTTATGACATATATTTGTTTTTAAAATTATTTCTCAAAAATAGGGGGGGGGGGGTTCAAACGCAATGTCAGGACCGCATAAAAGCTAGCTACACTTTTTGACACGGCGTTTCTGGATTTAGTGTACCACTTTCTATCTCCGTGCCTCCTCATACTCCATTTCTGTCCTCTCCGGAGAAAAGAAAAAGAAAAGCCTGCTGCATTTAGATTTACCAGACTTTATATTTATGCTCGGACCTCATTTCTCTTAATGCTGAAACTAATTTTCTTAGATCTATAGCTATCATTAGAGATTTCGATTCTTAGGTCTCAGATAAAGCCATCGAAAAATTCAGTTCATCTGTAACGGCGCCTACTATATCTTACCCATTCTGTGTCTTTTACAGGAAAACTCCTAGCTAGTTGTAATTTTAAATTTACAGCCGTTGATAAACTTCGGTTTCCTCCTATATCTCACTCTTATACCTCAATTTCGTAAGTTGCGTGTTGTCAGCATACGGTAATTCTAATCCGCTTTTTGTTGGGCAAACTAAACGTGACTTTGATACACGCATAAAGGAGTATTCGAAGTAGTACGCTAAAAATCAAGAAATTTCTAAAAGCGTGAACTCGTGGGAGCTCGTGCACAGAATGAAACTTTCTAAAGCTAAAATTATTCTCCATGTGATTCCGAATGTGAATAACATTTTCTAGGAAACTACCTTACTTATTCCTGTTTTAGTCAATAATCCGTCTACTATATCAGTTGCTAAGAAAAATGTTTTCGCTTAAATGCGTCTTTTAACATCGCACTTTACTACTTTCTTCCAACTATTTTATGATATTCTATTGTTAATGCCACTACACAGTTCTGTCTTTTCAGATCTATGTTCCCGTGCTTTTGTCACAAAATCCTGCTTTATTTGTTTGCTACGTTATCGGATGTATCCCTTTGTGTGGGCTTGTTGTCCTAAAATTTCTCCCCCTTGTTCCTCTCACAAGCGTCTCCCTTTTCATGTCCGCGCTTTAGCCACTGGAGTTCTTGAAAATTCTGCTCTTTCCCTTATTTTCTAAAGAGTTTGATGATCTTTGCATTTGTGAATCGCTTTTTGGGGACAATAGCACCCAATGCTCCTCGGCCTGATGAAAAACTGTTTTTATTAGTATGAAACTAAATGCCATTATTAGTTTCTATTGTGGATTTTAAGAAGCTTATGAGTGCTCCTGTTTTCCAGCGTTTATTGTTCTCTCGGGAGTTTTAGGGGGCATGCAGTGCTGTAGCTCTAGCACCATGAAGCTACAGAGCTTCATGTCTGTAGCTTCGATGACGCTTGGTCACACGAGTGGGACTGCGTAGCCCCATATCCAACAGTGTCCGCTGAACAGTGTGCTGCGATACTATTCTACTTGGCCTTGCATTGTATTGGGCTGGCTCCGGTTTTGCTTCACCATGCGACCTTTTTTTCTTTGATAGCGTGTGGACCATGTCGTCTACTGCTGGTTTCACCACCGTCATTCATCCACTTTGCATAAGTACTAACGGCTCGTAGGTCGCGAACGAGTCGTGCAGTTTCGGAAATACTTGTTCCGAGCCATTACAATCTGCCCTCTATCAAAGTATCGCTTAGATCCGCAGCCTTTCCCATCACACACACAGGAGTAAGTGAAAGAATGATTCTTCAGACTCTCCAGCAGCAGTTAAATACCACTTCCACCTGATCACGTAGGCGAATTCATTGCAAAATGTAGGGGTGGTCATAATGTTTTGGCTCTTGAGTGTATTTGAATTATACCAACCTTTCCTTTTGAAAAAAAAAATAAAAACACATCTCAAAAAATTTTAGATGGGTACCGTGGCTCGACTATTTTTTTTTACAGGCTGTAATATAATATATAGACCTTATATTGGGGCCCTCTCCTGAAAAACATATAGTAATATAATATATAGACCTTATATTGGCATCCACCTCGAAAACATATAGTAATATAATATATGGATCTTACCTTGGCGCCTCTCTGCGAGTGGCGCCCGGGGCATGATAGACCCCTTTGCCCCCCCCCCTTTGCTACGCCACTGTGCCTTATAAGTAGATTTTGTCTGTAAAGTAATACGTATTCACACCTTCGTTCATAAAACATCATAATAATAGTTCTGATTCATATTTGTAGCTTTTTAAAATGATTTAAGTGTTTTTCTTGTAGTATTTAGTTAAAATGAATGTTTTCAATGTCAGAAGTGTTCTTTATTTATTTAATATATCCAAAATTATGATGCATTTCTATTTGAAAAATCGTTTTCCTTGGTTTATGCTTTATCCAGGAAATATTTCTAGCCATTAACTTACACTGAAAGTTAAGGGGATGCATCAGTAGACCTCGCAGATCGTTCGGTTCAATGTTAATGAATTGCGAAATAAATCTTTGCATACCGGGTTCCCTAATGAATATTTTTGAATTCTGTTTTCGGAATCTGAAAGTAGACTTCCAAAATAAATGCGTGGCTTTGCTATTTTTTTTTTATTATTATTCAAAATATTTTTAAAATTAAGTTAAAGGTTCAAAATTCCAAAACGAGAGGCATCGCTTGCTAAAAAGCTCTGTAACAAAATAACTAATAATAATTTGAAAATTTGGAAAACAAGACGCAAATCTTGAAACTTCAGGCTTTTTTTTAAAGATTTTTTTTACATTTTTTGTGTTAATAGGTAATTTGTATTCTAAGCAGTTATTTTGCATTTCCATCTGTAAAACGTGAGTTTTTGGCTTAAACTCCTCCTCCACTGGTAGTGGGGGAAGAATGCTACTTTCCCCTTCAACGTTCCCCCTCTCTGTCCAGCTGGGCGGTAATTCTATACCTGAAGGAGGGAGATGACACAAAGAACCTGACACAAAGAATTTGCACTTGTGTATTCATTTTACTTGTGCTTCCTTGTGAGTTTTGAGATCCATCGGAAAGAATAGTAGTACTATTTCTCTCGTTCTATAAGTGTTTACTTCCGTAAATAAGATTAATGTTCATTTAACATAAATATCACATCTTAGTGCTTTCCATGTAAAGAGTTCTCAAATTTCATTTCACCTGTTAATCTATATTTATTTCAATCATATACGTAAAATTTAAAATGAATCGGCGGTATCAACGAGACAACACCGATGGTCGACATCTCAGAACATCTGCTAAAAGAAAGAGAAACCGAGGTGAAAATCTGAAAAACTGGAGAAACAATTAAGTATTCAGTGTATAGCATACATATTAAATATCTACCTGACACACAAAAAAATCTTTCTCTTTATCTTTCCTAACAATTTTTATTTTCTGAATATTCTGGACAATCTTTTCTCTTCATTCAATGTATGAAAGGGACAGCTGTTTCTTAGTCTTAAATAATTAGTAATATTTTATATTTTTTCTTTACAATGTAAAAGTTAAATACCTTCTTTTCGCGTAATCAAAAATTATCTGAGATATAAGTAGATATCTATATTATTTCATATCATTTCTCCTGGTTCGATTTATCTATTTTCATATAACTGTTAGCAAATTGTTATTTTTTTTATTATGATAGACTGTATATTATATATATATATATGCATACACATACACACACACACACATTCTGGCCAAAGGGATCTCCATGTATTTAGGGTGGATTGGTTTTTATTTCTCTCATTGTGTAGTGATCTCCCGATAAACATACAATAATACAAAGACTCCTAAACGAAACGTTCCAGGAATCATGAGCAAACCGTATGGTCTGGAAGAGGACCGCAAGAACCTTTTTTAAAAATATATATACAAGAAAGCAAAATCATCACAACATGGGCGACATATATATTAGTCTACTCCTGTAGCACTTATCGTTAGACGTTCACCTTTTGTTACACACCGCTATTTTACTGGCTACTTTATGATAGGAAACACATATAGATGAGCAAACATTGCTCCCTATGAGGGAGACGACACAAAATCAACCAAGCCTTATTCGGGATTTGAACTCCAAGCTCACTGCGTGGAAGCACAGGACGCTAAACACAATACCATGTTGGCAGCTGGTACGCACACACACACACACACACACACACACACACACACATATATATATATATATATATATATATATATATATATATATATATATACATATACACACACACACACACACACATATATATATATATATATATATATATATATACACATATATATACAGTGGACGCTCGTTAATTCGAACTTTCGGTTAATTCGAACTAATCCACAGGCCCCAAAAAACTTGTATTGGAGTTAATGTTAAAAATATCTCATTAATTCGAACTAAATTTGTGCGACCGCACGTGGCACGCATTGTCCAACGGTTCTTCGTCAATCGCCAGATTGAATTGCTTCCCTGGCCGCCTCGATCTCCGGATCTTTCGCCGATAGAAAACATGTGGTCCATGGTTGCTCTACGATTGACCCAGATTCCATCCTCAGCTGCCACAGCAGATCAACTTTGGCAACGTGTGGAAGCTGCTCGGTCTGCTGTACCCCAAGAACTCATCCAAAGTCTCTTTGAATCAATGCCGAGGCGTGTGGCAGCGGTGATCTCCAACAATGGCGGCTACTCTGGCTACTGATTTTGGCAGGAACCACACTTCACAGAAGTCTATAAATTTAATCATTTGATACTTGGTCAACATGTTATCTACGAAATAAATTTTGTTGTGATATCGCTTGTCTTTCTTGATGTTGCAATTTGGGTGGCCAGCAATGTATATATATATATATATATATATATATATATATATATATATACACATATACACACACACACACACACACACACACACATATATATATATATATATATATATATATATATATATATATATATACACTCATGGACAAAAAAATTAGCGCACCAAGAAGGAGTCGTCAAAATGAAACGAAATTTTACATACGTAATGACTACTTTGATATAAGTAAATGATAAGAAAATCAAAGAAAAAGGATAATTTATTTCAGAGAAAAAGGCAAAAGAACGGAGGAGTTAATACTCCGTTGGACCCCCTCTAGCGCGAATGCACGATGCGATACGATCGGGCATTGAGTCATACAAGTTCTGTATGATGTCTTGAGACATTTCGTTCCATATTTGCTGTAACCTTGCCTCTAGTTCGTTCAAACTCGTGGGATGCCCAACTCGTCATCCCAAATGATCCCAGATATGCTCGATTGGAGACAAATCTGGGGATCGGGCAGGCCAAAGAAGGGTAGTAACAGTGCGGAGACAGTCTTGTGACACCCTTGCCGTATGAGGCCGAGCATTGTCTTGTTGAAAAATGGCTCCTGGGAGCCGTTGCATGAGTGGCAACACATGTGGTTGCAGGATTTCATGAACATACCGCTGGGCTGTCATGGTGCCACGGAACAATACTAGGGGTGACCGTGTATTGTAGGCAATGGCACCCCATACCATCACACCAGCTGTGGGAGCTATGTGTCGCTGTACAGCAAAGGCAGGATTGAAGCGTTCACCACGGGCTCTCCACACACGAACACGATTGTCATCACTGCCGAGATTGAATCTGGATTCGTCGCTAAAGACGACCTGGTTCCATTCCGCTGCAGTCCAGTTTCCTCGTGCGCGGCAAAACTCCAAACGGAGGCGTCGATGGGTGGGCGTCAAGGGCAGCACACGTAATGGGCGCCGCGATACCAACTGTCCTTCAGCCAGGCGCCTTCGTATGGTTCTAGAAGACACAGATGCCCCTAGTGAAGGTGCTACCTGTGCCTGGATGGCGGCCGATGAAGCAGTTGGCTGTACGCGTGCATTTCTTACGATGTGGCGGTCTTCTCGACGACTGGTCTGTTAATTCTAATTTTTATAATGTTAATTCTAATTTTTATGCTTTCTCTTAGAATAAAAGCTTTTCTTGTAACTTTTTACAAGCTGGCAGGTTTCTTGTTTAGAAATTCCAATTGTTGATTTGTTTCAAGTGTTTGGGTCATCTTTTACAACTTGAGTTGCCTAATTGACCAAAACTTACAGCTGAAAAGTTGAAGCCAATTTGTAATGTCTACAGCTTGATTCAGACCTGCATGTTCGGGATGTGGAGATTATTGCCCTAGCCATTTGGCTCTTGGTAGGGGTGAGAATCAAATTTTTATTGTAATTTAAGAGTTAAATTTGATGTGCCATACATGATGAAATTCTGTTCTTTTTATTTCTGTTCGCAAACATCTTACTTAAATATTTTGTCACGTTTTAAGAGAAACATTTTCAATTTTAAGACTAAATGGTTTTTACTTTAGATTGACATGTGTATTAAACATGCTTTCTAGAGCTGAAACTTTTTGGTTTTCCCTGTAGATACTTATGATGCTCTTATCAGAATATTTATTTGAAAGTTGAAAGGATCAGAGTCATCATCTAGCTAGCTGATAAATAATTAAGGTCATTCACCAAGTATATTATTGAAATAAAATGCAATTTAAAGCTTATTGTGAACAAAATGTGAAACGGAAAATCATACAGGAAAATTTAAATGAAGTAGTAAAAAAATATTTAATTTTCACTTAATGGTAGCTAATTTGATAAATTAGCTTCAATAAATTCATGAACAAGTATTTCAATTCATACAATTATAAATTAAGTACAGTGGTATCTCGACTGATCATTCATCAAATAATTTTTCCTGTATGTGTCATTTACTTCATTCAGTCCCAATGATATTTCTTTAAGATCCTGCATTTAACATTTAGTTTTCACTATATATGCAGACTACTAAAAACTATAACTCTAGGATTCAGACATAATTAATAGACAAAACCATGAATTAAACATAATCTATAAAGGAAAATTTGATTACAGTACGTTGAAGAACAGAGACCTTTAAAAGGATGACATCTTGTAACTAATTACTGTGGAATCTCGATCTAGCGATTTTCAAGGGACCGACTGAACTGAACGATGAATGTGGGAACATATCAAAGCAATATAATCGTTGGACCGGTTGAAATAAATGACACATACAGGGAAAACAAAGATTCGGAGAACAATCGATTGAGATTCCACTGTATTTGAATGAGAAATCTTACCTCTAGATATGATCTATAATTCTAATTATTTTATGCAATGTCGTGAGCATTTATTTTAGACATTTGCCCTTACAAACTGCATGATTTGTTGGCCATTTCATTATGGTAGCACCCAGTGCAACATTGCTCCATATGAGAAGAAAATGGAGAAACATCCATGCTTTTGCTGTGATTCAAATCCAGACTCCTGCAATAGCAGCTTGCATTGTCAACTTATATATAGCATGGGTACTTTTGATGATCAATGTCTGTTTCATTAATATTGTACACCAAAACATGTACATGAGATTTTACCAGCAAATACTCTCTAGAAGACTAGGAAATTAACCATAACCTTCAAGAGAACATCAGCTAGTATTAGAAATAAAACCAGTCCTTGACTGGTACGTTGGTGTCTGCCCTGGTAGAGCTGAGCAAACTGCAATCTCTCGGCCACTTGAGGTGCTTAAAATTTTATATGGACAAAACAAAACCTTCCCCACTTGTAAAACGTATTAATGAGCAGGCCACTCCTGGTCACATCCTAACTTGCTTAAATTTATCCAGGGAGGACTTTATTACTGACCCTTGCATATTGTAAGGACTTTGCCTAAAACTAAGACTGACAGCCTTTAATATTTACAAAATGCTTTATTTGCATCCCGATTAAATATAGGCTTTATACAATAATTACAAAAAAGATAAGCACTATCTGAGGCTATTTCGCGGGGTTCAGGACATCATGAGAGGGATACAGCAGGCTCTCCGTCTCTGGCACACGTCCGACGATGGAGGTTGTTCACACCTGTAAAAAAAAAGGTCATCTGCCCCCATTTACATCAAGGTGGCGAATATATACCCTCACAAACGCCTGTGGGTGGTTGAAGCGGCTCTCTTGATTTCCTTTCTGTAAACCGTCTTCAAACTATTCCGCGTCTTCCGCTAAAGGCTAAACGTTTTTCCTCCGGACAGGCTTTGTCTGCATGGAGGGAGGATTCTTTACAGAAGACGGCTTCCTAATTGTCCGATGGCGACGCGGCGTCTGCCACAACTCGGTGACAAAACGACTGTCACCGATGAATACGGTAGGGGAATAATGGCCGTCTTGCCGCCAGGCCTTCTCAGAAATCCCGGGTGTGAAAAGAGACACCAAGTCATTACAGACTAAATTCCTCCCCTCCCCAGATGTTTTTCTGCAGAGAGTTTCACCTGCAAAAAACAGAACAAAAACATGGTCCTTCTCAGGACAATTTCAATTATAAAAACTTTTCCCGAAGGCAAATGCACACCCAATTGACATTACGAGTAGACCGTTAATTTTGATCAAACTCTGGCTTTACCTTCATGAAAGAAAATTTTTTAACTGTACTTCAAAGTATCATTTTAAAAGCACATCAAAAGGAATTTATAATTAAAATTTACGCACTTTAAAATCTCTATTAAGAGAACATGCCGTAGCAAAGAAATTATAAAAATCACACAATAATATAACAAGTCATGGCAAAAAATTTAAATAGAACAGTATACTAATACTTGTCAATCAAAAAAAATTAAATTCATAGAACACTAGTACATACACATGACACTACATAAAAAACATTATAACTAGTAAATCACTCAACTGGGATCCCATAATTTACCTTAATTGTGATCACATGACACAAATAAATTCTCAAATTGATATTAAACACAGTTATAATGAAACAACTTTACACAAATAAAATTAAACACAAATCCAAAATGGATACCTAAACTTCATACAGAACATATCATCACGGTTACTAATACACATGAAAATTTTAAATTTCTTACTTATCTTTTAATACATTTAACACTTATCGTCATAAAAACAATTTAATACTCGGCATTCCGTAGATCCTGGATCAGGGAACTTAATTCGTTCACGATTACCTGTGATCCAAACTTTTCCATTTAAGTGGACAGTCATCAGTGACCTAAATTTAAATATTCATTTTATCCTACTATAGGATTCACAATCGATTTAGAGTCTAATTTTTTTCAGTACTGACTGATATAAAATTATAACAAAATAGCTCATTGGCTCATTCTTTATCAAAAAAAAACTCACAAACTTCACATTCCTGTTAATCACTTTGTTTCTTTGACAACACTTACATTTATCTGTTGTCGTCACAACTCTTCAGACAAAACTTATCGATTTCACAATAAATCATTCAATTGCGGTATTCAAACACCGTACGGAGTGCATTTTGACTCCAATTACTACCTTCTTAGGTATACACAAAAACATACACATCTGCATTTAAAAGTTAGCCCATACCTTTCTGAGGCATTCTACTGGCTTATGCAACAAACAAAACAGAACATAAAATGTTACAATTGAACATTAATTAAAACCTATCTGAGGCATTCCAACACGGCATACATAAAACCGTCATATGGCGTTTGCCACTACAAAACCGTTATATTATGATAACGTCAAAGGAATTTCACCTGAATTTTCCTTTAAAGCAAAACTCAACTTCTATGGTCGAGTCGCTCAAATTTACAAACAATTACATGTTACAATTCATAAAATACATTACTCAAACGAATACACATTAATTTCTGATCACATTTTTACACTGAAACTACAATTAACCAACATACTTATAATATACATTTAAACTTTTACGACTAAACTTCGGCTTAGCCTGGTGTTCGGCGGGAATTAACAGTGTTAAGACGTTTCTTATAATTCTTAACATTAGGGCATTTCCCATTTTGACATTTGTCACAAGCCGACACGTAATCATTTATATCTAAGTGACAATATGGCCAGTAAAAATACTGAGTTAATGAGTCTTTCATCTTAGCAACGCCTAAATGAACATTAGTTTGTTCGTGGCAGAGTCTTTTTAATTTCTCTCGATACTTTCGAGGCACAATAAGCAGTTTTCTAGTGGTTCCATCGTTATTTTTTTTCTGGTAAAATAACATCTCGTTTACCACCACGTACTTATTTTCTTCGGGCGTCTTCTTTTTCGCCCTATCAAAAATTTCTTTTAATTCTTCGTCCTCACTTTGTGCAACTCTAAATTCTTCGGGTGAAGTCTTTAATAAGTCGGGAGTAATTATTTGTTTCTCCTGGAGAGGCAAGTTAGTCGCGCTCTCTTCCGAAGTGATTTCTTCTACCGCTTCTGATCCGGGGATCACTTGCTCTATTTTCGTTATTTCATCTCCCGTGACTAGTCTTTCTCTATCAAATTTTAGTTTTTCGGCCCGAGTTTGCACAGTATTTTTCACCGGAACTTCAACATTCCTGTTGATCTTCTCAAGCAAGGCTGCCGTTTTATTTCCTAACAAATAGTGTTTCTGCTCGAATTCCGTATTGCTGACAGCTGCTCTAGTTCTGGTGTGGCCCCATTCACATTTTAAATCGACCTCTGCTATAGGTAAGCAAACGGATGAATCTAACACAGGTGCACTGACATAAACGTGCTCTCCTGTGTACATATGGGGTTGTACCAAATTTTTAGAAATCAGATCAATGCTCGCTCCTGTGTCTCTCAGAATAGACGTAGATTTTCCATTAACGACTCCCTGACTGATATATGGAGTCATCACGCCACTCGAGTCTCCTCCACTAGTTTCTGTTGCCGCGATAATTTCCGTCTCTTTAAGTTTAGGACACTGTGGTCGCAGATGGTCATAAGAACCACACTCGTAGCAACGGAGCTGTTTTCTTTTCTCAAAAATTCTTTCCTTGTTTTGTCCACTAGAAGCTTCTTTTTCCACATCTTTTTTTTCTTTCTTCTCTTCCTTAAATTTATGATTATTTTTAAATGGCTTATTAATTTTATCTGTGGACTTCTGATCCTTTGGGAATTCTCTTGTTCGGAAACTGTCTTGCAAGCTTTCATACTTATCTATTTTTTCCGCTAATTCTAAAGGAGTATTAATCTGCATCCACTGCTCCAAAAAATGATCTTTTATATCGGCAGGTACCCGTCTCTTCATCTGTTCCGTTATGTGTAGGTCTCTCAGTTTCTTAAATGTAGTGATTTCTAAATCTGCTATCCATTCATCATAATAGCCACTAAGCTCATGGGCATAATTCCTCCATGACTTATCTGCGAGTTTAGGATGGCGATAAAACAGTTGTTTTAATTTTTCTGTATTCATCCTAAATCTCTGGAGAATCATCTCTTTTACGTAGTCATAATCTTTTGCCTGTTCTGGCGATTCTCTGGCCATCATGTTGGAAATTTCTGGGGTTAGTACCCCTAACAAATATGGCACCCAATCTTGTTTAGGGACTCCCGCCATCTCTGCTCTTCTCTCAAAATTAATTAGATACAGGCCCATTTCGTCCCGTTTCTCGTCAAATTTCTGCATGGTTTTAAGGAGCTGAATGTTCTGAGTTGCGTCTGCATCTCTGTCCCTCCCATTTCGGGCTCTATTGTCTCCATTAATTCCTAACTCCAGTCTCCTTATTTCGAGAGTAAGTTGGTCTTGACGAATTTTGTCTTCTCTTTCTCTCTCTCTCTCTTCTCGTTTCGCTTCTCTTTCTCTCTCTCTCTCTTCTCGTTTCGCTTCTTCTTGGCGAAGTCTCTCTTCACGTTCCTTTCTATCTTCAATAATACGCTCTAGTGCGAGTCTAGCGTCTTCTTCGACGTAATTTTCGTTTTCTGTAATGATCTTCTTAATTTCGAAAATCTTAAGCGTATCGTCAGCTAGTCCTCCTAACTCTTCTAAAAGTTCTAAAAGGTCCCCTTTCTTACCCTTATTTAAAAAGGACATTTTTCTAACTTTAGGGTAACTAACTGTATGATAACCAATAAAGTTTTCCCTCAGCTACTAGCAATACCTTCCTACGGTATGTGTCCTAACCGGAACTAACAAGTTCAAAACTGATCAATTTTAGACCGAACTATAATTTTAGCCCTTATGAACACCAAACTAGCACCGCACAATATAAACATTCACAATTTACTCAATACCTATCAAATCAAAATACCGAACTCTTACACAGAATACACATAAACAGAATTCTCAAATTAATCAATGCTCTATATAGATTTCTCACACAGTAATACACAAATACTAAATTATCACTGTTAATATCAAAGCATAAGAAACTTAAATATATCTGTTACTATTAAAAGAAAAAAAATACTAAATAAACACTGCAAAAAAAAAATTCACTTTCTTTAAAAATAGAGAAAAACATACAGTATTTGCAATTAACAAAACACAGAAATTGGCTAAACTTATTGCAATTCCTAACAAACAAAAATTGGTTCTTTACTTGAACACTAACTGGTTACTCATTCATATACCATAAAAACACACAGAAATTGGTTTTACTTATCACAATTCCTCAAAACAATAGTTCCTACTTAGAACTTCAAATGGTTAACTCATACACCATTAAAACACAGAAATTGATTTAAATCATCCAAATTTCTAATATAAAATATCAGTTCTTAATACGAACTCTAAATGGCTATTTATACATATACCATCTAAAAAACACAGAAATTGATTTAATTCATCAAAATTTCTAAAATATCAGTTCTTAATACGAACACTAAATGGTTAACTTGTACATATACCATCTAAAAAACTCACAGAAATTGATTTAATTCATCAAAATTTCTAAAATAAAATATCAGTTCTTAATACGAACTCTAAATGGCTAACTTGTACATATACCATTTAAAAAAACACAGAAATTGATTTAATTCATCAAAATTTCTAAAATATTAGTTCTTAATGCGAACTCTAAATGGCTACTTATAAATATACCATTTAAAAAAAACAATAAAATAATTTTTACTTATTGCATTTATACAAAACCATTATTTAGTTTTTAAATCAAAGCCAGAATCTGATAAAAAGAATCGGCCTACCTGTAATCCTTTCGTTCATCACTGATATCCTATGACTCTTCTGACACCAGTTAATAACAGTCTGTAAGGACTTTGCCTAAAACTAAGACTGACAGCCTTTAATATTTACAAAATGCTTTATTTGCATCCCGATTAAATATAGGCTTTATACAATAATTACAAAAAAGATAAGCACTATCTGAGGCTATTTCGCGGGGTTCAGGACATCATGAGAGGGATACAGCAGGCTCTCCGTCTCTGGCACACGTCCGACGATGGAGGTTGTTCACACCTGTAAAAAAAAAGGTCATCTGCCCCCATTTACATCAAGGTGGCGAATATATACCCTCACAAACGCCTGTGGGTGGTTGAAGCGGCTCTCTTGATTTCCTTTCTGTAAACCGTCTTCAAACTATTCCGCGTCTTCCGCTAAAGGCTAAACGTTTTTCCTCCGGACAGGCTTTGTCTGCATGGAGGGAGGATTCTTTACAGAAGACGGCTTCCTAATTGTCCGATGGCGACGCGGCGTCTGCCACAACTCGGTGACAAAACGACTGTCACCGATGAATACGGTAGGGGAATAATGGCCGTCTTGCCGCCAGGCCTTCTCAGAAATCCCGGGTGTGAAAAGAGACACCAAGTCATTACAATATTAATGGACTTGCTGAGGATATAAGGACTCATGGACCAGGTCTAGTGCCGCTAGACCAGGAGGGATTAGAAACAACAGAAATAAAACCATATTTTCTTTACTTATGAATACCGAGAGAAATACAAAAGGTGTATTAAAAATGCTAAATGATTCATTGAGATAGAAGTTAAAAATACTATTTTAAAATTTAAAGCATTATTAAGCTACTTTACGATCCCAAGGAAAAAGGCTCATGAGCCAGACCACTTAGAAAGCTTACACAGATATAATTCACATAAATTTACTTCATAGTCAAGAGAGCTTCAAAATTTAATTTAGATTAGATTTAGATATGCACCTATAATTTCAGTTGAGATTAGCAAATCTTAAAATTATTTTTAAATTTTGGCAAGTATTTTAAACGAAACAGGAAGTATTATTTCTTATGTTTTATAATCAATTTGTCTTCTAAAAAAGATTAGTAAGGTGAAGGTCCCATTTTCAATAAATTCTATAATAAACTATGTTTGATATTATAACATAACTCTGATGCTAGAGCTGTTTGTAGGATGAAAGGAAAAAAAGAGACAGCTAGCATCCTTACGTGATGAGAGCTAATTCTCGTATTACAGGTCTGAACCATACACATATACAGTAACCACCGCTTATAGTGATCACTGGTTATAAGAATCAACCGTTTATAAGAATCAATATCGCGAAAACAAAAACAAATGAATTATTTCCATGTTAAAATTTTCGCTTTAAAGAATCAATCCACCGGTTTTAAGAATCAGTTTACACTCTTCGCTTTCCTTTCATTTTTCCAAAAAAGCTACTTAACACCCTCAAAAGGCACGAAGTTCTTTCTTTTTTTTTTAAAGAAAGATTGATAAGATGGGATGGAATATAGTCGTAAAATTCACCCCTTTCTTTATTAGACATAACATAATAGTTTCCCCTTAAACGCTTTACCACAACACTGTCCTAATAGCTTAACCCAGGGGCAACTTTACCCGTCCGAGTAAATCTTCGTCTGAGACTATAAGTATTGAAAGAGGTATAAACAGCCTTCTGAAAACTTCATTACGTCAAACTACCGTAGAAAACTTTTTCTTGCTCCCTTCCTGTAGTTGAAATGTTAAAAATGTTAAGCAGGTATGTTGTAACTTGTAACAAATATTGGATTTTTTCTTCTCTTACTATAATCATGTGTATCTACTTATAGGTCTAAAAATTAAGTTTTATTTTTAAAACTATAAAAATTCATTTTAATAAAAGATAGTAAATGTAAATTAAAGAGTATTTTATGGTAAATTATCTAATATATGTATATATAGGTGTGTGTGTTCCTGTCCAAAAACCTAAATTTCGGTTATAAGAATCAACCGCTTATAAGAATCAAAAACAGTAATAACAAACGTGATTCTTATAAGCGGAAATCACTGTATGTCTAATGAATTTACATAACATATGAACTGTAAAAGATTATATCTTAAAATATGAATAAAAGAAACAACTATATAAAAAAAGATATAAAATGATAATGCTGTCCATCATATCAAATCTATAACACACAGAGCCTGACTAAGGCAGGGGCATACGGGGCAGTTGCCCCGGGCCCCTACATCAAAGGGGGGCCCCAAATCGAATAGAAAGTTTAGTATTAAGTATTAAGTTCTTCATTACTAAAGTATCGCAGCAGAGGGGGGCCCCCAAAGAAGTTTTTGCCCCGGGCCCCAATTAGGCTAAGTCGGGCCCTGATAACACAAATAAGCCAAAAAATCTATAATATAGATAAAAGAATTAAAGTAAAAAACTTATGAGTACTATTCTCATAATTTTTTTGTTTCAATTACAATATCTTTAAATTTGTCACACTCACTTTAAGTTATTCTCATAACATTAATTCAGTGAGCAATGTCCTTTTTATGCAGAAACCAAACAAAATATATAATAGATTAACCAAAAATTTCATTGACAAAGTCAGATCTGAATGTGAATAAAAGAACAAAACAAACCAACAAACCTTCTAGAATGCCATCGATTATTATTGGTTCTGTGCATTCGGCCAGAGTTCAGTAAATATCTATAGTAATTATTTTTAGTCACATAAGCACATATCACCAATTTAGAAATCTTTTCTTGATGGACAGATCACTTGAAAACGATTTACAAAATGGCGGGTAATATCGGCTTGAGCATAAAATTTGGTGATAAAAACAATGTAGCATGTTTGTCGCCAATATCAATTCTTGGAGCCGAAATTTCGCCAAGTTGCCAGATACTGTCAAAAAGTTACCGTTTTTGGAAATACTCGTTCCAGGTCTCTTCTGACGGGAGGTCTGCAGTAAATTCTCTTCAACCTTGCAAAATATTGAAAAAAAAGTGTTAAAATATCTGTTATATACAACTGATATGAGGAATTTTATAAATAAATTTAAATTATTTAACTCAAAATGAAGGTATCGTCAAAAAACACATGCAAATCATAGGAACAGATTCTGCTTTTCTGCTTTCTGCCTTTCGATAATCACGTGATCTATAGGGCAATGTCTCGCAGCATGTCACATCTCAACTCTTGCAGATTTTACTTCTTGTTTGGCGAGGAGTGGCAAAAAATTACATAATTTAACATGGCGTTCAATGAGCATTCTTACAGCTTGTTGAATAAAATGCTCTCAGATTACGCAAAGTCTTTAGATACGGTATCTAAACAAAGGTATATCACTAAATTAAACATTCAGGTACAGCCCGGAAAGGTTTATTCAGTATGCGACCCGTATTTATTGACAGAGGAAGACTGGAGTTACGATACAAGACGCTGGCCAGAAGTAACTTATCCTGATATCTATGCATATATAAACATAATAATAATCATTCTCAACGAAAGAATGATTATATTCTCTAAAACCTTGCGAAATATTAAAAAAAAATGTATGTTTATATTTCGCAATGTGTGTTAAAATACCTGTTAAATACAACTAATATGAGAAATTTTATAAATAAACTTAAATTATTTAACTCAAAATGAAGGTATCGTCCAAAAACACATGCAAACGCATAGGAACTGCTTCTGTTTTCTGCCACCCGATAATGACGTCATCTATAGCAGACGAAAACTGACGTAGCCAGTGACGTTGTAACGTTTCGCCTTATAGAAGACCGAAAACTGACGTAGACAGTGACGTTACGACGCTTCGCCTTATTACGTCACGAGGAGCTTGAAGTATCACCTAGGCAACCACTTTTCAATATGCATAGTATCGCTATGTATTCATGAATGTACACAAACAAAGACCAATGTTATCGGTAATGGCCGGTTGATTGTTGAGAGTGCATCAAACAACAGTTTCAAAATGCAGTGCTACATGAGTAAAAAGGTATTCATTGTCAAGTATATCACATTATTAAATTGTTGTATATCTGAACTGATAGGAATTGGTATGGAAGTTTATATAAATTGTGACCCGCTGTCCTCACGTACCTGCAATTTGACATCATTTATATGATTATCATTTAATAACAATCAATTATTACGAAGTATTCGAAATTTTAAGCATTTTAAACTGGTGTCAGTTCCTTGAAATTTGTAGAAAATTTGAATGTTAGTTTTATCAACAGAATCTCGTGCTTTCAGTTACGCTCACTGCATCATCCAATTTGAAAAACATGTGAATACGTAAACGTTTATTTCAGTAATTGACTGTTTATTTTGATAAATATTGTTATGAATTATGTACTAATGTATTTCCTGGAGAATGCAGTTGTTTTAAGCGGTATTTTGAGAACATCAGTTTTTCTCACGAGGACTGTGTTAAGTTTAACATTTAGTAAAATGGCTTAGTTTTAAATTATTATATAATTGTCAGCATATAAATTTTATTTTTGAAGCCTTTTATACATTTGATGATAAAGTTTAGTGTTGCAGGTGCTGCTAGGCATATTACCTGGGTGGGGCACTATATTGTTGATGACCATTTATTATTTAAAACACAAATATTACTCATTATAATGTACTAAAAATTACCTGTAAAAAACGCCTTAATGAATGACTTACATCTTTTGGTGTTTGGCACATTTTACCCTATTCCTGTAAATTGATGTTCACAAATTTTAAGTATTTGTATCTTTTAATTTATTGTTTTATTTAATAATTTTAAAAATAAATTAATTATACTGTTGTTACCTATTACCTAAACTCTGAGGTTAGTTATACAAAAAGGAGGATCTGCGAAACAATATGTCATACACAATTTTTGACCACACATTTTTTATAACGAGGGTTATTATGGACAAATAGGCTTTTCTATAATTTGTGTCATTTAATAATTGCTTATGAACTTTTCAGATAGTTGCTATCACATTAAATTCTCTGCTAATTTTACTGTTTCTTATTTTATTAATTTTGGAAACAAATATATACATTATTATACAGAAGCATTATGTGTTATATTTTACACTCCACAGAAAATAAAGGAATAATATAAGCCTTCTAATTTTTCACTTATTTATTTTTGAAAACTTTATATAAAGGTCTTATTTAAATATGACACTAAACCTAGCATACCATAGCAAATTATAAATTTTTTTCACAGCTGGATAGTCTCAGCGTCAAGTAAATAAATTGCAGCTTTTATGAAGTTCACTGATTTTTATATACCTTTATGATTAATTTGTAGGGGTTTTTAATGAACATATTTCATTTTTTGAATGGAGTTAAAAAATAGCTGTTTTCCTAATTATAAAATCTAATTGTAATTCATTAAATTAAATATGCTGATAGTCTAATGCTGTAGAAACACAGATATTTCTGATTATGTTAACTAATTTGTTACATGTTGTTTTCCTTGTATAATTTACATGGATGATTTATCTCTACTATAACAAAAACGTCTTTAATCTGCTTTATGAAATAATTTTGTTAAATACTAGTCTGTTTTAAACTTTTTGTGTTGTTGTTTCTAATCCCTCCTGGTCTAGCTCCACCAGACCAGGTCCATGAGCCCATAAATCCTCAGGAGGTCCATCAGTAGGAGGGGTTCGGTAATAAAGTCCTCCCTAGCTAAATTTAAGCAAGGTAGGATATGGCTAGGGGTTGCCTGCTCAATATTACTATTGTTGCAAGTGGGAAAAGTTTTGTTAGAAACTTTTTATGCGTTTAACTTAGGTGACTAAATTGTATTAAGTGTATTTATCAATCTAAAATTAATATTTTTATAAAGTAGATAGTAAAAACAGTGAAAAAATAAAGGGTGCATGTTAAAATTAAATGTATTTATAAATATAAAGTTTGAATTTCTACGATATAGGCAGTAAAAACAGTAAAAAAAAAATAAAGGTGGATATTGAAAAATTTTAATGACAATTCATTTCTTCCAAGGAAAATTATCAGTTATTAATTTACTTTTATGAATAATTTTTTAATTTTATTTTAGATTGCTTTACCTAAAAGTATCACAACAAAATCCATTGCATGGAACAAAACACATGGTTATATTGCATGTGGAGGAGATAATGGTATCCTTAAAGTTTTAAAACTAGAATCTCGTAAGTTGTATTTTTATTAGCATGTTTATTTTTTATTAAAATGATTTATTTATAAGTTTGTATATATTTTTCTCTGTATATTCTTTATGTATATATAAAATATTTTTATCTGTGATTAGTATATCTGTTTTATTTATAAACCTTTTAAAATCTAAATCATTTGTTAGGAGAGAGGAATTCAAAATGTAGTTTTTAGTTCTGGTGTATGTTTATATATAGTTGTACCTCATAGCCAATATTAGTGATTTATATTCATGGTATTAAAAGCTACGTTTGAATGTCTAGACACAGTAAATTTTCCATGGATTTTTTCTTCTTTCTTAGTAATAGGGTTACTTGATATCATTATTTAGAGGAGTGTTTTTAGATTTCTCTTTTACCATTCTGTGTCAGCTTTATTTTCAAAATTTATGACTCTTGTATCATCTTGATTGAATCCAATTTTCCCTGCAGACTTCTCTTTCAATAGTCATAATTAGTATTTTATTTTCTGATTGTTCTCTTCTAAATTGTACTTTGTAAAATTATCATTCTATACATGCATATATTCTAATTTTGATGTGTCAGCATTTTTTTATTGTTATTTAAAGTCGACTGCAAATTGAGCCAAATTGATTTGGGTTTTTTAAAAGAATTAATAAATTATATATTTTCAATAGAAGAAAATTGTAATGATTTATTTTTAGTGCTCTTTCATGTAGTTTTCATTCGAATAAAATGCCTTTCATACAACGACAAAAATTTTATTTGTGACTTGTGAGGTGTCCTTTTTGGTATTGAATGAGCACAAATCTTGTATTACTGTGTGAAGATAATGATTTTTAATCATTAATATGCCATAGAAATTATAACATTGAATTCAATATTTTTACCAGGTCGTGAGCTCACTGCCAGTGTCGTAAGTTCATCTAGTCTTTCAACTAATCAAAGTTTAGAAGGTCATACAGGTAAATAATTTTTTATCCATCTATACTATAACTTAATTTTTCTGCTAAGGCATCTATTTCAATTTCTGGTAAATTTTTTAATATGATGTATAGGCTATACATACATAACACTAAAGAGAAAAAAGAATCAATACTAACAAAATATGCCTACCATGCCTTTCTTTTCAATTGAACATATTGAGTGGGTGAGGTGTCTTTGATCCTCTACTTTGATCCTTTACAATTATGCCAAGCACATTGTATAGTGGTTATCGCCTGGATCCTCCATAATGTGGACTAGGTTTCAAATCCTGAATGAGGCATGGATGTTTCATGTGATCAAAGA
The DNA here is from genome assembly GCA_907164885.2 of Dolomedes plantarius. NCBI lineage: Eukaryota > Metazoa > Arthropoda > Arachnida > Araneae > Dolomedidae > Dolomedes > Dolomedes plantarius. Next base: position 159,048,258 of record OU015494.1, on the reverse strand, counting down.
GATATTACTTTCTCTATTTTTACCAGATGCATCTAATAAAACTAATGATGTACTTGTTCCAAGCATATCTTATTTATTACTATGTTTAAAAATATTACCTTTTGTTTGCAATTCTTCAAAATTTGGAGATTTTGCTTGTTATATTTATTTGAAGACTTGCTGCATGTTATGACTCTGGAAATATATATATATATATATTATATTATATTTTTTTTCTAATAGGTACTGTTTCATTTGTTCAGTGGAATGAACCTTACCAAAAACTTACCTCTTGTGATACTAATGGATTTATCATGGTGTGGATGGAGCATAAAGGTATTCATGTAGTATAATTCTTGGTTTTTAAATGGCTAATTTCAGTAGATTTAGGATTTGAAATATAATTGAATTGATAGTATTGTTGGTATTTTCTGCTCACTCATTTATCAATATTTTCATGAAATATGCTGCCATATTTTTTTTTTGCTTATCAGAAAACCTTATCTTTCTATCATTGTAGAACATCCAGATGATTGCTCCCTTTTTACCCAGCTTTTATCCTATTCACCAAATACTAGAAATAGAAATTGTCATTTGATTATGCAACCAGAGTATTGAAAATAAATCCTATCATTAACAATAAATCTTGTAGTTAGGTTTTATATACACTTTCTACCAATATGAATTTTTATGGCAGTATCATCAGTTTCCCCAAAACAAAAATTAATGAGGTATCTAAGTCTTTAATTCAAACTTCCAGCATAAGTCTGAAACTTCATTGTAGAATCCTATGCTATCCCTACCTATGGTCAAAAGTTTTTGTGATGTAAAACATTTAAATGTTATAGTTAAGTTTTGAAACTGGAATCTTGGTTAGTTCAAATATATTTTATAATTAACACAGTATGACGACAGCCAAATAAAGGGCATGCCACTTCACAGGAGATCAATGCAGGAGCGGGCTACAACTCACAACAATGAACTTTTTGTGAGTACGTGAGAGATGAGCCCGGGGTTCACGCTGCCGCCTCCAAATTTGACCACTTACCATTTTAGACTAAATTGGTTCCTAGATAGTCGTAGCTTAGGTACCACAAAATTAATTTTTGTTTGTTGTGTTTTTCAGGTCTCACGTGTTTGTGCCACCCTCACTAATAGCACGTTGTTGAGTTTTTCTTTTGTTGGTCTCTAGAGCATCCATTTTCAGCCGCTTTCTCTAAACATATGTTATTCCAAATTTTTTATGTGCCATCTTAAATGACCTTTTAGCCTGTGGATTTGTGTGGTGCATGCTTCTGCCTCGCTGTCTCTGTGGCTCTGACATAGGGGTGCCAGGGACTTGTTTCGGTACGTCCGCAGAGCAGCCATTGTCTCTGGTCTATCCCCATGGATGGGAATCTATATCTGGAAGGCCACTTATGTAGCCATATTTGGGTCTGATTTCGTGCCTTGGTAAATTAATTGAAAAGTAAATTTAAATGGCTGCAGCTTGACCAAATTCATCTTGATGTACTCACACCATAGTTTTTCAATCTCTGGCTGAAACAGGACTGATTTTCTCATGCTGATATGCCATAACATATTGACCAAGAAGAATATTTTCATATAGCTCTCCTCAGCTGCAGGTATATATGCTGCCTCCAATAGTCTTTGCTAAGAACCTAGCAGTAGATGTAGAGAAGTGGTTTGTGTGTGGCCCTCTTCCAAAACGTTTGTACTGGAAGTATGCTGTGATAGACCAAGTATATTGAAAAGCAAGGGTATTTTGTTAAAAACTGGTAATCCTTGTGAGATATCTGTTGGTAATATATTAAATTTTAAATAAATGTTATTAACCCTCTCTTCCTCATATGTAATATCACTTGTTCTGATAATACAAAATGTAAAAATAATTTTGAAGAGCTGTTGTTATTTGTTTTAAAAACAAAATTATCTACATTCAAATAGTATTAATATATATATCAGTAATTTTGTAAAATTAATTTCAAAATACTTGAATTAGAACCACTGACCAAATGTTTAAATATCTAAACAGTTGATATGAAAATAGTCATTGCAAATTTTACTAGTTCATTTGAAACTTTATATCCAAACCTTTTTCAAACTTTAAATACTTTTTTGTCAATTCGTTATAAAAAGTTTATTTGAATGTTGAAGGATAATTTTTTAATCAATATTTCTATTTTTAAGATTTTGTCTACTGGTATATAATTATTAGTAATGGGAAAGTAAAATTATTTATTTATATCAGGGTTCGGCAACATGGTGCCTGCGAAACAATTTTAAAGTGCCCGCTGTTCAAATTTCAAACAATTTTAGATATTTTGTTAGAGTTTGTGGGCAGAAATGCCCAAAACTTTAAATAGATAATGTATAAGTAAAAATAAAGTTTTAGCTTTTAAGTGCAGAGTCGATATGGCTAGCAGGAAAGGTGGACTATTATCTTAATAGATAATAAAGATAGCTGGAAAATTAAACATCGATAAGTAAAACTATTTTCAAAGTGTGGTGTGCAAGCTTGAAATGAAATATAAAAACATAACTAGTTTTAAAAACTAACATAAGTTTATTCAAAACACAAATGAGTTGAATTAAAAAAAACAAAACAAAAATGATTCAACACATAAATACATCTTGTAAACATAAAGAGTTGTAAAGAACCTTACACAGGTTCAACAGTTCGAAAATTTAGAGTTAAAAAAAAGTTCAAACGTACAAAGTTTGCTGGCTTTGACAGGAGATTTTTTTCAAAAAGAACTCACGTGTGGCTGGTGGTGTATGGATTAATTGCCCTCCACGTTCAGGAAAAGATTTTGCAGTCAGATCTATTGGTGACGTCTATAACAAACCACTTAATAAGTGGTGGGATGGGTATGGGGGGGGGGGGGGGGAAGAGAACATCTTAATTTCAGATGTTGAACCAGGCCATGGCCAATGGCTTGGCTATTTCTTAAAAATATGGTCGGATCGTTACGAATTTATAGCAGAGATTAAGGGCGGATCGATGAAGATTCGTCCCAAAAAAATATATGTGACCAGTAACTTCAGAATCGAGGCAGTATTCAACGGAGAAATACTAAATGCCTTGCTGTCACGCTTCAGCAGGTATGATTTCACGTCCGAGCCTGTCGTGATTACAAAACGTGATGAAAGACCTGTATCTGATACAATACTGTCTGTCTTATTAGCGCACGAGATCCCGCGAGGGGAAGACATGTGTGGTCGCTATGTCTCCGAGATGGAAGACTCTGAGGCATCGACGTCGAGGCTACCGATTCTACAGGAGGAGGATACTCCGCCGTCGATTTGGGTTCAGAAGAACCATGATGGCATTCATCCCATGGATGCTTTAGCGAAAACGGCGACTTCAAACGTGCTGCACAAAAAAAAGTTGTTTAGGCATTGAACGTTGCTGCAAGAGGAGGCACTGGACTCAGGCATGTCGGTTCAATGTCGATCCCTCGCCGAAATATCATCATCGCCGGGAAAGATCGCTTGAAGAACAGCCAGTCTGCATGCACCGCATTCAACCCGCTGACGTAGAAAGCTTGCTACATGGCACTATTATCTGAAACGGCCGATTACGACGCTCCCCGGCAGATAAGTGAAAAATGCAAATTTATTGCACTTCTGAATATGACGTCACACGACGATTACAAAAATGACGTCAATATGCTGTAAACTCTGTTAGGGAAAATCCCGATTAGCTTTCCTCTTCTTCCCCTAACCTTCCAGCCACGTAGCAGGAGCGATGTATTTACATCATTTCCCACCTCCACAGCAATGTGTAAGCATCGTCAGACGCCAGTTGCGTCATGACCAGCGATATGCCAGCCGAACGACGTCATTCATCCAACGATGACGCCATACCATCAGTTAAGAATGACGTCAACGCACATCACGTAAAATTAGCATAATTAACTTTGCTATTCTCCTGCCACGAGGGAGCGCGGCGGTCGACGCCGGTATAAATACCCAGCCCGTTCACTTAGACGGTGTATTCGATGTGGTATTCGCTGTGGTATTAGACGGTGTGGTTGAGTGATAGTTGCTGAGAAGCGATTTTACCGAGCCAGGCTCTACCGAGGACCCGTATTAGGAAGCGGCGACCAACTTGCCAGCAGTGCACTGATGCTCTAGTCGTCTCGACCTTGCATGCCCGCAGGTAGCCACGGGATAGTTTTTGTGCCAGGAAGGCGCTATCTACCTTAAGTGTTTTCTTACCACGATAGCAAAGCTTTGCCTCGACCACCTGTGAGTTATTTTTCTTTTATTTTTCTACACCTCGGTAAGAACACGACAAAGCCAACTTTTTAGGATAACACTACGAGCTGTGTAGTGCGTCTGTAAACAAGACACTTTAATGTCGTTTTACTAAATAAATGTATTTGTTATTTTACCTAAACCTTCGTACGTCTTTTTTAACATCTTGCATATCACACAACAAAGCTAGCTAGCGTTGCTCTGACTATATCTAAAGATTAAGAGTCCAACCTTCCCTGCTAGCCAGTACGACTCTGCACTATTAGCTATCAGTAAAGTTTGGGGCATTCCTGCCCCCAAATCTTAACTAACTTTGGTTGGAAGAGCCGCCAGGTTCTAGCGGCTCAATTCCGTAACATTTTGGTTATGGGCCCCAGGCCCTAAAGTTAATTTGTAAACAACTACTTTTTTAACTTGAGGGTGACTTTGATCTAAAATAGCAGAGCACAACGCGAAAGCTTTGTGATATGTGAGAAGCTAAGCGTCGAAGGTATAAACAAAAGGTAAAGGCCCTGAATTTATGAAATTCTATATTTGGGGGGGGCCTATTTGTATATATATATAATATTTAGTGTTTTAAATACTGTCTTGCATTTTTTTATATGCTTATATATATATATAGATTTACATACTGTACTTGTAACTTAAAACATGGCCTCTTTACAACCCCATATGGCTATAGATAAATTGACCGAGGAAAATTTCCATACCTGGGTAGCAGATATTAAATTTGTACTAATATCCCTTAATGCGTGGGACATTGTGAATAACCGCGAAACTAAACCGATAGCAAGTGCGGAAAATTTAGCTGAGGTAAGGGACTTTGAAAGAAGAACCCGACTCGCTTTATCTACAATCTTTTTAAACCTATCCCCTGCGTTTAAGTCGGTCGTGGAACATTGTACCACCCCCCAGGACACATGGTCAACCCTAAATAGGCATTTTCAGCCTGACAGTCGTAGCCGGCACATGCAATTATTTACCGAACTGGTTAATTGTAAGCCCTACGCTAGCGAGAAAATTAACATGTTTGCGGCACGAATCCGCAAGTTAAACGAAAGCCTAAAGGGAATAAATCAAGAAATAAATGAGACTTACCTCTGTTTCCAGCTAATCCGGTACTTACCATCGGAGTTTGATCACTTAGTGCAAACTATACTTCGTTGGAAAGATGCGGAATTTAAATTTGAAGCCATTCTAACTGAACTAGTCGCCGAAGAAACCCGAATTAGCGTGCAGAGACAGGATAAGCGTGAAAACGCTACTTGCGAAACGCAGAACACCTTTTCGGGTCGGCATAATTCTCGAAGTTGGAATAAAGACAATTTCCGACCAAAAACTCCATCGAGAAGCCCTTCTCCCAACAAACAAGTCCATTTTGGGAAATACCCAAGTGGGAAATCACCAGGGCGTAGAAAATCTAAACGCTCGTTCCGGCGAAACTCACCAAATAATGAAAAACCCCAGAGCCATTATACTGTAGAAGCCCTATTTACATCTCACAGTAATCCAGGTGACTGGGTCGTCGACTCAGCGGCAACCCATCATTTTTGTAAGGATAAATTCCTATTTGATGGACCCCTTGAGGATGTAAATGACAGGAGCCTAGCAGTTGCTACTAGGGGAAAGCCTATCCCTATCAAGCAAAGAGGGCCAGTCGACCTACTCTGTAAGGGCGAGAAACGCGCCATTACGCTTATGCGTGCATTGTATGTACCATCTCTAAGGCGCAACATAGTTTCATTACCTTTACTTGACGAAGATGGATTTACTTTTGAAGGGGGAAATGGACAACTCCACGTTTACGATAAAGATGGAAAAGGTTATTTCACAGCTCGCAAACAGGGGGGAATTTTTTATGCAAAACAGCAGCTAACCCCAGAACAAGCTGCGAGAAAGAAAGCTTACCAACACGAGAAAGAAACTCGATCGAAGAAAGGTAAGGCTTATGAAACTACAGCTAAAAAGAAACGAAATACCCTAAGCAAAAGTAATCAAAAACCTGCCAGTGCATTGAGCAGATGGCACCGTAGAATGGGCCATATGAACCCTGAACTAATCAGCCAGTCTTTTACAAATAAAAGTGTCAGGGGTGCTCAGGAGGTAAAATCATCCAAACTTTTTTGCGAGGATTGCAGGTTAAATAAAGCTAAACGGGTGACATTTAAACCAATCGGCCAAACTAGGTCAACAAAACCACTAGAACTTTTACATCTAGATTTGTGAGGACCTGCTTCAACGACGGGATATGCAGGAGAGAGGTATTTTTTGAGTATCACCGATGATCACTCAAGGAAAATCGCCCTGTATCCGATTAAAGATAAGACAGCTACTTTTCCCACCTTTTTAAATCATGTGAAACGTGCCGAAAGATTCCTTTCAACTAAGCTCAAAGCTATCAGAACTGACAATGGTAAGGAGTTTGACAACTAACAATTCCAAGAGTATTGCCGTACGAATGGTGTGGCCCACGAATTTACCGATATTTATTCGCCTGAAATGAATGGAGTAGCAGAGAGGTTGAACCAGACAATAGGGAATACCCTCCGCACGATCCTAAATTCAAGTAAGGTTCCAGTAAAATTTTGGCCAGAAGCCGTCCGCTATGCGGCCTACAATTGGAATAGAGTGTGCCGTAGAAACCAGACGAAAACACCGTTTGAGAAATACGGAAAGTTCAAACCCTCCATTAGTCACCTTAAACCATTCGGGTCAGTTTGTTTTGTGGGTGTGCCGAAGCAACACCGAACCAAATTTGATCCCAGAGCTAATAAGGGAGTTCTTGTAGGCTACGCATGTAGGATTAAAGGGTACAGAGTGTTGTTCCCAGAAACTGGGCGAATAGTCGAAACCCGGAATGTTAGCTTTGCTGAAGATGAACTAAATTTTTATCAATTGAAAGCTAAGCAGACTAACAATGGAGCAGTGCTGGGCGACCATCCAGAAACTACCATATACTCACTTCACAACCCGGAGCTTGAGACGGTGGTAATCCCACATATGGATTCGCGCCGAGTACATACCCGGAGTTACCAGCAGGATCCCAGACCAGGCCCTAGTGATGCAGTTCAAACTGATGAAGCAAGTGAAGACGAATCAGACAGAGAACTATACGTCCAAACACCTAGACTCCGAGTCGCTAAGTGGACAAGGGAAGCCGTTCCGAGACCAGATGGAAAGCGGACCGATATATATTATCGAGAAGTTAAAAGGCAAGGGGGCAAGAGCCACATATTGCGAAGCCTCAAAGAACTCAAGCAATACTGTAAAAAGCATAAAATTGAGTACCAGCCTGAATACTTCAACTTTAGCGGTAAGAATGGTAGGACGGGCCCTGTTCCAACCCCTCAGCGACAGGTGATTGACGATGATAGCGATCTGGAATCTGAAAGTCAGACGGAAAATGAAGAAATCAACTACTTTTCCGCCTATGACACTTCCGAAAGTGAGATTGACACAGCATGACTAGAAACTGTAGTCATCCCGAAAACCTTTAAACAAGCATTCAAAAGTAAAGAATCTAAGCTATGGAAGAAAGCGATGGAAGAAGAATTAAAAGTGTTAAGTGAAAGGGGTGCATGGAGCCTAGTGCCGCCACACTCAAAGTACAAGCCTCTCGGTTGTCGGTGGGTTTTTACAACCAAAACTGATGAGCATGGAAATGTGGTAAGATACAAAGCGAGGCTCGTAGCACAAGGCTACAAACAGGTAAAGGGAGAATCCTATGATGAAACCTTTTCACCTGTAGTCAATTTCACCCTTATACGCCTATTTTTCTCCATGCTAGTTTCCAACCTAAAGTGGTATCACCTCCAGTTAGACATCAAATGCGCGTATTTATACGCACCCTTATCTGAAACCATTACTATTACCCAACCACCCGGTTTCGTAGAAAAAGGAAAAGAAAACTACCTCTGTCTACTAAAGAAAGCCCTTTATGGCTTACACCAGAGCGGAAGGGTATGGTTTTATGAAATCGAGAATATATTACTTGAAAATAATTTTAAGAAAATTAACTGGGCTAACTGTGTTTACCATTTATCTAATAATCTAATTTTACTTTTATACGTAGACGATATAGTTCTTTTTGGAAAAACTAAAACCCATATTGAAGCAGCAGTTAAAATTCTGCAGAAGTGTTTCGACATTAAAATACTTGGCCAAACTTCTAAGTTATTGGGGGTTGAATTTGAATTCAATCGAAAACAAGTTTTCATTCATCAAACCCAATACATAGATCAAGTTGCTAAACGCTTCAAAACCTTCAATATCCCAATTGTATCCTTACCCATAGCTAAAGGAACAATATATACCAAATTACAAAGCCCTACATCTGAACCTGAATTAACGGAAATATCAAAACTACCGTATCGAAATATTCTAGGGTGTTTAGCATTTATCGCAAGTCGAACTAGACCCGACATTGCGTATGCTGTAAATATCTTCAGTCAGTTTCAGTCTAACCCAGGATTTGCTCACTGGTACGGTCTATTGAAGCTATTAGGGTATGTAATAGGTACAAAAAATTTAAAGCTAAATATTTCCTCTACCTCTAATGAATTAACAGCTTACAGTGATAGCGATTTTGCCGCCAATCGAGACGACCGAGTTTCAATTTCCGGTCAACTCATTTTACTAGATAAATCGCCTATATTCTGGCGAACTGGCAAGCAAAAGGCCATAGCGCTGTCAACTATGGAAGCTGAATTCATGGCTATAACAGAAACCTGCAAGGAAATATTGTGGATCAACCGTATAATGCAAGAATGCGAAAAATTGAAGATAATCAAGCTAGCTAGATCCAAACCCCTTATCAGAACGGATAACTTATCTGCAATAGACTTCTTAAAATCGCCGATTGAAAATAGTCGCACTAAGCATATTCATATAAAGCTTCTATTTGTGCGTGATCTCCTTCTAAAAGAAGTTTTCGAGATAAAATTCGTGCCTAGCAAAAAGAATCTAGCAGATCCGTTCACAAAACCAAAAACAAAAACAGACTTTTCAGCCTTTAAACAAATAATTTTTAAATCAGAAACTTGAAAGCTATAAACTTAAAGTAAACTCCTAACTCTAATAAACCGAATTTCCTTAAAATAAACCTTATCCTTGAGACTAGGACGGTTATTAATTTATGAGTTATATTACTTTCCATTATTTTCTGTTTACGGAACTAACCGCCATTGTTTCGGGTTAGTTCTATGAGAACCTTCTTTCTCCCACATAATTTGGGGAGGGGTTCGCTTAAGTGTTTTAATATACAGTTGCAATGTGTTTATACATTCTGCATTTTTGTCGCATGTGTATTTAATACTAACGTTACCATTGCATATATTCTGTACTGTGTTTATATATGCACGTTTATGTCTCTATCTAGCATTGTGTTTATATCTACATACTAGCAATAACTGTTTCTATTTTTTTCGTACTGTGTCTATACTTTAATATATTTACTAGTACGTTGTTTGTGACAAGCAAATTGTAATCAATTTTAATATATTCTTAAAGTTTTATGCTATTTAAACATCGGAGGGTATGTTATACGCAAATGTTTTTTTTTCGCATGATTGTGTGTATGAAAGTGGGCCCACGAATGTTTTGAATTTTTGTCTGAAAAAATACTGCGTGTGTATACTGTGCCCTACCTGTTGATGAATTGTATTGCATATTATTTGCCTATTGAATATTGCATTTTTGAATTGTATTGCATAATTGTTCAGGATTATAAGCTATTTTTATAGAAACATGTCAACAGAATATTTATTGTATGTTTATACAAGCGACTTACCCTTATTGTTTTGCAAAACATGTAACTTAACCACGTGCATGTGTTGGTGCTCATTTCTGTAAAGGGGGGGCAGTTGTTAGGGAAAATCCCGATTAGCTTTCCTCTTCTTCCCCTAACCTTCCAGCCACGTAGCAGGAGCGATGTATTTACATCATTTCCCACCTCCACAGCAATGTGTAAGCATCGTCAGACGCCAGTTGCGTCATGACCAGCGATATGCCAGCCGAACGACGTCATTCATCCAACGATGACGCCATACCATCAGTTAAGAATGACGTCAACGCACATCACGTAAAATTAGCATAATTAACTTTGCTATTCTCCTGCCACGAGGGAGCGCGGCGGTCGACGCCGGTATAAATACCCAGCCCGTTCACTTAGACGGTGTATTCGATGTGGTATTCGCTGTGGTATTAGACGGTGTGGTTGAGTGATAGTTGCTGAGAAGCGATTTTACCGAGCCAGGCTCTACCGAGGACCCGTATTAGGAAGCGGCGACCAACTTGCCAGCAGTGCACTGATGCTCTAGTCGTCTCGACCTTGCATGCCCGCAGGTAGCCACGGGATAGTTTTTGTGCCAGGAAGGCGCTATCTACCTTAAGTGTTTTCTTACCACGATAGCAAAGCTTTGCCTCGACCACCTGTGAGTTATTTTTCTTTTATTTTTCTACACCTCGGTAAGAACACGACAAAGCCAACTTTTTAGGATAACACTACGAGCTGTGTAGTGCGTCTGTAAACAAGACACTTTAATGTCGTTTTACTAAATAAATGTATTTGTTATTTTACCTAAACCTTCGTACGTCTTTTTTAACATCTTGCATATCACACAACAAAGCTAGCTAGCGTTGCTCTGACTATATCTAAAGATTAAGAGTCCAACCTTCCCTGCTAGCCAGTACGACTCTGCACTATTAGCTATCAGTAAAGTTTGGGGCATTCCTGCCCCCAAATCTTAACTAACTTTGGTTGGAAGAGCCGCCAGGTTCTAGCGGCTCAATTCCGTAACAAACTCCTTCGATTATAGTTTCGGCTTGCTGAGATGACGTGAAGAGATTAACGAAAACGTTAATATGATAATGGCGGCTCACGAAGTAAATATTTAAGGCTAGATAGGAAGGAAAAATGCATTCTAGCTATTTTTTCTAACATATTTGAACAACAAACGCTCGTAGTTGTAATGAATAATTTTAGTAAAGAAAACAATTAAAAATCATTAAACCGTAAAAATCAAATACTGAGGAGCCTGATCTCTCGACAGCATTGCTCTCCCCTTGCTTCTATGATTAGTATGACGGATGTATTAAATGTAAATTGCCACTCTGAAAATCGCATATGGAGAAAGATAATTTATCACATTTTCCCAATTTAAAAATGGTGATAGAAAATTATTGCGATGGAAATGCTATAACCTATCAGTTTGCCAAGCATTTTGATTCCTTAATGGAAGAATTGAATACCAAATTTTAAGAACCCTACGAATTGGAAGCATCCTTGACGTTTTTTATTAATCAATTCTCTCATACAGAGGAAGATGTGACTCATAAAATCACAACATATTTTGATATTTCCAATAAAGAAGAGTTAGAATTTGAAATTATGAGAAACAACATTGAATAGAAAAATTCTAGAATTCAGTGAATAGAAATAGCTTCCCATTGTTGAGAAAATGTGCTCTGAAATTGAGCTCTCTTTATGCGTTGACATATGCTTGTGAATCTTTGTTTTCCAATATGAAATACTTAAAATGAAAGTATCAATCAAGCCTCGCTGACACTCATTTGGACCAATGCATGAGAACGGGGAATTCAACTTATGTGACATATTACAAAGAGTTGGCTGCAGAGTTGCAATGTCAAATATCGTATTAATTATCAATTTAAAGATTGTTTTGTTTAAATTAAAATTTGAATTTATGTATTAAAAATTTATGTTGCATTAATATTTTCATGTTTAAATATTAACCCCCCCCCCTCCTTCTCCTCTTCATCCAGTGGTGCCTGCCTAACTCCCACATTTCTGAATTATGCCCACTTAGTAAAAAAGGTTGCCGACCCCTGATTTAGATAGTTATATTTAAAATCTAGTTTAGTAGCAAGCATCAAAGAGTTATATTGGTTATCATTTCCTGTTTGGACATTATAAGAGCTTGGAGTTGAGTCTTAGCTAGGAACTATGAAAAACTGAACCAACAAACCCACAGACAAGCAAAACAAAAATTATAAAAAAAATTATGCATCATACTGTATAAGAATTAGTTTAAACCGTATCCTAAATTGTGATTATTATAAAACTTAATCTTCTTCATTGCAATGTATATATTTGAATACTTCTATCCATATTAAATTTATATAACTAAAAATCAGTTTTTGAATATTTTTTCAGGTATTTGGTATGAGGAAATGGTTAATAACAGACAAAAGTCATTGGTAAAAGGAATGGCTTGGAATCATGATGGGCAGAAAATTTGCATTACATATGATGATGGTATGATTACATAATACTATTAAAAAAATCATATTTAATTATCTTTACTTTTGATGATTTGAGTGTTTCAAAGTTATCTTACTGAAGTTATATCATAAATTAAAACCAATGTTCATTGGTGCTTTGACCTTTAATTCATTATAAAATTATGAAATATAAAACCATGAGAGTAGTTTTTTAAAAATATTATGAAGTAATATGATGTTATACTGTTTAGTGGAAATCATGTAAACTAGTGGCAACTGAAATTTTAACTATTTTTTATTTTCAAAATGCTTTTAACTAATTCATATGTTCCATGTAGGTGTTATAATTGTTGGCTCTGTAGATGGCAACAGAATATGGGGTAAAGAGTTAAAAGGTTTAAATCTCACTTGTGTTGAAGTAAGTATAATATTTTTTATTTGTTATAATAATATACACTGAAAACCCAAAACATTATGACTATCCCGACATTTTGCAATGAACTCGTGGGGATGACGTGGACAGCATGTTAATCAGGTAGGAATGGTATTTAACAGCTGCTGGGGAGTCTGAGGAATAACTCTTACCCTTGCTTCTGCATGTGATTGGGAAAGGCTGCTGATCAAAGTGACTTTGATAGAGGGCAGATTGTAATGGCCCAATGGCTTGCAAAGTGTATCTCTGAAACTACACAACTCGTTGGTTGTTCGCGACCTGCCATTGTTAGTACTCATGCAAAGTAGATGAATGACGGTGAAACCAGTAGTAGATGCCATGGCATCGGACGTCTGCACATTATCAAGAAAAAAAGACGTTGGAGATTCTCTTGCTTGGAGAAGAAAAATCGGCACTAGACAGTGGCTGATCTGACAGCCCAATATAATGCAGGTCCAAGTAGAATTGTTTTGGAGCACACAGTTCATTGGACATTGATGGATATGGGATTAAAAAAGCAGACATCCGACCAATGTGCCTCTGTTGACCAAGCTTCGCCGCCAACTGTGCCTACACTCCCAGGAACATCATGACTGGACCATGGATCCCTGGAAGAGAGTTGCCTGGTTGGATGAATCATGATTTGTCATTCATCACATCGATGGCCATTTCAGGGCATGCCGTTCGGGGAGAACAGTTGCTCCCTCAGTGTACAGCAGGTCATACACAGGCCGGTGGTGGAGGCATTTTGTTTTGGGGGATGTTCTCATGGGTGTGTCTGGGACCTGTGGTTGTGATAGAACAGACTATGAACTCTGCTGGCTATGTGAACATCATTGCAGACCAGTTGCACCCTTAAATGGCATCTGTCTTCCCAACTGGAAATGGAGTCTTCCAGCAGGACAACACTCCATGTCACAAGGCTCAAATTGTGCTGGAGTGGTTCCAGGAACATAATGCCAAGTTCCAGTTAATGTCCTGGCCACCTAACTCACCGGATCTTAATCCGATAGAGCATATTTGGGGTGTCATGGAATGACAGCTAAGAGCTCAAAAACCACTTGTCAGAATATCGTGGATTTGCGAGACCGCTGCTGGCACATCTGGTAAATCTATCTCTGGCCATCTACCAAGGACTTGTGGCATCCATGACAAAGCAAGTTGCAGCTGTTTTGTGGGCCAAAGGTGAGCCAATGTGCTATTAGATAGGCAGTCATAATGTTTTGGCTCTTCAGTGTATATGCTTGTAGTTCATTGTTTATTTTATCAAAAGAGACTGGACATTAAATGTTTAATTATATTAATTAATGAATGATTATAATGAATTTGAGAGTCCTTATACAAAATTTTTTTTAACAATTTACTCTTTGAAGGCATTAGAAATGGATTTCTCTGTTAGAAAAGAAAAGGGATGGCAATGATGTATTATTGCTTTTAGCTTCATCATTGTGTGCTTTCTGTCTTCTTAATATAAGCTGTTTTTTACACCCTCTAAATCCTTACTGAATTCTCACTTTTTCATTTGTAAACTTGCTACACTGATCTATTATCTTTGCGATGGAGGCTTAAGCTCTAGGTTTTCTTTTTCTCACTTTAAAAATTAATTTACTACATTCTCTTATCATTAGAAAATCCTTTACTGAGGGTATCGTTTCCATCTGACTGAATTTCCCTTGTGGAATGTTTTCATACTTGGATCTTCATTCTCTAACATTATTTTTGAGTTCATAATTGTAAAGTACATATTCTTGTTTAGCCTTTGTTTTTTGATTCCTCAAAAAGAAGTGTATTATATGTCAGCTAATAGAAATCAATTAAAAATTTGGAACTGATGCTTAAATTTAGTATTAATTATAAAATAAAATGTAAATCTGGTATATTAATTATGAATCTATAGTAAATTTCTATGTGTGCAAAGTATGGCTAATTCAGTATTTCATTCTTTTACAAAACCAAACCTGGGAAGGAACAGATGTGTCAGATGCACTTCCCTTGGTGACAAGTTGGCACCAAAAGTTTTTGACATCAACTTGTAGCCAAGGGGGTTTCTGCAGACATGTTACACTTAAAGTGCGAAATGTAAACAAAATATGGAACAGATGTAGTAAACGCAATAAATTGGAAAACAAACTTACTGCTGGCTTTATTAAACTCATAGGCCCACACGGGATCTTAAAAACACATAAATACAAAAACTAAAAGCTTAAAATTAATGAGACATTTGTTAGGTGGGGGGGATGCCCCCCCCCCCCCCCGCTAAAAAAGTCAGTATAATGCAACTAATAATAACTCCTTTAAATAAACATAAAATACACCTTCGTTAAATATATGTTTCTTCATTAAACATAAATTACAGCACAAATTCAATTGAAAAAAATATATGTTCACAATAAAATATAAAAAAGGATCTATTTGCATTATATCGCCTCTATTTTAGTCACTAAAATTCCCTGATATTTCTAAATTACACTAAATACTGCAGGCATAGTAAATAAATGAATAAAAATAAATTTAAATATGCAACCAGATTAATTATTGTATCCAAGCTGCTTGCTAGCTCATAGTTAAATGGCGAAATTAAAAATTAGAATGCAAAATTCAAAAACCGTTGCCACAACATAATATTACTACACTAAAGAACATAAAAAACCCATTCACGGTGCCTATAAATGATGCAAAATGCAAGACAAAACCGAATCTGGCAACAACAGAATCCTAAAAGCAACAAAAACACAAATTGGCAACACCAAAGTAAAAACTGGCATCCCTAAAAAACCCGCCAAACAACCAACAGATTTGGCTAAAAAAAAACCCTTGGCATTTGTTGCGTATACTACATCTGTACGCCGCCGCATTTTAAATCAACCACAACATTTTTAAAATCTCAAACATAGAAACACATAACACAATCAACATGTAAATCCATCAAACCACATCTAAATTAACTGTTTAAATTATCATTTGATTTCAAATAAACTGCAAAAAACTTCATTTAGCCTCCCACTTTATATCCTTAACAACCCCAACAGTACGCATATTCCTCAAAAATCTACATCGAATTGAATCCAGAATACATCATTAATATTTTGCAACAACATGGCCACCATATGTTAGGAAATTTGGCAGGAATGCCGAATCCCAACTCGTGTAATATGGCTAAAAGTGCCAATAGCTTTACACTTATGGCTTTGGGTTACAGAGTCGTATTTGCTCGCAGTGGAAAGTGGACGATAACCCGATAAGTTTCATAAAAGTAGCTATATTAGCCGGAAATAGTGTGTGGTGTGCAAACATACAAGGATAACAAAAATAAGTTTAAAAATAAGCTAACATTTATTCATTAGCGGACACTGAAAACAAAAACAACATTCAGAAATAAAGATAAAAGTCTCGTTTGTAACATAAGATAAAGTTTCTTGACTTCAAAGGTTTACTTAAAGTAAGTTAAACGGAGGTGAAGTAAAAATTAAAGTTCGGTACAACCGTTTGTGTTGACGTTTGTGTACTTTACTTCTGTACGGGTAAACATACGCAGATACCTAGTTCCGATGCTAGATGCTTGGACACGGCTTCAAAAGGTCTTGGAAATATCTGCTGGTGCTTAGCTGGAGATCCATCTATGCAAAAGTCTGGCTGTATGGGAGAACTGGGTGTCTTTTAGAAATGCCTGGCTAGGATCTGGTAGCAGTTGTAAGCTAACTTGCTTTTACTTCCTCACATTGAGTGCATCGAGAGTGCCGATTTGGATGCCGATTTGGATCTGTGCCGATTTGGATGCATGCAAAATATGGCTAATTCCGTAATTTATTTTTTTACAAAACCAAACCTATAGATTTGCCACAGGCACAGTGAAATCTATACCATTTGACACCTTATTCCACGGTGCCGGGGGTTGTACCCATAGAAGACGAAATTGTATTTTCAGCCGTAAGACTGTACAAAAGCTGATTAGATTGCTCTTTCTTGACCACTGGTGAAACTATACTGCTGAATCTTGTATACCCAGACCAGCTTCATTCTATTGTCCCTGAAGAAGAGATTAATATATAACCTAAATTTTTCTTCTGGCCCCCTTTTGTTTTCTGTTATTCCTATTACCCTGCAGAAATATTGCATACCATTTAAACTACTTTTAGCAGTTGTTAAAATTCGAATACTCTTCAGAAATTCATAATACCTCTGCAATGGACATTATTACCTACCATCATCCTCCTGATTCATTGCTACATATTTATACCAAAAAATCCAATGGTGGAGCCTTGGCAAAGGCTAGTACTGGAAATTTTTTGCACCGTTTTCCCCATTATTTGCTGTTGGGTATATATAACTATAATGCTGCACTGCAAGTAAATTATATATGTCCACCAGCATATGCAAACTGACAAGTCACTAATCTATATTGATTAATAAACCTTTGAAATATTGATGTAGCATTACGAAGACCAAAACTCATTACACTAAATTCATAGAAGCCAAAAGGTGTTATAATAGCCATCTTTGGTTTATCCTCTTCTGCTATTGGGATTTGAAAATAGGCTTTAAATAAATCAATTTTGGAGAATAATGGAAATATGATGGAAATCCTCTATTATGGGAATAGGGTAACTGTCTGGTATGGTTTGGTCATTAAACCTTCTGTAATCCCCACAGGTTCGTAATGTACCATCTTTTTTAGTAACTAAGTGAAGGGGACTTGCCCACTGTGACATGGAGGGTCATATAATGCCATTATTCATCATGAATTGAAACTCTTGTTTTGCAAGTTTGAGTTTGTGCGGGTCAAGTTGTCCTGCTTTATAATAGCAGAGTATTGAAAAATATAACCAGTTATTGTAGGCATGAGCGTGAGCAATTAGAAAGCAGCCAGTAAAAAAGGTTAAGGCAAAAATAACTTCATTTATTTAGATAAAAGATAACAGATTCAGAATTCGTGATCAAAACAAAAATTGTAAAACGAATACCAGAGGAAGGTGGTATATCACTGTCACAACAGTGTGCTCATATATATATATATTTTAGAAAAAGAACAAGGTCATACCCATGGCATGTGGGCCATGACGCCAAAACAGTCCCCATTGGTTTCACACCATATGACGATTTTGACTATCAATGAAAATTAGGATAGGACAAATTTGCATAGGAACAATGCAAAATGCCGATTTAAAAAAAAAATTAGCTAACACTTTAGAATAGACAGGTTGCCCCTTTGTTGTAATATAATGCTTGATATAATGTTTGGGTGTACTGATTAATAAATTCGGTTTAGTAATATTCAGGTATGACTGCAACAAATAAAAAAATTTCCATGTTTTATTTAAATTGCTAATATTTGTTTCGTCGGACAATGAAGCAACTCTACCTATAATTTTGAGTTACCCCATCAATAAGTCTTTTTTTTGTTAATATCAAGTAATAAATGAAAGTGATTTAAAAAATCAGGACCTGATATTCCTCCATTGACTTTAGCAATTATGAACGACCATTGAAAAGTGCAACATAGTTCTAAATCGAGGTTAAAAATTTTAATACCATAACAATGAATTTCTGTGCCATTCACAGCATACAATTTATAATCACTGGCTACTTTATCTTTTGGTGTTGCTGGAATTATGCTAACATCAGCACCACTGTCTATTAAAAAATGCAAACCTGTTTTTTTATCTGAAACAAATTATCAGTGTTTGTGACAATCATAATGATTTGAGGCAGCAGAACTTGCCGCTAATTCTGCTGCTAGTGGGAGTTTTCCAACGTTTTACATCCCCAGGGAGGAGTACATTTCTCTGGTAAATATTTTTTTCCAAATTTAAAATGGTAGAAACAGAATCTTCCATTGGGATCATATGGTTTATGCGATTTACTACTATAGTGAGCACGGAATTTATTGGACTGACGAACTGGAAATTGTGAGTTATGATTTAAACTGAGCTTTAGCAATCTGTTGTTCAATAGATGTAATTTTCTGCATGAACTCATTAATTTGATTGGGTTCTTAATTAGTGTTATAGATTTCAGGTTTACTACTCATATCATTTATTTTATCTGCCATAATTGCCAACTTAGAAATATCTTCATCACTAACAAGCAAAATATTTTTGATGGAGTTAGGCAGTTTTTCAAGCCATAGCATTTTAATAAAATTTTCTGAAACATCTACAGTAGCTATGGATTTTAATTTCTGTAATAATTGACTAGGTTTCAAATCACTGAGTTCGATTCCTGTAATTGTTTAATTCAAACACCTTCATTCTCTTTAAATACGTCTAACAACCTTTCTTTAGAGTCAGAATATTTGTAGTTGCTACTACTTTGAATTATATCCCATATATTTTCAACTATTTTGGGTTCTAGTTGAGAAATTAGATAGTTGAACCTAGTTTCCTCAGATACGATACCAGATATTTTAAACTGGACCTCCACTTGATAAATCCAAATTTCTGGTTTTTCTACCCAGAATGGCAGAATTTTGACACTTATTTTGTGTAATTCTGCTTAAATTCCTGATTCCGTGGACTCCACTTTATTTGCAAATTCTTCATTTGCCATGGTCCGGGTCACCAGTTTATGCAATGCTGCAAGTAAATTATATATGTCTGCCAGCATACACAAACTGACAAGACACTAATCTATATTACCAAAAAACTTTACGTTATTTTCAAGCGGCACACGTAATATTTATTATTTACAAGAATTAAGAATTAAGCACACATTCTAAATACAACCATTTTAATAACAACGATTAAATCTACATCAATCAGAACCAATAAAAACTTAATGTTGCCATACCAAAAACATAAAAATAGAATAATAAAAAAAAATATAAAATAATAGCTGTTACATAACACTGCTTTTGATGGCGAAATTCGTATCATGTTGCTATAACTTTGTAATTTAAACATCTCTTTTTCTTAAGCAGTCATTTTCTTGGACTCTAATGCAGTGATACTAGCAATTGTCAACCACAACAGACCTGCTTCTTGCCAAAGAATTTAAAGAGTGCAGGTCATACTTATATGTATTTTATGATCATCCAAAGAGAATTAATTATCTTACTGGAGATTCTATTAGCTAAAAGTGGCCCCAGTGTTATCCAGTTGCATATTACTAAATGACATATAGATCTGCAGCTTCTCTTCTGCATCTAAAAATCAAAAATACTTTAATTTCCACTCTCAAATCATCTTAAGTACAAACTATGGATGGAAAGGCTCGCTGATTTGCCAGATCGTCTGAGGGCAAAGGCTGTTGCCACTTTCCCTTTGGTGACTGGGCATCTTGTGGCTGACCAGCATTATATTGGTGTCTTCTCTAGCTCATCCTGCACTTTGTAAGGGAGTGCAGATATGATGGGCACTTCCCTCTTATGTCATGTATTATCTCCTCTATTGATATTGAGAGGCTTGAAGCTTATTGCTTTCTTTGTAATTTTTTGTATTTTATGTATCAATTTATACTTTCGTGTGTATATTTATATTCATTTTATATGTGTCTCCCTGCTTGAGGAAATTTGTCCATTGGCATTTGCTGCATTGGAGAAAATAAATTATTTCATTGTGAAGTTTTGTGCATGTATTTATTCAGTGATCATTGTGCTAGGTAATAGTTTATTTATTGTATTTTTTTAGAGTAAATATGACTTTTGCTTAGATTATATAAGAATGTGCTTATTGTTTTATTTTTTATTGATAGTGGTCACCTGATGGTCGTCTTTTATTATTAGGATGCAGTAATGGTGAAGTTCATATTTATGAATTTGGTGGGGCTTTTGTGGTATGTTTTAAAATATCTTGGCTTATAATGTGCATAGTCTCTGATTTCCTTTGTTAATTGATTACCTTGTGTTTCTTTGTTAAAGAATTGGTCTGTGATTTTAAAAATCAATAATAAATTAAAAATCAATATGTTAGTTTAAAATGCTAGGCAAAAGTTGGCAGACTCTAAATTAACAAAATTTGCATAAGCTACATTTTCATATAAGGGCCTAAGAATACATTGGGAATTAAGAGCTGTAGTGTGCAATGCGTTACTCCACTAATGTTGTGATATATAATGGAAATGCATATATATTCCCCTTTTAACTGTGCCTTTGATAACTATTGCAAATATATTCAGAGGGATTTATAATAACAAATGTGTTGAGTAATAACCAAAATAAACACCTTTTAGAAGCTTTTTAAGTCTTTTGTAGGATGTCACTGGCATCTGTGTTTGCCTGTCTTGAAAATCATGTTCACATAACAGTGTCAATTTATTTATAGCAAACACAGTCCTTTGCAGAGCTAAATGTATAGCTGAATTAAATGGTTTCATAAATATGATTGATTTTCTCTGATTACATGAAAATCCTCAAGGATTGCATTCATGTAATAAAAATATATAACAATTATTTTACATCAGGAAACTCAAGCATAACCAAATTATAACCATAAATATATTCTGTAGTTATTTTCTTATGACATATTTTTGTTGGTATCATGTGGTACTTCTGGGTGTATTTAAGTTTATTCTGTGCTTATGCCTTAAGCAACTCATACATAACTATTGACCAATGTTGCTTTATTGTTTGATATGTCTCCATTCCTCCCTCCTTTCTCTTTGGTAAACTAAATATCTGTTTTTAATTGGGAAAGCAGTTAATTTACATTTTTTACAATATATTTGAATCATGGCACATGGAACCTTTTTACTGTATGAGCAAATTTTCTCACTTAACAGTTATATTTGATACAAGTAAGTTAATTATCTATTAGGCCACAATGAAAACTGATAATCTGTGAAGTTACAGTACTGGCCAGGATGGATGACTCACCACAAAAAACTGTGATGTTTATGAATGCACAAGAATAATTGCATTTAACTAAGTATTTATTCTATGGGAATTATTAATTTTAGTTATATAAGCACAGTATGCATACATAATTGAGAAAGGGTTCAATATTTGGTGTGGAAACCTTTTTTTTTCCAATACAGCTTGGATATGATCAGGCATGGAAATACATAATTTTTCGCAATAGTCTGGTGTAATTTCTGTAATCCACACTTGTTTTATAGTTTCTCTTAAGTCCGAAAGTGAAGTGGGGTTGTGCTCAGCAACTTTGCGCTTTAAAATTACCCAACAGTTCTCGATTGGGTTTAGATCCGGGGAATTTCCGAGCCACGGCCCAAGGATCTGAAACCCCTGCTTTGCAATCCATGTCTTAAACAGCTTTAGTCTGGTGGCAAGGTGCTCCATCATGTTGGAAGTGTGTGCACTGGTTGATATTCATAAACGGTGGTAACTTTTCTTTTAGCACATTGAGATAAACAGTTCCATTAATTGATGTGTCTTCAGGCGTGAACCATAATCCACATCTTCCTTTGGCACAAATGGCTCCCCAGACCATGAGTTTTGCAGCATGCTTCATGGCGGTAATAATGTAGCATTGACAGTCTCTCTTATTGGGAGGCTGTCGTATGTTTCTACAAAATGCATAAAACTGCGATACTTGAGTCTCGTCTGAAAACATCACATGTTTCCATTGCTCCACAGTCCAATCCTGATACTTTTTACAAAATGTCAGTCAGTCAGCAATGTTTTTGGGAGACAATTTAGGCTTCTTAGCAGGCTTGTAGGACTTTAAATTGGCATTGAATAGCCTCCTGCGGATTGTCCTTTGGCTAGGGATGTTAACATCTTTTGGTAAACCAGCTTGGATTGCTTTCGCTGATTTTCTGGGGACTTCTTCGCTGCCAAAATTATGGACTCATCCATGCGCTTGCTTGTGCTTTTGGGACGACCTTTTGGCTTTGAATATCCATAATTTCCAGTTGTTTTGAAATTACTTATAGACCTGGAAACTGTCTTTTGTGCCAATTGTAATCTGGCAGCAATTTCCCGAGTACTATAACCTTCTTCGCGCAGAATCTTTATTTGTGCATGCATTTCGCATGAAATTCTTTTACCAGGCATTTTATATTATCTCACCCTTCTGCAAAAATTTGTACGTCAACACACAGCGAACACAACTAATGAACTAACGAAATGCCAAGCAAGAACACCTGCACTTTGGCAGACAGCCAAAATGAACATCTGGCACCAATAGGTCACTATGAATGGGAAAAAACAAATGAGTCATCCATTCTGGCCAGTACTGTACTTGTGAATCAGAGAACTCGTAAAAATTAATTAAGGGTTATAAGCTGGAATTTTTTTCCTCCATGAAATTTTGCCATATGCACTTCTGCAGGTTCAGTGAGCTTCAAAATTCCTTAAATAGGGAGGTTAAAGTAAATTGAATGTAGATTGACTGTCCATTTATGTTCTTTCAAATAGTTCTTTTTGATAAACTGTAACTCAACTGTAAATTAGATCATAATGTAATAGTAATATGTTATGCAAGTAATTAAGAAATTAAAAGCTTCTTGTTAAAGATGACTGGAGAAGTTGCAGTGTGGTAGTTGCCCTGGGGATAATATCCAGGGTAAAGAATAGGAAAATTGGACTGTAATCAGCTCTACAAGGTGGGGTTTACAGGTTCTAGTTAAGCAGGTACTGTTGAAGCGACCGGGTATCAATATTCTGAAAACCTACTGGCGGAGCGGAAAAAGTGTGTGAATTATGTTCTTTCAAATTCATAGTTTTTAAGAATTTGTTTGGATCTGTATTAAGACTATAGTTTTAATAAAGGCTTATTCAATGGGTTTTTATGTTATATATAAGAATCCTGCCTTCCTGAATTTTTTTTTCAAAATTTCTTCTAACATATTATTTAAGCTAAGCAGCTGCAATCAACTTGTTTTGTCTTTTTTCTTTATACATTCTACTTGATTACTCAGTCCTATGAAACACATATTGTATGAACAAAGAAATTCATTTTATACTTTGAAGTACTGTTGTGTTTTTTACACTGATTTCTCTTTATATTCTCTATTAGGGTAAAGTTCCTATATCATTCTTAGCTGACAGTAAAAAGAAGGATGATTTAATAATGATAAGTTGGTTTAAAAAGCAGCGAGATCCTGACGTACCTTCTCTTGCTATTGTATTTGAAAGTGGCTTAGTACAGTTGATGAAAAATGAAAATGATAATGGTAAGGAATTTAGTTGCATACGTGTATAGTCTTTGATCAGTAGTGTAAAACGAGTATTATTTTTAAAATAATGTTAAATTAAGCAATGCTATTATGGAAGTAACTTGAAATAAATGAATGTATAGGAAATTAAAACTTACAAATGTCCCCTTGATTCTGAAAGTGGTCTAAGTCATTTTGCTGGTCATTATGAAAGTGGTGTAAGTCAAGAATCTAAAAAAATTAGTTTATTAGCCTTTTCGTGTTACATACTTTTACATTTTCATAATCTGAAGCAGTCTTTGCAATACTAAACTTCATAGTATGTGTGTCTGTTTAAGTATAAGTGTGAGTAAAAGTTTTAGTGTAAGTAATTATATTTATTTGAATAGTAGTGTAAATTTAAAATGAATTTGCATAGAAATTACTTGGTACCTTGGTACTTAACGTTAATTGTTTACAGAAAGCATGACAAGTACCGAAAACAACGATTACTGAATGAATTGTTCCCATGAAGGGTAATGTAAATTGAAATAATCTGTAACTGAATCCCAGAAATTTCACATTTTATTTGGCATTTTATAAATTGATGGGGTTGTTTTTTGATATATAATCCCAAAACTAGAGAGACATAAATAATAAACAATAATTAGACAAAGTAAAATAAAATTTAACTTTACTTAACCTGTACTGAGAAGAATTCATGACCTAATGGGGTGGTAGCGAAAGGTTTTTGCTTAGAAAGGGAGATCCCTTCCAAGGCACCCATCAGGCACTTGGACAGGGGTTTTTAGTCTTTTCTGACTGCTATTAAACCCTGTTGTAGACTCAGATTTAGAAGGTTTTACTATAAACCTATCAAGAGAAACTTTGTACTACCTATATTTCAAAATATTTTTAAAGTCCACTTTTCAACGTGCTAGATCTTTGTCAGGGGATACTTTTCAACAAAATTTTGTAATTTAACCCATTTTGGACACATTTCATGTAGCAGTGCAGTAGGGGCTTCGACTCTTCCCTCCTCCTCAGTTGGAGTAAGTTCCACAGCCACTATCTTTTGCTGCTCCCTTTGAAGATCCTCCAGCTCCTCAGTGCTGAGCTCTTGTCTGTGTCCTTCCACTAACTCTTCAATGCCTTTGTCTCTGATTTCAAGGTCCATGGACTTTCACACAGACACAATGTCCTCCACTATTGGTATGGTCTCAAAGCCTTCAAAGTCCCTCAGAGTTAAAACCCCATCTTTGTTCTGCAGTGAGATCAGATATGCAGCTACCACGTTCATACTTAGCTATTGTCTCTTCATGGTTCTCTCTAATTTAAACTAAGTGGTATTACTAACCTTTAACAAACTCATGATGACTTATGCGAACAAACAATAAAAAAGCTCAAAATGAAAATAGTACATAGTGAAATATGTGGGGTTCTTTTCTAAGTGCAAGGCTAACACATTAGTCTTTGTTTTGTCAGAGAAATGGGATTACCTCATGCAGGTTTTTTAGTGAGTGGGATGAGTACCTAGCAAAGGTCAAGTGCTGAAGCATTTTTTTCATGTTGAAATATGTCAAGTTCCAAATTTGAAGAGTATTGAAGAAGCAGACAAGTACCAAGGTATGACTGTATATAGATCAGTTGAGTTAAGTACAGTAAAACCTTGTTTATCCAGCCCTCATTGATCTGGATCAGATTTGTAAACATTATTTTTATTTAATGTTCACATTAGATAATATTTTTTAACTATGATAGCAAGAATGTAACAACAAGTACACCAAATATTCACTTTTTAGTTTGATTCAATGTACAGTTCCTGCATAGATTGTACAATAAATTTTAGTAATAAAATGCTTTTTTGTTGAGTTTAAGAAAACTTTACTAGACATACCAATTCTTTGTTAAGAAATGGTGTGAAAAGATATTTTTATATTTTTTGATGTCTTGTAAATAATAATATGTAATTTTGTTACAAAACATAGTTTTTATCATAATAAACGTAAGTCTTTTTAGTTAAGGATTTTGTTTTGCTTATTACCCATATTCCCCAGATTTTTGATTGTCTGGATTGCTTATGGTCCCAGTTAGTCCGTATAAATGAGGTTTTACTGCTTGTTACAATGCATCTAGCTATGTTATCTACTGAATAAGTTTATATTATTTTAGATGAAGCAAGATTTAAAAATGACTACAGTATGTACACTTTGATTTACTTGATAATTTAAAATTTTTGTTCTAGTTCTTTTTTAATGATTACAATTTATGTGTTAGTATTTTCACATTTCCATCTTTACAATTAATTTGTTCATCAGTCATTACAATAGCTAATGAGAAAGAAATTTTGTTTTTCAGCTGCATGTGTTATAGATACTGGGCTGATAATAACATCGCTAGAATGGAATTTCAATGGTAGTATTATAGCTGCTGCTGGTAGGAAAGAAAAAACTTCTCTTGATGAAAAGTCTCATGAAGTTAAATTTTTCAATCCACAAGGGCAGGTATATGAAATTTCTTTTACATTAAATTTGTTTAATTATATTTGCTCTTTACAGATCTGATAAAAAATATTGAGTGTGAATTATTGTGATATCTGTAATAACTTAAGCTTTTTAATAATTATTTGTTATATTTTATAGATATACATTTAATATGATATTGCTTCCATTTACAGTTTGTAGTAAATATTTATAATTTTTTTTTAGTATTCAAATCTTGCTGTGTTGAAAACATGTATTAATACTTTTTCTTGGTTTTAGTCTTTCACAGCATTTGAATTTATAATATATTTGTCTTAGTATAAAATAACGTTTTGTATTTTAACATTTTTATTTAGGTCATATCTTTTGTTTTCTGTAATGCAATTTAAAACACTATGAGATTTACTACAGGGGCTTCATAATCTTCATTTTCATAGGAATATGCCTTGCCTTTTATGTGTTTATAGTAATGCCATTTAAAGTTTTAATTTTGTTTTTTAGTTACGTTTTCATTTTAATTTACTTTAAATGAATGTCATGCATGTCTATCCAATATTTTATTTCGTCAATCCTTATTTTATATTAAAAAAATACTTCATACTTTTTTAATACTTTTCTTGTTCTTAAATTTTCCTGCAAACAAATGTCCTTTATTTGTTTGCTAAATAATTTATTTTGTTTATTCTAATGCAGTTTAAAATATTATTTAATGCTTTTTCAGATATTTCATATTCTTTGTTTTGTTTAGGGATATATTTGATGAATATTTTTATTTTCCCTCTATGACTTGAAATGCTTTTCAGGTACTTCATATTCTTCGTTTTGCTGGAAATATCTGTGGCTTATCATGGGAGGGAGATGGACAGCGCATTGCCCTTGCTGTTGACTGTTACATATTTTTTGCAACTATTCGCCCATATTATAAGGTAATAATTTTTTTCTTTTTCAGAAAATTATTTGTTCATAATTTGTTGATAGTTCTGAAATGAATTTTACTTATGATATAAAGTTACATTTTATGTAGTTCATACCCACTCTGTGGTTCAAAAAGTCAGTCTCTATAAACTACACTTCAATTTTTAAATATGATTTCTATTTTAGTGGTGCTATTTCTCCAACACATTAGCTTATGCATTTAGCAAGTCACTTGATAGAAAGGAAAGCACTATTATGTTTTGGAATTCAAATACCAAGGAAGTATGCTGCATTTTTATTTTTTAAATCTGTATTTTCTACATTTTCATTTTTCTTTTATGCTGCTTCTTTTATGCTGCTAAATTACTGCTTTTTTAACTTTATAGAAACACATAAAACTTGTTAAAAACCTGTCATGCATTGCATCTTCAGGAGATTTTTGTTGCATAGCTACCAGGAGTGACGATGTTCTAAAAGAGGTAGGAGATTTTATTTAAAGATCAGTTTCTTATTTGCAGTTTTTGATGATGCTTCATGCCGTAATTTTTTATTTGTTATTTCTTTAATATTTGATATTTATATGCTGCATTTTAAATTGTTAGATATAGGACTGATAAGACTAGATTTATTTATTAAAATGTTTTGTACTTCCAGTTTCATCATCTGAATTTTATTATGCAATTTTTGTTTTTAATGTTAATGAATAGCATTAACTAAATACACACTCTTACCCAGTTTGTTCTCTGTTATATTTATTCCTTTATGTTTTGTAGCAATATTAGTAAAGATTTCAAAGTAAATTTTGAGGGGCAGATAGTAGATAAATTAACTTGTTTAATGTATTTTATGGTATTTATTTTTCTAAAATTGTAAATTTATAAAAATTTTATTTATTTCCATTGTGAAACCAGTATGTTAAAAATTTCTCAAGGTAATGAATTTGAGTATAATCATATCTTTAAAATATTTGATGATTGATCTTTTATAAACCAGTGATCTCACTTTTTTTTTCATTTAAAATGCCTGAATTTTTTAAACTTTTTTTAAGGTGAGGAAGTTATATTACAAGGTTTTCAGGAAATTTCCATCAGATAATTTTAGAATTCATGGATAAACCAGTCTGTGTTGTCAGATGTTTAAGACCTTTTTTCTCTTTAATTTTTATAAATAATTTTTTCATAGAAAATTTCAGAAAATTATTATTGAGCAGAGGGTTCTTGATCCTTTGCAACAGTTTTTTCTATTGAATAGAATGTGAATAGCTATTTCTTTGTTATAGTTTATGTATGTCTTTAAACCCATGATATACAAAAATATTTCGGATATGCCATTTACAGGACTGTTAAATTATTGTTTAATTTGTAATTTAATTACGTATGACAGTATCAGTAAAGTATATTAATAAATGATCTTTAGCAGTATAAATTTTCTGTTTTTTTGTAGTTAACTTAACTGTTAAGTCAATTTATATTAAATAATATGTTTGAACATATATAATTTCATTTTATTTTATGTCAAAGTGTTAGTAAAAATTTACACAGGAAAACTATAACCTATTAAATAGGACCAGTGTAAAAATAATTCTTGTTTTAGCCACTGGTATCTGTAGGGGTCTGTATGCATCATTGAACATTTAATAGTACAAATACATTTTTTAATATTTTGGAATTACCCATAAAATAGGAATGAAATTTTTTTTCTTGACTTTTGTGTTGAAATCTATATTAACCTACAAAAAAATATTAGTTTTAATAACAATGCTTTGTTGTCCACAAGAAATTATAAAAAAAAATTTTCTTGACATTTTAACATAACAAGCATAAAAACTGAATTATTTTCTGTCATTTTTTATTATATTTACATGTTTTAATTGTTGTAAGTTATAATTTGATAGCTAATCCTTATTCTTTAAATTAATTTTTCTACTGATACATCAGCAATTTTATTTTTATTTTTTATTTTTATTTTACTTGTCAGAGGATTTTTTTGGGGGGATCCCAAAAAAATCAAGGAAAAGTCATGAAAAGTACTTTCAGAAACTCTGTAGACACCCTATTCAGACATGCATTAGAAGAATAATTATTTTTATGTCTTGTTTGGTTAATTCTATACTTCTGTGCTGTATCAATTTTTAAAATGCAGTAAATTTTTGTTACCCTTTTTTTAAGCTACATTAATGCTCCTGTTTTACATTTTTTAATATTATACTTGGTTTTAACGTAGAACATTTTGATTTATTTTTTTTAACATTGGCAGATTATTAATTTATCTAATTATAGTTTCTGGTGACAAAGATAGATGAGATATATATAGATTGTAAGGACTGCTTTGCAAGTAATCAATGAAAATTATAATTCTGCGTTAAAATAAACAAAAATGATTGAGTTTAAATGAAATTGCTGTTTTTTGAATGCTTTATTATGTTATTTAACTTTTCTTCCATTTCAGTATTCTCTAATAGTTTCTAATGGCATTGGCTCACCCATTGACTCATGCAATATTGCTTTGGAACCTATTTATCTGTGTATGAATTCATCAGATGTTTTTGCTGCATCTCAGAATAGTTTCTGCAAGTTTCATTTTTATTCACCCAAGAGTAAAACAATCATGCAATTTACTAGTGAAAAACCTGGGCTTTCTGAAGAAAGGTAATTTAAATTATAAACTATAGTGTTTATGTATGTGCATGATTTTTTGTAATCTTTATACACTTGTGTGTAGTTAAACTTCATATGAAAAGATTGTGGGCCTGCTTATTATTTAGGATAAAATGATAAATGCATTGCTTGGTATTTATAAGGTAAACCTCAACTTCTAGTTAGAGGATTAGAGTTATTTTAAAGTTGACAAGTTATTATGAAAACCTTAAATATTTTTGTACTCATATATAGGCAGATATTAAGTATGTTATGACAGTAAAATTGCCTACAACTTATTATGTTTTCTGCTAAGATAGGGATTTCATCATCATATTTGGCATGGCAGCCCAGGGGGAGCCAGGGCCTTCTGTTGAAAATACCTCCAAGACAACCTATTTCTAGATCTGGTCTGCCAGTTCTTCACTCCGATCACTCTAAAATCTGATTCAACAGAATCGAGCCATCTTAGTTTTGGCCATCCTCTTTTCCGACTAGTAAAGGGCCTTGCAACAAAAATCTTCTTTACTGGATTTTTTTCATCCATTCTAGTAATATGTGAGGCCCAGTTCATTCTTTTAATTTTAAAACTTTTAATAATATCGGGCTCATTAAAAAATCAATAGATTTCTGAATTCAAAAGTCTCCGCCATTGGCCATTTTCTTTGACACCCCCAAGGACGCTTCTGAAAACCCTTCTCTCGAAGACTGCAATTCAATATTCTCCATTTTTTGTTAGAGATCAAGTTTCCAAACCATACATTAAGACCAGCTTAGTGATAGTTTTATAGATAAGAAGCTTTTTCTTTCTGGAGAGAAACTGAGACTTCAATAAAGAGCAAAGTCCAAAGAAGGTTTTTTTGGCCAGTAAGATACGATTTTGAACTTCAGAAATGATATCGTTCTTTGCATTAACAAAAGATCCAAGGTAATTAAACCAGGAACAGTTTCAAATTCATCAGGCCCAATTTTCAATTGATAGGTTGTATCACCAGATGGTGTTTTCTGTACAGGCATATATTTGGTTTTAGAATCATTTGCTATCAATCCCATATGATTTGCAGCCACCTCTAAAGAGGCGAATGCTTCTCTCAAGGCTGGTACACTCCTAGCAATTATATTGATATCATCAGCATAAACCAAGAGCTGAACTTATTTGTAAAGGATGTTTCTACGAGTGTCAATATTTGAATCTTGAACAGCCTTTCCCAGTACAATATTGAAGAGAAGGTACGAAAGAGAGTCACCCTGTTGAACACCATTATTAACACTTAGGAAATCTGAGAGGGCACCCAAAAATTTGATTTTACATTTGGTGCCACTCATTTTGCACATTTCAAGTCTAATCAGTTTACTTGGAATTTTAAATTCATACATTACATCCATTAGATCAGTGGTCCCCAACCCCCGGGCTGCGGACCGGTACTGGTCCGTGGATCAAATGGTACCGGGCCGCCCAAGGAACATTAAATTATTTTCATTTTATTTACTGTGGTGTATTTCTCTCGGGTTAGTGCGACTTTGTTGGGTTTGTGCTAATTTATACCTTTGTAACAGAAGAAATCTTGTAACTATTATAAATTAGTTTATTGTTTATTAAGCATTTCAAAATTATGAATTAAAATTGCAGTCATAGCCCCCTTCAGCGGGCCGCGGTAAAATTATCAAACGTTGACTGGTCCTCGGCGATTAAAAGGTTGGGGAGCACTGCATTAGATGCTTCCTACTCACACTATCAAATGCAGACTTAAGTCAATAAACAAGTGATGAGTGTCAATATCAAATTCAAATGATTTTTCAAGAATCTGATGTAAACGGAAAATTTGGTCAATAGTGGATTTTCCCCCTCTAAACGCACATTGATAGTTACCAATCTCAGATTCAACAATTGGGCTGAGTCTCTGACACAGGATATTGTAAAGGATTTTATAACAAGTGCATAGAATGGTAATATCTCTATAATGTAGGGTGGATCAAACAGCATAACTTGTTCCATCCCTAATTATCTGAAATAAAAAACCTTTCACAAGAAAGTAGACTTGATGAGGCTAACTAAAATGACTTTATTTTTCTTATTCTACATAAAAGCATAGTAAAAAATAGAGATCGATTTGATCCAATAGATTGGAAGAAAAATATTTACAAAATTTAACCATTAAACAAAAAAAAGAATACATGTCATGAACGGGCGAAAATTAACCTACTTTAATTTTGAAAAAACCTACTTAAACTGAACGGTAAAGCTTGGGATAGGTACAGGAAGAAAGAAGGGATACAAGCCTGAGGCGGCCGAACTCTCACGACCCTCTGCCCGTCACCCCTTCTCTGATCATGAACTCGGATGTCAGAAGCTGAACTTTGACCGAAATTTCCATTTCATCCGTTACTATTCACTTCGCTTTTGTTCGTTAACGCACCGCAGTGTCATGCTAGCTGTAATCATATTATAATCGGATTTGTTGAAGTTGTTAATAAAATTGTTATTTTATGCGTTCGTGAGTCGCATGATACCTTTACACGACTTCAGTGGTGACCCGTGTGAAGAATTAAACGCAATCCTTCCATAATATTTTGGCAACATGAAACATGGCCGTTTCGATTTAAAAACGTCATACATGCTTCTTATAAATGGATTACTTTTCTTGCTGAACTGTGCATTTTTTCACTACTACATGCTGTTGGCGTAACATACAAGTTTGCAAGGTAGGATTTTTATTCATTGTTTAGTCAAGCAGGCTCATTTGTATATTTTATATATAATTTAATTGTGTAAACAATATTTTTATTTTGTATGAACAATCGTAGTAATTATTAAAATGTCTACGCCTGAAACTTCCAGAACTAATGTCACCGCTACTTCAGACATTAATAGAGTAACATTAAAATTACCTTTTTTTTGGGATAAATCTCCAGAGTTATGGTTTGTGAGCATCGAAGCCCAATTCAATGTGTGTGGTATAACGCAGTATACTACAAAGTTTTATTCTGTTATTTCTTCTTCTATTTGTCTACTTGGATGATATTTTGATTGCTAGCAATTCAGAAGATGAGCATTTAAAACATATGGAAATTCTTTTTCAAAGACTCTCCGGATACGGAATTCGAATCAATTTGTCAAAATGTATTTTTGGCGTGTCAGAACTATCCTTTTTAGGTTTTCTTATTAATTCAAAAGGAATTAAACCGCTGCCTGAAAAAGTTAAACCTATCTTGGAATATCCTCTACCGCAAAATATAAAAGAATTACAACGTTTTTTTAGGCCTTTTAAACTATTACCGTCGAAACATTCCAAAAGCAGCCTTTTTACAAGCACCCTTAAATGATTTCCTCAAAGGAAATAAAATAAAAAGCGGTACTCGATTAACTTGGACAGTAGAAACGGAAGCAGCGTTCAAGGATTGTAAAGAAAACTTAGCTAACACAGTACTCCTAGCACACCCCGAACCATCTGCTAAGTTGTCTTTATTTACAGACGCAAGCACGAATACCATAGGTAGCTCACTTAATCAAACAATTGTCGAAAATGGTTCCCAAATATTACAACCACTCACATTGTTCTCTTCCAAATTAACACTGGCGCAAGAAAAATTGTCGAATTTTGACCGTGAACTATTTGCAATTTACCCGTCAATTAAACACTTCAAACACATGCTAGAGGGGAGAAATTTTGCGATATTTACAGATCACAAGCCCTTAACTTATGCATTTTTACAAAATTTGGATAAAAGTTCCCCCGCCAAATGCGCCACCTAGATTTTATAGGTCAATTTAGCACCGATATAAGATACGTCAAAGGAGCCGATAATATCCCTGCTGATGCATTTTCGCGAGTTGAAATCATCAGTCTACCAACTGCTCTTAGATTATAAACAAATCGCCGTAGCTCAAGAAAATGACGAACTCAAACAATTACTAAATTCAGATACTGGGTTAAAATTTAAACACATTAACCTGCCTGATTCAAACGTTAAATTGTATTGTGATATTTCTACCCCTAATGTTAGGCCTTATATTCCTGCAAAATTTCGCAAAATTGTTTTCGATACACTTCATAAACTTTCTCATCCAGGCATTAGAGCAACAAGTAAACTTTTATCAACTAGATTTGTATGGCCATCAATCAATAAGGATTCAAAATTATGGGTGCAATGTTGCATTCCTTGTCAATTAGCAAAAGTGCATAAACATACATCAAGTCCAACTCAAAATATCCTTGTTCCAAATGCTCGTTTCGAGCATGTACATCTCGACTTATAGGTCCCTTACCACCAAATTATGGTTATGAATACTGTTTGACTATGATCGATAGGTTTATGCGTTGGGTCAAAGCAATTCCGCTAACTCGAATAATGGCAGAAGTCACTAAAGCATTCTATGCACATTGGGTTGCTCGTTTTGGAGTACCACGAACCATAACTACCGATCAAGGTAGGCAATTTGAGTCATGATTATTTCACTCTATTTTTAATCTATTTGGAATAAAGCATATTCATACTACTTCATTCCATCCTAAAGCGAATCGCTTAATTGAGAATTGGCATCGTAGACTAAAGTCTGCTATTAAAGCTTGCTTGACTGAATGATGGGTTGATGTCTTGCCATCTGTACTATTGGGTTAAAGCTGAACTTACAGTGATGAGTTAAAGTCAACAACCTCACAACTGGTATATGGTGTTGAGTTAAGTTTACCTGGTGAATTTTTCACTGAGAGTCCAACCAATGTACTTCAATTCAGCAACTGCCCACAAATTCTGAAAATGTTCAAACAGAAAAAAGACGATGGATACATCCTCCTGTACGCTTCAAATTTTAAAGACGTTGTCACTAAGAGGAGGGTACTGAGGCGGCCGAACTCTCACGACCCTCTGCCCGTCACCCCTTCTCTGATTATGAACTCGGTCGAATGTCAGAAGCTGAACTTTGACCGAAATTTCCATTTCATCCGTTACTATTCACTTCGCTTTTGTTTGTTAACGCAACACAGTGTCATGCTAGCTGTAATCGTATTATAATCGGATTTGTTGAAGTTGTTAATAAAATTTTTATTATATGTGTTCGTGAGGCGCATGATACCTTTGCACAACTTCAAGCCTAATGGCTCGACAATACGTCGCAAACACATCTAAATAAAAAACTTGCTGCAAAAGCAGCTACTAACACAATGGCTGAAAGCCCCAACACACTCGCAGAATAGATACTGCTTAAACAAAAAACACATGCTGAAAAAACACGTACATCTTAAATACTTGTATATTTACTTGTACAAACCCCATTGGCTGTAACGCGAGAGCTACGTAACTCCAGTCCTGCCTTCAAAGATGAAAAATCTGCATTTATTTTTTATTTATTTTCATTTTTATTGTTTTATTTTATGCCATCCTTTCATGACGCATTTTTAAATATCGCGTTTTCTGATGAAGGGAGAACAAATACTACAAATTCCCCCTTTTTCTCTTCATCGGAAAATGTGCTCACAATATCTACTTAATTTGTCAAATGTAACTGGCTTAGTTAACAAATAACAAATGTTCCAATTTCCAGGAACTTTTAAAAGTTTGAACAGTCCATCAGCTAATAGCTGTTTAACGTAATGAAACCTAATGTCTATATGTTTGTTTCTAACATTCTCAATAAAGTTTTTACAATAGTAAATAGCACTCTCAGAGTCATAAAACATTATAGGTTTCACAACAGTTACTTTCAATAGTGTAGAACATTCATCGTAAATATTGTGTAACCACAGTAATTCTTTAATCAACTCTGAAATGGCAATATATTCGCTTTCCATTGTGGAAAGCGTTACACATCTTTGCTTTCTGGTCCTCCATGAGATAGGAACATTTTAAAAGAAAATTATAAAGCTAGAAAAAGATCGCCTGTCATCAGCTTCCACTGACTGCTCATTAATTCCACTTTGAACAATTTGACTAGGCGACATAGGTAATTTACACTTAACGTAAGGTATTTGTTTAAAATTTTCTTTTAAACATTCAATGTATGATTTTTGGTGTACAGCCCAGTTACCTTTTGAATCTTTAAACTCTATACCAAGAACTTTTCGAATTTTACCCAAATCTTTAATTTCAAATTTAGTTTGTAAATGTTTAGTAATTTTTGCCATTTCAGATTCGGTTCGTGAAAGCACGATTAAGTCATCAACATACACTAAAAGTTTAGTATTACAATTAAGATGGTAAACACAATTTGTTTTTGAAAAAGAGGAAAAACCCAACTTTAACAAAGTGGTTTCTAATTCAGAATGCCACTGCCTACCGGCCTGGTGTAGACTGTAAATGGCCCGCTTTAACTTTAAAACATGAGTTTGTTGTGTTATACGATCAGGAAAATTGAAACCTTTGGGTGTCTCCATAAAATATTCCTCATCAAGATTGCCATAAAAGTAGGCACATTTAACATGAAGATGTATGTGGAACCATATCAGGGAAATGACCAAAAAACTTATAAATAAATAAATGACTTCAAAATTTACTACAGGTGAAAAAACTTCATGATAATCATGTCACTTAATCTGTCGAAATCCTTGAGCAACAAGTCTAGCCTGGAATTTTTTAGCCTCTTTGTGCTCATTTTCTTTTACTTTATATACCCATCTGGAGCCAATAATTCTCTTACCTAGGGGATGAGGCACAATGTCGTAGACATCTCGCTCATTCAAGGTGTCGAGCTCTTCATTCATCGTCCGCTTCCAGTGTGCAGCTTCAGGGACACTAGTAGCTTGTTCAAAAGTTGAAGGCTCCACAATGCACACAAACAATAATTCATTCCCAGAGATGTCGGTTCCTTCATCATCAGTCTGTGTGGACTGGGGTCTGATTCAGGGTGGTGCTTAAAGTCAAACACTTCTTTTTCGAATTAAATGTTATTCGAATCACAATCCTTTTGAACACCTTTCAAACTAATCAGATGGTTTTTCGAATTGGCAGGATAATAGTACACATTGAAACGGCCTTTACTTTCACCAGATTTTCTCTGTGTCACTTCACATCTCGAAGGAATATCACAACAATGCTTGCGTTCAACGGCAACTACTTCGGGGTTTGAACTGGAACTTTGTGGCCAATCGTCAGTTTCTTCTTCGATCGGAGGGACATACTGAGACGTTGGGCACAAGGAAAGTTTGTTTCTTCCATATCCTTTAACAAGTTCATTAAAATTGACATGCTTGGTTTCAATCACTTTTCATTCCTTTGGCAGCCATATGCGATATCCTGCAGTTTCAAAAGCATATCCTATCAGGATGCCTTCTTTGGTTTTAGGATCTAGCTTATCCCTTTTATTTCTTTCCACATGTACGTAGGCGAGACAACCTATAACTTTCAGGTGTCTAACAGAACATTTTCTGTCAAAGAACAAGGTAAAAGGAATAGGGTTGTTAACACTTCTATGAGGAAAACGATTATGTAAATAAATGAATGCAAAAGCTAATTCTACCCACAACCCTTTTGTCAACTCAGCTTCAAGCCTAATAGCTCGAATACCATCAGCAATGGTTCTGTTCAGTCTCTCCGCAATGCCATTCATCTCTGGCGAATACACGTTCGTACGTTCAGCAACTATACCATTTTTTTCAAGAAACTTTCTAAACTGGTCTGAAGAAAACTCTAGACCGCAGTCAGTACGAACGGCTTTTATTGGCTGGCTTACTTGTTTCTCGACTTTTAGTTTTAAAATTCTTAAATTTAGTGAAACATTCATTTTTATTTTTGAGAGGAAAAACCCACGAATATCTTGAATAATCATCTACTGCAGTTAAAAGATATTTAGCTTGGCCATATGAAGGTCCTGACGCACTACTCCATGAATCAAACCAAGAGGGTGTTTAGACTTTATTTCACCAATACTTTTAAATTGGGCTCTGGTCATCTTTCCTCGAACACACGGACAGAGCCGGCACTAGTAGTTTCGTCGCCCCGGCAAAAAGGTAAAATGCCGCCCCTTTATAACAAAAATTAGTTCGTAAAACATATTAAAAGCAAATTTTATTAAAATTCCACCTATTAATTTTTCATAAGTATTCAAATGAATCTTGGTTTAATCATTTTTGTCATAAACTAGTTAATTTTACAGACCATTTGCCGCCTCTTAAGGTTGCCGGCCCGGGCAGGGGCCCGGCTTGCCCGCCCCTAGCGCCGGCCCTGACACGGATCACAAAGCTGTGAATTTCCACTTAATTTGTTTAAGCTGTAAACCAGATTTTCTTTAGCCAAATATTTTAAACCTTCTAAATTTTGATGGCCAAATCAACGATGCCACATCATAATGTCATTACGAACATTTTTCGATTTACTTATTGACACATTGGCAGATGGGACTTCCAGGAACAATTTTTGAATGTAAAA
The DNA here is from genome assembly GCA_907164885.2 of Dolomedes plantarius. NCBI lineage: Eukaryota > Metazoa > Arthropoda > Arachnida > Araneae > Dolomedidae > Dolomedes > Dolomedes plantarius. Next base: position 159,009,916 of record OU015494.1, on the reverse strand, counting down.
TATTCAAGCTTCCTACTAAGGGAGCAATTCCCATAGTTTGACCTTTAGAATTTATCATAGTGCACTTAGAATCACAAATGATTAAACGATGACCATGTTTATCAAATTGACTTCCAGAAATTAAATTTTTAGTTAAAGATGGGCTCCAATAGACTTTAAGCAAAGTCAATATTTCTTCATGACCCTTTACTTTTAAACTAAGTGAGATAGCACCATATCCCTTGGCTTTTACAGAATTATTTCCAATGTCTTTCATCTTGATATCACACTCTTGAAAATTTCTAAGAAGGGACTTATCAGATATGAAATGGTTTGAAGAACCAGAATCTACAATCCAGTCAAGGCTAGTGGCCAAATCACTTAATAAATTTACCGGTTCAGCAATTTCTGCATAAGAACAAGAACTAGACTTACTTTTTCCCAGACTTGTCTTCTGAGCCTTGCAGTGTGTGGAAATATGGCCTACCACTCCACATCAGCAACATCTTCTGATCTCTTTATGAACTACTGGTTCAACTATTTTAGTGTTCCAGTTTTGAAAACGGTTCTTGCTTTTCCTCGTCAGCATTACATTCTTGTTGCGAGACAAGGTAGCGACTTCATCAGGATCAGACTTTTCGTACTTTAAACGATCATACTCCGCCAGTAGCCTCTCCTTAACTTTAGTAGAGGTAAATTCTTCATTGTTGAGCATGTTTAGCTGTTGCGCCATGTTTCCATACTCAGGTGGTAAATTGATGAGCATCTGATAGGCAAGTTCATCGTCATCAACTGTCTTTCCAATAGCATCCAAACAATTTCGAGCTTGCTTCAAACGACCTAGAAAAACGGCCATACTTTCGGAATTTTCAAACTTTATTTTCATAAATTCAGTTCTAAAATGAGCAATTCGAGCTCTGCTAGCCGGTTCAAATACTGCTTTCAAAAGTTCCCACATTTCTTTTGGGTGACGATTTCCCATAAGGAGATTTTGCTGGTCAGGCTCGACACTCAAGGCTATAGTAGAAACACCTTTCTGCTTACGCCGATTAAAATTCAGAATGTCTTTCAATGAAAACTAATCTTCACTGGACTTTCCATCAGGTTTTGTCACTTTTACCGGTGGGACTTCACTACTGTCAATAAATCCATATAAACCTTCGTGGCAAAGTAACATCTCCACATTGTAACGCCACATTCACCAATTCTCACCGTTCAACTTAGGAAAAGTAAAAACTGAACCTATTATTGGGACTTAAGCCATTTAAATCCAAAAGGAATACCGATCTTTACGTTTTTAAAAACCGAAAAATATCCCAACATTAAGCTTTACTTCTTACACTAATTTCAGATAAGCACAGAGCAGTGGCGCACCCAGGATTTTTTCTTGGGGGGGGGGGGGACCGAGATGAATGGATAAAAATATTTATAATGAGGGGGTGGGGGGGTGGGGCTAGATGAACGAATAAAAATATTTATAATGCAAAATCAATATTTCTACTTCTTTGAGGGGACCATGGTACCCTGGGCCCCCCCCCCTCCCCTGGGTGCGCCACTGGCACAGAGGGACAATGCGTAAACCACGCTCTGCTGCCATTTTGTAGCGTGGATCAAACAGCACAACTTGTCCCATCCCTAATTATCTGAAATAAAAAACCTTTCACAAGAAAGTAGACTTGATGAGGATAACTAAAATGCCTCTATTTTTCTTATTCTACATAAAAACATAGTAAAAAATAGGTATCGATTTGATCCAATAGATTGGAAGAAAAATATTTACAAAATTTAACCATTAAACAAAAAAGAATACAGATAAGCATGTCATGAACGGGCGAAAATTAACCTACTTTAATTTTGAAAAAACATACTTAAACTGAATGGTAAAGCTTGGGATAGGTACAGGAAGAAAGAAGGGATACAAGCCTAATGGCTTGACAATATGTCGCAAACACATCTAAATAAAGAACTTGCTGCAAAAGCAGCTACTAACACAATGGCTGAAAGCCCCAACACACTCGCAGAATAGTTACTGCTTAAACAAAAAACACACGCTGAAAAACACGTACATCTTAAATACTTGTTGTATATTTACTTGTACAAACCCTATTGGCTGTGATGCGAGAGCTACGTAACTCCAGTCCTGCCTTCAAAGATGAGAAATCTGCATTTGTTTTTTTTTAAATTTTAAACCATCCATTCATGACATGTTTTTAAATATCGTGTTTTCCGATGAAGAGAGAACAAATAGTACATATAATTAGAACAAACCATTGGGTCCTATAGATGGGGCATAAAATGCCAATATTCCACTCTGATGATAGCTTTTCAGAATTCCATATTTTTAAAATTAGTTTATGCAGGTGAAAGTAAAGACGGTGAAGACTTTACTGGTTAGGTAAAGCCGGTGAAGTTAGGGATTTACATTGTTTAAACAATTTTTATATTTATGTTTATAAAAATATTAATATTTTTATTTGTGCCACTTGTTTTTTTTTCAAAGAATTCATGATTACTCTATAAATTATATGTTAGTGATATGCTATGACATCCTTGGTATCATATACAGTTCTGTGCTTCTCACAGATGGTATGCCTAATGGCAGAGTACAAAAGCTGAAACTGAATGCAGACTAAGTTTTTCATCCTTGTAGAACTTTTGTTTATTCATTAAAGTTTGATTCAGTCCATATGTGTAAGCATTTAACTTTGCTTGTCAGGAGTTTTGATAGCTAGGTTCTAGGTTTAGAATCCTGTAAACATGATAGCAATTCAGTAAGGGCTGTATGTATGCAGAGCACAGCCACATTAAATATAGTGATTCAAAAATTGTTTAAAGATGTTATAATTATCAATAAAAAAAAGAGAATGGATTCTGGAGGAGATCACTGTACATAGTCAAAATTTTAGTGCACTGGCAGATTGTTCTTGTGATGTATTAGTGTAATAAAATTATACCAACCAGTTCATGTATAAATGATATTAGATGTAGCTGATAACTTAATGCTCAAGAAATATTTGAATTCTTACATTATATGTAAATTTCAGAATCTTAAACCTTAATATGTCAATGATTTATTTATCTTGAGTAAAGTTGTATAGCATACAAGAACAATAAAAATATTGGATGTTTTGAGTAATTTAAAGACCAGTAACTGTGCATAAAAAATTCTGACTTTGTCACCAGCTGAACAACCAAATAAATATTTTAATCGATAAAAATCTAAAATCACTGGATGTTGTGATGGAATAGATCTATCAGAATTTCTGAATGCTGCAGCAGTGACAAAAACAAAGGACAGGAGTGGAATTAATAATACATGCTTGGAATTTACTTTTTGTGTTATAAATTGTTTATACTGATGGTTATGCAACTATGTGTCCCCTTTGAAAATGATGGAAATCAAAATTGTAATGTATTTATTTCTTGGGTTCACACACTTTTAATTATGGTCTGCACTCAACAGATTTGCTAGAATAGGATACTAGATATTTAACCCAAATTTTGTTAATTTTGCTTGATTCTTATACTGTTTTTCATATTAACTGGTATTACTCTTAAAAGATAATGCAGCTTTTACTTCAAGGTAGCATGATTTTATATTTAATAATAATGAATAATGTTAGTTTTAACAATTGTAGGCATGTTGTGTGTGACTTTCAACTGTTATAAAATGTTTATTTTAATTCTCCAGATATTCATCTACAAATAGCATCATTTAGTGGATTCTGTAGAGACCACATCATTATTTTATGCCTTATTTGAGTGGATGTTAAATCTTTATTATGATTAGAGTGCTGGCATTTGGTACCAAAGTCAATTGGTTCAAATATTAAGTTTGTGGCCATTCAGATATAGCTTTATACCTGGGGTACTGAAACTGTAGCTCACCAAGCTTTTATGTGCTGCCAGAAACACTCAGTTACATTATCTGGCAGGTGCTTTTGTAAATACTAGGGGCTTAGCCCCTAGGCTTGCTACGCTTGCTTTTCATATGGGGCCTTTGGCCCCTAACAAGTCTTACTCATAAAAAGGCTTAATAAGGCTTAAAAGGGAATATTTTACTCGTAAAAGGCCCCTAATAAGGCTTACTTGTAAAAAAATATTTGTTATTGCAATCTGATATTAACGTGACCAATTACATTGGAAAACTCGATTTTCAACAATTGGTCAGGTTTTTTTTTTAAAATTTGTGTTTCTTATACTTTGGACCTTCCTCTTTCCAAAACTGTTTTTCTTTTTTCTCTACAGGATTTAGAAGAAATTTTATAGCCATTATAAAACATATCGTTTGATTCAAAATCAATCAGGAAGTAGAACTTTGTAACCGGAAATTGTCCTAAAATTGCAATAGTTTGTTCATTTTCAACACTTAAATTTATTTTTCTTCTAGTAAATTAATTAATTAGTAATATATAAATCAATAAATAAATTTAATAATATAAAGATTTGTATTATAAATATAATATAAATTTCAAGCGTTTCTTGAAGTCAGGTAACTTTCAAGAACAGCAAAACAATGTTGGAGAGTTTAACCTGTGTTGCCACTCTCTGCTTCTCTTTAGAGTACAAAAAATTTCAAAAATTCAGTATAAAAATAACTCTCACACATGAAGTATTTGTTTTAATAAAGATACATTTCCCTTTTGAAAAAAAAAATAAACTGAACAAATTAACTTCTAAAATGAAAATGGCAACAAAGATTGTTTTAAATTATTTTTGTATCTTTCATCTGTTAAAGCTAATAGCGAGATACATAAGGGTCATTCTCGGGCAATGTAATAGCTTCCATCCATTTACTGTTGTCACCCTTATGCGAAGGGCTTTTCATCACTGTTGAGTTATCAGCTTTAAAATTCAATAAAAAATCAAAATCTTAAGATAGAGACTTGAAATGAGGTTTATATGAATAAGAAAGGTTTCAGCTTTGAAATGATGTAAATATTTTCTTTGTAAGATAAAAACTCGAGGAGCATCGATATTACATCCACATATGGGACGATATTTCTTGAAAAACTGTGTTTCATTTTTTGATGAAAATATTAGTCTGTTTTAAAATATTTTTAAACAAATGATGTCTAGTTTGAAAGAGAAATGTCTGTAGTCTTAGACTGTAAAAAGATCAAAATTCTACGATCATTTTTTGGCGAGTTATCGTAATCTGAAGATGAAAAAGTGAATATTTTCCTACAAAACATAAAATTAAAAAAAAACTTAAAGTCCGACGTAGAAGAGACATGTCTTACTTTGGTCCCCCCATTTTTCTGCATCCATTGGTATTGCTCTCGACCCCATACTCCCAGTGGTTTCAGAGGAGATAGTGTGACAAGCTTTTGATAGCAGCAGTGGGTGTTATTTTTTAGAATAGAGATATAATTTTGGAAATGAGTTCCTTAAATATACAAAACTACAAAAATGGGCCACCTGCTGCTCATGTTCTTCACCTCAACCTATCTTTGTGAATCATCCAGTTCCATTATGAAATATGCAAAAAACATATATAGAAATAGGCTTATTGATGCCCACCTTGATGACGCATTAACACTAGAACCACCAAGGCAGTCATTTTGGCCATTTTTAAACTTTCACTTTCTACCAATTTGTTTCTATTAAGAGTGTAACTTTCAGCTGCCTTGACGTTTCCTAAAATATAATAAGTTATGACATCCCAGTGATAAATTTCCCATTTAGCCAAAATTTATGAAGTATGGAGGTACTATACCTAGAACCGCTAGAGCGGTCAAAATGACCGTGGTCATTTTTAATGCATATTTCACCTTGAAATGGTATGTATCTCTAGATGAATTGGATGCATTTATTAACCTATTATATGCGAGAGGAAAATTTGAGGCTAAAACTATTGAATAAGAAAGTATGTGGGATAATGTATGGGGAATTTATATTTTTCCTGAAACCATGTCTCGAAATCGATTTCATGAAATAATGAGATACATACGATTTGATATAAAGTCAACCAGAAAACAAGGATTGCAGAAGATAAATTCGTATTAGTATTCGAAATATGGAATCCATTTATTGAGAACTGTGTTTCTAATTATAATCCAGAAGAAAACTTGACCATCGATGTGCAGCTTTTTACAACCAAAGCAAGATGCAAGTTCATAACAGTATATGCTACAGAAGCCTAATAAATTTGGCATAAATTTTTAACTATTGGCAGATGTTGAAACAAATATTTACTAAATGGATTTCTTTACTTGGGTAAAAATAATGACCGACCAAGCAATCAAAGTTTATCTGAATATGTTGTTTTTCATCTAATGAAACCATACTTCAACAAAGGTTACAACATTACAACAGATTACTTCTTTACGTCACTGCATCTTGCAGAAAAGCTGAAGTCAATGAAAACAAGCATTGTTGGCACAGTCAATCGTGGAAGAAAAGAAATTCCTCAGGCCATAAAAAAATGATAAAAATGCCTTGTTCAGTAGCAAAATTCTTGCCAAAGAGGATATAACTTTGACAGTATATCAAGGAAAGAACAAAAATGTTTTGCTGTTAAGTTCTCTACATTCATCAGTTATAGTGGGAACTGATGAGAAACACTTACCAGAAACTGGAAAGTTCTATAATTCAACAAAATTTGATTTGACATGCTGCACCAAATGACACAGAAGTATTTCACAAAAGCTTGTTCTAGACGGTGGCTTCTTCAAGTATTTTATAATGTTCTTGATCTCATGGGCTTTAGTTCTTGGATACTATATAAGAATGTTACTGGAAATAATATTCAACGGCACAATTTTCTTTTGCAATTAATATCCAAGTTGCGAGAATTATATGCAAATTCGATAAAAGCATCGAAGATTTCATTTCCCAGTACATCCTTACTTACTAGTGATAAAGAAACTAAAAAGTGAAAGCAGTGCCAAAGTTCTAGTTGCAAAGGGAATAAAACAATGGACAAGTGTGACATTTGCAGGAAACCGACTTGCAGCAAATGCACCGCTAAAGTGGTAAAAATTTTTTTTTTGTCAAAATTGTGTGAAAGACATTGTTTAGTTCATGCACATACATGTGGTACATTCTCTACATTTTGTGAAAAATTTTAGCTTTATTTTAGCCAAATATAACATAGTTATGTTTGATTTTATACTGTAGGAAAGAAGAAATGTAACTAAGTATAATATGACCTATGTATGTGTTAACTCTACATTTATATCCATTCAGTTAATTTCTATTTACCAGGAATTTTTAGTAATTCCCATCAAAAATTGATTTCTATCAATTTGTGTCATTAGTATTAATTGTATCATTTGTATTAACTGTAACATTTTTATTAATTGTATCATTTGTATTAATTTGTATAAAATATAATGGAAATACTATATTGTACAATGTTTAATTTCATTCATGATCTTTTTTTGTTTTTATTTATATTTCTTTAAAAAGTGTATGCAATTCTTCACGTTTACATGGTGTTTTACCTTCACCATTTGTATTGTTCTTGTCAGTTTTTTAACTCTTTGTTTGTTACCAGTGATTATATTGATTTTATTTTACTAATTTTTAGTTTTGTTTTATTATGGCCTGTGTTTGACACAATATGTCCATTTTTGGATTCAGTGCCGTAAAACTCTATATAACCAACAAACCAATTCTTCATGAGAAATGTTTTTTATTATAGAAATAATTATAAAATATAATATTGGAAATACTGATAATAATAGTAATAGACGATGTTAAAAGTAAAAAATGGCAAGTAAACAATAGTAAAGCATTGTAGACCACATCGGTCAAAATGACCTCTCCGGGGGTTCTAGGTATACATTTTTGATGGCGATCCTACTGTTAAGAGTAGCATGTAGCAAGTAGATTTGCCTAATATAGTCAAAAGATTGTTTCAACATAAAAAATCCCACTCATTTTGAAATAAATTTTTGAATACATTTAGGATTTGAGTTTTAATTTTTACATCATTATATTATGAGATATGTACTATGTTGCGACCCGTGTGATGTAACAAACATATGCTGGTGGCCTGAGAGAAAAAAAGGCTGAGTATGGCTGCTTTAGACTATAGATCCAGTGTAATTTTTTCCTCTCTTGAGTAGCAAAAGATAACAGTGTAGCTCTCAACCAACCATTCTTAATAAATACATGTTAGCCACTTGAAATGATTAAATATAGTTAAGTAAGCAAATATTGTACATGTATGAAATGGGTAGCTTTTCTTTTGTTCATGCCATAAATTTTCCTCATTGCCATTTACCCATTGGGTGGTGCCAGATGATGATCTTTAGCTGGAGTATTGTCATTTAGTGCCAGAGCCTGCAGGTTTGAAGGCTGCAGATGGCAAAGATGTTTTGTTTTTAGCCAATTAGGCAAAAACAAAACTTAGGCAAAAACTGGAGCAATATCTACCAACCAACCCACTGGGTGGTAGAGTGTCTTATTTCATGTTGAACTTTTAAATTTTGAGTATTTTGATTGAACTGTAATATTGCTACAGTGTAAATTAACATCTGCAATAATTATCTTTCAGGTGTCTTGTGTTTGATTTTCCAGATATAGCATTATTTCATAGTGACAAGAATGTAAGTATTTGGTTTTAGTAATATAGTTTTCTCAGTCTGTCATTCAACTTCAAATTAAAATTAAAGATAGTCATACAAAATATTATATTATTGAGAGTATGGGTATAATGTATATTTAGTACTTGTGTTTTGGATATTTATCAAAATTTTCAGTTTGTACAAAAACTGTGTTTAAAAGATTTTATTGATTGTCAAAAGCTTTAAAAGTATTTATTTTGTAATCTGTGAAAAATCTGTTTTGTAATCTGCTTTGTGAAATAGTACCTGTCTAAAATAGTAAAGTTAGATCTACTTATTGATCAGTAAGATTTCTAATCCTCTAAAACAGTTTTAGAAAAGATAAAATCATTAAAACATATCCCTTGCATCCTTTCCACTTTTGGATCAAAAGCAAACTACAAGCTTTCTAATTTCTAGTTTGCTTTGTTTCAGTGTTGAAAAATAATCAAATTGATTTAATGTTAATATCCATCAATAAGAGACCTATGAAGTCAGTTGTTAAGGATAGAGATTCTTCTATGGAAAAAAAAAGATTTCTGATATGCCTTTCACTTTGGATCTGGAATTCTTTGCTGCTTGCAGAACCTTATGACCCAATATAGTTTTGAGCAAAAGATTGTTTGTCTGAAGTACACTTTTAATTCAAATTTTAGATCTGAACATCTTATGTAGCTTTGCTACCCTGTTGAAATTCATTTTTAGCAGTGAACTTATTCAAGAGATTCCCAGTGGAGAGCCACTGATGATAACATTCTGTGATGACTAATGTTATAAATACTCTGTATTTTGAACATGAATGACTTTGTGTCTATACTAGTGAATTTAAGTGATTGCATCACTGTGAGAGCAGGCATCTTATGTGAACTTTTCACTATTTATGCTCTGGTGTACAAAACAGATTTTGATGGAGAGGTTATAACAATATGAATTACTCTTTCTCAGCTGCAGAGCCTGTTGGACCATTTCTGTAGGGTGGTCATTCTCATTGATTCGAAAACTCTCTGCAAGCTTTGAAATTTGTTTTTGATGAAGACCCTCTATTCAACTGATGTATATGTCATCTACTTCTAAATAGTTTGTAAAAGAGTAAAAAATTAATTTTACAGCAAATTCATTATGATATCCATGGTAATGAGGTGGCTGACCTTTTGCCTGAGAAAAAAGCAGTAATCCTTCAGATATGTAATCTTTAGATCATTTTTAACTCCTCTAAATCATTAATGAAGAAAATTTTAAGACTTTTTCAAGATCTGCTTGAGAGAAGTCATCAAAGTTTTTTTATGAGATTCCATAGTGGCCATGATAGAAAGCTGTTGCAAGTTTCACTATACTATCTGTTATGATTGTTTTACTGAATATCTTCATCTTATCTACATTGTTTCTGACTTACAATGCAATCTCTCTGGTCTCTGGGAAGAATTGAATTAAACTTACCTTCTCCTGTCTATGTTTTTTTTTTCTATATCATTGTGTCCAGGGCTGGATTTAGATGAAAAGAGGCCCTAGGCTGTTCCACTTATGAGGCCCTTTCATCTCTCATTTTTAAATTTGTAAATTACATGAGAGATAATAAAATATATCATTACTGTGATATATATCAATATATTAAATGAAACATGTTGTTATTGGTACTAACCTATATATAAATAATACATTGAAGATTAAACCAAATTCATTTCATATAAATTTATTTCATAATAATTCGCATTTAAAGTTTAAATATGAATTATTATGAATTTTAAGTCTTAAACTAAACTGAAAATGGAACTTTATTCAAACAAAATCCAGATCACAAAAAAGAAAATATCAAATTGTATATCATATTAAATTTTATGTTAATAGTTATAATATTTAATAACTGATTCAATCCAAGTTTACATTTAAAACGAAACAGTAGATTAGAAGAATTTCTTTCTAAACTTTTTCTCACAGAATTCTTCTATAAGTTCATCAAAATCTATTTTTCTGAAGGTCTCATTTTCGATGCACAAAATACTCAATGAAGACAACCTCGTCTGGGTCATTGTGCTTCTTAATTGATTTTTGATATTTTTAAGTCTTGAAAATGACCTTTCTCCAGTACAATTAGTGACTATTAAACTGAGAAACAGCCGTAAGATTGATTCCACATTGGAAGGATGAATAAAGGTTGCATAAATAGTGCACACGCTGAACAAGTGACGTGTCTCCGTAATGAGATTCAAAAAAGTTGTAGTCGGAACAGATCCAATGAGCCGAACATGTTGATCTTAACCAATACATTTTTATGTTTGTTTATTAGTCATATGCGTAGAATTTCTCCTTATTTTCGGTCCAGTGTTTTAGTGTTCACTGTTTTTAGAATAGTGTAATTTTAATTTTGCAAACAATTTGAATGTAGGCCCCTCTTGATCTTGAGGCCATAGGCTGAAGCCTAGTTAGCCTATAGGAAAATCCAACCCTGATTGTGTCCTTTGTCTGCTCTATTCTATTCTCATTTTTTACTTTATTGTGAGAATATAAATGGTAAGTTAGGAACTGAGAGTTTATAGATGTTAGTTCTTAATTTTGCCTTTTTTGTATTTCTGTTATGTCTTCAGATGTCTTTCATAATAAAAAAAAATATGTTTTTTGATATGTTCTATGTTAATTTACTCAGATAAGTAAAAGATTATAGTTTCAGATTTAAAAAAAAAGTGTCAGTTAACCATAGCATAAGTAAATTTATAGCATTTAGTGCCAATCTATTTGTATAATTTTCGTTTATAAATATGTTTTTAATTTTTGCTAAAATTGGGTCATCTTTAAAACCAGTTCTAATTTTCATTTACGGAGATCATACCTTTCATATGAATGCATGAATGAAGGGTGGAATTCATTTCAAAAATTCCACTTCTCTTATCATGGACATTTATTGTATATATGTGTTATTTATAAATAGACTCTATTCCCCAATTCATTTTGTAGGTAAATGTAAAGCCTATTTCTTGTATAACTTGCAGTGATTCCCTCTTGGTTGTGGTAAGTTTTATATTGGATATTTATATAGTTTTATATAGCTTTTGATTTTTTCCAAATTGCTTCTTTTCAAAAGATTAGCATTTTAGTTTTCTACTGGGCATAGTCATTTTAAATTTATGGTTTAGCTAGCTGAATACCTGTGCTTCGCTACAGAATACATTCGAATTAAATACAACAGTCAATATATGCAATTAATGTAAAAAAAAATATATAAAAAATCATAACGGATATTTTTATAAACAAAATAATGTAGAAGAAGGTATTAAAATTCTGGGGAGTGTTAATGGTTCAGAATGGTTCATGTGTACCTTACAAACTTTTTTGGACTCACCCCAATGTTGTGAGAATTGAGGAAAACTTTTCGACATTTCAACTTGTTATCAAAGCCAACTTCAGTTACTTAAATTTTGTTTGTTTTTGATATTTTTACTGCTATGTTTTGTTATTTTGTATTATTCAACTCGAGATGATGGTAGATATTGTATTCAATGTATGTTTCCAGTGAAATTTTTTTTGGTAGTTTAAATTTTTTTTTTGTGGTTATGTTAATTGATTTTTTCTGAGATTTTGTTGTGTGGGGAGACGTCCCTATTCAACAGGTTTCAAAAACATGCTTATGTAGAATTTTCAATTTTATTATTATGTGTATTTTTTTTAATATGAAATTTAAATATTTGTTACAAATTACTCATGTCATGTCATTTCATCACATGATTTTTAAAATTTTTTTTGATATAGCTAACTTTTGCTGACAATACTTAAAGAAACTATTCCAAATTTTTGTTAATGCCCATTCTTCTCACTCATTTGAGTGAGTCTGCCCTCCAATGCAGGCATTGTAGGTCAGCCTCTTCTCGGACGGGGGGGGGGGGGGGATATTCTATAATATTTAAAAACTCATAATTTCTTAATTCAACACTCTTAACATTTAAAAAATATTAATTCCTCACTTTACTATTCAAAATTACATACCCTTTTTTAATCCCTTAAGTTATTTAATTCCCTTTGGGCAGTCACGTTAAATTCCATTATTACAGCCTTAGGCAATATCATTAAAGATGGCTGTCTTTTTTAAGTAAAGGGACGCAGCGTCAGTACAAGTTTAAATCAGTTCTGCACATCAACAACAACCTTAAACCAATCAACTATTAAGACACACCCTTTAATCACGTGATGGACTGAAGTTTATATAAGAGTTGACATCCAGAATTAGAACGAATTCCTGTACTTTCTCTTGCTGCATTCATACCGGCGGAGTTGCCAAAGGAAATAAATAAAATGTAATTGTGTCGACGACATTTCTTTCAACCAGACTACCATTCCAGTAATCCAGTGTCTACAGAGTTGACTGTGATGTGGGGTTGCGGCATTCTTCTTTGCAATGACCTGCGGCCATTGTCCCCATATCACATATATATATATATACATATACATATATAAGTTTAATAAAATTCACCCAGTATCTTACTCTCAAATTGTCCAAGGATTTTTTATATATAAAATCGTACACACAAAAGTAGCAATTTTTTATTCTATTCTACTTACATCGCCACACATGGAAAAAATATTGTCTTCTGAAAAAAAATCCAATACAATTAAAAAGCGAAGCAGTGAGACTTTAATACATTCTGTTTTTGCCACTTAGTTTAATATATTGCACAGAGACAATTTTTTGTAGAATTTTTCATAAATTTAAGTTTATATAATTCATTGGTTTTAAAGCGTTAGAAACATTGAACATATGATGCAATATATTTTTCCAGTGGTCTCTTTTTCACACCATCATCTATGTGTTTGAGAGAGAGTTGCACTGAGGGGGAAAAACAGATCAGTAAATTCATATAATGGCTAAAAAAAATTGCATTAAGATTTCTTTAAGTAATCCATTAATAAAATTGAATATATCTTGAAAAGGCAAATTTAAGTTTATATAAAAAAATAGGTTAGTCAGTGGTAAAAATATTGTATTCTTGTAAAATAATACACAAATAAACCCATACCAATTTATATCTTTCAATGCAAGTTCTAGTAAAATAAATCCTCCCCCCCCCAGAAATGTTACATATTTCATAAAAATTTCAAAGCTACCATTATATTTAAAATTTTTTTTAAAGTTTTTTTTCATCAAAGTTTTCTTTAACTTGTTATAAAAAGTTCAGTGTTAGAAGTTTTCTTTTAAATAATTAAGTGTATTTTTCATAATAAAAATATACTTTTGGAACTCGACTTAGAATAACATTATTATTTAATTAATTTAAAATATCACAAAAAGAAAAGAAACCATGTGATCAGCATTTAATAAATTAAATTCTAAGAATTAATCTATAAAAATTTACCAAAAATCAGAAAATAGAGGTAAAGATTTGAAAATATTTCATTTTACAGGAATTTTCATGATCTTTCACGTGATATAAATTTTATAACCCCCAGATTATTGTTTTAAATGCAAACCTAAAAAAAGTTACAAAAACAGCTTAAAAATTTAATTTTAAAAATATCTTAAGAAATTTTTTTCAAAAATCTTTCTTAATACACCCCTACACTATAAGAAGAATCACCATGGAAAATTTCAGCCCTTTAGGTCCAGCAGTTCAATCTGTGCATTATCTGTCAGTCAGTCACAGAACTGTTTTATATATAGAGATTGATGAATGTTATTTGATTGCATAGTCCTCTATTTACATGTATTTACTGTCTTAAATAAAAAGACCAGAAAGTGCTTTTAAAATTTTTTTCCCAGTGTTTAGGTAAGTATGGTTTTAGTTAATTATAGTTTTTATCTGTTTTGAGAAAGTTTGTTTCCTCTTTCATTCACCATTCTCCTTTCCACATGTATTTTTTAAAAACGTTTTTGAAAAATACAATACGTTTTTTGGAAGATGGAAGGACAAAATTGATGATATTAACTACTCTAAAATAAGAGTAAATAATGGTTATATGAGTTTTAAAAAGGTCATTCTGCTCTGAATATTTATCAAATGCATAGATCTGTTTGTGTTTAGCCCTTATTCTATATTTATTTTTGTTTATTTCTCAGGCTGATGCATTAGGAAGATTTTTTCTCTACAATTTACCTCAAGTCAATTTATATCATATAATTCAAAATCAGCACCATGGAATACCATCAAAAATTGCTCTTAACTCAACATCAAAGTTGGTATTTTATACTGATTGTTTTCTTCATATATTATAGTTAATAACTCCTTGTATTTTAGCTACATTTGTGTAAAATTTGATAGACATAAATTTTACAATTTTATTTGTTCTTCTAATTTTATTTGTTTTTCATTTTCAGTATTTTGGCATGCATCAATATATATGCAGAAATCACATTTCATAATGTTTTAGATTACTGGACATTCATGAAAAATAACCAAGATGTTCCAAATTCATTGAATTTCTCAGGGCATGGAAAATATACACTTCACTCAGCATCATCAAAATTGTTGTCTGATGAATTAAATGATACTAAAGTGAAGCATATAGATTCTGGAGAAGATTTTATCCCTTTTACTAGAGGAGGTTCTTTATTGGATGAATCAGCCTCTGTTCCCAATTCCTATCTGTCTTCTAAAAATATGAAGACTACTTTATCTGATCATGTTTCAGGGAAACCTTTATCTTCATTGAACAGTTCTGACCAGCTCTCATCAGAAATAAAGGACATGTCAAATGGCAATGATCGGAGTTATAATTTTGCCACACAGAATGGGGAATATAAATGGAATAGTGGCAAGGAACCATCTGATTTTGAATTAAAGCCAAAATCTAGTTTGGATTATACAAAATTACATTCTGAATTTAATGGCTCAAATGTTTCTGGCTCGATAATCAAGAGTAAAATTAATGCTGATAATATGAGGAAAATAAATCTGTCACCAGTCATGTCCAAACCACTGGAATTTGATAGAAAATGTGCATGGGACATTCAATGGGCTTCAGTAAGTAAAAACTTATTTGTACTTTCAGCATTCTTAGTTTTTCCCCCTTATATATAATCCCCCATATATATATCCACCATATTAAATGTAATGTGTGTTATCATATTTTAGAGGTGACATGAGAAATCCTTTGTTGCTTAAAGAGATATCTACATTTCTTCCCTTTACTTTATTTATTTATTATTCCTTACTCTATTTTTTCACCAAAAAATAAATTTGTGTGCATGTATTTGTAAATTAAGTTTTTTATAGTTTTTATGATAGTTTTACTTTTCATAGCTTTCCTATAACATAAATTTGTATGTACTGAAAAATTTAAATTGTAGAGTTGTGTATTTGGGAAGTAGATCTAAAGAAAGACATATATTAATGTATGATGTATCAATTTTGTAGATTGTATAAGTCAGTTGAGGAGTTAGATATTCTTTATTTCTGTAACAGAGTAGCACAATGCATGCACACACAATCTAAGGTCTGTTGAGATTATTTGTGTTTTTTAATAATTCTATGACTTTTATTTTTAAGAAATTCTGCAATTTCTTTGCAATCAACTCTTGACAGTATTCAATTAATTATTGACATAATTTATAGTTAGCTATGTATCTTTACTTAGGGAATTAAAAAAAAATGCTAAGTGTGAGGTTGAAAATATTTTCTTAGAATTTTTAAACTCTTGAGATTACTTTATACTATATTCCACTTAAATAAGCCTTTGCTCAACAGCTACTTCCCTTGTACATGTTTTTTATTTTTATTTTTTTCATATTTTATTGAGTACTTTTCTCAAAGACTTGCCTCCTAACATTCATGTTCCATGTTCTTACTGTCACATGTAGAAAACAAATGTGCCTTTATATTGTACTTATTGGAATCATAGACATTTCTGTTGAAAATGGTGAAAGTAGTTTTTAAAGAAAAACAACTTCTATATTACTAAAAAATGTTTATAAAAACACTGTTTATTTATAAATAATACTATTAATGCAAGATTTGTTGTTAAATTTTAAGAAATTTCTTGATACTCTTTTATTATGGACGTTAAACTAAGAATTAATTGAGTTTAAATGGCATGTGTTATTTAGTTTTTGTTTTTACATTCAGTGAACCTCAGATTTTAACGTGCTAAGTGTTGCATTAATAGGTTATATATTTATTTTGTGTTAAAACTATAGAAAAATAGTCTGCATTTTGATATAATTTAGATTTCATTCTCAGTTACAGATTTACTTTGAATCTTATTTCTATTTTGTACAGGATGATGGTCAAATGTGTGCTGTAATGGATAAAATGAGAATGTATATATATCGAGGGATTGAACCTGAGGTATTCTCTACTATCCATTCATGTCTTTATTGATCCAGTGAAATTTTTTTATTGAAAGCATCTTTTATGGGTATTTTTGATTGAAAGTGAAACAATTTTACCTTGAATCATTTTGTGATAAAGGGAAAGTGTATAACCTTTCAGTGTGTCTTAGCATAGTAAAATTGAATCAAATTAAATGAAATGCTAGGACATTTGCTTAAACTCATTTTGATTTTGATCACCATTTTGATTTTGATTGTTACTAAAATCATGATTACTATATTTTTTTAATGAAAAAAAAGGATTTTATCATATTTATTAAACACTAAAGCAGTGGTTCCCAACCTTGGGTACGCGTACCAGTACCGGTACGCGGACAAGCAGCTACCGGTACGCGAATGATTTTACAATTTAAAACAAAAATCTATTAAAAATCTGGATTACAGAAAAAGTAAAGAAATGACTATAATAACTAATAATCCATACGTTCTAGTAGTTTAGTTTGGAATTTCTTATCCATTGTATGTGTTATTGGGATGTATTGTTTATTGGGATTTACCTAATCTCAAAAGATGCCGTCTACACCTGAATGTGTTATCTATGACCGCCCCATAAAAATTTGGCACTCGCCTGCAAATTATAACTGTGTCTAAGTTCTACTAAAAATTGTGTTTTGTGTTTCAAACATCTGAGCAGTGGCAGTGGATTGAAATTAAGCTTTCAGAGCTGCAACCTATTCACTTTTTAGCTATCTATTCGTAAAGAATACCCAGAAGTTTCTTGCCAAGCAGTAAAATTTTTAATGCCATTTGCGAAAACATATTTATGGGAAAAATGATTTTCTGCAATGACTGTGATGAAAACCAAATATAGAGCTTTGCTGGATATTGAATCGGATCTTAGCCTTAAACTGACAAACATTGGGCCAGATATTACTTCTTTAGTTAATAATAAACAGGCCCAACCTTCTCACTAATTATATATTTTTTAAAGTGATTATTATACTTTATGTATATGTTTAGCAATAAAAATATATCCCAAGTTACTTGTCTTTATTACAAATGTTCTCCATTGCATTTTATTCCCCATATCAAAATTTTTGGTCTACCAGTACGTCATCAAATGGTTTACAACGTACAGGTACGATACTAGAAAAAGGTTGGGAACCCCTGCACTAAAGTATAAAATGAGTATTTGTTTAAAACTAAAATTAAATCTTTCTGAAGCTTTTTCAAAAGTTTCTTTTCTTGTGATTTCTTTGTTAATTGATTTATATGTTTAGGCTAAAACTGTTATTAACACAATAACAAAATAAACAATGTTTTATTTTTTGTTAACATCCATTCCATGAGAAGTCCTGTTAGAGTTAAAACTGATAGTATTTAGATTCACTTTGACTCTGAGAAAATTTTTTTAGTGCTATCAAACAGTCAGTGAAGATAAGTTTTTATACATTGTTTGTATCTTTAACCTTATATTTATTTTAAATTTTTATCAGCCTAATATATGTATGTGGCTAACAGACTATTTAATTTTAGTCTGTCTGTCATAAACGTGTGATTTTAAACTTATAGTCACATAGTTATCCTTTGAAACCACGATGATATTTCTTACATGTTTGTTTACTAATTACCTAGTAATATGAGATGTAACTGTCTAATATAACTAAAAATAAATAATCCAATAGAGCTAGATAATTTTAAGAAGAATGCAGACAAAAAACAAACAGAAATCAAGCACTCCGGGCTCCACACATCAGAGGCAAGATTCTGTAGTAGTACCGGAACTGAACCAGAAATCGAGGTAACCAACTAGTCTCGTCATCAGGGAGCCTAACTAAATCAGTTACCGCAAAGGGAACTTTCTGAATAATGTTGACAGTACATTCCATTGCCTATATTAAAAAATTCTGCATAGTCTGTAAAGTCTTCAAGCATAAGTGTTCAGTGAAGTGAATGTGGGTTTGAAACTGTTTCTAAATAAAATTAGGAAGAAAATTCCTCTTTTCAAATGTACAAATTAACAGTTTTCCAGAGTATCAAGTGAAATATTTAGCAATTAACATAAATAAACCAAATTAAAAATTGGAAATTTTTTTAACCTAAATATTAGCCTTACACATCCTTAAACTTCAGCCACTAGTCATCATTCATCGTGAAAAATATTTCAGTTATACAAAAAAGAAAACAATCTGTACCATAGTGGTCTATACTTTTGAAATGTATATATGAATGATTTCAGATAGTCATGAAATTATTAGCATGAAGTTATTCAGCCAAGCACATAAAAGTGCTATAATGCAATTTTTGGAATATACAGTAACCACTGCTTATAGTGATCATTTGTTATAAGAATCAACCGTTTATAAAAATCAATATCGTGAAAACAAAAACAAATGCATTATTTCCATGTTAAAATTTTCGCTTTAAAGAATCAATCCACCGGTTTTAAGAATCAGTTTACACTCTTCGCTTTCCTTTCATTTTTCCAAAAAAGGCCACTTAAACCCTCAAAAGGCACAAAGTTCTTTCTTTTTTTTTTAAAAAGAAAGATTGCTAAGATGGGATGGAATATAGTCATAAAATTCATCCCTTTCTTAGTTAGACATAACATAATAGTTTCCGCTATCATAACATAATAGTGTCCACTATCACTTAGGCAAACGTGACATTAGTAGACTCAGCACGTTATCAAACCGCAAAACGTAAGCTAGAAGGTGAATCTTCGTCTGAGACTATTAGTATTGAAAGACGTATAAACAGCCTCCTGAAAACTTCATTACGTCAAACTGCCATAGAAAACTTTTTCTTGCTCCCTTCCTGTAGTTGAAATGTTAAAACTGTTAAGCAGGTATGTTGTAACAAATATTGGATTTGTTCTCCTCTTACTACTATAATCATGTGTATCTAAAGTCTAAAATTGAAGTTGTATTTTTAAAATTATAAAATATAATTTTAATCAAAGATAATTAACGTAAAATAAAGAATATTTTATGGTAAATTATCTAATATATGTATATATAGGTGTTTGTGGGCTTGTCCAAAAACCTAAATTTCGGTTATAAGAATCAACCACTTATAAGAATCAAAAACAGTAATAACAAACGTGATTCTTATAAACGGAAATCACTGTATTATAATAAATTTTATACTTCAAGTTGCTATGGAAATTGGTAAATGTGATAACCTCAAAGTCAAAATCTAATCTTTTATCATCTATAAATTTATCATATATTTAAAAATTATACTATCATATCTTTATCATATATTTTAAAAATTGGGATATATGATAAAAGATTAGATTTTAACTTTGAGGTTATCATGTTTACCAATTTCCATAGCAACTTGAACTATAAAATTTATTATAATATCTTCTACTCACAACTATACAGAAAAAAAAAACATATGTAACAACGCTGAAGATTTTTTGGAGGCATGTAGCATTTTCGAGGAAAACCCATGTAAGAACAATTTCCCTAAAACTTTCGGCAATTTAAAAGTATTTAAAAAATGGCATTTAGACTCAGGAATTTTTAAAAACATTTAGAATAGGGTTTCTGTTTACATTTGTTTAAACTTCAATGGGATGTGGTGCCGTGGTTTTGTTACAGTGACGTAACTACTAGGGTAAAATTGGCTGCTGTTTCGCCATAACCGTCACCTACGGAATTAGGGTTTGTATGCATCTTTGGCTTTTCATTAGGATTGTATATGTACTTGCATGTATGGTGCGTTGAGCCCTTACTGTAAGTTGTGTCTGTCTTTTCATTTTCTTTTGACTAAATGTTTCAATGGGGAACTCGGGGCCTTGGGATGTCTTTTGGTTATACCTGCATCCTATTCAGAAAGTTCCCCTTGAGGTAACTGATTTGGTTAGGCTCCCTGATGACGAGACCAGTCGGTTACCTTGATTTCTAGTTCAGTTCCGGCACTACTACAGAATCTTGCCTCTGGTGCATGGAGCCCTGAGTGCTTCATTTCTGTTTGCTTTTTGTCTGCATTCTTCTTAAAATTATCTAGCTCTGTTGGATTATTTATTTTTAGTTATATTTGTTCTTTTTCAATATAAGGATATGAAGTAACTGCGCAATCATGTATTGAAAAGTTTTATGTTTTCATTGCTAGGGTAGGTTTTAAGTTAACTTGTTTGGCAGTCTATGTTCGCTTTTTAATTTTGTTAGTTTGATTTGTTTATTTTATTTTTATATATGTAACTGTCTATGTTCACATGCACACTGGTGTAAGAAATTAAGAGAATTTGCAGACTTGGTTGATTATCTCTAGAACTACTGTACTGATTTTAATGAAATTTGATATGTACATTCTATTATACAATACAAAACAAATAACCATTCAATAATTGTAATACACACGCATGATCGTACGTAACACTCGTTGGAGTCAGAAGGTATGAAACAGCGGTTGCAGAATAAACAAAAATGGGTTAATAGATGGATTAATAGGGGGTATGGTCCTCTCTTACAGATATACAGGTCTCGCAGCGTGATTTCATACTTGAAATAAGGCAGTTTATCATTTCCTGTGGCAATTAGTCCCACTCATTCAGCAACGCTGCTTTCATTCCCTGGATGGTTCTTGGAGGGGGGTTGCGAGTTGCAATTGCCCTCCCCAGAGTGTCCCAGACATGCTCTATAGGGTTAAGATCTGGAGATCTGGCTTGCCAATCCATCTGGCGAATATTCTCACTCTCTAGAAATTCGTCGACCAGAAGAGCTCTATGTGGCCTCGCGTTATTGTCCATTAAAATGAACTCAGGGCCAACTGCACCCCTGAAAAGGCAAACATAGGGCTTCAAGACCTCATCCCTATACCTCACACCAGTCACAGTGCCTCTTTCAAAGACATGGAGAGGTCTGCGGCCATCCAACATGATGCCTGCCCAGACCATTAAACCTCCTTCACCATAATTCTAGATTTTACGGACATTGGAGGGTAGGTAGCGGGTCCCTGGTTCTCTCCATATGAACATACAGCAAGAATCAGTGTTTAGGCTGAACCGGGACTCATCAGTGAAGAGAACGGTCGCCGATTGATCCATACTCCAATCTCTATGCTCTCTGCACCATGATAAACGGATTCTTCTGTTCGTAGAAGTGAGTGGGATGCAAACAGCAGGTCTTCTTGCAAACTACCCTCTCTCATGAAGTCTTTTGGAAACAGTCACCCTTGATACACTGGTTCCTGTGGCTGCATACAAGTCACGAGAGAGCTGTGAAGCTGTAGCACTCCTGTTACGCCTCAGTATAATCAACAAATGGCGATCTTCTCTGGCCGTCGTGGCTCTTGGACGACCTTGCCCAGGCCTTCTCTCAATGGATCTGGTATCCTGGAACTGTTTCCATAAGTTACACACGATGCTGGGCGTTAAATTGAACTCTCTACAAATTTGGACTTGAGATTGGCCTGTTTCTAGCCTCCCCACAATTCGCCACCTTATTCCATCATCTAAGCGTTGGTGGTTACTCATTTTTACTGTTACAATTTGAAATTAACCGATTGCTACAAAATAACACCAAGAAATTCGCCGAGGTGTGCTAGCAAATGTAATGCGTCTTAACTTACACACGCTTATAAAGCCTGTTTCTCTACTGGCTCCATCTACACACATGTGTACGCTTACATATTTGACGTACAAGAACAAGATTTGCATTTTTGTCTAGAAGCAGTGGTTTTACATTCAGTTCAGTTCTTTTCAGGAAATTCGATAAAATATGCAAATTCTCTTAATTTATTTCACCAGTGTAAATGGGTGTATAGGTTAATGATGAGAAATTTGTTATTTTAAATGTAATGTAGTGAATGGCAACTAATTAGAACTGTTTAATGGTCAAATTACAAACCCTTTTAACTTATTTGTCAAAAAAGGGCCTTGGGTAATTAGGTAAAAAAAAAAAAAAAATCAGACTCTTCTGTGCTCATGAATTTTCAATGATAGTTCTAAAAGTTTTAAATTTTCAAATGTTTGGAATGTGTTGAATTTTGTTCTCTCTATTAGGCTGTATATATTTTCTGAAAAAAAAAATGTACCCAAACAGACACCCACACCCACATATATCCACCTATTTTGTATTTTTGTTCAATTGAAAAATAAACTAATTGTTAGGAATATTTAAAAAAAAAAAATTTTTAATTTCCTCACCTGTTCACCCACGTTCTTAAAGCTTTCCGGCGCCGCGCCATACTGTAAACAATTCTTATCGGTTAAACGCCTATGTGAATCGTTGTCACGATTCATTCACCCTTTCATTTTCCTTTACAAACTTATTATTTTAACTTTAAAAATATTTGCCTTCCATAACGGAATTTAACATGTAACGCGTCATACAAATCGTATGAGATTAAAATTGTATCGCATTGCATCAGTATTTAAATTTTGTGTAAAATGTAAATGTACGCAAATATCGTACATGCAAATATCGTAAGTACATGCGTACTTCGCCCGATCTGTTATTGGACGTTCGCGCCAGCCGCCGTGAATATAAGGAAGCTTTTACAAGACTTTCATCAATCTGATTCCGCCTGTCGCTCCTGTTCAAGTGCCGTTCCCTGCCGATGCCCTAACTCGCCGCCAATGGAGGAATGAAGATGCCGCGCCTGTCCCGACCGAGGAAACGCCAACCGTATTTCTAATCCTGCGATGTTCTATTCTAAGCAGGACTCACGTAACTGTTTTATATTTTGCTACTTTGTTATTTTTATGAACGGATAATTAAACCGTTTCAAGTTTAACAATGTTTCAGTGACTTTTTTTTTACCTCACCTCCACGCACATACCTTAGTATTTTTCACGTATTTCTAGTTAAATTTAATAAGTAGTTTTTATAAATATTTTTGGCTTCATTTCTATAGAGCGCTCCTGCGCAATTTCACTCTTTTTAAATTTTTCAATGGAATCTTTTGCCGGATTCCCGACAAGGGTTATGGGCCTTCAGGAAAAATTAATCTCTATAAAAATTTAAGAAGCCAGTTCCCAATTTGTTTAAATCCCAATTTAGTGTGAAAAATTTTATTGTGTATTTAAAAATTTCATTGTATGTGCTGGAGTTTGAGTATGTTTTAGTGGGGGGCCAAGAAAATATTTAACTTTCCTATATTTGTCTTTGTATGTAATATTGTATAAATTCATGATGTGTGACTATGATCAAAGAGTAATGATTGAACCTTTAACCAGAGACAACTATGTCTCATGGTCAGAAGATTTAAAAGCTATACTGCTTGACCGTGATGCATGGTCTATTGTTAAAGGGATAGAAGAGCCACCCGCAGCTACCGCTTCTGCGAAGGAACAGAAAGATTTTAGAGTTCGCGTACAACGCGGTTATTCTACAATTTATCTGAATACTAGTAAAGAATTAAGAAATTTAATATCTGAAACTGAAGATCCTCGCGTAGCCTGGGAAACTTTAAGAGATTTCTTTCAACCAAAATCTAGGGCTCGGTTAATTGGTCTTTTAGACACGTTTTTTAATACCCGGCCAGACTGTGAGTCTGTAGGCATGTATGCTGCTAGATTGAGGAAAATCATCATACAAGTGAAAGATGCAGGTTACGACCTCGATGAGGTGTTCCAATCTTTTCAACTTATTCGGTTTTTACCTGTTGAATTTGCTGGAATCATACAAACTATCTATCGATGGGAAGATAAGGACTTTAAATACGACGATGTTTTAAAAGAATTACTGTGCGAAGAATCGAGAATTAAGCAGAGTTGCTCTGATCTCGAAACGCAAAATTCTAGTATTTATAGTGTAAAGTTTAATAAAAAAACAAAATTCTAAAAAGAATAAAGCTAAAGTTGAAAAATGCACAAAATGCGGGAAAGGAAATCACAATGCCACAGTGTGTAGAAGTAAAATTAAAAGTAAAGATAAAGATTTTGCGGCGAATGTTGAGATGAGTTTAGGAATAGAAACAAATTTAAATACCGTAGCGGATCCAAATGCTTGGATTTTTGACACAGCTGCTACAGCTCACTTTTCAGGTGACAAGTCACTTTTTAATACTTTTAAACCAGTTCACAATAAGGAAATGAGCGTGGCTGTGGGTGACGCTACTTACCCCATTGAAGGAGTTGGCAATGTCAAATTAACTTTTCATGATGATCCTGATCAGTCTCAAGAGGTGACATTACTTAATGTTATGTATTCACCCAGTATAAACAGAAACTTAATCGCGGGATCTAAATTTGATGACGCTAAGGCAAAGTTTGTTGGCGGTAAAAGTAAGATAAATGTCTACTCCCAATCGGGTGAACGATTGTTTGTTGCTAAGAAATTAAATGGTTTATATAAATGCTTTCCGAAAGTGAAGCGCATAAAATCCGAAATTTCAGCCAACGCAAACGATGTGAATCTAACAAATTTTAAAGTTTGGCATCGAAAATTTTGCCATATTAATTCTAAATTTCTAATCAACACTAGCAGAAACAAATCGGTAAGAGGTCTGCCGTATTTTAAACATTTCAAATTTAATTGCGACAAGTGTCAAATCGCTAAAGCTAAACGCCAACCTCATAAAAGTATAGGCGGTCCAAGGTCTCAATTTCCTTTACAGCTGATTCATTCTGATTTATGCGGCCCTTTTCCAGTTAAATCCTTTCACGGACATCGTTATTTCTTAACTTTTGTGGATGACCACTCTAAGAAGACAACAGTTTACCCTCTAAAAGATAAAACCCAAGTGTTTGAATATTTTACTAAATTCCAAAAACGGGCGGAACGATTTTTAAATAGGAAAATTATTAATGTCCGAACGGACAACGGCTTAGAGTTTGTGCATGAAAAATTTAAAAACTTTTTAGAAAATCAGGGCATTCGAGCAGAACGCAGCAACGTTTACACGCCTCAGCAAAATGGTGTGGCGGAACGATTCAATCTAACGGCGGTAGATGCTATAAAGGTCATGCTAGAGGACAGTTCACTAAATGATAGTTTCTGGTCAGAAGCCGTTCTATGTTTTACATATGTTTGGAACCGTGTGTGCCATTCTCACCAAGAGAAAACCCCTTTTGAGCTTTACGGGGGCCAGTTTTAGAGAGGGTTAACTTATTTAATAAGAAATTTTTTATTTAACCATTATTTAATTTAAAATTTAAAATCCAGGTCTTAAGATATTAAGCCATGGTAACCAGCTATTCCAATAGGGAAAATTTAATTTATATCTCCCTTATCTATATGGTTATCTGGATTCTTCAAAATTTTCAAATTGTGAAATTTAAATACTTGTGTATATTGTATTGTTAGACTAAATGTCTTGTATATTTTATGTTAACCTTTTACTCTACTTTAAACCCAGTGGTTGAAGGGGGCCACTTGTTAGGAATATTTAAAAAAAAAAATTTTTTAATTTCCTCACCTGTTCACCCACGTTCTTAAAGCTTTCCGGCGCCGCGCCATACTGTAAACAATTCTTATCGGTTAAACGCCTATGTGAATCGTTGTCACGATTCATTCACCCTTTCATTTTCCTTTACAAACTTATTATTTTAACTTTAAAAATATTTGCCTTCCATAACGGAATTTAACATGTAACGCGTCATACAAATCGTATGAGATTAAAATTGTATCGCATTGCATCAGTATTTAAATTTTGTGTAAAATGTAAATGTACGCAAATATCGTACATGCAAATATCGTAAGTACATGCGTACTTCGCCCGATCTGTTATTGGACGTTCGCGCCAGCCGCCGTGAATATAAGGAAGCTTTTACAAGACTTTCATCAATCTGATTCCGCCTGTCGCTCCTGTTCAAGTGCCGTTCCCTGCCGATGCCCTAACTCGCCGCCAATGGAGGAATGAAGATGCCGCGCCTGTCCCGACCGAGGAAACGCCAACCGTATTTCTAATCCTGCGATGTTCTATTCTAAGCAGGACTCACGTAACTGTTTTATATTTTGCTACTTTGTTATTTTTATGAACGGATAATTAAACCGTTTCAAGTTTAACAATGTTTCAGTGACTTTTTTTTTTACCTCACCTCCACGCACATACCTTAGTATTTTTCACGTATTTCTAGTTAAATTTAATAAGTAGTTTTTATAAATATTTTTGGCTTCATTTCTATAGAGCGCTCCTGCGCAATTTCACTCTTTTTAAATTTTTCAATGGAATCTTTTGCCGGATTCCCGACACTAATTTAAGAAGTTATGTGCTCAAGATGATACTCTAAAGAAGCGGTTCTCAACCTGGGGGGGGGGCGGGCCCCCCTAGGGGGGCGTAGAAGAATTTCAAGGAAGGCGTGAGCATACAAAAAAGTAAAATAAAAAGCAAAACTAACTGTAATGTACTGTACTCAATTTTGCGGTCACAATGTAACCATAGCGTATTTTCGACATACCAACACGATAATTGTCGAAATTGTAAAAACACGATAATGTTGTACGTCTGGACGTTGAAAGTGACCTGAGGTGTGCTTTGTCACAGTTGCAACCTAATACTCAAAAACTTGTCAAAGACAAACAGTGCCAGCTCTCTCATTAATGTCGTGAAAGTGACTGGTATTACATGCTAACCTCACCTAGATCCTTGATTACCTCAAATATATTTGATCTGTATTTAATTCTTTGATTTCGTATGTTCTAATAATAATATGTTCCAAATTAAGATATGGGTAGTAATATCAAATTTTGTGTATGAGATTATGTATTCTATATTTTCATTTAATAACCAGCTTCAGTTTCAAATTCCGATTGTGCTACTTGTATTGACCACATATAGTGGTGGTGGGGGGAGGCGTGACCACACATCAGTGTTCAAAGGGAGGCACAGAGCCTGAAAGGTTGAGAATCCCTGCTCGAAAGTTTGAGCTCTATTACAAATTTTATACCTTTATTAATATTATTGTTAATTTTCTCATATTTGTCTCAAAATTATTTCATTGTAGGAGCCAATGTCATGCTTGGGATACATGTGTGAATTCAAAGATTTAGAAGTGAAAGCAGTACTTTTGTCTGATTTGATGCTGAATCCTGATGAACCAGAAGAAGGTTACTTTTTTAAAAATGATGTGAAAGTAAGAGTGTAGTCAATTTTTTCCCGATTAATTCTCTTCCATTATCTGCTATTTATTTTGAATAGTGTCCTTATTTATCCCAGATATTTTTCAAATCCATAAAAATTCACTGTTATTTTCTCTCTGAATGATTTATCTTAAACTATTTAGTTGTTGAAAACACAGTGCATGTTTTTGTAAAGAATGGTGTACAGAAAATGTTAAAATTTTTATCAATATAAATTTGTTTAAAATTTTTTAATTTTGAGAGAAAGAGAGAGGTAAAAGCATTTATTAACCTTTTACACGCTGCACTATGATTGAAAGGTAGCAAAAACTATTTATTGATAAAAATCACATTAAAACTCAAATATAAGAACAGTGGGTGATTTTTTTTTCAACAAAAATTTTTTTTTAATATGATTTACATGTTCCTGAAAAGGAACATTGGCGGGGAAACACTTAGTTTTTCCACATGTTTTATTAAAATATGATTAATGACCTTTAAATTCAAATTTCGATTTCTGTGCCCAATTTTTTAGTTGTTATAAGTAAATTTCTAAAAGTTATTCAGAAGTAACACAGGTTAAGCAGAAAAAAAATCGGGCTGCGCCCGTCGAGCCGTGGTTGTGCTCAAGAGCTAGGCCAGCTAAATTTGTGAAGAGGTGCTACGAAGCTTTCAAAAGAAAAAGTTTTCCCTCTAAATTAAAAAAAAATTAATTATGCAGTTGATGAGCAGTAAATTACTATATTTAAACAATTTTGCATGTAGTTATTAGCATGTTAATCATACAATTAAAACATCATTAGTAAAAAGCAAGTAACAAATTATGTATGTTTTATTCACAGCACAATAATCTTATGAATGAAAATCTAAAAAATGCAAGGAGAAAGGAAAAACTTACTAAAATTCTTCAAAACAAGAAAAAGAAAACAAAAAATAATTATTGTTCTTCGCTTTTATGCTCTACAACTTTTACTGTCCAGTGTAGGTAGGAAAGTATTTCTCATGCTGTATTTCTCACACTGAAAACATTTTTTTCTGGTATTCTTTTGGCATACAACACAATGTCCTTGCGTTGGTGGCACAATATAATGTGCATCTGATTGTCTCAAAGATTCATAGCAATGTGCATGAGGTTCAGTAACAGAGGGGATTTTTGGTTTCATGTGAAGCAAACATAAAGTTACTTCACTCTAGAAATTAATATGTGATAGTTCTGCTGTTGTACCTGTGTGCAAATGTAAATGCAAAATCCATCCAGCATCGACAGCCATGTTTAGTGCATTGCTAAATAGATTCCAATACCATCTTTTATTTCTAAACATAGGTCAATATGATCCAAGAAGTCTGTCTAGTAAATCGACACCTCCCATGCCGTCATTATACATTTTTATCAGATGTGGCTGAGAAACATCAATTTTTTTTTTTTTGTGCTCGACAAAATCGCTTGGTTTTACTGATAGGGTCATATGTCGAATAATTGGAGGCTACAGTTACTACAGCACTGTCTTTCCAGCGACAAATGTAAACTTGGCCATCCCTTCAGTACTAACAATTTCCTCTTTGCCATTTTAAGTCTTTTGGTGATTTGAGATGGCATCTTCCCGTCCAAAATTCCCGAAACATGCCAGTTGCTTTGAAACCCTTTTCAGACAACTCGGTAAACAGCTTATGTGATGAGAAAAAGTTGTCAAAGACAATTTCATGCTTCTCTGGATTTTCAACACTGGATAGAAGCTCCCACACAACTCTAGATCCAAGAGTACAGTTTTCTATTTCTGAGCTTTTTCCTTTATGGATTTTCATAGCTTATGAATAGCCACTGCTGGAACACAACATTCATATTTTAAAATCAAACCATATTGGTTTACCCCTTATAAACATTGTAACCGAATGATAACCGTAACAGGGCACCACGGATTCATCTATACTCAATTTAGGAAGAAATTAACATATCCTCTCTCAACCGAAAAAAATCGCAGAGTAAAGGAAAATAATGAGTTATCATAATCACGTTTTCCAACATATTATGTGCCCCTCAAATAGAGTCATAAACAATGTCTAACTATCAACAAACAGATGTTTCTCAGCGACAGCTATGAGTAATCCACTTCAAACCCATTGGAGAACGTATGTGGGGGAGAGGGGGAGGGGGGGGGGAGAACAGGGGAATTGAAATTAGATTCAAGTCATCAACATCATTCATTGACACGTAACTAAAACCCCTCATATTCAAAAAAGTTTTATCAATACTTCTATGCACTGTAATCAAAAGAACTTTATTATGTTGAAAAACTAACACGCCAATGTTCCCTTTCAGGAACATGCAAATTTTTTATCTAATAGTAACAACAAAATTGAATCTTTTTTGTTATAACTTCTGCTGTACCAACAAAATGATCATTTTTAATTAATCCCTGTTAATTTTAAAATCTTTTGTTGAATTTTTAATTTTATATGAATTTTTGAATTTTGTTCGACAAAAAGTTAGAAAAATGCCAAAATTACTTTTTTTTCCCCCCTAGACACTATTTATATTATGCCAAAAAATCAATCAATACTTTCTTTCTAAGTAATAATTTTTGTAGAGCAATACGAATAAAATTGTATTTTTCATGGAATTTTGAAGTTGATGTTCCCTTTTGGGAACATTGGCATGTAAAAGGTTAAATTTTTTCATCATAAGTAGAAGTTGCTTGTACTTGGTTAGCTTTAGTTTTTATTTTTCATGTTTATTTAAGTACTTTAAAATGATTGCTAATCAAGTATGAATCATTTTTAAGAGGTGTTACTTTTCCACAACATTTTAAAAAAGATGATTATGAATTAATTGAAAATTCTTTAGTTTATATATCCGTGACTGCTAGAATACTTTTCATGTAATTTTGGTCTGATATATTATCACCTTAATCAATGCACACACTGATTTTCTTCGTACCCATAGCAGCTCAAATAATTTTTAAAGGTCTTACTTCATAATCAGGGGGGCTTGGGGTGCCTTGAGTGGATTGCAGATCTGTATTGTATATCCGGCATCCTCGAGCCCCACAGCAATGAACATTGTCTCCGAACCTGGGAAATTAACCCTCGACTGTGTATTCGTATTGCTACGTAGCGGCTGATCTTCAGTGATTCATGGGCTGATACGCGAAAGTGGGGGAGCCGAGGTGTCAATTGAGATTACTTCATAAGCAGTTTAACATATAAAATATAATTTTTATGCATAATGATGGCATCTGAGAATAAATAGGCTCTAACTTTTTAAAAATTTAATTTTTTCCGAAGTGTTTCTTGTATTACCAGTATAATGAATTAAGTTCCCCAAACTGTAACAAAATTTCTATTTAGCAATCACTCCAAGATACTTGCTTAATTAGTAATGTTTCTATTTTTCAGTCTCTTCGAGATACTAGGAACTTAATTAGTAATGTTGGTCTCAAAGATGCTGCTCAATTTATTGAGGAAAATCCTCATCCTCGATTATGGTAAAATATTTTTAATATATGTCCTCTAAGATAAAAAAATAATGTAGTTTTCTCTGAAAAAAGTAAGTTTTAATTGTTGAATGTGTTTTTATTTTCGTATTTTGTTTAAAGTATTCTGCATCAAATTTTTAACATTAATTTTTATCATTTGTTTTTATCATTTATTTTTACTAACAATGTATTTGTTAAAAAAATTATTCTTTAATTAACTGTATTTTTTAGTGTAAGATTACATAATGTGGGAATATTCTATGCCGAAGTTACCCTTTTTTCCCCATAAATAATGAAGCTGCTTACTTATTAAAAGAAAATTTGATAGGAAATTATATTAGTCGAATATATAATAAGTAAAAAAATAAGCTTGTCTGTGTGTTCTGATTTTACAATTGTTTCTGAAAATGAAGAACATATTTTCGTTCTTGAATCTATTTTGAAGTATCGAAGATCATAGTACTATGTTTTTATGATTTATTTTTACTAATATTATTTTGTTAAGTCTGATATTAACTTTAAGTGATTTATAGTTTAAATTTTTTACTTTAAAGAGTTTTGAACATCATGCTATGTCAAATTTAGCTTTATTTTTTTTTAGTGATGCTCTGTGCATACTTATTTGTAAAATTTGATTGGAAGTCACATCAGTCTAATATAGTGGGAAAATTTTTTAAAAAAAGCTTTAGCTTGTGTGTATTTTGTAGGTTAATGAACATTTCGGAAAATTTTTCTGAATGATTGCAGTACAGTTGGCTCTCTGTTTAACAATGCTCTACTTAACGACAATCTCTATTTAAAGATGATATTTCCCAGTCCCGGTCCCTCCGACGTAAAAAATTCTTATTTAAAGACAATGTTGTTTCTGTTTAACAACGAATTTTTTTTGCATGATAAATTTTTTTTTCAACATTTTATCTGCAGGAGGGGAACTATCCTTTCCTTCTGTGGGGGAACTGTGGGGGTTTCGTTTCAATAAGAGACCCGGAATTTCCTTGATGTTTGCAATGTTGAAATCATAGACTTGTTACAGATGGAAAAACGGGAGGGGGGGGGGGGTTTACTGTTTCTCGGAAGATTGAATATTCTTTCATGGAGCTCTTAGTGCGGGAGCTGAATCACTCTATTGTCCCTACCATCTGTTGTCATGTAACTTGTGAACTGTCCAATAGCAGCCTTCTCTCACTCCTTCCGGGAAACAGATGTTCATGTTTAGAGAATTCATAGTTGTGTGTAGGAGCTCATTCCAGTACGAATACGAGCAGAGCAAAATGGCATCAAAGCGAAAGCATCTTACGCTACACGAAAAGGTGAAAATTATTGAAGACTGGGAGGAAAGTGTTGGAATAACAAAAGTCCAATTCGCAAGACAATTTCAGCTACCCGAGTCTACTCTCAAAGGCATTTTAGCAAGCAAAGAGAAAATTCTTGAAGCAGCACAAAAATTTGGTTTGGGATCCAAATCGAAATGGCAGAAAATTCAATGTGGCCGATCAGAAGAGTTTGATAAGGCAGTCCTGCAATGGTTTCATGAAGCAAGAACATCCAACATTCCAATTTCCGGAGTGATATTTAAAGAAAATGCTATTGTCCTGGCAGAAAATTTTGGAATGCAAAATTTTCAGGCTTCAGCTGGTTGGCTAGCAAAGTTCAAAGAAAGATATAGGATTGCATTTAAAAGCATATCTAGCGAAAGTGGCACAGTAGATGAAAAAATAGTGGAAGAATGGATAATAATGTTGAAGAGGATATTAGATGGATATAATGAGAACATATTCAATGCAGATGAGATGGGCTTATCCTACACTATGGTGCCCAATAGAAATTTAACGTATATGGGCGAAAGTGCTTTGGTAGAAAACACAGTAAGGAACGATTGACTGTTTTACTGTGCACTAATTCGGATGGATCCGAAAAATTTCCACCACTAGTTATAGGCAAATCAAACTAACCAAGGTGTTTGAAGAATATCACCAGGAAACCTTGTGAGTGCCGGAATAACAATAAAGCATGGATGACATCACAAATTTTTATTGACTGGATTAGAAAATTTGATGCAAAAATGCATCAAGAAAAGATAAAAGTTTTACTTTTAATCGACCATTGCACTACACATATTCCAAATATCCCTGGATCTACAAATTTCACTATTCATTTCTTACCAGCTAATTGCACTAGCAAGTTGCAGCCATTTGACTTGGGTATCATTCTCAGTGTGAAAGCATACTACAGAAAGTCTTTAATTAAGAAATTAAAAACAATTTGGCTGACAGTATGAAAAGTAGAATATTTACGGTCTTAGAAGCAATGCACATGATAACATCAGCATGGAAAGAAGTTTCTTCATCCACAATAAAAAACTGCTTTCGCGTTGCTGGAATTCACAAAGAACTTGTAGTGGAACTGCAAAGTATGGATGTAGGAATCAACGAAGATGACAATACCCCTGAAGAATGGAGAAGTCTTGTTGAAGATGAGGATGTTTTAATTCAAGATTTCTACAATTGTGATGAATCTGTTTTAACAACAGA
Organism: Dolomedes plantarius; assembly: GCA_907164885.2. NCBI lineage: Eukaryota > Metazoa > Arthropoda > Arachnida > Araneae > Dolomedidae > Dolomedes > Dolomedes plantarius. The sequence goes on along the minus strand of OU015494.1, from coordinate 158,976,112 downwards.
TTTCAGAAATGTAGAACAAATTTATGAAGATATAGTAAACGAAAACACAGAGTCAGACGAAGGTGAAGTTGAAGACACGGAAAATGAGACACTGCCACTGTCTTACACACATGGAACTTCTGCTCTAGATGTTCTCCGACGCTGTATTACATCGAATATGGAAGATGACACATTTAACATTTTAGAAAATCTGGAAAAGAGAATAACGAAAACAAGCCAAAAAATGAAGCAACAAACACTTTTTGACTTCGTTAAAGTCTAATTCATTGCATTGTTTGGACTCTTTTTTTCAATGTAATTTAAAATAACTTTTTGTGAATAAAATAATTTGATAATAGAAATAACATTTTTAAACACGCCAATATATTAAGAAATATATTGACAGTCCAAAGCCTGTAAAGTGTGTAGGGAAATGTTATTTTTTCACAAATTCTGTTTAAGGACGATCTCTACTTAAGGACGATTTTTCACGGTTCCTTGAAAGTCGTTAAACAGAGAGCCAACTGTATTTACAAAGTACATGTAGTAATTTCTTTCCATACCTGGTAAAGGAAAAGGCTAATACACCACTTGTGTAAATTATCTTAACTACTCAACCTTATGTACTGAGCAAAAACTAACATGAATTTTGGTATTTTTTAGAGGGAAAAAATAGAAACATTTTGGGTGAGAATAGCTTAAAGTCTGAAAATTTTTCTTGTTAAATAAATTTAACCCATCCTTTTTTCTAAAATAATACCATTATTCTAAAATAATACCATTAGGCAATGCTAATAATAATTTTTCTAGCTGTGAATAATTTTATATTAAATTTTCTCATATATTCTAAAATTCATTTTAATTTGAGAAATAATGGAGATTTTTACTTTTTTCATCATCATCTTTCCTTTTTTTCTCTTATATTAAGAAAATGTGAATTTATCTCTAGTAATGGTACGATTATTTAACACAAAATCACTCAAAATTGCTAACATTGTCTCTACAAATCATATACTTTTGGAAAAGATAGACAAATTGAAGGTACTGGATTAAATATTCAGTGTGGTACACCAGTTACTTGAATTTTATTTTAAATGCATATTTGAATTTTCTTTGTTCATTTTCCCTTCCTGGATCTTTGGTGTCTTCTGAGAAATTTTAAACTTGCTGAGAGTTATTTGGACCTTGTCTCTGATGTTAACAATAAATCTCTGGAGTCTGAATTGAAATGTACTGCCTTGGCTACTATATATGAATGTTTTCCGGATGATACTTGGCTCCATGTCTATACTGATGGTTTGGCTGAAGGGGCCATTAAAATCGCTTGAGCTGGAGTTTACTCTATAGACTTTACATTGTCTTAAGCTGTTTGAAAATACTTTCAACCACTGGGAATGCAAGATTTCCAGGAATTGCATTGAAAAAATAGATAAGCTGTTGAATATACAAGAACCGCATTGCTCTGCAGCAGATTCCAAGCCACAGCAGAATATATGAAAATGAGCGGACAGGCTATGAAAATGAGCGATGGCTAAAAATGGATCTCAAATGATGCAACCAGATCCTCCCTTGCCTCTGTGACATATAAAGTGATAAATATCCTCATCTATTAAATCAATCCGTCTCAGCCTGTGTAGAGAGAAGGCTTATGGGAAAAAGTGGAATTCCCTATTCAATAAGTTGACAAGAATTTCCAGCTCCTTGCCTAGAGTGGTCAGTGTGGCTTTTGACTTGCCATGGGTCACGACTACTTACAGAGTTACCTGTATTGAATGGGATTGGCAGATACAGATACCTGCCCTCTTTGCGACTATGGTGTGCCCATGACTGGAAAGTACCTCAGCATATGCCCTGCTGTTCTTGAATGTTTCCCTTTATGTGTTACTGGCAGAGCCTTTGGCATTTGTTTTTATCGTTCATCTTTGTATTGGGCTTCTTGTTGACTCATGACCGAAAGGTCAGAGACGGGCATAGAATAAAAAAAAAATTCTTTGTAACCTTATGATGCATAGCTGGATGGAATTTTTTCCAAAATGATTAAGGTTCTGTGGAGAACTCTTTATTTTCAGCGCCACTAGATGTCAGCGCTAGCGAACATCAGCGTATAGATACATGCGCTGGCTTCTGCTCCGCGAACACTGCACAATGGTGGTAGGGAAAAATGCCGATAAGCATTTCTCTTCTTCCCCTAACCTTCCAGCCACGTAGAAAGAGCGATTTACATCATTTTCCACCTCCACAGCAATGTGTAATCATCGTCAGACGCCAGTTGCGTCATGCCAGCCTAGTGACGTCATTCACCCAACGATGACGCCATACCATCAGCCAAGAATGACGTCAACTAACCTCAAGTAAAATTAGTATAATTGACTTTGCTATTCTCCTGCCACAAGGGAGCGCGGCGGTCAACGCCGGTATATATATATCTAGCCCGACACCGTGGGAGGGAGATGAGGTGATCTAGCACGACTTAGCGCAGCTCGTTTGAGAGCCAGTCCAGGCTCTGCCGAAAAACCCGTATCCTCAGGAAGCGACCAACTTACCAGCAGGGCACCGCTACCGATGCCATGGTCGTCCCGGCCTTGCATGCCTGCAGGCAGATAAGTGTTTTTGTGCCAAAGAGGCACTGTCTACTTTATGTTTTTGCGGTGGTAAAAGTTTGCCTCGACCAGCTGTGAGTTATTTTTATTTTCTCTTCACCACGGTAAAAGTACTTTAAAGAAAATACTTTAACGTAATTGGATCACACTACGAGCTGTGTAGTGCATCTGTAAAACAAAACATTTAATGTCGTATTATTATTTTTTCCCAACTAAATAAATGTATTTTTATTTTACTTAGACCTTCGTACGTTTTTTTGAAATCTTGCATATCGCACCACAAGCTAGCTAGTGTTGCTCTGACTATATCTAAGTATTAAGAGTCCAACCTTCCCTGCTAGTCAGTACGACTCTGCACTCTCAGCTATCAGTCAAGTTTGGGGCATTCCTGCCCTCAAATCTTAACTTTTTTTGGTTGTGGGAGCCGCCAGGTTCTAGCGGCTCAATTCCGTAACAAATGGCAGATGCGTGCGAAGAAGCGAATGAAAGAGGACTCTGGTCAGTAAGTTCACGCGAGTTCAAGCGATAGTTAGTCCGTACTAGACACACTGGGTACTAGACACTGACACTGTTGGGTGACTGGCCACCCACTTCGTGGATCATCTTCACCAGCATCTCTCCCATTTTTAAACCCCTCGTGTAGCAAAAAATGACCGTAGCGCTCCAAACCAAACCAAACCCATTTTTAAACAAGCTGTACCATTTGAAAACTTTTGATCTGCGCATAGCTTCGTCTCGATACGCTTTTTGCAGTAACCGTAACGTTTCTGCTGTGGTTTTTTCCTAATTTGTAACAGAATTTAAGGTTGGAACGTTGCTCCAAAAAGGACATTTTGCTACATCGACATCATAGATTGACAGTCTGCAGCCAAATAGTGAGCTGCGCGCCTTAGCAGTTGTACAAAGCGTCATGTGACGTCTCACGCGTACGCAGATAACTAGACTTGCAAACCACATCGTTATTTCGGTTCCCCCATCCACCGGGCATGAAATGGGAGGGTAGTCCCCGAACTTATTGACTATACTGGTATATCTCTTACTGTGGAAAGGGAGACTTAGATTTTGACAGTATGTCCCAGCGAAAAATATTTTAAACTGTACAACAAAAATTTTTTAGTGGAGAATTAATAAAAGAATGTGTAAGTAACTCATATATAGCTTAAATAAATAGATTTGTTTGTAAATGTTACTAATTTGGAATTTTTTGTAAATTTAGGCTTAGCGCTTAAAAGTCCACCAGCCTGGAGGGAACGTTCACGAGAAACACTTCTGGCCTCAGAGGAAAGCGCTGGATCGGAACTGCCGTCACGAATCTCCTTGAGATCATGTTTCTTGGTCCCATGTTAACTAAAAATTATTTGCTGTCTAGGTTTACATCTAAATGTGAAATCTTGGTTTTAGGATTAATTTGTCCTTTGAAAAATGATTTGGTTGATTAAATGTTCAAGAATACTATATCATGAAACGAAAGAAGGTACTATGTTCTATAATTAGTATGTTATACTCAGTTTAAGTTACAACATCTACAGGAGTTCTAACATTTGTATGCAGACTTCAAATTGAAAATGCTCAATTCTGATAGGATATAATACTGCAAATTAAAATTGGATCACAGTTGCAAAACTCCCCTTCTATCAAAATAAACATAGGGCTGCAAAAAGTTTTGTTTTATAAAACAATGAAGTTTAGTATTGTAGGTAATTCAATCTGTGTAACTTTCTCACAACATAAAAACATTTTGAAACCATTTATATATATAGGGGCCATCTCAAATTGCAAATATTAGTTTTTTACTGAAAAGGAAAGTAAAAATATCTGTACAAATTTTAGGAGGCTACTAGCTGAGGGTGCTCTCTTAAAAATGGATTTTGGCATGGCTGAATCTGCTTTCGTGAGATGTAAAGATTATCAAGGGATACAATTTGTAAAGAACATTCTGGAAATCAATGTATGTATTAATTTAAGTTTTTAAGTATTAGAACTGATGTAAATATTTGAATATTTATGAAAACCTTATCTTTTTAGAAAGTAATGGTAATTTTTAAGTAGTTGTCAATTAAAACTACAATTAAGTTCTTATTTACAATGTCAAACATGTTACTCTGGGGCATATATACTCATATTTAATTTTTTAGAATGAAACTATTCGAAAAGCTGAAGTTCAAGCATATTTTAAAAATTATGAAGATGTTGATAGGATATATCTTGATACTGATAGAATGTAAGTGTACTAATTTCATTTTAATACTTTTATTGGAGAATTAATATATATGTATTTAATATATATGTAATACAGTACAACCTCCCAAATCCGGAATCGTTCAGGACACGGCAATTCCGGATTTGGGAATTTTCCGGATTTGAGAGGTTTTTAAATAACACTACAAAATTTTAGGAGAAAAAAATAAACACACTAAAAAAAAAGTAAAATGGTTTAATTATTAAATAAACCTAAATACAGGGCATATAATTACATTATAATTTAAACATTTCAGTCAATAATGTTTGTTGTTTTAATTTCAGCTTATTATAAATTTTTTTCTCGAATCCTATATAGTGGCATAATTTCATGTTCCGAGATAAAATTCCGGTGTTCTAAGCCTAATATTGTTTAATCTAATGATTTTATTAGGTCTTCCGTTGACATTCTGAATCAATTTCACGATCGCTGTCATCATAACCTTTGTTATTTACAACACTATGAATAATTTCAGAATCGCTCATGCTGCATTTACACATTTGCGATCGCACCACCTGTAACACCGCATTTACACAGTCGCGATAGCGGCGAGTCGAATTGAGGGGAGTGAATGTGTAAACGGTGTTTTCGCCAATCGTGGCGCTCGCTTCGGGAGTGGTTTTCTGGCACGAGTCAAAGTGGCGAATGGCGCCGGGGGTCAAAGGTGAGAATGGCGACGGGAAATCTTGTTCACAGCAAGAGGCGGGAATGTGAGATTGGTCACTCGCGTCAATGCAGGTACGTGACTAATGTCTCGCAAATGTCTTGCGGGTGGCTCGATCGTGAATGCAAATGCGGCAGAAGACATTCGCAAGACATTAGTCACGTTCCTGCATCGACGCGAGTGACCGTTCTCACATTCTCGCCTCTTGCTGTGAACAAGACTTCCCGTCGCCATTTTCCCCTTTGACGCCCGGCGCCATTCGCCACTTTGATTCGTGCCAGAAAACTGCTCCCGAAGCGAGCGCCACGATTGGCGCTGAGGAACGGCGAGAACACCGTTTACACATTCGCCCCCTCCCGCGATTCGACTCGCCGCTATCGCGAATTCGTAAATGCGATGTAAGAGAATAAACGATCGGCACATTTTCATCGATGTCTAAAACTTCCTGTATGACCAATTATCCAAGTTAATATTGCCTTTATTCGCATATTCTACTAATTCTGCCATTTCAGCTTCTTTCTCAGATACTTGAAAGCCCTCAAAATCGCTGCTGTCACTTCCTTGAAAGGAAGCGCAATTTTTTACCGATCATTTTCGTAGCGACATCTATCGGTAAAAATAGAAAAGTAAAATTGGCCATTTATTAAAGCATTCCGGATTTGGGAGGTTTCCGGATTTGAGAGGTCCGGATTTGGGAGGTTGTACTGTATATGTATATGTATATAAAAGGAACGAAAATTGAAAATCACACGTTTTATATTTGTTAGGGAATGTCACAAAATTTTAGTAAACTTCTGGCTTCACAAAGGAGTTTTTAACAAATAGTTTAACATGAAAAATAAGCAACCTAGCTACATTCATGTGGGCAGTCCATGACATGCAAAGATCACATCTCTGTTAATGGATAGATTATACCACAGCATCTTTTCTAAAGGTGAATATTCTAGACCAGGTATGTCCAACCCGCGGCTCGTGGGCCGCATGCAGCCAAAAGCAAGTATTAATGCGCTCCAGAAAGAGAGCTCAAAGGTAAAAGAAATATCAATAGCCCTCCTCAGTTATATTATGGCAGGCAGCCATTACAGATCTCACTTTGTTGAAAAATAAACAGTTGTTTTGCATCATTGCTACTCCATTTACAGTTGATATAGATATGCTGCCAGCAAATTCTTAAATGGAATGCATAGATTTGCAATCTGACATCCAACTTATAGAGAAATTCAATCAAGTCTCTTTGTTGGACCTTTGTAAATCATATCTGCCCAGACATAAATATCTCTCACTGCATAGTCATGCATTTTTCCTGCCATCGTTTGGAAGCATGCACATCTGTGAACAACTATTTTCAGGAGTGAAACACACTAAGAGTCGAATTAGAACCAAAATATCGGATGAAAATCTTGAGAGTTCTCTGAGAATTGCAACCACTTCAATTGACCCAGATATTGATGCATTAGTGTCTAAAATTCAATGCCAAATATCACATCAACTTTATGACTCCTACAGTTATCTTTAAAATTATAAATACAATTTATAATGAAATTTATATGTTAGCTATATATTACACTTTTTATACTAGTCAACTATTTTTAATGTTAGGTATATTTTTGTGTGGCCCAAAACAATCTGTTCTGTTTCAATGTGGCCCAAGAAAGCTAAAAGGTTGGACACCCCTGTTCTAGACATATTGGGTACCTTCATCTCTAGCTATTACATGGGTTTAATCATTCCTCTATCAAAATTATTTCCTTTGTGATGTGTCCTGTAATTGCCATTTGCTAGGGAAGAGCCCATAACTCAGGTGACCACAGTATAAATATAATATAGAGGTGTATGTTTTTAACATTCATCAAAACTATTTACTATACAATAATTTTAGTGTATTTATTATTTTCTGTGTTGTATTCACACTAAGTGTATTTTCAAATTTAAGAGTCGTCAGTTACTTACAGTTTTGTTTAAATATGAGAATGATTCTATTTCTTTATTGATAACTGTTTCAAAATTTTCAGTATATTTTGAAATTAGTAATCAATATGTAAGAAATAGTGCATTATCATAGGTTTCAGCTACCAAATCATAAATTGAAGGAAATTTTAATATACTATTGTATTATATTTAAGTTTAGTATATGACTTGGATAACTTAGTTCTGATGCAGTGTTTCAGCAATTGATCTCCATCGACTTCTTGGTGACTGGTTCAAAGTGTTTGAACTCTTAAAAGGTGATGTTTTAGAAGTGAAAGAAATGGAAGAGGCATGGAATGGTGTAGCTGATTATTATTTTGATAGACAAATGTGGTAAGTATTAATTGCATACATTTATAACATATGTTAGAATATTCTTTTCATTAGTTTTATATATATATATATATATATATATATATATATAAATGTACATATGATGGCTAGGGGATGTTGCAAACTATAGATAGTACAGTAGATAAAAATACTCCACAATAGAGAAAATCACAAAAAAAAGATAAACAAAGTATTTGCTTCATAATTTCTCTTTCTTTCCAATATTTGGAGACCCCATAGTCTCTGTGGAGAGCTCTGCAACAAAGTTGGTGGGATCTGTATATAGGTTCAGGCTTATTACACAGTGAACAAACATGTATATTAAATAAAAATTGTCATGTAAGTGTATGGACTTAAATGCTTAGAAATATTCCTTCAAAATAGGTTTGATGCTGTCAACTATTATGAAAAAGCTCACAATGAAGATCGTATTGCTGAATGCTACTACATGCTGGAAGATTATAATGGCTTAGAAAAGCTTTTAAATGACTTACCTGAAAATCATAAGCTTTTGCCTGTAAGTTATAATTGTACACAATTTGCCTCTTTTCTGTAATGCTTATAATATAAAATTTAAGCCATGAGAATTATTTTAGATGCTTGTCGTACTTTGTAACTTTTTATAATTGTTCTAGTTTATTTTGGGAAATTAATTGCTAAATTTAGAGTAAGATCTCCAGATTTCTGTATTTTGTATTCATAAAATTTGGGGTATGCTGTCCTGTGTTGTGTTATTCTACTAAAGCTAATTTCATCTTATTTAGTGTGATGAAATGAAAAATAAAATGTTGCCATGATATTGGTGCATTTTAGTGATGTAGGAAATTAATCTATTTTTGTGAAACATATTCCTGCTTATCAAAGTAAAAATTGTCAGTTTTTTGGCATAAACTATGATTTTGAATAGCTTGCATAAAATCTGAAAAGGAAATCTGAAAGTTATAAAAAGCATTTTTACTCTTTTCTAACATGATTTTTCATCTCTTGAGCATTGCTTCTGACTTTGTGAACTGTAAATAATCGGTCATAATATAAAAAAACAACAGTTGAAAATTCATAACTAAAGTTTATACATATATTAATAGTTAGGATATTTAACACTTAAATTTACTTTTTAATTTTCAAACATTTAGAACAGAGATTCGCTTTATTAAAAATTCTCATAAGATTGTCTAGCAGAAATATTCTCTTTAGAAAATTTTAAATAAATGTTTTGATATTCTTAATGGTATGGTCTGTTTTAATACCTTAGTGATATTCTGGAGGTATGATGTGCTACTTAAGACCATCTACATTGTAGATGGTTTTAAGAAGCACATCAAGTTCAGACAAAATTGTTGATTCTGCAATTTTGTCTGAACTTGTAGATTCAACAATTTTGGCTGAACTTTGGAAAATAATCTCTTTCAGCATCTATACTTTCTCACATAATTACCATAAACTAAAAGAATTAAATTTTTATTGAGTATGAAGTTCTTTAGGAAATAAACTGCATATTTTGACTGATCTGCTATTAACTTGAATTTTTCTCACTCCACTTAATTTACATGCCAATTATTTTGTTTATTTTCTCAAACAGGAACTTGGTTCAATGTTTGTGTCTATTGGAATGTGTGAACAAGCTGTTACAGCTTATATTAAGGTAAATATTCTTTAAATTAAAATCATCAAAATTAAACCATCTCTATTAATTTCTTTCATTGTGTTTGATATTATTATTATTATTTTACAGTGTAATAAACTTAATTCAGCTATTGAATGTTGTACTGCCCTTAATCAATGGAAGATGGCAATTGGATTAGCTCAGAAATATGATATTAAAGATGTAGATTCATTACTTTCTCAATATGCTGTCTACTTAAAGCAAGAAAAATCTGTTTTTACTGTTGTTGAATTATATAAGAAGGCATGTAAATTTTTACCTGCTGCTTTAATGCTATACAAGGTAAGATTTGAGTTGCATTTTTAACTGAGTTATATTCTCCTTCCTTTATGTTTTTATAATATTTGTGTATGATTTCAGTTTGTTAAAGAACTACCAGGGAAGTACAAAGATCCATTACTACTCAGAAAAATATATGTCTTAATTGCTATTCTTGTTGAAGAATATAAATCAAACAGAAAAGTTTCCAATTTTGACAGAAATGATGTGAGTACTATGTTTTCTCTGTTCTTTCATCTGTCTGAAAAATATGGATAATTATCATTAATAGATTTTTTTTTTATATATGGATAACACTTTTTTTTAACTTTGAGTATATTTTTAAAAAAATCTTGTTTTTTATCAGATTTGAAAGGGTTCTGTTCAGTTCATATTTCATTTAACACTGATCTTATTGAAGAGAATTTGATATAATTTAATATCAAAAGTTTTCATTATTTTTCTTTCAGATTAATGATTTAGGTATTACTCTTGAAGAAGAAGTAAGTCTACAAAGTATTGCTCCACATCTTATTGATGATCCATGGAGAGGTGCAAAAGCTTATCATTTTTTCATGCTTGCTCAAAACCATTTATATCAAGGTTAGCTATACTGACTTTAATTTTCATGTAATGTATTTTTTAGGGATAACAGCATCCCTGTATCTTTTACATCATGTATCTTTTAGGGTTTAATGCATCTTATTTGGTAAATTATCTAAAGGATATGAGGAAGAGTTATTTCTTCCTCATCTATAAAAGTAAGAATATTCAAAATTAAAAATGTTTTGTGTTTTAAAACTTTCCCAAAATATAAATTAGCTGTCAAATTCAAGATCCTAATGTTGACAGTACATTCCATTGCCTATATTAAAAAATTCTGCATAAAGTCTGTAAAGTTTTCAAGCATAAGTGTTCAGTGAAGTAAATGTGGGTTTGAAACTGTTTCTAAACAAAATTAGGAAGAAAATTCCTCTTTTCAAATGTACAAATTAACTATTTTCCAGAATATCAAGTGAAATATTTAGCAATTAAAATGAAGAATAAACCAAATTAAAAATTGGAAATTTTTTTAACCTAAATATTAACCTTACACATCCTTAAACTTCAGCCACTAGTCATCATTCATCGTGAAAAATATTTCAGTTATACAAAAAAGAAAAAAAATCTGTACCATAGTGGTCTATACTTTTGAAATGTATGTATGAATGATTTCAGATAATCATGAAATTATTAGCATGAAGTTATTCAGCAAAGCACATAAAAGTGCTATAATGCAATTTTTGGAATATACAGTAACCACTGCTTATAGCGATCAGTGGTTATAAGAATCAACCGTTTATAAGAATCAATTTCTCAAAAACAAAAACAAATGTATTATTTCCATGTTAAAATTTTTGCTTTAAAGAATCAATCCACTGGTTTTAAGAATCAGCTTACACTCTTCGCTTTCCTTTCGTTTTTCCAAAAAAAGCCTCATAAATCTTCAAAAGGCACAAAGTTCTTTCTTTATTTTTTTAAATAAAGAGTGATAAGATGGGATGGAATACAGTTGTAAAATGATTCCCTTTCTTTGTTAGACATAACATAATAGTTTCCCCTTAAATGCTTTAGCACAACACTGTCCTAGTAGCTTGACCCGGGGGCATTTTTACCATCCGGGTCCGATTTCACTTTTCTCCACTGACAAACAAAGATAGGGACTCTTTTTTTTCCCACCTCCCACATCCTGATTGTGGCTTCCTGGACCCTAAAAAACACAAATCTTTGGCGAAGTGTCCACTATCACGTAGGCAAACATGACATTAGTAGATTCAGCATGTTATTAAACCGTGAAACATAAGCTAGAAGGTGAATCTTCGTCTGAGATTATTGGTATTGAAAGAGGTATAAACAGCCTCCTGAAAACTTCATTGCGTCAAACAACCATAGAAAACTTTTTCTTGCACCCTTCCTGTAGTTGAAATGTTAAAACTGTTAAACAGGTATGTTGTAACAAATATTGGATTTTTTCTTCTCTTAATATAATCATGTGTATCTACTTATAGGTCTAGAAATTAAGTTGTATTTTTAAAACTATAAAAAATTATTTTAATAAAAGATAATTAATGAAAATTAAAGATTATTTTATGATTATCTAATATATGTATATATAGGTGTGTGTGCCTGTCCAAAAACCTAAATTTCGGCTATAAGAATTAACCGCTTATAAGAATCAAAAACAGTAATAACAAACGTGATTCTTATAAGCAGAAATAACTGTATATCAAATTCCTCCTAAATATTTCATTTTAAATTTTTGTTTGGTATGGAAAGAAAAGGAAGAAAAACAAATTAGTTCAAGGACTTAAGACTAAATTTCAAAAATAGACTTAGGATTTAAAATGCATTTATCTTTGAGGTTATAATATATATATATATATATATATATATATATATATATATATATATATATATATATATATATATATATTATATATATATATATTATATATATATATATATATATATTATATATATATATATATATATTATATATATATATATATATATATATATATATATATATATATATATATATATATATATATATATTATATATATATATATATATTATATATATATATATATATATATATTATATATATATATATATATTATATATATATATATATATTATATATATATATATATATATATATATATATATATATATATATATATATATATATATATATATATATATATATATATATACAGGGAAGTAAAATTACCTAGACCTTTTCTTTATCATTCACAGCAGAGTGAATAAACTAATTTTTCTAAGTTTACTAGACTACTAATTTCATTAAGTTTTATGTTGCCAATTTTTATTGTTTTTTATACAAATTTTTCATTATCTAATCTGAAGTGTTAACATAACCTGAATTGTTTTAACTATACTTTTTATAGGTTACATGGATGCTGCTATGAAAACTGCTTTGCATCTCAGAGAGTATGAAGATATTCTTGATTTAGAAGACATATATTCTCTTCTTGGTAAAATATTTAAAATATTTTATGCATTTGAAAAAGAAGTGTACATTTTTAAGTTAGAAAGTTGATATGCACTTATGTACATTTTAAAATTGATATGCCATAATTATTTTGTTTATTATTTATCTCTTTATCTATAAAGTTCTTTATTAAATATTTTAAATTGATGGGTAATAGACAGTTTTAGCTACCAAATGGCTGCTTCAGTAGCTTTTCTGAATGAGATTTTATTCCTTGTTGATGAAAAGCTATATTTAAATAAACTTGAGAATTCTACTTGAGAAGTCTCCTCTCCTATTATGTCAGCCTGTTTCTTTTTATGAACTTGTTATAAAAAGAGCATAATATGTTATACCTAATTCTATAATTTCTTAATACAAATTGCATAGTTCTTGTATTAATTTTTGTCCCTAATTATTGAAAAACCAAACATTTTTTATATAAAAAAAATCCTGAAATATATTGCATTGTATTACAATTAGAGGCAATTCTTATTTATAGACTAGCTGTTTATCTGGCGTTGCTTGTGTATTTATTCATCCTGAATTTTTATTAGATAGGAAAAGGAATGAATTCTAGCTGTAGTGTAAAATCTAAGTAATTTTATTTACAGGTATTTAAAAGTATATGTACAGTATATAAATTAGAAAGCAAAATTACAAATTCGCTATAATATTAATTTAACTCAAAACTTGATTATAAACAACATTTTTAGTTTCTTCTTTTCATCTCAGCAATGCCAAAAACTATGGATTCTACACTACTCTTGGTCAGTTTGGACATTTTATTTTTCACCCCTTATTTCCCCTCGTAATGCTGATGAGGCTGAACTTGCACTTAAATAGCATCGGGAGTGTCACTATTCATCTCAGCAACCCCGAAAATTAAGGATTCGACTCTACTCTCGGTCATTTTGGACATTTTATTTTTCATCCCTTCTCCCCCCCCCCCAAATGCTGATGGGGTGCTAAACTTGCACTTAAACAGCATTGGGAGTATCATTATTCTTCTCAGTGTTGCTATAAACTATTGATTCGACACTACTCTCGGTCTATTTGGACATTTTATTTTTCAGCCCTTCTTCTCCTCCCCCTAATGCTGATGGGGCTGAACTTGCACATAAACGACATTGGGAGTGTCACTATTCATCTCAGGAACCCTGAAAACTGTGGTTTCAACACTAGTCTTGGTCATTTGGGACATTTTATTTTCCACCCCTTCTTTCCCCTTCCCCTCACCCCCAATGCTGATGGGGCTGAATTTGCACTTGAACAGCATCGGGAGTGAGTATCACTATTAATCTCAGTGACTTTGAAAACTATGGATTTGACACTAATATCAGTCATTTAAGATTATTTTTACATGTTCCCCCCTGCCCCGTAGGGGTGCTAGGGGTGTCTTACCCCCTAGTGTTTCTTCCTAGATTGTAAGTCTTATGTGTACCAAGTTTGGTTGAAATTGATCCAGTCATTCCAGAGTGATGCTGGAACATATACACATACATTGATTTTTATATACAGTGGACGCTCGTTAATTCGAACTCAAAGGTTCTCAGAAAAAAGTTCGAATTATCCGATGTTAAGAGAAAATATATAACTTTACATGTGTATCACTGAAGAAGAAACTCTCCTAGTATGTATGACCCCAGAAAATATATTATACTATGTTATCTGAAGTTAAACATATTAAAAAGCAATACAGACTTACCTTAATCATAAAATGAAGCAGAAGATATGCAGTATAAAGTAAACTTTTATTAAAAATATGAATTGCACTTTGGGGAAAAACTGTAAAATGGATGTTTGGTTCTGTTTATGATGCCTACATTGTTCAGCCATCTTCTCGATTTGAAGTATTCATTTCAATTCATTTTCAGAGGAAGGTTCCATCTGAATAAATGATTTCAGAGTTTTAATAGACTCCATTATGGCTTTGTCCATTATGGCCGTATTAAAAATATCTTTCGGCAGGTAAGTAGAGAAAAGCCCTGGCAGTTTCCTACCGAAATGAGTGCATACGTCTTCGTTTACATCAGAGCTTTGGCCACATACAGTTTGATAAGAAATATTGTGCCTTGACTTAAATCGAGAAAGCCATCCATCACTGCATTCAAAATCTTCAATACCCATTCGACTTGCCAATTCATCAGCCTTCGTCAGCACTAGGGGTCCATTTATCAGAAAATTTTGAGATCTAACATCTTTTTCTAAAACTTCTTGCGACGCATTTCCCGTGCGTTTCCTTCCTCTAGCAAATTTTGATTTTTCCCATGAATCTAAAATTGACTCCTTGTTTTTCAAATTAGTTGACAAGGCATTTTTTTAAATTCCATAGTCAGCTGCTAACTTTGTTTTACATTCGCCATTCTCTACTTTCTTTAAAATGTCTACCTTTGTCTCCAAAGTTAGGGTTTTGTACTTTCCACGTGTAGACATCCTGAATTTTTACACGTTCACACCACACAATGAGGAAGAAAAACTAGACCACATTAACTTGTCTGCACTGCAGTTATAAGTGACGCAGCTCCCTAGAATCTATAGTAAATACTAGTTTTTCTGAAATTCTAAGAAAATCGATCCAAATAAAGGAAAATTGCTTTTTCTATTTAGCACTAATAAGAAGGACAATAGCTACTAACGTTTAGTGGACATGCAATAGTCTAGGAATGTAGGCATATGCCTCTTTACACAGAAAAGAAATTTTGACACTCAAAATAATAAATACAATGTGTATTTTCTCCATTAAACGAGGAAAAAGAATTTTTTTTGTCAAATTTTTAATTCGAATTGACTGAAGTGATAAAAATTTAGTTTGAATTAATGAGATATTTTTAACGTTAACTCCAATACAAGATTTTTGGGGCCTTTGGATTAGTTCGAATTAACCGAGTTCAAAATAACGAGCGTCCACTGTATATACAAAGGGGTGTCAATAAGTAACGCACATGTAAATTTTTAAGTAGGAAAATACTGTATTTTCCTGTATATAATCCACAGTGCCATAATATCCACAAAGCCTTTTTTTTTTTAGTAAAAAAAAAAGTTGCATAATCTGCAGTGTCATATAATCCACGACAATTTTTCCCCCTTTTAATTTAGAATATTGTAAACAATAATTGTCCAGATTAAATAATTTTCTTAAAGGTGATTGATAATTCTTGGTCATGCAATTTCTGCGAGAAACTTAACTGCTTTCATAGCATCATTTGATCTTTAATATTGTCAATTTAGAAAATTTTAACCCATAATCAATTGCACAGTGTATTTTATTTATTTTAAATACCATTCCCCCCCCCCCCCCGACAACTGCGGATTTTGGAATTTTCAAAAGAACAAAGAAAATGCTACCTTGAAGGATCACTAAATTTATTAATAATAATTAAAAACCTTCAAAATCTGATTCATCAGATTCGGAAATGAATAATTCATTACATCTTCACATAACATATTATCCGAGTCACTAGATAATGAGTCTTCATTGTTAGTCATTTTCATCAACAATATTGCATTTTCAAAATGCGTTTTTTATCGTAGTTTCC
The DNA here is from genome assembly GCA_907164885.2 of Dolomedes plantarius. Taxonomy (NCBI): domain Eukaryota; kingdom Metazoa; phylum Arthropoda; class Arachnida; order Araneae; family Dolomedidae; genus Dolomedes; species Dolomedes plantarius. The sequence continues at coordinate 158,959,834 of OU015494.1, read as the reverse complement.
GAGACATCATTCCACGCTTTGAAAACCCAGTTGAAGCGTGCATTGTATGAAAATGTCTCCAATTTTTCTGTTTTTGTAAAATTCTTTTCTCCATTGGACATCCATTGTTCCCATAATTTCCTAACTTTCGATTTAAATGATCTATTAATTCCGACATCTAAAGGCTGTAATTTCTTTGTCAGTCCTCCTGGTATTGTAATTTTTGCAGATATGGACTTCAGGGCATTTTTAACATTCTCATTGAGATGTGCTTTCATCGAGTCCATAATTAGAAAAGCTTTAGGATGAAAAAATGAATTTTTTCATTTTTGCCAGATGCTCTGTAGCCATGACATCATGATTTCTTCATTCACCCAGCTTTTCTCGTTTACACGAATTTCAACACCTTTAGGAAAATTTTCTCTTGGGGACGTTTTTCTTTTAAATATTAGCATCGGCGGCAATTTCAAACCATTTGCAGCACAGCATAAAACTACCATAAATGAAGTTCTTTCATTTCCTGTAGTATTTTATAGGAATACTGCTTGTTCCCTGAACATTGACGATCCTGGTAGGTAGTATATCAAATGATAATGAAACTTCGTCTATATTAAAATCAAATCCGCTGTAAAATTATTTTTGAGAATAATTTTTTACAAAATGTCTCGAAGTCATCTGATTTTTCCCCCCCAGTCATCAGATAATTTCTGGCCGACTGTTGAACGACTATGAACAGCTAAATTGTTTCTTTTCATAAACCGGTAGCACCACATGGGCCCACCAGAGAAGTTTCCAATATTCATTTCTCGTGCAATAAGTTGAGCTTTCATCCTTATATTTGTTGTAGAGACAGGTGTCCCATTTTTTCTCTCTTTCAAAATCCATTTATTTAATTCTTCCTCTTAATTCTGGCCAGTAAGGTTTTCCACGGTGATTAACTCTTTTGTGTCAGTCGCATTTTTCAAAATTAGTCTTGTTTTTTTTCCACAATCGAATATTTGATTCATCAACATTAAACAATCTTGCATTTTCCCAATTTCCTACTTTGGTAGCCTTCTCTATAACTTTTAGTTTAAAATCTGCCGTGTAACTAATCTGCTTTCGCTTCAACATGACGATATATGAACTTGAATATTTTCAGGACGAAACAGCTCAGGTCAAGACAGAATGTTAAATGATGCTAGCGACTAACAACTGTAATATCCTTCCGAGGAACCAAATTCATTCTTGAATGTAATTGGACAAAACTGATTATAGCTGAAATACGTCAGCCAAGTCATGAAAGCTTTCAGCGCCATCTGTTATTTATTTTATGTAACATAAATGGCATTTCTTTCAAAACTTTATTGTAAGCTTTTCTGATGGAGAATGTTTTTTATCAGATTATCCGTGGCAGCATATAATACGCACAACGAAATTTGAAACTTTTTTAACGTATAATCTGTGGATTATATACAGGAAAATATGGTAATTAGTCAAAAAGAAATTATTTACTTAAAAGGGAACTAGAAGGCACTACTGACTGGGTGCAATGCAAAATCTTGTGATTCCACATACTGGTACCATTTGTCAGTCACCAGTAAAATGGCAATAGTGATTACATTGTCAACTGTGGAAGAGCGAAAAGCTGTGATAAGATTTCTTTTTACAAAAGGAAAGAAAGTTTGAGAGATCCATTCGGAGATGGTAGAAGTTTATGGAAAAGTCTGTATTGACTGTACCAATGTGGGAAGATGGTGTAAAATGTTTCAAGATGGGTGCACGAGTTTGGTTGATGAAGTCTGATCTGGGAAGCCAGTATCTTCTTCAACGTGTTCAGTTGTTAATGAAATCAACAACATCATACTACAGAACTGTCAAACAACGGTGAATAAAATAAAGTAACATTGCAATATTTCTTAGGGATCTGCCTGGGACATTGTTCATGAAATGCTAAGGTACAGGAAAGTTTGTTCTCGCTGGGTACCGAAACAACTGCCAGAGCAGCACACTGGATGCAGAATGGCTTGAAGTCTGACACATTTGCAGCGGTACCACAAGGAAGGTAATGAGTGTTTGGAGAATATTGTCATGAGAGATGAAACCTGGGCTTAACACATGATACCAGAGTCAAAATCTGCGAGCATGATGTGGAAAAATCCATTTTCTTCTTCCCAAACAAAATTCAAAGTTTCACCTTCCACACAGAAATTGATGCTCACTGTCTTCTAGGACATGAAAGGTATGCTACTGGTAGAGTTTCTGCCCCGTGGAAGTTCTGTAAATTCTGCAACTTAATGTGCAATGTTGACTTAATTGCAACATGTCATTTGTGACTAGTGCAGCGTGCCAAATCAACACATTTTACTTCTGCACGACAATGCTCATCCACATGTGTCTTACTCAGTTCATGCAAAATTGCAGGGATACGGTTGGGAAGTTTTGGAGCACCCACTGTAGTGTCACCTCGGCCACATTGATTTATTGTATTTAGACACTTCACCCACCATTCAGCCTGGACTTGGCACCCTCCAATTTCTATCTATTTGGACCCATGAAGAAGTTCCTTGGTGGTAAGAAGTTTGACTCTGGCGACGCACTCAGATGGGTCATGCGAAGGTGACTCTTCTCGCAGCCCACAGAATTATATGAGACCGTGATTTTCAAACTGATCCATTGTTGGGACAAATGTCTCAACATGCATGGAAATTATGTAGAAAAGGAATAAATGGGTAATACTTTCATTTGTGTTTCATATTGTAATTTATTGCTTTGTTACTATTTTATTTTTACATTATGTGTGTTACTTATTGATACGCCCTTGTAGATTGTGCAATTTTGTTAACGTTGTGAGACTTGATGTTTTGAGAACTCATCACTTGAGTTGAACCTTGTTTAGACTTATAAGAAGAGATTAGTCACTATTATACTGACTATGTAAAACGTTTTCTGAAAGCATTGCAGAAATTGAAATAAACCAAACTGAGTGTATATTAGATTCTAGTTCTGTGTTATTGATATATGTATCATAAAATAATAATTTAATAGTAAATGGTCTCCCATCCTTCTTTCTTATTGAATTTATTATGTACATTGAAATTATTTGTTTATTATTCATTGTCACTTTTCAGCATTGACAAGCTGCGGAAATAGAGCTTTTGCAACATGTTCATCTGCTCTGATGCGACTGGAGTCTCTAGAAACACTTTCAGCTGATCAAAGGTCAAAATATGAAACGTTAGCTGCTGAAATTTTTATAAAGTAAGCTTACAATTATATTTTGTATACACATTTTATTAGCTTATTCTTTTGAATATCAACATATTTAGTTATATGTGTTCTTTGCCATCATGTCAATTACATAAACACCATTTATTTTGCTATGCAGGCATCCCCCTAAAGATAGTAGAAGCAACACAGTTCATTGCAGAGGCTGTGCTGAATCAATTCCAGACTGGTAAGCTTTTTTTTTTTTTCAAATTTTCAAAAATAATTTCAATTCAAGTTTTCTTGTTCTTTTTATTGTATATTGAGGGAACTCAATATAGTATATGACTTTTCACTGTATTAATATTGTAAGTAGAAACCCAAATATTAAATGCATGACTTTCAATACAAAATCATAATTGATTAGAAATGCTGCTTAGTTTGAGTATATTTTTTAAATTATATGTTTAAACATGAGAAAAATTTAAGATCAGAACAAAGACTTTTAATTTTTAGAGTGTGTTGCAACAGTCTTAAAAACTATAAATTTTCTATGGTATTAGTTGTTCTACATTCTCATGAAGAAGAAATATACAGATAAATGATTGAACAAGTTCATGTGATGGAGTACACTGATTTATGTTCCCTGTGTTAAATTTTGTTATTTTCTGTATTTAAATTAACAGACTTCTAAAAATTATGGTTTTGTAGCACTTGTTCGCACTAGTTAACTGTTTTGGCTTGTATATAATTTTGTTTTTTCTTACCCTAGTTGTAATTATGGATAAATAACATTGACATAAAAAAAACTAAAGAAAACAAACAAGTTAAACTAGTTTCTGGAAATTTTACTTCCAGAGTTGAAAATTCTTTTTGAAATCACCACAATCTGAGTGTGTCAGTGTACCTCCTTTTTTCCCTACATTTTCATACTCCTTTTAATATCTTTATATTGTCTTTTTTTAAAATCCCATTAAATCTTTAGTATAATTGTGGTGAATTTAAAAGCTTAAAATGATTAAAAAAATTTATTAAAAAATAAATTTATTAAAATGATACCCTTTGAATTTATATGAGTGATACCATTTGCCTTGTATATTCATATATTTTATTAGCATGTATATGCAGCTTTTTTTTTACATACTTCTCCATTACATTAATGTTAATACAATAGTTTTAAACCTATTTATACTGCATTCAAATGACTGTTTAAAAACTGATATTTTAATTTAATTTTTTTTCTTTTGCATATGTGCTTGGTAAATTTTTTTATAATGCACTTTTGTAATGGGGAAAAAATAAAGAGTCTTTTCAGTCTTTGAGTCTGTTTTGCTACAGTATTCAGCAAAATTTATTTTATGCAAGGTGATGGCTGTACTTATTACGCTGTAGTCAACTTTAATTGTAACATCTTGGCTTTTATGCACATAATTATCTTAGCAAGGTAATTATAACTAAGAATTCTACTCTTTAGCATAATTTTTCATACAAAAATTTAATTTTTCATTCTGTTTTGTAGTTTTGTGTTCTTTATATTTTAATTATTTAAATGGCTTTTACAAACTTACAAAAGTTTTAATTGATTTTAGAAAGCTGAAATTTGAATGTAGTGAACTATTATAAAGGTTTTATACACTATAGCTTGTCAACAAATCTTTTGCAATTGCATATTTTGATTTTTTTCATTTAAAAGAAGCAATTTTTTTTAAATATCAGCTCTTTTATATTTTAGGTATACCTCATGTTCTAGCTGTGGTATTAATTTTCCTGTGTGTGTTGCATCTGGAAGACCCATTATGAATCCAAATTTGCAGTGGACTTGTTTACAATGTCACCATTCAGCTTTTAAGCAAGAAATGCTTACAAGATCATGCTGTGCTCTGTGTCATTGTTTATTATCTATACCTGTTTAGTTTAAAAGAAAAATTTGCTTTTCTTAAAGTGATATTAGTTTAGGTATGGCTTTTTCATTGATAAAACTTTTCATACAAACTAAAGTACAAAGAAACCTTTATACCTGTTAGAATTCAAAACTTAATCTGGATTTGGAATGCAGATGGATTATCATGGTGTATGTGTTATTTTGTGCTAGGTTCAGGAATCAGGATAGATTTTTAGGGTGTTGTACGCATACTCTTGTGCAGAAAGATGAATTTCTTCAAGCACTTCCAGTATCATTTACTTTGTATAAGTTTAATTTGAACTGCATAAAAGCTTTTGAGAGATATTTAAAAAAAAAAAAATTAGTAGGTTTTCTAAGAATATTATTGCCATTATATGGTAAAAATAAGTTCTAAATATGTGTGCACATTGCAGTGAATACTTGTTCTGTTTAATTATGTTTGTGACAAAGAAGGCTCTATGCATCTGTACAAGATTCATGTACTTTCTTGTTTAAATAGACCACCCCTAAAACTTTAAAAAGATATGTAACATTAACAAATGATGTAATTTTTTTTATTGCCAAATTATTGGAGTTATTTCAAATTTGTATAATCCTAAATCATATTTTTATTTGTATGCATGTATATAAAAAAACAAGGCAGCTGCCAAGAGACTTTTTGAGTAGAGAATTAAATATATTACAAAAAACATTAACTATTATAAAAATTATGAACCCATGCATTTCTATTAAGCAATCTTAATGGTTACTGCACATTCTCTACAGTTTTGTTGCCTCATTTGAAGGACATGTATTGATTGAAAAAATAAAAGAGCAAATAAGCATGATTCATTTTCATATTGTGTTTAAACATTAACCTGTTAGCATGAATATTTGTATTATGAACTAGCATCTGTGTTTTAACATATTAGTGGTTTGATGTTTCTACAAGTAATGGCTAACCCTAATATATTTTGTTTCAAGAAAATCAGTACTTGTATTTTTGACAATGAAAAGAAAGTAAATGTGCCTCAACATTTTGATACATTAGATTTGTGGTTGCATTACTGTAATGTATTGAGTGAATCTTCTATCAAGCCGTCCATGTAACAATTTGTGCTTATTGTTTTAAAGATTTGCATTACTGTAATGTATTGAGTGAATCTTCTATCAAGCCGTTCATGTAACAATTTGTGCATATTGTTTTAAAGATTTATAAAATTTTATAAGCTATTATATTGTTCATGATGTTGTACAGTTGTGTATTATGTAAAAATTATTTTTAATAATGATTATTTAAGTTTCAATGCTAGGGTAGGTTTTAAGTTAATTTGTTGGGCAGTCTATGCCCACTTTTTAATTTTTTTGCTTGTGTTGATTTGTTTATATTTTTATACATTAGGTTTAATCAATGGCTTAGAAGTGCCTTGGTAAACCCCCAAGTGTGTTTAAAGGCACTTGTGAGCAGTCTTCTCGAAATTCAGCAATAAAAAGTTTGAAATTTAGTAATTCTAAATTCTTTTGAAATGAGATTTCAAAGTATAGCTGTGTGTGTATATGTCATGAAACAAGTTTTGAACAAAATTGATTAAAAAATGAGATTGATATTTAAACTTAAAATTACAGGAAGTTCATTAAAAAGGATTTTTTGTTGCACAAATCCTTTGTTGAATTTTAATGTTTAAAATTATCTTAAATAAAACTTCTGTAAAGTGGATATTGCTGTATAATAGTGTTTTCACAGTTAAATAGAAGTAGATTAAAACAATTTTCTTATGGGCATTTAAATGCATATTTATAGCCACATCCCTAACTGTGTTGCAACTTTGTCCAAAAGTATACATCACAAGTTTCAGGTTAGAATTTTATTTGAAAATTTTAAGGTTTCCAAAAATTATATTTGGTATAATGCAGTTTCTTTCAATTCAAATGCATTTAAAAAATTAATTTTGATTTTACTTATTAATTATTTAGGTTTTTGCTATTGAGGAAGTATAACTAAGTGACTACAGCAAATTTTAAAGTTATTTTTTGTTTTTGTAGAAGAAATACATATTGCCCCTCATTAAACAATAAAAAAAATGTATCTATAATGCTGAGTAGTTTCAAAGGGATTTTTAAGTTTATGTAGAATTTACTATGTCTAGTACATACCAAATTTTGTACATACTACATACTATAAGTAATTTGAAAAATCAGGTTATAGGCTTTGTGAATTTTTATAATGAATAATATTTGGTTTATTTATTTTCATGTCTTAAAAAAAGAGAAACATTATGCGTTTACCACAAGGAAAACTTCTACTATTCCTTTCAGAAAAAATAGGTTTTCATTTGTTAATGTTAAATATACCATTTTTTAAATATATGCTGTATATTGAAACGTGATTCAACCCAAAACTCTTGAGTTATTGTTTAGTACTGAAGAATGGTAGATATTTTCAGGAAGCTTTATTTATAAACTAACAGGCCTTCGAGATTTTTTCCTATTCTGTTTACTATCATAAAAAGAACAGTAACCAATAAATAACAAATGAGATAGGAGATCACATTTGGAGTTTTATAGTGTAGTCACTTGTATATCTATTTATTTGATGGGTAATTATGGTCCCAAATTCTAAGAATGGGAGTATTCAGATTGTGTATCATTGATATTATATTCATATTTAATAAGATTGTGTAAGAAACAAGTAATATTTTACAATATGATTTTGCAATAAGATGGGAGCTGAGACATCTCTATGTACCCATGTTTTCTATCTATTTGTTGTAATTAACAACACAGAGAATTTCATGTTGGCTTGTATGTTTGGTTCGGTTTGGTTTAGAGCGCTATTGCAACTTTAGCTACACAAGGGCTAATTAGACTGAGACTTGCTGCTTAAAGCCGATTCAGAATGGCTACAAACATCCATACCAAGAGTGGGACTCGAACCGACAGACTCTGGTACCAAATGCTAGAGCCCATTCAGCCATCATTCATTTTTTTTCTGTCCAAAAATATTAATCTGATCTGTAAATATCATTCATTTCTCTATCAAGTTCCTTCTCTAAGTTTAGAAATCTCGTTTTCAGAGAGAGATTCCCCTTCCAATTAACCATCATTATCTTCAAATAATTAGGGAAAATTATGCTAAACTTTGTGTTTTTGTCACTCTACATTTTACTCAAGTCACTTTAGATAAATCAGAATTGAACAAACCTGGTGAATGATATGTTTTAAATCAGCTGTCTTTGGTACAGAAAATTGACATCTGTAAAGAATGCTGTGAATACATGGCGACTGCAATGAGAACATTTAATCCAAGCAGATTCAGGCCAATTTCAAGAGCTCTTGCTATATAAGAGAGTCATAGTTTCTGTCGCCATTTGCCCGTACTTGGATGAATTTCTTCACTTTCGACAGTGCTAAAATTTTTAAAATTCAGAATTTTCTTTGATATCAATGTTTTAAATCCTTAGCTGTCATTGGTACAGAAAATCAGCATCTGTAAAGAATGCCATGAATACATGACAACTGCAGTGAGAACATTTAATCCAAGCAGATTCAGGCCAATTTCATGCACTCTTGCTTTTTAAGAGAGTCATTGCTACTCCCACTGTTTATCCACGCTTGGATGAATTTCTTCACATCCGACAGTGCTAAAATTTTTAAAATTTGGAATTTTCAATGATATCAATATTTTAAATCCTTAGCTATCATTGGTACAGAAAATCGACATCTGTAAAGAATGCTGTGAATACATGATAACTGCAGTGAGAATATTTAGTCCAAGCAGATTCAGGCCGATTGCAAGAGCTCTTGCTTTATAAGAGAGTCATATTTTCTTCCACCGTTTACCCACGCTTGGATGAATTTCTTCACTTCCGACAGTGCTAGAATTTTTAAAATTTGCCAAATCTGAAAATTTGCCAAAGTAAAAATGGAGCAGAAAAGTTTGTTTATATTGATTAATTCACCAAGGCTTTTAATAAAAGTTCATTAGAGTGATTAAGATGTGAAGATCAATTCTCTCACAACTCTCCATCCAACAATCAGAGAATTCTTTCACCATGAACTAGTTTTAAAATAAATCAAAGAAAAATAATTTTGTGAAGCACTTGTAATCTGAATTTATTTATGAGGGTGATGGCTGTTTTGTTGTTGGATACTTACATGGTATACAGTGAAAGGAAAATCTTGCATACCTGTCATCCAGACTGCATGGGATTATGGGCACTCTACTATTCTACAGAAAATCATCTGACTTTTGGTTTAAAAGATTCACAAAATTGTTTATATGAACTTTCAATGTGGGCACACACAGAAGTAGCTGTTTAGAGGCCTGTTAGTTATTTAGATATTCATTATGTACCTAATTACTTAATTATTTTGTAAGTATTCTGTGTTTGGTTTGTAATGATGCTATATGTAAAATTTTGACATTGAGACAGGAGTGTAAAACTTATTTTTTTTTTTAGCTCATTCATTACTCTATTAACAAATAAATCTAAAATTGTCTGTTAGGTGTAGGGTAATGTGTTGTATAGAATTTTGTTTTGTGTGGGCATGATGTATTGTAATGGTATTTTTAACAAGTTCTCTTAGTTTTGTCTCTTTAGTGCATCTTTACAAGCTAGTTAGCTCAGTATTGTTTATAAACTGATTTCTGGTGGAGAAAATATTTATGATTTGTTCTTACAAATGGTGCCTTCTGTGAATTGAAGATGTTTGAGGCCACACTCTAATACGTAGAAAGATGGTCAATTTTGTTTAGTAGTAGACATGAAGACTTTTATCTGTTCTTTTCTTTTATCTTGATATGCTTATCTCATAGATGCTGAGAGAGAAGCACACATTCATTTCATGCTTTGTGCAGGGTCTATGAAATAGCCCTTGTAAAAACTGAAGTACTGATTCCCTTAAAGTGATTTTGTGATACTTTTACCATTGCAATATTTCTTGTCATGCTATATGACAATCTAATAAAGTCATACAGTTTTTCTTTTTCCATCAATGTAAAAGAGATAATTGATTAATTGGAAATATCACAATATCCCCAAAATGATATTTTAATTCAAAATGCATGCAATATTTTATTTATGTGAATATTCCAGGTATTATTTCATGGCACATTCATGAATTGTTATTAACAGTTCCTTTTTTATGTTTTTCATGAAAACTCATGTAACTTGATATACAGTAAGCACATCATAATTTTTTTTTATTTTTCCATTTACTACTAAATATAAGAGTAAGAATAAGAATGTGTTCTAATAGAATAATAACAATATATAGGAGAGTAAGAATGTATAATTTTAACTAACACTTTTTAGCTATATTTTTGCCAATTCAAGTCATTTATATTTCAATAATGGTTTCACGAGAATTTAAAGTTTTTCTTAAAAATTCATTAAAAAATTTTTTCCTAGGTTCAAAAGTTTTATTTCTAGAAAATGTGCAAGATAATTTTGTGCCTTATAACTTTTATAAGGTTTATATTTTTAGGTAGAAGAAATTTTTTAATATGTTAATATATTATTTTCTTTGTTTGATACATGCCTTTTAAAATTTTATATTTTATATGTTAATGTTACTTTTACTTAGAGGTGATATTTTACTCTAAACTCTTTCCATTATATTATTATTGCATGCATATATAGGAAAGTGAGGGAAAGATGCTCTAAGATATAGAATAGTAAAAGATTGTTGAGTGTCGGCTTAATACAAAGATATACTATATCTTACTGACATATTTTATCTAAATTCTTGTCAAGTATTAAGAATGAATCAAATTTTTACATTCTGAACTTCATGAAGTTTATGTATAATGTTAGCTGTAATTAGTTTATATTAAAGCTGAGATGTATTAATTATGACATCTTGAGTTTAACTTTTTGAGTGTTTTGAATATCTTATGTCTTATTGTTACAGAATTAAGAGAAATGGCATTTTGACTGTACAAACTGTTGGTGTCCCCTGATGCATTTACCTTTGATTCATACTTTAATGCTGTTTTATGATACAATAAATGTGTCACGGCAATATCACTCCTGATACTGCAAAATTTTCTAGTTTATCAAGTTTTGTGAGTTATTTAAGAAGTTTTGGTGCATTAGAATTGTTATGGTATGAGAGGAATATTAATATATAATTTTCTTTTAAATTTTGTCACCTCTTTTGTAGTTATTAATGATTGTAAATTCTTGTAACCTGTAACTGAGGTAAATTTTTTTAAAACTTCATTTATCAAATTATAATAGATACCAAATGTTGCTTTAAATTTTTAGCATTAGTTAATATCTCATTTAATGGTTTAGAAATAGTTAAAGTGTGATTCTTATTATAACAAAATTCAGTGAAATCATCATACACTTATTTTTCATTGATATTAAGAAAAATATTTGATTTATTTTACCCGTCAATCTGAAAAAGAGTTCGTCACTTTGCCAGGAATGACCTCTCAACTAACAGAGGTTATTGAGAATATAATTTTGGTTTTGCAACAGAATTGATTTTAAGCTACATGTTGTCAAGTACTCTTCATTGTTTACTGAAAAAAGAAACCATTTTGACATAAGACAGGATCTTGTTGAATAAACAATTAGCCTGTATAAAAACTTTTTTTTTCATTTATAATCTAAAATGTTAAGATATGAAATGCTAATACACTTAATAAAATTTTTTTCCTACTCAACCATTATGTTTTAAGTGATTGAGGGCATTTCTTCATCTGCATAGATTATAATTTTTTGTCAATGCAAGAGTACAATTTCATAAGTGTATCATAGTCATTACCATAAATTATAATGACATAATTCTCAGCAAAATGTGTTAGTTTTTTATGTGATTATGTTACTGTACATATTTGGATATTAAGTATGTTTGACACTAAATATGTTTCCAAACCATTGTTTGATTAAATTATTCTGTTTATATTCAATTGACTAACAGATTCCAAATTCTTTTATTTTATTGACATGTAAGGGAGAACTTAAAAAAGAAGTTGCACATGGGAACAAATAATATATTGTAGTACAATTGAGCCTGCTTAAAATTTATCCATTTTATTCAAGATGTAATTAGTTTGATACTATTTTAATACCAATCTGTGAGTTTGCTAAATATTTCATATTGCATACAATTTGTTAGGTAAACTCATTTATACTGTGTTAAAAATTTTGCTCATATTTTGAATTTCAAATTTAAACGTAAAGTTCTCAATAATACATAAACTCATAGGATTACAAAACTCTTTTTTAAAAGTATTTACTCTTGAGAACAGTTGTGAATATTAAAAGTACTGAATGAAATGCTAGTCATTAAAAAGCATCTGAAATAACATTTCTTATAAAAAAGTAGAAAAACTGTAATCACTAGAATTTTAAGTTCAAATTTATAATCTGACTGATCTGCAACCTATGCATTTTTTCTTGTAATGCTGTGCCTAAAATTAATATTCCATTTTAAAATTATATTATTTGAATTTTCTGGGTCTCTTTTACATAGTTATTGAAAAATGCCAAAATGATTGAAATGTTCCAAAAATTAATAGCAATCTACACCAGACTTTTATTGTGTAGTATGAATACACTGTTTTAAAAAAAATCTGAAATAGTACTTGAAGAAAAGATAACACATCTATATTTTGTTCTAACACTGACAGTTGTAAAATTTGTTTCAGTTGTCTGAGTTATGTACAATACTTTTAAATTACTTACCCAATGTTGAGACCAGTGATTTACAGTTACCCTAGAAGTCTTCTAGCTAATTTTGAAAAAAAATTCTTATAAAAGTTAAAAACAAATATATTTTGTTGTTATGAGAATATATTTATTTATCTCTGTTCATATCTATCTATCTATGCATATTGTGTGTGTGTGTGTGTATATATATATATATATATATATATATATATACTAGAGGAGGGCACCTCCCCCCTTCCCCTCATTGGCATATAACTCCCCTCTCTATCTATTGAATCCTATCTCTCTCAATTTGAAAGCTGTAATGAAAGATTAGCAGGAAACATTATACAAATACATGGCATAAAAATATAACAAATTTGAGCAAATTATTTATATATATGTAAAATGTTGTGAGTGCATAGGTTCAGATGAATAGTTTTGTTTGCTTTCTTCTTTTATGTCTTTTAATAGTAGTCTAATTGAAGTATTATATATATGTATATGTATATGTATATATATATATATATATATATATATATATATATATATATATATATATATATATATATATATATATATATATATATAATTAATTGATTAATTAGAATTTAATTATAATACTTAGTCTTTAATATTGATATCTATACTTTTAAATGCTGTAAGTTTAAAGTAAGACCTTCTAAAATACAGTATTGAAGAATACACAATAGATGTAATTTAATCAAATCTGTAATTTACAGTGGCTTCAAAAATTAATTCCGGGACAAGAATTTTTCAAGAAATTGTTTGCACTGATTCTTATAGAATTAAATATCTGAATTTTATTATGAATACAACTTTGATTTTTCATGTATGTATACCTAGTTTATTTGATCTGTGTAGGGTAAAAACAGGAAATAGACCTCACTCAACAAAGTTGATTAAAAAAGAATGTATAATGAAGGATATTAATCAGATTATTCTGAAAAATATTAAGGAATTTATTTGAGTTGTATTTTATTGCAATGCCTTCTTTTTCAGTAAAATTTATTTATAAAATTATTTCAATTAGTTTTTTTAATCACTTATGGGATGTAAGAGTTGTAATTCTTATAAGTATTCATTGAAAATTGTTTATGCATTAATTTTTTTGTACATATCTACAAGCATTGTTATTAAATAATGAATATTAAAAATCTCTGTTTTCTGACATTGATGTATTTATTATTTTTGGATGATTTTGCTAAAGTATCTGCCTTATTTTCATGTTTAATTTTGTGAAAGAGATTTCTTTGAAATCTGATTCCATTAACTTTAGTTATTGCAATTTCCAGATTTTGGATTATTGTGAACTCTAAGTATCTTTCAATGGGAGTGATCTGACTTTGTGATATTTTATGTGACTTAATAAAATTCATACTTTCAGCTATTTATCCTTACATTTATTCATTATTATTACTTTGAATTTTAATGAGATCCAATGCAAAATCATGACAAATTTGACAAATATACTTAAAAGGTTTTATTTTCCTTATCTCAAATATTTTATAAGTAATGAATCAGATAATAATTTCCAGTTTAATAAGTTTGGAAATTTTTTACTTAGTCAACTTACTCTATTAGATGACCACTCAATAACAAACATCCAATATCCTTTGCATGTGAAATATTGACCACATATATATATTTTATCTTTCATTCATAACAACTTAAATTATTTATAGAACAATAATTGATATGGATACATACTTGACTTCTAAAAGTCATCAATATCTAACTTTAAATAAATAAAGATTTAAGCAGTTTGTCATGTGCGTATAAATTCAGTGGTTATATAGTATGTTGAAAAGAAACAAGAGGGAGAGAAAGCTGACTTCTTTCTTGCTTGTATTCAGCTCTTATAGGTTTTTAATTTATTGTTTAACCTCAGAAATACTTCAAAGTTTTATTATCCTTAAATTAACTTGTAAAAATTGTGTATATATATATATATATATATATATATATATATATATATATATATATATATATATATATATATATATATATATATATATATATATATAATATAGTTTATATATATGTATATACACACACATACATACATTAAGCAAGAGAGAGACTGTCTTATGTACTTAATGTATTACATGTATCAGTATGCATTATCTATTATTCAAAAGATTGTTCACACATTTTGAAAATTAAAGAAAATTGTATCTCTCTCAATTCATATGCAAATATGTATTTATGTAGTTCTGCTTTAAAAAATCTGAGGTTTTGCTCATCATTTAGTTTCATTTTCGATGCAGGATTTATATTCTTAATTTAAATGCTTTTTACAACTTGGATATTCTAGCATGAAAACTAATTATTAGTGAGGTTCAAGTGCGGAAATAAACTTTTAATAAGTATTAAGACTTATTTAATATTAGCTGTTTTCTGGTCCAGTTATCCTTTTAATTACATTTTCTTACTTTAGGCATGTATTAGTGATCAAAAGTGACCTTGATATGAAAAACTGTATTTTTTTCCTTTTTGTGTTTGAATCAGTTATTGTAAGTAATCAGTTTGTGCAATTATATCACTCTGTATATAGATGATATATTGGAAATTACTTTACTTTTGTCTTCATTTTACTCTGTTGTATGAATGAGAAAATAACACAACATCTTAAAGTGATGAATACGAAAATTTAATTTAGTTTAATAGAATAATTGTAATAATCGATGTAGTAGCATGCATTATTGATATGATGGTTATAATAGAATTATTGTAATCATCAAAACATATCAATAACATACTTTTTTTTAAAATGTAAGCGTATAACAAACTTCATGTTGAAGAGAACAGCCAAAAAAGCTGTAACAATAGATATTGCAACTGCAGTGTCGCATTATATATAATCTGCAATGAAAAAAATGTAACATGATATGATACTGTAGCCACTGTGAGCTTATATAGATATATTCACAGATAGAAGTCAGTTTTTCTTATTTTCTTTTAGAGGGATTATTTTTGGCTTCCCAAAGCTTTCTCTCAGTATCTGAGTATTGTTACAAACATACTCAAGGCATTATTTTTAGCTCTTGAATCAAACAGTCTTACAAAATGTAAATATTTAAAACACAACAATGATGTTAAAAATTATGTATATAAAAAATCCACTTAGTATGAGAGGATAAATGAAACTGTTTCTTTAAAGAAAATATGCAAGCTGAATCTCTTAATTCCTCTCACACTAAGTAATTGAGTGAAACAGAAAGGAAACTTATATAGTCTAAGATACAGCATTAAAATCTTGTGTTTAAATCCCTTTTCTTAATTACATGAATCACAAACAGTTACAAAATATTAGCCTTATCTTAGAATAACAGAGGTGGATTACAATGATTTTGACAAAACCAAGTGTGCGCTATTTATTAAAAAAGAAATAAAAGTCTAACAATGGAGGATCCTTATAAGGAGTGCCTTGGCTGTACATTCATTAAAATTTCAAACTGCAAATAAAAATTAAAAGAATTTCAATAAAACGTTATCGAATTTTTGAATGGCTACTATTGTGTATCATTGATCTACTTTTTTCCCTTTAAGCACATAGTCCTTTGACTTATGAGAGTGTATAAAAAGGGGGAAAAGAAAATAGAGGAAAAATCATTTTCTTTTCTTATATCTAGCGTAATAATACTAAGTCATAAAACTGCTGTTTAGAAATAATGGCCTGAAACGTTGGCAACTTTACCAAATGTATTGTTCAAGCAATGAACGAGACCATCCTTTCTATTTTGAAGATAGAGACACAACTTTGTTCCTTTGGCAATTAATTTTTCTGAAATTGGAGCTTTGGCATTATTTGATGAGATTTTTAAGTGGGTTGTTTTGATTCTTTCAGTGGACCCCTCTGCATCAGTGACGTCCTGAGTGAATGATACACAGTAAACGTGCACAAGAAGAAGTTTGCACTGTGGAACAGGATATAAAATATGAATATTTGTTTTTGAAGAAATAGGAAATGATGAGGAATATTTCGATTTGACGTAACATATCAGGCACTCTTCCCATTGGAAACGACGGTACGGGCGTCTGTGCATAGACTTCTTGGATTCGGAGTCTGCTGGGCTCCCAATCACCCAGCAGCACAAGTGGCACTTTGAAATGTCAGATCTGCTCTAGAAAAGGCTAAGGAACGCTGTAGTCAGCCAAAGCTATCTGCTGATACCATTGAATTTTGTGGCACGCTAGCTGGAAGGTTGACCAATGAAGAATGATGAAAGAGTTTATACCAACTGATCACAAAGTTTGAAAGGTCCAATTCATCTAACATAATTTGGGCTACTCCCATGAACACTTTTTTCTCCATTCGGCCATAATCACCCCAGACTGTGACCTGAAAATTAGGGAAAAATATGTCACTTCTATTGCGATATTCTCGGTGCTTTTATGAAAAGAAAGGGGTATTATTGATTTCTATTTATAAGGGAATAAATAATTTTCCTTACAATTAATAATAAATACTTTAAAAATAAATGTTATATGAAGAGAGTTATTGGTATATCTTTTTTCCAGAAATTTATTTTGCTTTATCAAAGGAAGTTACTGTATAATTGTTTTCAAATAATTTTACGTATTTGTTCCTGTTTTTTTTTTTCAACTTAAAAATTATGAGATTTTTTTGTAATTAGTTTATTTTTCATGAAACTATTTTAAGCTTTTTTTTTTAACTCGTGAAAATTGTAAAATTCAAAATTAGCCTTTGTTCTGGATGCATAAGAGCATTTAGCGGGATTACGTACACTACCGGTGAGTATAGTTTAATCTGTTCTTTGTCACTGCTGTTGTGCAAAATCAGTTGTGAATTAATTGCGTATCTGAATGACTAATTATTGCATTCATGACTTGTTATTAGAGGGAACTGTTTGCGAACACTATCATCTCCGTATTATATAGGTTTACAGCTGCAAAATTTTCACGTTACGGAAATAGCTTCATTTTAATCCCGAGCATTTTGTAGCAGAAAGTAGTCTCCTCACACACACACACTTCTCCCGAGAGAATAAAACCATGTGTTGAGTGCTATTTCTTTTTCCATTAGAACAAAATTGTTTCAAATTGTAGATAGTGTAAATTTTGTCGGAAGAATAAAGATAATTATCCAGGGTGTTTGGGATTCATAGGGGAAATATTAATTTGCCCATGAATTGGATGTAACTGTGGAAGAATGAATAAACTAATGCAAGACTTGATTATTAAAATGAGAAGTATTACGGAGTCTGTCTAGCTTCTACGTATTTCTAGAGCGAACGTCGAGAGACTATTCTGACGTTAAAAATCTATTCTCATGACGTAACATTTGAACACCTTTGATACAAGCGCTGATACCAGATAAGTTCACTTAGAAGAATGATCCTATATCTCATTTATTTTTCACCAGTTTTCTTTGCCTACGCTATGAAATCATGGATTAGCTAACTGAAAATATTGAACGATTTCCATTCAATTTTTGTCAAAATGTGCTTAATTAGTATTTACGATGGAAAACACATCGTCTGAAGTTATAAAAAGTTAAACCATTCTGACAATTCTAACAGCTTTTAAATGGTTTAGTTGTAAGAGTTAATCAAATGTACTCTTTTCAAATGAAATGGGAATGAGGAGAAATCCTTTGCTCATTCATAAGAATTTCTGCTTATTTATGCTCTCACTTTTTTTCACATTATTTATACCTTTGTTTCACGTAATTTATATTGTCCTTTTGTTCAATTGTTTTATTTTATCGAAGCTGTATATCTTGGAGATGTATATAATGTAGACTGTTATGCTAATACAAGCTTAAACATTACAATCTTTTCATGGTTTAATTTTATTTTTATAAAATTAACTAATTCCATAGTACTTTTAAATAATGAAGATCTGATTGGCAGTGGTCGAACAGTTGATCCAGTATCAAAAATGTGTATTCCTATGTCTGTTTTAATGCCCCAATTGTGATACTGGAAATGTTATTATATCTATTAATTATTACGCAGATAGAACGAAAACACCTACACCTTATTTTTTTCACAGGGTAAGAAATAAAAGTTTCAATTACCATCCAAACCTATAACTATTAGTTATTCTGTAAGCTATATTGTTAAGTTAGTGTTAAAAAGTTAATATCAATTGACATTAAAATGCCGTGTAGGAAAAAAAAAATCTTGAAATTTGAGGTTACTGACTTCACTTCAACCACACGATAATTAGGTAATGAAATTAGTTTTAAAAAAATATATCTGTAAAGTTTTGTAGTATTCTTAAATATTTCAGAGATTTTACTCAAACTTTTCTTAAAATTGTTTTATATTGTGATTATTTTTCTATTTAATCTATTTAAAAAAATTATTATTATTTTTTTTTTTTTTTTGGGGGGGGGGGTAATAATATATTCTGTGAAGAAATTTACTACCTTATATTTACTGGAAAGATATGTGAAATGAAAATATGAGGAGGTATGCTTACCTGTAACACGCATCCTCTATAATCCTCGTGGAAAATTAATTGTTGCTGATAAAGAGGATCTAGAGTCTTGCGTGCAATCGAAGTTTTTTGTTTTGCTACGCACTTTCTCCCTTTGACCAAGTAAACTTTAACATAAGGCGCTGAAATAGAAGAAATACCATATTTATGCAGTTTAAATCTGCCAAGCGTTTTGTTCGTAATGATACTTAAAAATAATATTAACTGTAATTTCAAATTTTGGATAACTGGAGACAACTGTTGGGACGGATTTCCTTATTTTAAGCGTAAATAATATACTATGAATATACCAGTGGCACAGTCAGAATACCGTTTCTGGAAAGGTTGGGGAGGGGCGAGGTAGGACAAAATTATTTCTGGAGGCTATTTTTTTTCTTTGTTCTACATTTTTTTAAACTACAAAGTTGAATGCAATCCCACTAGAACTTACATATGCATCATTTTCTTGGTTGACGTCCGTATTTCCTCTGACAGATGTGCTCTGTACGTGGGAATGGATGATTTAATGAAAAGGGCCATGTTTAAATAATGAATAAATCAGTTTTTCTAGGATGAACCACAAACGGAAACCGTACTTCATGTCACTGTATTTTCACGCAGTTAAATAATTATGCTAGCATACATATAGCGTAAATACACCAGGGGACAATATTTAAGGATGGTTGCTTTGATTTTTTCTGTGGCGCAATGCCATCAAATGCCGATCCAAACTGTGAGAAGGTCAATCTACATTTCAACACTCTGTCTCAATAAGGTAGTCTTTGCTCATACCTTGCTGCACGGCAGGTAGTTTTATGTGCTGCGAAAGGCAACAGTTTAATAAAACTATCACTATACACTGTGACGCAGTCAGAATTTAGAGGGAAGAAATTAAAAAAAAAAATGTTATTTTGCTAAAAGCAATACCATCTACATTTTAGGCGAAGATATATGAAATATTCTTGTAGTCGTAAGTACATAAACGATTATGGGATTTGTTTTCTCTATTTGTATGAATGTTATATTTGTAAAATGCAATATAATTCGATATATATATATATATATATATATATATTTTTTTTTTTTTTCAAAATCACAGGGGAAGTTATATAAATTATATCTATGATGCCCAGTGTAAAGGGCTTAGGTCGAAAACAGTGATTTTTAGATACTTGTTAGTATTGATAAAAAATAATAATATTTTGACTGGTATAAAAGATTTAGGTCTATAAATTATGTGTACAATAGTACATTTCTTGTTTCATAATCAAATTTTCATTCCAGCCAAAAGATTTTTGTTTTTTTATCGATACTAACAAATATCTAAAAATCACTGTTTTTGACTTAAGCCCTTTATACCGGGCATCATAGATATAATACTTATGTAATATATTTTTATTCTTTCAAGTTTATTCTTCGCTTTTAAAGGGTTATTTTTCCCTTTATTTTCGCAATTTAATTATTTATAAATTTTATTCAAGAAACGCGCTGCCTACGTTTAATAGGTATCTGTAGGCTATTATTCACTATACACGTTCTCTTTCATACACTATCTACCCATAAGTATTTGGACACCTGTAATAGAAAAAAAAATTTATTCATATTCAATAGCTGGTAGAGCCTCCCCGCGAGGCAATTACAGCCTCAACCCTCCGGGGCATGCTTTCCACAAGTCCTTGTAAGACAGCTATTGGTATTTTCTTCCTCTCGGCTTGGAAAAGACATCGTCCTTCACCGATTTTGGACGGTTGTTGCACCCCTTAATTCGGCGATACAACTCGTCCTAAAGATTCTCGATAACGTTCAGGTCTGTTCTTTGGGCAAGCCAGTCCATTCGGTTAACCCCATTGTCAGCATACCAATCCATGATGGACCTCGCAACATGACAGCTGGCATTGTCATCCTGGAAGTAACATGGGTCTATCCCGTAAAACTGCCACAACGTAGGAAGCAAGCACACTGTCATCCAAAATAGTGCAGTAGGCATCGGCGTTGAGCTTACCATGAATTGACACCAAGGGTCCCAGTCCGTACCTGGAGAAACACCCTCAGACCATAATTCCACCTCCGCCGGACTTTACTGTAGGCACAATGCATTCTGGCAGGAGGCGTTCTCCAGGCAGACGTCAGACCCAGACCCTGCCATCCGAACAGTAGAGGGTGAACCTTGATTTCTCGCTCCAGAGAACCCGTTTCCACTGATCTACGGTCCACTTTCGACGTCCTTTGCACCACATTCACCGAGCAGCACGGTTGGACTTTGTGATTAAAGGCTTATGGGTGGCAGCACCACCATGAAAACCAAGCAGATGTTTTTCCTCACGAATGATATTCATCGAAACAACACTCCCGGATGCCTGATAAAACTCCTGGAGTATGTGGGCCATCGGTTGGTTGCGGTTCTTTCGAATATCTTTGGACAGCACCAGTCTATCTCCATCTCCCAGTTTCGGGGGTCTGCCGACTCGGAGCACATTCCGACAATCACCGTTCACCTTCCATTTCTGAATCACATAGGCCACCATCGATTTTGAGTAATTCAGCTCGCTAGATATGTCCTTTAAGGATCGGCTATTTCTGTGATACCCGACGATTACACCTTTCTCGAAATTAGATAACTCTGCACTTCGTGGCATCTTGCATGCAACTAATGCCAATGTTGTTTCCTACACGATATTTAACGGCGGAGGTCTTGGCGTATATCAAGACCGCAGATATCGTCATTAGCATGGGTGTCCCAATACTTATTGGTAGATAGTGTATATGCAAGTCACAAGGTAATAAAAATTTGTGAAGACTTCTGATATTGCATACCTGGCGAAACTTTAGTTCCAGGTTTAGCTTGCAATCCTCTCGCCCGGATAACTTCTACTTCTAAATTTCCTTTCTTATCTCCCAAGCTTAGTTGAATATCTCCTAGGCTGGGTGACGCTAATACTTGACGTCCAACTAATTGACCCGGACCAAGGCCTTCAATGAAATTCGAAAATTCCCCTTCAGGAACTAATCTGATTGATGGTAACCACCTGAAATGTGAAAAAAGAAAGTACATTTTAAGCATACGAGTAATAGACTATTTAATTATATAAGACAACTACAATTCCCTTATGATAGTTCTTTTCCTGTTGAAGGATATATTGAATCTAGCCTAAATCGAGCTCTGGAATTAACATATACAACTCCATTATAATTGTGTTAAGCGCAAAACTAGCATTTCATTTTAAAGATTGAAGAGTGTTAAACGAATAAAGTGATATAAATCCGATTCTTCTTTTATCATCCTTCTTTCTTTCGTGTGTTTTCGAACTCATTCACCTGCGATTTTTTTTCATTATGTCTTTCTTCTCAAGAAGAATAGAAAAACAATAAAAGAATATCTTGCTGCGTTTAAACAAAAGAAAAAATAAGTCAAACTCTGGTCTAATTTGATGCATTTGTCGGACGTAGACGTATAATCCGTATGTCTTTCAGTAATCAAAAATTTTCAACTTTTCACCGACACTTGGTCCCGGTATGAATAAACAACTGATTCACTTAAAAAAGTCTTCACATCGAATTCGATTTGCTGAGGCTAGTTCAATAATCTGTTCTTCCTGAAATATATGCATTACTCCTATCTTTGAGCACGACTCTAACAATGAATTATGTTATGTTAAGTAACCACCGTTATGTTAAGTAAATACGTCGTGATGACAAAAGGAACTTCGAGGATGCGGAACTGGTTGATACGAGTAATATTTACAAGTGTCAGTAGTTTAGTAAAAATTAAACTATTAAACTAAGTATTTAAAGATTTATTCAGTAAAAAGACACTCTTTTTACTGAACAGTATTTAAATTATTAACACACAGTAGGAGCACGAATTGGTCAGTTCTTTGTTTGCAAAAGCTGCTACACTTAACAGTTCCTGAAGAGTTTTCGCGGTCAAATGTTCCAGAAAAAGCATGGTAACATGACAGACCTTAAGCAAAACAGACAGCGAAAATTAAACGCAAGAGAGGAACGATAACTCTTGTGAGCCAATAGTACAATGACTATAAGTCGATGACTCAATACAACTTAGGACAATCTGAAACAATTTCCAGCATAGTCATGTCCTGTCCACGATCACTCGAATGGCTTACAAAAGCAGACGCCTGGTATGACATGTTCTTGTGTCCACGGCTAATGAGCTTGACAGCTAAGATCTTTCAAAGCTTGGGATACACGGGGCAAAAATACATATGCTGGACTAACGAGACACTTTTCTTCGTACGTTCTGCTGATGTTAAGAATATGGATCTATCTTGCATGGTATCAACAATGTAGGTTGGTGACGACGGTTGTATGGCGTAGACTATGTTTAGTGGGCAGCTCACGATATTGTTCTTTTTTCGAAATGGAGATGACGTCCTCCAAGACAATTATACTACACTGCTGGCCACTGTAAATGCAACACCCTGAAGGAAACATGCAAATAACATGAAATTTACAACATGCATTAGCGGAGGTAAGATATGCAAATGATTAGAATTTCAGCGCAGACGCACATCACGCGCGCCTGTGGCGCCACTTCAAAGCGCTATTTAAGGCTTGGAGATTTCGACGATTTCAAGTTCGGCAACTGTGTTTTTCTTGTGGTTTTTTCAAAAAAACGATCAATTATGCCTCGTTGAAAACAGCGATCATCTTTTGATCAAGTATCCGAGTTCGACAGAGGAAGGATAGTGGCCTACCGAGATTGTGGATTATCTTTCAGGGAAATCGGTAGTCGTGTTGGACGAAACCAAACAACTGTAATGTGGATATGTGATCGTTGGATGCAGGAGGGTACGACGGACCGGCGTGTTCGATCGCATCCACCTCAGCGCACCACTTCACGTGATGACAGGCAAATTGTGCGCATGGCAGTGACGGATCGCTCAGTCACATCACGAACCATAGCACAGCACATGCAGTCTGTAACGCATCATCCAGTGTCTGCGCGTACCATTCGACGCCGTTTACAGCAGAGTGGTCTGTCCGCAAGACGTCCATTCTTTGTCTACCCTTGACGCAGAACCACAGACGTCTCCGCCGCCAATGGTGCGATGACAGAAGGATGTGGACGGCAGAATGGAATGAAATTGTCTTTACTGACGAGTCACGCTTCTGTCTGCAACACCACGATGGTCGCATTCGAGTCTGGAGACACCGTGAAGAGAGGATGCTGAACAGCTGCGTTATGCACTGCCACACTGGTCCTGCACCGGGTATTATGGTATGGGGCGGTATTGGATATCACTCTCGCACACCTCTTGTACACATTGCCGGTACTTTAAACAGCCAGCGCTACATCTCCGAGGTGTTGGAGCCAGTTGTCCTTCCTTACCTTCAGGGCTTGCCCACAGCCATATTTCAACAGGATAATGCGCGACCACACGTGGCACGCATTGTCCAACGGTTCTTCGTCAATCGCCAGATTGAATTGCTTCCCTGGCCGCCTCGCTCTCCTGATCTTTCGCCGATAGAAAACATGTGGTCCATGGTTGCTCTACGATTGACACAGATTCCATCCCCAGCTGCCACAGCAGATCAACTTTGGCAACGTGTGGAAGCTGCTTGGTCTGCTGTACCTCAAGAACTCATCCAAAGTCTCTCTGAATCAATGCCGAGGCGCGTGGCAGCGGTGATCTCCAACAATGGCGGCTACTCTGGCTACTGATTTTGGCAGGAACCACACTTCACAGAAGTCTATAAATTTAATCATTTGATACTTGGTCAACATGTTATTTACAAAATAAATTTTGTTGTGATATTTCTTGTCTTTCTTGGTGTTGCAATTTGGGTGGCCAGCAGTGTACTTCTGACCGGGCAGCTTTTGTGCTGAAAGGTTTGTTGAACATAGCTGTTGCATGCAACACATCATTTTTACTCCAAAGTCTCTGATTTAACTCTGTAACAACTGTAAGGAGGTATAGATTTTTTGGAACAGAATATTATTTTTAACTAGTTGGCATTCGTCAAAACTGGAAGGCTGGATAGTAAATAAATGTACTAATACACAAATTATACTCAACATATCATTGCCAAATGTTGAAAATTATAATATTAAGAATAGTGAAATTCACTTTAAAAAATTACTATTGAACCCAATAAAAAGAAATAGGGTTACTCAACAGCGCGAAATAAACAATTTCCGCCAGGTTTAATTCTATATCCCACAGACATAATTTAAAAAAGACAGAAAGAGAGAGCTAGAGAGATTCCTCGGAATAAACAAATTGAAGTGTTTACACGGCCTCGTGTTTAGTAAGTATCTAAAGAAAGATTTAAACATGTCACTGAGAATGCACAGAAACAAATTACTATGTTTATGCGGCCTCGCATTGAGTATCTAAAGCCAGATTTAAACATGACACAGAGCATGCGCAGGAACCAATTTTTTAAATTGTAAATTATCGCTAATTAATAGAAATTGTGGTTACAAAAACCAAATTTGACACATCTATAGATTAAAATCTTCCGTTTAAGATCAAAGTAAAGTAAACTGATACAGTAGTTTTCTCTCACGGACTGCTCAAATAATCGGCTTAGCAACTTAAATATATAGATATCTTTGGCAATGTTACTTACACTGAGCTGTCTCCACTTAGACTTCCTTCACCATCTGATGATACACTACTGGCTTGTTTTACTAGATGACGGCATTCTAGTGGAGCGACTTCTTCACTTCGATGGACGTTAATAGTTGAAGATTTCTTTCTTCTAAATCCCATACGCTTTTTATGACCTGAAGTAAAAATTATCGAACTTAAATAAGTAGTACATTTATTTTGACAATTTATAAACAAATTGAAAAATGAAAAGAGCCTAGAAGGTGCTGATTATATATTGGGTATTTCGTACTATGTTAGCGAGGGGATGCATCCTAAAATCTATCTGTCATATGGAAGAGAATCTATCTGTCATATACTACAAACTGCGTTTTCTACTGTAAATAGATATGTTTCGAAAGTCGCAAATAAGATCTATCACATGTACGTGATACATCTGTTTAAGTCTCCCTAAATCAGTGCTTTCAACTCCTAGAGTTAAGTGGCAGTCTAGCAGTTAGCACGTCGGGATTCGGTACTGAGGTTGCTCGGTTCGAGTCCCGAGAAGCGCCACCGAATGCTCTCGTGTCTCACTGGCTATGGCTATGTTAAATCCGTAGACTTGAAAGTTCCTCTGTGGCGTTTGTCAGGGTGGGAGGAAGGTACGAACCCCTGGGTCTAAATTTTGGTGGCACCGGAGCAGAAGTCGGACTCTGACCCTTGTGGTGCCCATTACCAGGTACTGCAATCTGAGCCGAACTCAATCAGCCCTGCAAGGGACATGCGACAGCGAGTGAGTTAAGTGGTTATGGTACAAAATTACAGGAATACTATCGTCGATAGTTTTGTTTTCAAACAGCGGTATTAACTAAACTTTCTTAATCCTTGGCTTGGATTTTCACTCTTGCAATTTGGCTAAAATCTGCAGGCATGTGATAAAAAAATTGTGCACTTTGCGATCTGATAAAGATTGTATTCATTTGCTCTGACAAATTATTCAGTTACATTGACATAAATTTTTGACGCTTTTTTTAACCCCTTTATCTTTTATAACACGTTGAAGATTCACAACTGAATCAACTCTCAAAATCGGCTGGTTTTCCTTCGTAGGAAATCATTTGATTACAGTTTTTCAGAAGTTTAAGTAGATAGTTTGATCCTGACGCTTACCCATTGGTTTGTAAACATTATACCACCCAAATAAGGTCTAGAAATTTAGTATTTACGGGTAATGGGAGATAACAGGTGTATTACGTCTCATTATCAGTAGTCGCATACTACAACTACCACTCACGGATGCAGTTTGGCATACCCCAGAAAATTCTCCTACTAATCTAACAATTGTAGTTATCCCGTGGTTTTCAGAACATGGTGGTAAAGTGTCTTAGCTGCCAATAATCAAGCATAGTACTTATAGGATAGACATTTTAGGTAACGTTTCCTTTCTCCTAGGATGGCAAGGTCGGAATCGGAGTCTGAGATTTGAATCCTACAGTCGGTATGGGTATTTGTAGCTGTTCGAATTTGGCGTTAAGGTGTAGGTCTCGATCAGTGTAGAGCAAAAGATGATCGTAGAGCTTCAAACCAACGAATATTCCTTCTAGGAACCAAGGTGAATTGAAATTTCACCTAAGATCCGTCAGTCATATTGATAAAAGTGCAAATGTCTCAATTTTTTTGTTACACTTTTTTGCCAAAATTTCACAGAAATTTATTACAGGACTTGATGTTACCGCTGGAATATGGGTATTGTCTCAGATCGGTACATTATACACATATTTTAACAAATTATGTGATTAAAATAAGCAGTTTTATATCAATATTAAGGAGTATCGTTAGTGTCTAGGTACCACATGTCTTGCGTGCATATAAGTATGATAATTGCACTCAACGTGACAGTAACATATTCTGATACATATGTATAAACCGACTGTCTAAGAAACGATTGGACTGAAAAACTTTACATGTTTACGTAGTTCTAAAAACCAAGCATACTAAAATCCAAGATCTTCTGAAAACCAAGCGGCTTTAAGACCACAATTTATTCTAGATGGTTGGTTGGTTGGTTTTGGGTATTTTGGCGCAAGGTCCAGATAGGACAAGCTGCGCCAGAATTTATTCCAGAAATAGAGTAGTTTTCGACCTCGAAAAGCAATATGCTTCCTTTAACCATATAAGCGTTTAAAACTGATTTTTCCGTTACCTACTTTCGGTTTTTAAAAGCGTTTTCGACGAATAATTTAGTTGTGTACAAAAGTACCTGAGACAGTATATTTTAGAAATATTTGAATGCCAAACTA
Organism: Dolomedes plantarius; assembly: GCA_907164885.2. Lineage (NCBI taxonomy): Eukaryota > Metazoa > Arthropoda > Arachnida > Araneae > Dolomedidae > Dolomedes > Dolomedes plantarius. Next base: position 158,931,798 of record OU015494.1, on the reverse strand, counting down.
GAGAATGAAATAATCCGTGACATACGCTTTTCTAACTGGAGGCAGGTAACGGAAAATTATATCTTAATGAGTAGAAGGTTAAACTGGTAACAGTCCTAGGAAAATATCCTATTAGTAATTATGAAGAAAGCCACTTACCGGATACGCTTAGTTGGGACGTACTGTTGCTCCTCTTCGCGGATAATCCGCCGAACTGAGTTATCTTGCCACCTACTTGTTGCTGGCCCTGTTTGGCTCCTTGCTCCGTTGCAGACCCGCTCAAGGCCGTGTCCGAGAGGCTGCCGTTGTTGCCTTTGCCATTGTTGGCGGCACCGTCGCTACTACTTCTGTTAAGCGATGCGCGGGTTGGCCTAGGAGGGTGGACAGGGCCATAACCGGGTGTAGGAGACGTGAATTCCCTGTAAATGAAGTTATGGTACTTATTAAGATTTGATTCTGCAACAAACCCTTTAGGCGAACAAGCCCTATATTAAGGTATTAGAACCTATACACTGAATGTGAGCCTGAAACATGGAGACACTGAGTGTATCATGAAATTGCCATTCTTGTAAGGACCTTTCGATCAGCTGTAGTGGTCCTTTCTACGGAAGTAAGACAAAGCTGGAGGCAACGTTTACGAGTACAGCCTGTCTTAAACACAGAGTGCATACTTATCAATTTTATGAATAGTCGTCAACAAATTTGGTGTCAACACTCACAATTGTTTGACGATTTGTGATTATGGACACCATTCAAGATGACCGCTACGACAGCTAGCGCGTAATGGCACGTGCATCGGATGGACCGTTTGTCATGGAAGACCGATCAAAGCAGGCTGCATTTTAACGGGATGACTTGTTTTTGGAGGCGTATTCTCAGTGCATTCCCCTAAAGAATGTATCTGAAGAAAGAACACCGATTGCTAGTATATTATATAACAGAAAATGACAGTAAAAGAGAATGTAACAGTATGAGCGGTTTTTTACAACGTTATTTAGACACTTCTTAGATGCCTTTGGTGAAACCTTTATAATACAGAGCTACGCTATAATATCCCGAGAATGGATGAGCTCTCGTAGCTTACTACCAGCGTACCGCTAATCAGTAATGTTTAAGATAAGATAAGATTCCAACCCGAAATGTACATGAATTGTAACAAAATTGGACTTATCTGCAATAAATTTCTTAAAGATTGTAACTCAAGTAAACTGAAGTATCAGTGCTGAAACAGGGAGCAGCATACATCACAGGAAGATGCAAAGCTACAACCTACTGAGAAGTTTCACACTTGTACTGCTGTTTTATCCCACCAAATATCCACAGTCCTCTGAAAATGAAATCGCAATTTTCCAATTCATCTACATTACACACATCTCTTTTTATCGCTATCGACTCATTATCTTCGATTTTTTTTTGTTTGTTGAAGGCTTCATTCTAAGAATAAGCACTGCAGAGCTAAGCCTAAAAGGGAAGAATTTTTGACGTGGCAAAAAGATGGAAAACTACAGTTGGTGTCACACTTCCAATCTACATGGAAAACCACCATTAGACCCTCAATTTATCAACTCATGGAATATGTCGATTGATTAGTGTAAGAATTTTAAGATCATGGCAAATAAGACAGAAACATTTTTTTTTCAACTTGGCAGGCACTTGTCTTGACGACATTCGCCCAGACATCGTGAAACTTAGTTGGCTACTTTATTATGAGGGGACAGCACAAGAATGTCCACGTCTTTGTTGGGATTCGAACCCAAGCCCACTCTGTGGAAGCTCAGATGATGCTAAATACTATACGATATGATCGATACTTAATGAGTTTAAATGTCCCACGGCACAGCAAGGTAAGGCTTTATTGAAGTGCCTGATATCAGAGCTGACGCTTTATTAACCATATAGAATACGGTTATGGTGGGTATATGGGACCAAAACAGGTAATTTTGAAACTAATTATGAATAACGAAATAAGAAACAAATATTTTGCTTTGCTCTTTGATTAAATTTATAAAGCTTCTTGTTCTACCACCCACATCAAAGCTGTGAAAGAAAATTATTGCCCTTTTTAGTGTGCTAGAGTACCTTGGCACTCAGATAGATAACAATATGAAAAATTACTGAAGAGTACTGGTACCCCAAGCATCACTACCTCGGTCGGCCAATAGTATACAAACTTCATAAGATTGACGGGAGGTTCTGTCACAGTTTTGGTGTTTTTGATCAGTAGAACTGTTGCAATGAAAGCTATAAAGCCACAAACAAATCAAGTTTTCATTCGGAAACGAGGCATGGTTGAATGTGAAAACTGTAAGAATGAGTTATTCCCCAATACAGCCGTATTTTATGTAATTTTAGGTGGTTGTTATGGTGAATTGGAGTTGTCTTTTAGTCCAATAGGGCCCGAATTTGCATTTTATATATATTTTTTGGTAATGAAGGATACTTTAATTATTCGCAAGCAACCAAAAAGTTTTACCAACTTAGATGTTTCTAAACAAAATTTTACTACTGGGTAAAATATTATAACATTGCATATCCTTTACGATTTCTTTTTTGCAACCCCAAATTAAGAATAGCTGTAACTTAAACAAGATTTGATTTTCTTACTTCAGAGTTCTGCTGCCTCTGGGATGTTCTGACTGAGAAGAGAAGGCACTAGTGACACTGTATTTTGAAACCGAGCTAGTTTCGGATCCGTCGCTCTCAAAGGCAGTGGGTCCCCCTGTCTCTTTGTCCAGTCCTTCGGTTCCCCGAGCGGAGGGTTCACTTCCCCGCATCCGACTGCCGGGGGCTGCCGAGTGATTAGGCATTCTGGAACTTCTGGGGGGAGGGTGGGGATGGACATTGAATTGTTTGTCCATGTGGCGAGGAGAGACTTCACTGTCTGAGACGATCATGCTCGACACACCTGAAGTTGTACAGAATGTATTAATACATTAATAATACGCAAAAGGTTTTCTAAATCATCAACTTATATATAAGCTACAATTGACTTCTCAAACTGTATCTTGGTTACTCATTTCCTTCATTTTGTTCGTTTTGCCTTTTTTCGTATGAAAGAACGATACTTCCTTGTAATTGGTTGGAAATAAAACGGTCCATTTTTTAAAAATGAAACCTACCCAATCTTTCGAGGAACCGCAAAAGAGGAGAATTTTAAAAGTTTTTTTTTAACAACCTTTTCTTGAATAAGTGTCTCTGTTGAAAGTTAGAGCTGCACTATTCAAGTATACTGTCTGGTGTTTTACCAGGTTTAAAGTATGCAAACATGAATGCATTTCGGAGTGTTTTAGACAAATGCCCTAAAACTGTAGAGAATAGAGAGAAGAGTTACTTTTTATGAACAAGCTGCATGTTTCCTGTCAATTAATATTGTTAGAATTTTATCGTATCTTACGCATAGTATGTCCTAAGTAGACTTGGGACATGAGATATAAAAATTCAAAACAAACCAAATCACTCCAAACCATTAAAAAATTTCGGAATTTGTGCTCATTTTAATGCTCCTTTGTACTTTGTTATGTTGTTTTTTGTTATAAGGGATTTGAAAATAAATATTTGCATTGTGAATCTGATATTGTACAGCTTAGTTCTACAAGATGTATATTTAACTCTGCAGTAATATTACCTTACTTGTATTTTATATTAATTGCCTTTGTTTTAATTTCCATATATTATCTTAAGGCAGTCGGGCTCTCAAAAACTCTTAACACTGTGACTCTTGAGACGCCTAACACTTGTTGGTTTAGTAATTGGTGATTACATCATACGGACAACAACTTTATGGTCGTCAACACGAAGAAATATATATATCTATACAACAATGTACAATGCCCCATTGTAAGGATTTTAAATTCCATCCAACACTGGGCATTATAATTTGGATCAGGAGGGCAAGATATTTACAAGAATCCACAAGTTAGAAAATCATCCATATTTGCAGTAGGTATATAACCTTTGATACAAAGCATGTTAATTTTTGTAAATAGCTTGCCCTCCTGATCCTAATTATAATGCCCAGTGTTGGATGGAATATAAAATCCTTACAATGGGGCATTGTACATTGTTTTATAGATATATATTTCGTCATGTTTACCACCATGAAGTTGTTGTTGTCCGTATGATGTAATCACCAATTACTAAACCAACAAGTGTTAGGTGTCTCAAGAGCCACAGTGTTAAGAGATTTTTGAGAACCTGAATGCCTTAATATAATATATGGAAATTAAAACAAAGACAATTAATATAAAATATCAGTAAGGTAATATGACTGCAGAGTTAAACATACATCTTGTATATCTAAGCTGTACGATATCAGATTCACAATGCAAATATTTATTTTCAAATCCCTTATAACAAAAAGTAAATAGGAATTGATTTTGCAATCGTACAAAACTGAAAGAAAATTTAGTTTTGAATTATAGAGAAAAAAAAATTCTATACATGTTGTCGTAATGATAAACGTCAATAATAAGTTCAAACTTAATAAGTGATATATATCTTGAATGTATGCTGAAATAAAGATGTAACCCTTTTAGAATTTTGAGTGTTTCTTAATATTTATTTCATACCATCTGGTCGCCTTTGCATTCGGAGTTTCATCTGTCTTGCTCGTTCTTCTAACTCAAGAGTCATTTGGTCTCTTGTAGACCTTTTTGGCGGTATTTGCGGTAGTTGTCGTTTCTTAGGTGATGCTGTACCTGAAGGTTGCCGCATTCCGCTAATAAAATATGAAAAAATAATTTAGGAATATACAAGAGAATCTGAGTATATAATGTTTGCCATACAATGTATAAGAAATGAACTACACATGTTTTTTCGCTTAGATCTATTGTATCACAAAAAAATGTCATTGTAAGGGCCGTCATTATCATCCTATAGTTTTTTATTTGCTTTATAATGAAACCCTGTTTGAGAGGAGTTATGCAAAATGCTCTTGCTCCTCACCAAAAAGTACTACACTGAATCTTTTGAAACAAATTTTATAAATGACTCTTATTTTGTCAACCTTAAAACATAAAATAAAAATTGGAAACAGATGAAAAAAGATTATTTCCATGTTAATGAAAACAAAAAATCCTTGCTATTAATAAAGATCTCCAATCAGTTGGCATGTCAGGCTTGTTGAATAAGTTTCATAAAAATAGCGAAATTAAATTATAAACTTGTCAAAAGATATCAGAATTTTTTGTTGTTGTTTTAAATTCATCTTCAGAATTAAGGACATTTAAGATTAACTAATACTGTAAACATTTTACATGACCCGTTGAGTAAATGTCTATGCTAAATCTTTAAAATAAGTTAAATTGAAATTTATTAGACAGAAAGAGTTTTAAAATGTTTAAATTCGTGGTGAAATATATTTTAAAGAACATTAAAAAGTTTTTTTGGACACTATGAGTTCTCTAAGGACTGTTATCTAAAAAGTTGTTTAATGTACACAAGAAAAGACTACCAAAAGTGTCCTTAAATTGTTGTTAATTAAAATCCTAGTGTTTTATTGATTTTTTGATAGAGAATTGTTACCTCTTTTCCGGTGACAATGGCCTAGAAGCACCCTCGGTTAACCTTCTTGATGATCGTGATCGTGTCATTGAACCATCGTCTGGTACAACAGACCTCGATCTAACTCTGCTAGGCATTCTGGGACGATAGTCCAATCCAGCAATGGGTTCTCTCCTTTCTATGCTGTCATATGAATACATGTCTCTGGGATGTACTGAAAAGGATTGCAGTCATAAATATTAATTAATGCTGATGTGTATAAAGGTATAGAAATAAGATGGGCAAAAGCTACTAGAAATTAAATGGCCAAAATATTGTTTTTCTTAGAAGAGATTGAAGTTTAATTGAATTAAGATCATCAGATTTGAGGAATATGGGTGCATCATCAAAATGGCAATACCCACGAGCAGAAGAAAAATTAGTGACAATGGTTGAACATAGTCTAGAAAAACATGCAGACATTCTGATCAACTATGGTTAAACAACACAAATATTTTGACCATGAAAAGCATTTTGAAAGCTCACATTTTCCAGATGACCCTTCATAGTCATAAACCACAGCTTTCTTGTTCTCAGTTTATGTGTGCGTCTATTCTACGGGTTCAGAGAATTCCTGTAATGAGTTTTGGACCCTTTGTTTTACCCATCAGTCGTAATCAGTGTCGAGCAATTCAAGCTGAAACATAGCTAGAAGTGCACCTGTCGTATCTTGTAGCCAATAAGCTGTACTCTGTCCTAGTTAGCGAAGGAAAGTCTTTGTTTAGGAGTACAATATCACCAGCAGCAAAGCCGGAGCAAGAAGTTTGCGGAGCCAATACCATCTGACTCTAAGATCGAGCGAGCCAGTAAATTATGCCAATACATTATTGGACAACTTATTTCATTATAGATAGCTTATTAGGAATAACGTTACTATTCTTGATGATATTTCAAAAGTGAAAGATTTTAAAACATGCCTCTTGTTTTATCCTTTTGAAATTTGAGTCAAAAATCGCATAATTTTATCGCTCCTATACCGAATTCTTCATTTATATAAAATTCCTACAAACTTTTAACTGTCTGCAGTTTTAGAGATATACCTTGTATATCTCACAGACGTAAAAGATATATGTTAAGATAAAAATTCAAATTAGTTTTCTAATAGTCAGAATAAAAGTTTGAGCTGTGTATGGGAAATTTTATTGTGTTTCTGAATAACGTTAATTTGTTTCAAAGTGCTAAGTTGAGTATCTGAATAGTCATGGTCGCTGACAATTGAGTCTGGTTTATGGAATTCAGATAAAGTCTTCCAGTATGTAATAATAGTAATTCCTTTCATGTGGCAAACCACGTGGTTTAAAAAAAAGTGACCTACCTTAATTGTTAAAAATGCGTGTTTTAAATTGCCCGTGAAATGTTACGGAGGGAAGTAAATGCAATTTAGTAACTACTAATTTTGAAGAGGTCAAAACAGCGAGATTAGCGAAGATTCTAAAAATTCTTTATTCATGCCATTTTTTTTTTACGAGAACCGTTAATAATGAGAGAAAGTATATATAAGGTTTGCATTGAATTTTTATAGGCACGAAGTATTTGAAAATAGGCAGAAAACAATCTATTAAGACTGGATCCCGATAGTTCCTATAATTTGACAATAATTATCCTTTAAGAAACTGCGTTATTTACTATTATGCAATGAATTCCCTGATGTGAGCAAATCAAATTTTTAAGTAACTGAAATGGATTACCAGTGCTTGAGCGTCTTCTGTCATCTGGCCATAGATCTCTTCTCGATCTCCGTTCACTAACTCCAATATCTTCCCCCACCAAAGTAGGACTGCTACCTACGGAGCTAATAATACTACCTGTATCTCCAGGAATCATGTGGTCTGAAAAGAAATGTGGAAATGGAATAATTCCGGAAACTTAACATAAACAGGGACTGCAGATTTAGTAAAATTTCAACAAAGATAAGGTAAAAGTAATGTGCATAACATTTTACATAACGATTGAAGGGTTTACCACAAAAAGGAGGTAGCTCCATCCTGGGGGGAAGTTTGGAGTTACATGTACTATCTTGTGGTTTAATTAAAAAACAAAACAAAACAAAAACACATAAAAGACCTTCGTTTGATGCCAGAAACAAGTAACTCCAATCGTTAGTTCTCGTGTTATTGAAGAGATGAATCTGCTGACTCGTTAGTTACCTCCTTTTTTCCTCAAACGACTGACGTGGTTTGTTTACAGGAGGGTTACACATTTATCAACAGAGGAATTTTCGGTTCTAATAAACATAATACTGTATATGGTTTAACTGAAAAATATAAAGGTGTAATGGAACTAGCCCGCAAATACGTCGCACAAAATGATATGTGGTTTTACGATGGACTACAACCAGACACTGCACCAGATGAGTCAGACGTTACAGAGGGAGAATGTGAGGATTGAAAAATGTAATTTTCTGTTTGTAAAGCCAAAATATATGCTGTATTTCAATTGAAGTTTTCTTTTAATAAAATATTATGATAGTAGATTGTATTTTTTTGCGAAATCTTTTTCCTAGAAGTATATAGAACATCCATTTGGTGGCAAGAAACAGATAGCTCCAACAATCACACATGTGTCACGTCATCTAGAGGATATATTTTTGAGTGAAAATATTGTCCTAATATGTAAGAACAATTAAAAAAATTTACAAAAAAGAACATTTCCACACAACTCAGAATTTTGAATTTTAAAATGTTTTTTACGGATTTCCGAAAACTTGAAAAATTGTTACCTCCTTTTTGCAGCAAACCCTTCAATTACATAATCTATATTACTGAATGATTAAATTCAGTTCAATTGCAGTATCAGATATTAGAAATATTGCTAGAAAGCTATATTTATCTATAAGAAGCTATAAATTTACTAAAACACTTGGTAGATTTCCACGTTTAGGAACACGTTGAATTGGACAGATTAAAGTGTAAAATTGTTAAAGAAAAACTTATAACGTATAAATGTTGAAAAGAAGAATGTAATTAAATATTTATTTAAATATTTGGTACATTCTTTATATAAATTTATTATTTATTGGTTCGAGTCCTTAATATCTATATTATAAAAGGTCTTAAAATTATTTTTCTGAGGGTATGTGATTTATATTTCAATTGGTGCACTTAAGAGACGTACGTTATCACTTTCTTATATTAGTGAGTTGTTATGACTATACAAATTGCAATAACAGTTTCTTAAAATATTAAGGGACATTTGTTGAGATGGATAGTTGGTTTGAGAGAGAGAGAGAAAACACATATTAAATACATTAGGTCTGCATGTTCTTGATTCAAATACAAAATAGGTGTTCGGAAAATGTGGAACGAATACGATATTTAGGAAATTATAGTTATTTGTTTCCAACTCTAATTTCTCATAGAAAATAACTACTTTTTTCACAGTTAAGGAACTTCAGTATTTTACATATATTACTTTATTTTATTTGTTTTTTATAGTGCATAGTGCCCCAAGTTTCTCCCCAGATGGTTAATTTGGGTTCAAATACAGGCTAAGGCATGGGTGTTCCTGAATTAATAATAACATTGGTTCGGATATGAGCTACAATAAATATAGAATGTGGTCAGCAGTTGGTTTGTATGTTTATAGGTGGATCCCCTTTAGATAAGTGTCCGCCGCATTCAAAAGGAAAACAAACCTTATATATATATATATATATATATATCCTGTTCAGGGGCGTTAACTATATTTAATTAGGTTAAACTAGGTTAAAACTAAGAGAAATTATAGGAACTAATAGTTAAACATTGGGATTTGAGAGCTTAGGGAAAGGAAGAGTCAACAGATGGCGATACTTGTCCATCTTTTGACTTCTCTCACCACTCGAATCGGGAATAAGTCAGATTATGTTTAATCAGCGGATTTTTGTTCTAGAAGGATCGTGAAGGCGCGTTTTTCGATAAAGCGGGAGAAGAATTAGAACAGACCGTGGGATACTCGATTATGAGGAAAACGTGAGCGGGTTCACCTCGTAAACGAAGTGGCTATTCGCCATGGGAAATTAATGAAGTGTGGACGGTGGTTAACTTTAAATTGATGAATAAAGGACTTGTTTTGTATTAAGGTGTTGTTCCTCGGCTATTACGACTGACTGCAAATGTGGATAATACCGAAAAAAAGGAATGATGACTACAACTAATCGTATAAGACTTTATGTGGTTTAAGAGCTACGTCATATATATATATATATATATATATATATATATATATATATATATATATATATATATCTGTGTGTGTGTACTGGTTGTAATTACTTGTCATTCATTTTTACTTCAAACTGAGTGATATACTTTTTACAAACACAAAGGTATACAAACTTCTGCATACAAACTAAACTTCATAAGATAAAAGTCATGGGAAAATTCTATTGATTATATACATATATATATATATATATACATATATAAAAAATATTCATTACTCTTATTAATTGTTTACAATATGCACACATAACATGTCAAATCATATATACTGTACTGTATTCTGAAAAACTGTGTTCTCTAAATTTATAAATTGACTGTTGAAGAAATTTCAGTCTGTTGTTTTGGCATACCTCTTCTAGAGAGCCCTTCGTCAAAATCAAGCTCAGAAATATCACTGTCTGATAAACGTGAAACGGAAAGTGAAGATGGAGGAGATAAACGATCTACAGATGCTACGGAGCCAGACATTTCTGCTTCCAGGTACATATTATTTCGCTGCTAAAGAATGAAGATAAGTACTTTAAACAGTATTAATACTAAAATTATAGCAAAAAATTAGAGAAGATTTTAATATAGATTATTTTTTTCTGACACAAAAATTAAGCATGATCTCGTGAATTTCTTTGATGGAACCCTTCTCAAGATTATGTTTGCGTGAAATAATTACATAAAAATGTGTAGCAAAAGATAATTTGATATGTTTTTCAAAACATAGAAGTTGTGACAATAAGAAAACTAAATTATTAAATAATTTCAGGGAATATTTTATCTTTTTCTTAACATGTTCTAATGTGAATAATTTTTGATAACACTTTCTTTAATAATATCATGATATTATCTTCACTATAGTTTTCCAAATGATAGTAAGTATTCAGTCGATTTCTATTTTACTGTTAGAAGATGAACAGTTTTGTTAAATTATTAAAAGAATAAAACTGTATTTAAAATGCACTTTAAATTAAGAATAATCAAAATCGTAGAAGGAATTCCTATGATTGTATAAATTATATGCTAAATTAAGCTACAGACAAAATGAACTAAGTAGTTCTGCATTTTGGAACTAGAAGACAAAATCTTAATGCATGAAAAAGAAATATTTAATACGTTGTTTAGAGGTACAAATTACAAAATTATTAGATTTACAAAAATTCTAACTCATTTAAATAGATTATAAGGAGGTAATTTATTCAAAAAACCATACTTAGTTGCTGTACCAATTTTAATTATTGCTGGAGCTTATGTTATGCATTGAAGATATAGAAAAAATTCTCGTTATCGATCAAAGAAAAGAACAATTAAGATTAAAGTAGCTTAGTGAAGAAAAAATTTACAGTTTTTTCTCCAAAACTAAAATTGTCTTTGATAGAACTCCTTGCAAAATATTTTATTTCACAAGAGTTTTTAAAGAATATGTTGTAATAGGATTTAAATGTATGTTTTGATGAAAATAAATCAAATAAGTTTGTTCTTTTATGAAATTCCTCAAAAGGTAAATGGCAAAGCTTCGTAAATCCACAAGGATTTGAGGGGTGGCAATTAAAGGAGTTTTGCAATTAAAAAAACCGATATAAAATATCTGACACATATGTATATAATTTCTGTAATTTCATTTTCTAAATGATGAACCACAAATTCTAGTTTTTTTTAAACATGATATATTGAGACTTTATAAATATCAGTTTAAATAACTTTATTGAAATCATGGCAAAGAGTGAAAATATTTCTAATATGTTTATTGAAATTAATTAAAACATACCAATTGAGCTGCCAAACTTTCTTCGCGAGTAGTCATAATGTACCATTCGCTTTCATTATCCATACGAGCCGTTGATAAATCTATTAAAACCTGTTGAGGATATGCATTTTAATACAATATAACCAATACACAAAGTTCTCAAACTTTCTGTACTATGTATACATGGGCAAACATGCACTGATAAACAAGTATAATATGGTCATGTCAATTATTTTATGCCTAATATTCAAAGTGGCTTAAACTTTCCGAGGCATGAACCTCATAAGCTGTAATACTGTATCTGGAGCTGAGACATTACCAACATATTATTTAAATCTTATAATTTACAAAGAAGGTTACGCTCTCTTTAAGTACATGACGACGCTAAGGTTGTAAAATAGCACAAACAGGAGTTGTCGGGTGCAATTTCCCAGATGAACATTTTGCAAAGGATCACCCATTGGAATTCCTTAAACGGTTTTTTTTACTCCCCACAGTGTCTGCAGCCGAAGAACATGTATATGTCTGTGAGATTTAGTAAGGATTTGGATCACAATGCCAAATGATCTCTACCACTGATCCTAGATCCAATCTCGGCGCTTATCTGTCCGTCGTCAATGTTGGACAGAGTTCAGCATGGGTTCTTTCTTTAGCAAAGTTAGATGCATTGTGTCGTGATACATCAGTTCTGTCCCCATCATTAAAGGTTTCTCTGATCTCCCTCACTTCACGGTCATGATGTCTCTCACACTGACTGAGACGTACGATCAATTCAGGGTCTTGCATTTTTAGAACCCTGCCGATGGGCACCAACATTGACTCATCGGATGAACATGCTGGTGCAGCTTGCGATTTGCAAATCGTGTGTGCATTCGATGTTGTATATAGTCCCCACGTCTGACAGAGTATACTGCAGAAGTCCTACCATTCGTATCGTACCTAACGTTTGATCCAGTTGTTTATCCCTAATGATCAATGTCCCTTACCTCGCCGTATCACCTGCGTCTAGCAAGTTGTTTTTTAGAGCTTAACGTCAGCTTAGTGTCTATCAGATACACTTAAGTCATTTATATGGAATAATGGATGCAATCTGTATACATACACATGCACACACACACATAAAAACACATTATATATTCAGTTTATTTATAGTGTATGTACTTTACAAGGAGATAATTTGTTTAAACTGTATACAAATAGTTTGAAATCATCATAATGGTTGACACTTCTTTTGTTCTTACTTTCGTTCAAAGCCAAATATAAATCTTAATTTCTATTAAATTAACTCACCAATGTTTTAATTATTTTACTGGAGATGTTTGAAAACAAATTTGAAATTATTAATATCAGTTTCAGTCCATGTTTTGTACAGCAATAAACACGAGCGATATCTTTCCCCTGTTATTTTAGAGACGGTTTCCCAAAGATCAGTTTCAGTAAAAAAGAGTCTTGCAGAATTGAAAATAATTTCTCTTACCTTGTGATTCTTAGGAGCTACATCCTCAACACTGGATGACAGTGATTCAGAATGGCATTTTGGAATCGTACAGCTACATAATATTTATGTCAACGTTTGCTTATATGATTTTATTCAGATGAAGATATTTTTCTAACGGATTGGCAGAATTTAGTTTAGGTGTACATAGAGCTCCACAAGAATAGTGCTTACACAGTCAATATTTGTATGCTATACCGTAGTTGATTTAGTATTATGTGATTCAAATTAGATTTTTTTTTCTATTTTTCCTTCCGAGAAACAAATTATTTATACTTACTTTAATTTATTGGTTGAGTAAGTTTATGCAACCTTATAGGGGAAGGGACAACAAAATACATTGAATTCGGTATGAAACTTTGTCTGCATTCTTCCACAGTAAAACAATGCAAAATATTAACAATTATAGTATTCATACGTTTCGTTCAGCTTTCAATTTTTCAATTTCTTAGAGCACATTAAACAGTTTCAGATATTTAAGTTCAAAATATTCCTTTGTACGATTAATCAGAGGATTATTGCTGCACAAAAATGGCATCGAAATAAAATTGAGCGTGAAATTTTATATAGACCTAAATAAAGATATTTCAATAGTTTAAAATCTTTTGACGAGTTCATTTTACTCGTAAAACCACATAAAATATATACCATGTAAAACTAATTCAAAAATATTTCATGGAGAATACAGAGATTTCGTTACTAACGAAATGCTACTTTTAATAAAAATATTTAAAATGTATCCAAGAAAACAGTTAAAAGATTTAAATATATAACTGTTTTGAATAAAAACATTCATAAAAATAATTTTTTTTAATACGAGATAAAAAGGTTTAAAAAGAGTAAATAGATGTCTTTCAAGAAAATTCCTTTTAGGGGCGTTCCACTTTCTGGAAGCAATGTGTGACATTTGTTTGCATGCATATTTCATTTACATAATAATAAGTTATAATAACCTAGATTGTATTGTGTACTAGATATTTTCATGCAAAAGTATTTGCATAAAACAATTCAAACCCATTCTAATCATATAAAATAGTTTCCTGTGTTAATGGGAATAGTAGTGTTTTAACGTAGGATTACGTTCCTCCATAACGATCCTCCGGAAAGGAAAATTTCAGACGCTAAAACCGTCCACCCGTACTTTGCGAGTTATAATTTTGGCAGTGCGCCAAACTCAGTCTGTATCGCTCGGACAAGCAGCAAACAGCCAAACAGAAAAGTACCAAAATGCGTCCAAATTTTGACATACATATATGTATATAGATATATATACATACGTACATATACATAGATACATAACACATACATACATATATACATATAAAAGAGGTAAGCAACGATAAGTAATCCTACGTTAATAACCCGCGGTAGTTTCGTTAGAAGAGATTACCTGAATATTTTTTTCCTGTATCGTTGGTTTCCCATCTTAAACAACTCTAATACTTCTTGTTTGGCTATCCTTAATAACGCGAAAAGAAATACAAGGTGTCTCAAAAACACCTCGACACACTTTAAAAATTTATACAAAAAGAAGTATACAAGGTAAGAACTGGAAATTCACAGTAGTGTTACCGTATATATTAGAGATTTTTTTCTGTGTCGGAAAAATTCAACAGGTGGTACTAGTTGCTCCGTGAAAAAGGATGTTGTAAAATGGCTACTCCATCAGAGGAAGCAATAAGTGTTGGCTGGTATTGCAAAATGGAATTTGTTACACAAGTGCAACGAAATTTGGAAAAGATCCTCCAAGTCGTAACAACATCTTAGGTTATTATAAATAGTTTCTGGAAACGGGAAGTGTCCTTGATAATCGGTTGTAGTGTTGAAGAAGAAGTCAAGAGACGTATAATTGCTGCAATTTCATGTGTTACGGAATTTATTTTGGAACGCACATAGGCTGAGATTGATTATCAACTATATGTTCTCCGTGCCACAAAAGTTGCACTTACTGAAATTCATTGACTATACTTAAAAAAAAAAAAAAACAACTCTAATATACAGTCGATTCCGGTTAATCAGACCACATCGGGACGCGATCATTTTGGTCCTAATAACCGGCTGGTCCGATCAGGGCCGCCCAGAGACTTTACGGGGCCTGGGGCAAACTTCTGTTGGGGGCCCCAAGAAATCTGATTAATCGAATATTTTTTTTTTTTTGGGGGGGGCCCTTTTTTCAGGAGATTATTTTGAATTTTGAAGTACGGTACAAGTTTCAGAATTTTCTTTCGGAGGAAATTTAATAAATAATTTAAAAAATATTTTTTGGCCCCTCCGGCAGTTGGGGGCCTGGGGCAAAGTGCCCCAGTTGTCCCCCCTCTGGGTGGCCCTGGGTCCGATTAAACGAACATGCCCTATGTTGCAAGACGGGATTCAGTCCGAATAAGCGGCTGCTCCGATTAACCGGTGGTCCAATTAACCGGAATCGACTGTATAAGGTAACACATATGTGAATTTCTTGTTCCTACCTTGCGTACTTTTTTTGTATGAATTTTTAAAATATGTCAAGGTTTTTTGAGGCATCCTGTACAATCGAAATGGTTGGAGTGGATGTTTGTAACTATTCAGCATCTGCTTGAAACTGAAAGTTAGCGCTTCGCGAAATAAGATGCTCGTAGCGCTCTCAACCTACTAATCCTTAGCTGACTCTCCAGTGAGCTAATGACTAGATAATCCCGAACTGCGTGCAGATCTCCAGTTTGGGAGAACAATGACACAGCTGCCAAAAACTGACGTCGCCGGTTCGAAAGAACAATGACACAAGGGCCAAAAATTGACGTCGGTGTTGTACCTTAGGTAACAACTCGTATTTCAACAACCATGCAACTTCCTTCTAGCGACTTTGCGCGGTACTACAATTATGTCATTATTCCTTTGGGTAAATTGAATATTGGAATTGGAATGCATAATGCCCTAAAATGGTTAGTTTCGCAGTTGTGTCATTGTTTATCCGGATCAACGAAATGATAAAAGTATTATTGAATAAAATATCGTTAGAAAACTGAGATTGTGTAAGATAGTTGGTTAATTATAAAGAAACATCAAAAACGTTTTATACCTCTCCAAGGAAGTCATTTGAATCATATCTATCGTAATCCCAGCAAATAATTTCTAATGTTCTCGTTTGTAAATCTGCTCTGCGAAGAGGTGAATATACAAAAGTTTGGTTCCATTTGGGCTGATTGGTTTGGGCAATGGTTTTGGTTCGTCTTTTACTTTTTTCACTGCAAAAGAAATTTTATTTTTTATTTTCTTATGATACAAGACTTCATAAAGTATTACACTGAAAGAAAACTTCATCGAAGAAATTAGCAATTAGTAAGATAAAACTGAAAAGGAGAAATGTTAAAATTCTAGTAGCTCACGAATTGTTTTTCGGAATGGCTCATTTTAGACTTTAAAAAATTACAAAACTTTTCCTTATACATTTAAAAGGATATTTATTTCGATTCCTGTGTCAAAAGGATGCAAATATCCGACTATATATAAAGGTGCGATGACTCAGTTGGCAAGGGCAGCTGGCCAGTTATCTGAACTTCTCTAGTTTGACGCCTGTCGCTGCAAATCCATCGCCGTGTACACTAATGGTGGCTGGTGCGCGTAAAATCCATCGTGGCTGCAATATCCTCCAAGTTCTCAAATTTACCTCTGGAGGTGTGGGGTCAAGTGTTCCCTTCTCGGCACTTGACTCGGTTTTAAATTACGGGACCGGCTTGGAGGCAATGCTGGCTACCTATACGGTGCCCCCTTAAATAAATGGCCAGCTGTCACGGAAGGAAGTGTAATGGATTAAGTTCCAAAATTGCCACAAGTAACAACAACATCTGACTAAATCACGAAGAAAGAATTACGATATGGAAAGTAAAGAATGAGTTTGAAGGGAAAATTATTTGAAGTCGTAGTTGTCGTAGTTTCTTGTCGTAAGAATGAATGAAAAGATAATGAGAAAGTTGGTGAAACTCATTCAGCGATTTATTTAGTTTGCTTCTTACAGGTTTCAGTTTCATATACAAATAATGATTATATTATGGTTAATACTGGTTACATATCTCCATTTTCAAAAATATTATGACCACCTTGAGAGTATGTTCCTCTTTTGGCGCAAATAATGCTTTAATTTATCTTGGGATGAATTTTACTAAATGTATAGATTTCTTCAATGAAAGCCCTATGATGAATCATTGGCTTCCAGTTATTGAAGACTTTATGGTAACATATCGATTAGTTTGAGGCTCTGCGAACTGAGGAGGACAATGTAGAAGAGAAAAATCTCTGTTATGCGTCTCAAACCATTCATATATAATGTGAGACTTGAAACCAGCAGGTTCTCCTACTATTGAGAGACATATAAACTGATCAATGTTGCCATGTCTTCGTTCAAAGTCAGAAAAGTTGCAATGCATTCTTACCAGAAGCAGCGATCAGTTATTGGGACATAAACCACTAGCAGACCAGGGTAGTCTCTAAAATTTAAACTGAATTGTTCTGTCAGAAGTGGATTAGATAGCCCAGTTGTTTGAAACCATCTCTTGATTATAATGTTGCTATTGACAGCATGAAGAACCTTGACAATACCTTGACAAATAGTATCCAAGCTTCAATGCTGCTACTTTCACACGTATCTTTATGTACGTACGGGAAAATGCGACCCTTTTCTACGAATACATTCCCAAACTAACCCAAGATATTGCTCTTGATCGTGTCAGATAGCGAGCCCTTTTGAATAAACATCGACTTCGGTTGTCTGAACGATGAAATGACGGACGTATTTTTTGTTGAATTGCGATATAGTCCATGATTGAAATGATCTGTAATCTAACGAGCTTTTACGAGTCCATTGTCTGCTCACTTTCTGCTCAGCTCGAGAATCTAGTGACAACCAACTTGTCCTAAGATATATATATTTTTTATTTTGTCTGTTAACAACTGAAAATGTAAACAATTCACAAATGCTAATCTGCGAATCACTGATATGCGTTCAATATTGCAATGCATTCTTTCGAAGTCTGGAAAATTACGTTTATTCTTTATTATTTATCAAGCAATACAATTTATTGCCTTTCATTTTGTTTGTTTCACTTCCTTTCACTGCATGCCTAATACAAAATTGGCGATTTCTGCGGGGTAGCTATTTTGAATAAAATGGTGTTGTAGTTATAGCAATTTTGTCATTGTGAGTATATCGTCCAAAATTAAAGCTGCTTAGAACCTGACTAAGCATCATATTATTTTGTTGGGTATTAAAAGTATGATTCATGAACAAATATTTAATAATTCATTAATTTTACAAAAATGGATTTGCTCGTCATAAGTGTGAATTCGAGTTTTGCTCGTAATAAACAGGTTACTTAC
This sequence comes from Dolomedes plantarius, assembly GCA_907164885.2. Classification (NCBI taxonomy): domain Eukaryota; kingdom Metazoa; phylum Arthropoda; class Arachnida; order Araneae; family Dolomedidae; genus Dolomedes; species Dolomedes plantarius. The sequence goes on along the minus strand of OU015494.1, from coordinate 158,913,497 downwards.
CTACGATCTGGAAGTAAAAACATTTTTACATATGGATTTCTTTTCTGACTAAGTGGTCCTGGCGGCAGTCCTACTGCTTCTACAATGGTTACCACTAGCTGCAAAGATCTGGCATCGTACCACAGCTTCACCTGTTAAGTAATTATCAACACACTGTCATACAGATGTTGATTCTCAAATGAAACAAATACAAAAATAAGTATATATAATTTCTAATAAATTATTAGTCATTCTGTGATCGCTTAATGTAGTGCTTAGCGCGTGAGCTTCCTCGCCGTGGTTTTGGGTTCAAATCCTGGATAAGGCTTGGTCGTTACCGTATTGTCCCCGAATAGGGAGCAACGCTAGCTCACCTATGTGGTGCTCCCATATTAAAGTAGCTAGCAGGACTTCGCGGTGAGTAACGAAAGGCAAATGTCTCCCGACAAGTGTCTCCACATTAGAAAACAAAAAGGTAGCTTAAAATCGTATACGAGTACAATAATATACGAGCAGGTGCAATCACTGATGAATCATGCTTTAGTGGTTGAATAAATGTAATTACACAACAATTACGAATGAATAACAACAATAAAATTTCCAATAGATGGGACTTTATTTTGATTCAACGAAAGTTGAAATCATCAGAGTTAAATAATACTATATTTTATTGAGGTTTTCATTTTTCCTTTGCAGATGCATTTCATTTGACTACATCGTGTGCAAAAAGTAATCGTTTTTTCTAGTATAACATTATCAATTGTATCATTAAAAGAGAGTGTTCTTGTATTTCATATTCATGTCTATTAAAATGGTAATTCTCTCTTATAAGAGCAAATTCCGATTTCTATTTCTTGGGTAGTTTCGATTCTGAAAGTGATTAAGTTAAGTAATAGGTGAATAGAATTACATTAGTTGCGGTGCATATTTTCTTACAAGATCAATAATATTACAATCGCCCTTTTTTCAAGAGATTTTTTCTAAAGTAATTTTCGACCATTTTTACGATTTAAGAACATATTTTCACAATAACTATTCCTAAATATTTAATTAAACATTATTTGTTGGGAAAAAAAATTTGGTTCCACTAATCAACTCTTAAAATAAAAATAAAGCTAAGAAAGCATCAAATTATATGTAAATAATTCATCAAAACAACGTGGGTGTAAATTTAACGAAATCACATATTTTTATGCATGCTTTTAACGAATGAATAAAATCTCGTAGGAACAACCCTTTTCCATTTTATATTTAAAGAGGCCTAAGTTTAAAAAAAAAATAATATTTATGTGTAAAATTATTTTTACAAGAAGCATTTTGCTTTCAGTGAAAAATTTAAGTTTATATAACTAATTTATATTGATTTTTCCTCTTAAAAACGTCTGTTATTATAGCAAATTCTGGAATATAACACTTTCCCTGGTAAATGGAAAAATATTGACGATCCCTAAATTGGGAGTCATTTGATTGTCTGTCTATACAATCAAACGATACATTGAAGGCTCTTGGAGAAAAGAGACTGAAAAGAAAATACATGAGATAATATTTAGGTAATAGAAAGAGTTTTAACCTTTGTGATGTGTATATTTTAAGTCAGCGAGTTGTGTTCCAATTGAGTCCTAAACGAATTGTTTGTTTTAGTAGAGACTTTGTTTAGCTCTTAAAACGAAGGCATTGGGAATTAGAAGGCTAATACTGAGCTATAGTAGTTTCCAACCTCCCCTTTTCAAGACATAACTTTTATAAAAAGGTGTCCAGAAAGGACTTCATGGTTGAATACCTTAAAATATTTATCGGTGGGGTTAAATTTATTGAAAACTACTCATTCACAGAAGGAAAGAAACTTCGTTGTTCTAGGGATCCACCAAGCCATGGGGCCACACCAAGAAAGCTCTTTCTTGTGTCTACTGGACTGCGATTCAATCCTATTTGGAATTATAAACATAATTCTAAAACAACGAAGAAACATTTCCTCCAGTTACTACAAAATTATTCTTGTTTTGATCACTTAACAAAACAATTATGAACAATTTATGGCAACGCCCACTAAAATTCAAAAACTCCAGCTGAATTCTGAGTTTTGATGACTGTTGAACCTTCTGTTATTTCGAAAATTAATCAAAGTCTAGGTATCATTTTTGAATCTTCAATAAACAAATATCTATCTACTTTATAACTATATGGATAAGAACTTTATGGATATTAACCATCAAAGTTGGGGAGACCTTTTCTGGAAATCCTGTATTTGAAAATATAAAGAAATAAATTACCTGAATCCTTCCACCGACGGAAGCATGGTGAGGCCTAAGTGGTATTCTATCTGGTGAACTTGGGGATGTCACCATAACGCTGGGCCTTCTATCATCTTGAAGGCTCATCTGTTTTCTAGTGTCTAAAGTACCAATCCATTCTGTTTGAGAAAAAAAATGCATTAAGTTGCAGGCGTAAATTTTGTGACTAATATATCACCGGAATAATATGGAATTTTATGGGCTCGTCATAAGGCCGTTTAGATAGTAAATTTATATTACAAATAGAGAACGTCTTAACTTTAATAATGGAATGATATAAACATCAATAGAAGGGGTTGTCACTCATTTATAAAGGTTCCCGCTTTCGTTGTTTGAATAGTAATGTAGAGAAAGTAACCATCCCACTATTTTCACCAGGTCACTATTTTGGTCTAAAAAATAAAATTTCTTTTAAAAACAAATTGCTTTCTAATTTTGTATGAGTTTCGTTGTATTTACCATAGAAGTATACACTGAAGTACCAGAATAACTGAGATAGAAGATCCCATTTGAAATACGAAGCAACACACATTTTTTTAAAAAAATGGTTTCGTCCGCAAGCAGAGTACATATAGCAAAAGACAATTTTGTGGAGGGTTTAAGAGCTGATTACACTGTCAGAACGGCATGCGATCATGATTTAAACGAGGTATGATAGCAAAATCTCATGAGATGGGTCATGGCATGTCGGAGATACAGGAAAGTTTAGATTTTCACGTTCAACCATTTCTGGGGTTTATCTCGAATACAAGGATTCCGGTAAAATATCGAACCTACGGCAACGGTGTGACGTTGAAAGACTCTGGATGACCGTTTCAGGAACATCATAATCCTACGCTTTGACTTCTACCTACATCAGCGTGAGGTCTGTACAACGTTCATGGCTTGATATGGGCTTTAGTAGCCGACGCCAAAACCGAATGCCTCTGATTTCCTCATGACACATAGCTCTGCTCTTCGTATGGGCTCAGGAACACTGCCAATGAACAATGGAAGACTGATTAAAAAGTCTTTTCTCCTGACAAGTCTCGTTTCCAACTGATTCAGGCAGATGGAAGGTTCCGCGTGTGAAGAACACGTTATAAATCAATGAATCCAACATGTCAACAGGGGGTACAAACTGGTGGTGCCTCAGTAATGGTATGAAGTGTGTTGAGTTAGTACGAGGTAGGATGCCTCATACGTCTACAACTTCTCTGAACGCTATGTTCACCTACTTTCAGACATGTTACGGCCATTCCTGCCATGCGTTCATTCTGATGGGTTTAGAGTCTTCCGAAACGGCAATGTGCAGACATCCACAGCCGCCAAATTATGGTTTAAGGAACACTCATCCGAGTTTTGAAGCTTGAAATGACCCCCTTGATCACCAGATCTCAACATTATTGACCATATTTGGGATGCCCTGTTATCTTGACAAAAGAAATATGCATTTTTTCACCATGTGTTTGCGATAAGTATAATCTTGTTCTAAGAGATATGTCTAAAAACTGTATAGAAGCAATGGGTTTCTTTGGGATTATTCAACGCCTGTACGTATTGTTTTCCATGGCTGGTCCCAGAGGTCTGGCGGCAAGGCGACCGCCTCAAGCGCCGAATTGAAACAGGCCCCAAAATGACACATAGTAGAAATACGAAATTTTAACAAATATTGAAAAAATATTAATAGTTTAATCGAATACATGACGAAATTCGTAAAACTACGCAAATATAAGAGAATATTTAGACTCTTTTTTACAGACTGCTGAATTTCAGATTATGAGAAATTAATGTGTGCCCTTCACCCCAGACCCTATGCCTGTCTGCGCCTTTTGTTACTTATTTACAAATTATCGTAGAACGCCGAACGTTATTTTGACTACATACAAAGTGAGACTCCACTTTATCCGATTTATTTCTGCGATACAGTTGATGTGTCGCTACTCGCTAACATCAAATTACAATATTCCTTTATAACTTTTTCATAGTGAAAACTAGTTCATTGAGTTTAAAAAGGTTTCTTTGAACACTTCTACTAACACTACCTGCAATTGTAGCAGAAACTGAGCGCAGTTTTTCTAAACTGAAAATTTTAAAGAATTATGTACGAAGAACAACAACTCAAGAGCGATTGAATGATCTTGCAATAATTTCTATAGAAAAGACTGTATCTAAAACAATAAATTATGGAAGTGCAATCAAGAAATTTGCTGCAAGAAAGGCTTGAAGAATGAGTTAGTAATTATTTTTTATATAACAAATTATATTCAATTATCTACTTTTCCTGCTTTTTTTTAAAGTTCTATAGTAAAAAAATAAATTAAACTCTTTTTTTTTCTTTTAGTGCATATTTTCCCCGAAATATCCGTTATTATATTAAGTAGACTATTTCTAATAGTGATATATTCATTATTTATAGTCTCTTCAAATATTTGAAGAGACCTGTTTTAAAACTCGTTTCCGGCCAGCTTGTTTTCAGCCTCAGCGAAAAGATGGTCAGTCTCAAAAACTCATGACAGGCCTTTATGTAAAGTCTCTTTGTGAGACGATAAGAGAGTCAGGACACGATAACAGAAACCATGAAGGCTGTAAGGTATAGGTAACGTCATATCAGGTAAGGTCATATCAGGTTCTATGATGCACTACTAAAAATGTCAGAAACTTCTGAAGATGTTTTAGCAAATATTGAAACTGAATCACTTTGAAATCAAATCAAGGAAAAATAATTTCTTGTTTCATTGGTATCCTGGTATGATTTGTTGTTCCAAGTAAATTTAGTTAGCAAAGAACAGCGAATCTTCAGATCTTGCCACAGCACTGTCATCAATTAGAAACCATCTTAAATGGCTGACAATATATAGAGACTCTGGTTTCGAACAAGTTTTAGTTGGAGACACAGAGCTTGATTAGAAGTAACCCTAGAAAGCCGAGAAACACGTTTACGAAAGCGAAAAAGGCTATTTAATGGCGGAAATGCGGATGAAACAATAATTATTTCACAAGAAATGTTTAAGGGGACAGTGGACCTTCAAACCTAACTTTATTTGTTTTGAATGGATTTGCTTGAAATTTGAATATGTGATTAGAACCATAGATATGTAAAAGTGGTTAAAATTTAAAGATGAAATATTAATAATTTATGAATTATGAATTATGAATTACATAAAAAATTGGCCTAATTAAAAATGTTCCAGGCGCATTTCTTTTGCATATAATATGGTAATTTTTATTTACAGGAAACCTTATAGAACTAACAATGAAACTTATTGCTTATTTTAAGCATTGATTAAAAATATAAATAGAGAAAAATAATAATAGTAAAAACACCCTTTTTATTACGCAAAATACCTATAAATCATCTTTTCAAGTACAAAATTTAGAAATTCTGAGCTACGAAGCATAATTTTTTTCAATAAGATTTATTTGATATACAGTCAAGTATATAAAACTTAAATTTCAAAGCAATACGATCATTAGAAATGCGCCTGGAGCAGTTTGAATATTCATATGACACGAAAATTTTTATTTTGAAAAAAACACATTTAAAGTTATTGCTATTAGTAACCACATAGTATCTAAATTAAATACAAATGTCTATAACTAGGAAAGTAATCACAGAAATTAAAAATTCTTTTTGCAACACATTCCTACTCGTCGTAGTTTCACAATTCAATAAAATAAAGAAATCGAATTTTTGGACAAATTTCACAATTTTGAAAGTCCAATGTCCCCTTAAGATGTATCATTTTTACCGAAGACTAGAAATAGCTAGACAGGATCAGCAGCATCGTTTCGAACACTTAGTAAAACTTAATGACACTTTTGAATTCCTAAGTAAATTCCAGACAATTCCGAAGGATGAACTACAAAAACAAGCTTCAGTTTTAAAAACTGCCTCAACAGTTGTAAAAATGATTCAGAATAACGACCAAACAAAGTCTTTAAAAAATGCAAATGTAGGTGGCTATAAGCAGGTTGAAGAAATGGAAGCTTTTAAATCTATTCTTCTTTCCTCATGTTTTGGAAACCTCATGTAAATTCTACAATTCCTTGCTACAAATGACAGAACTACTGACTTTTCAAATGCATTTATAATTTTAAGGATATTTCTAACAATTTTTGTAATAGAGGCGTCGGAGGAAAGAAGCTTTTCTAAATTAAAATTAATTTAAACATATATAGAGACTCTGAAACATATTTGAAGTCAACAGTATCACAAGAGATATTTAACAGCCTTGCAATACTGTCTATAGAGCATGATAAAAAATGAGGAAATTCAAATCGGATAAAATCATAGAAAAATTTGTTTTAAAATACTTTTGTTCTGCAAATAAAACCTTTGTTGTATATATATATATATGTATATATATATATATATATAAGAGTAAGATGAAAGAGAAAACCAGTAATAGCTCTAAAGCTACTTGCAGCTATATATATATATATATATATATATATATATATATATATATATATATATATATATATATATATTTATATATATACATTTACTTAGTTACACATACACACACACACACACACACATATATATATATATATATATATATATATATATATATACTGGCCCGAATTACTGGCCCGAATACTGTGGGGCCCGATTATAGCCGGGCTTCGCCCGGCTATAATCGGGCCCCACAAAAGAAAAAAGGCCCTTTTCAGGGCTATACAAATGTTCCTGTCAATTTCCCGTTAAATTCCCGTCAATTTTCATTCCCGTCGCTGCCGACAGATGGCTGCACCATACGGGAGATATGTCGGCCATGTTTTCCCAGGATGAGTAAAGCGGTTAAGTACTTTTAGAATTAAAATACCTTTAAAACTATTTTAAAGCTTCCAAACTAATCTTAGAATTATCTCCAGGCTTCAAAACATAAGTATACGAAGTTTCAACCATATTCATCAAGAAATGTAGATTTGTATACGTTACATACATACATACATAGAGACACTCTGCTTTATATATATATATATATATATATATATATATATATATATATATATATATATATATATATATATATATATATATATATATATATATATATATATATATATATATATATATATATATATATATATATATATATTTGCATTTGGGCCCCGCAATGACTCCTGCCTGTGGCAACATGTTAAAACTATTTTCCCGCCTACACACCACACGCTTCTTAGTGACTGCCTTGGTGCTGTGGACTTACTTCCTTGGCCAGTCAAATCACTCGACGTTGCTGAGATTAGGGACGTATTAGAATTCAAATTCGACATCCCTTGGCATGTTTTGACTCTGGACGGCATCCAAGAACAGCGCGTATATGTCCCCCGTTAAGTTGGCAGAATTAGCCTTATTTATTGACTTGCTCATCTTGTGTAACTCGAAATAATCGAATTGTTCAGGAACTACAATCATTTATCTTTATATTATTGCTGGTACCGCCCACTTGGGGTAGTAGTTAGCGTTCTGAGCTGCCACGCAGTGGGGCTTAGGTTCAAATCCCGAATAAGGCTTGGTCGTTTCCGTGTTGTCCCCCCTCATAGGGAGCAATGCTGGCTCACATATGTATATGGTCCCATAATAAAGTATCCAGGAAATTGCGGTGAATAACAAAAGGCGAATGTCTCACGACAAAGTGATTCCGCATTAGAAAAAAATACTAACTTTAGCTACACCTGTCAATTTTTCGCTCAGCTGTGTGATTACTTGGATTTTCTTTCTTCTTCTTCTTTTTTTGTAAAATAATGTATACAGCATGCTTCTAAAATTCCTGAACGCACTGCTTTTTTGTGTATTTATGAACTGAAATCGGATATAGGAACTACCAAACATCTCTCTTTGTTTTGATTATTCAATAATGAAAATTAAACGTGGAATTATTTGTACAAAATCCAACCACTAGCATCTCAATATAGTTGAACTAGTTTGGAATCATCATGGAAATCAATGTTCATCATAGTGATGCATGGAAAAAATGCATTTTTCGGAAATCTCTTCTTGAATTTTCAAAGGTTGACATATAAATATTTATTTGCTTATTTAGATAAATATTTATGCTAATTTTAAAAATTCACAAAGATTTTTAAATACAGAATAAACAGCGTTTTAGAAAAGTTTTGGAAAATTTAGAACAAAAAGCATGAAATATGAAATTATGCTATGTAAAGTGTTATAACATTTAATGAATGAAAGTGAGTTTCTATACAAATATCTTAACCCTTACTGTACGACACAGGATGTTTTGTATATTTTGTTCAAACAAATAAAATAGCCCAATGCAGAAATCCGGGTAAAACTAACTTAAAAAAATTAATTTCAATGGCCTACAAATAATCAGCAATAATAAGTTACACGCTCCTTATCTTACCTCAGAGTATCATCCTTTATTTATGATAATAAATGTTTTAAGGTGGTAAGTTATCTTATTACTTACCTCTATCAGCCATCACAGATGGAGTTCCAATATGCGTATGGCGTCTCAAAGGCTGGTCCCTATCGATTCTACTGACATCCCTAAAAAATAATAAAACATTCCCATATTAAACACATATTTTCTATGAAATAAAACCCACAAAGGAGCTCATGATTGTCGATTACCTGATGGGACGAGTAACTATTATTTCAACTTGAGATTCATGTCTGGAATCAGCAATTATCTCATACACTTCTTCATACGATTTATTTTGGAGAAGTCTTCCATTCCACTCGACAACTTCATCTCCTACGGGAAAAACATTTTCTGTTTTATGACGGAATCATGATGAGTAAAATGCGTGAAAAGATCTAAAAAATTACTCTATTATACAAGTTCGACTAAAACGAAGAATGCATTTCGTTTACATTTTTCTCAGATAAAAATTAGAGGTTTGCTTTGTATACGACTAATAATCTAAGCTCTCTAGGATAGTCAGAAATGGCTTTCACTGGATCCCCGCCAGTATATGTTGGGGGTTAACTATTTCACCTAAAGTCGACAACTGAGAAAAACTTTTTGTGCTAGCTAGTCTTATTAGCTTAAAGTGAGTATCAAGAATTATTCATCGTTCGGAATACTCAGTAAATTATTTCTTAGGAGCTCTTTAGGATCTTAAGCTAATACTATAAAATTTCAAAGGTATTATACTGATAAATATGTAGGTGGATTGGCTACCTAAAATTGATATGAATATAAGTTTGATATAACACAGTTATAATTAGTTAAAGACACGAATTTAATTAATTATTTAGGTCTCAAATATTAATATTTGTAATTAAAAACACAAATAAAGAATTTATAGGATAAATCTTGTGAATTTAATTTTGGTTATCAAGTTCATCGTTAGTGTTTGAAAGTTCTTTTCACAGGACAGAAGTCCGGTTTTGCTTTTCATGATTTATTTAATCAGAAAAACTATTAACCTAGTTTAAGATGGTTACATAAATTTCTACTGTTGCAGTAGAGGACGGATTGCTTATTTAATTCTAATATTATTTTAGATAGCCTCAGACGCATATTGGTTTTATTTTCTTTTTAAATTGTAAATATATGAGCTGAGACCAGCTTCGAAGCTGGGTTATAAGGTTATATTTTTTTATAAACTAAATCACCCTGGTGATGTAAGACATTCTCTATTCCTTTACTCACAAGTATTGATAGTAATGCTATACAGTTTACGGAGAGCTAGATGTTTCTAAACTCTCATGTCCTGATTTTAGATATCTTAATCAAAACACAGTTTGCCCCAGGATGTGAGAAATTCTCATTTTTTATGGCAATTCTTTCTTTTAGGCACTCTTTCTTTTAGAGGTCATCGTCTCAGTATGTGGGCTTTAAATATGATTTTTTGTATCATTTGAATTCATACGGATGGGCTCATACAGCTGGACACATTTTTCGAGTGCATACAGATGGATACATTTTTCTGAAGAGCTCAAAAGTTAATGACATTGATTTACATATTTTGTTATTTAATTGGGATTTTTTTTCTGAATACATAAATAGACAGAAATATTCATGAGTGAATGATTCTCAGATAAGCTAATCTTGCAATAGTTTTATACAGATTTTAGATCGAGAGATATTTTCAGAACAACTTCGCTATGAAAATTGTTGACAACTTGTATGTAGAACAGGAACAATTAACAAGTTGTTTGTTCGTTAAAACAACTTAAAGTAAAAGAGATATATAAATAAGAAATATTGTAATCAACGAACACGTTTTAATACCCAAATATTTGGAATTTTGTCTTTAAATAGAGGTGAGAATCTCTTATGCCTCAGGCAATCCGCCTTCCCCTCCGAAACACACAAACTGAAAACTTTAGAAATAAAAGTCAATTAAATTTATTTTATGCGTATCTTTAGACTGCACTAAAATTTTGTCAACAGAAAGCGATGCTCGACGTTAAAAAAATGAGTAAAAAGGCATACCTATTCTTTAAGAAATCCACCTGCATCTCATCAACCGTGCTGCCTTATTTTAGCCAGTTAAAAACGAATTTTTTTTAATATTTAACGTGTTTTAATAAGAATCATTGTAGTAGGTTTTTAAAATTTGAATTTTGAATGTGATATAAGCGAAATGATAGAGGACTTGAGAAATATTGAATATACAGAGGGTGTTGGTTTTAAGAAAGAGAGCCGTATTTCTTACCTGGCTTTATCCTTCCTATTGTTTCGGCAATGCTTCCCCTGGCCACTTTCTCAACTACAGCTATAGTTTGACCATTATCTTGGACCTTGCCCCCTGTTACCCTGAGGCCAATCATGGCTGCCCCGGACGAGAACTCCATTCCATCTTTAAAAGGCTTCTTTAAAATCATGTGGCCAATCAGCCGCAAGCCGTCTTTCGAAGGCCGCCAAGACACTGGGTGCTATGGAAAAAGAAGATTCTTTTAAACGAAATTTAAAATCATGGCTTTAACTTGAAATTAAGGTTCTGTAATTCAGATACTTAAAATGATCCGTTAAGTTATTTTTTTTATCCTTCTTTTCTTAGAAATGTGATCTTTACTACACTAATATAATATTTTTCGACTATAAGTAAAACAGGCATACATTCATGCAGAGAAAAGAAATCCAAGTTTACAGTTCTTACTTGACGGCATGAACAGCTAAGTGTTTTTTTTTCACTATCCGTTTCAGTTATTTCAAAGAGGACTGACTCGTTTGACGGTTGACTCAGATCAGTATGTGCGTCAACATCAATATCATTTCTCCTGGGAACAGTGTCCAAGAGGCATTAAAACTTGTAAAATTAGGATACGCATTTGAATACAGGGAAAATTTCATTGGCATTCCTCATAGTTACGAGGGATAGTCCGAATATAAGTTTCCCCGGGCGACTGTGGACAGTGGTGTGTATGAAAGACAAAAAATATAATGAGACATTAAAGATAAGACGTAGCTTTATTTTTCCACGTAAGTACCAAGTACGTTGAGACATTTGTCATATCGCTTTATAAGCTTCAAAAAGCCCTCCAGGAAAAAATCAGGGCTCTTCATATGGAAGAAGCGTTTAACGGCTTGTGTGAGTTCAACATTGCTTCCAAAGCGCCTTCCGCCGAGATTCTTGTTTAAAGCAGTTTTGCTGCTGGACTTTTTGGAGGTTGGAACCATCAATGCTACGGTACTGTCACACCCCGTCGAAATTGAAGGAGGCTATTCTGAAAAAGCGGCCTGACCTTCTCACATCTGGCGTTCTGTTGTTGGAGGACAATGCGAAATCCCACTCGGCGACAGCAACGCAAAACCATATTGCAACTCTTGGTTGGGAGCGCCTTGACCAGCCGCCATGCCGTCCTGATCTCACAACCAGTGACTTCCATTTGTTTCCGGCTTTGAAAGCAATGCTGAAGTCACACAAGCCGTTAAATGCTTCTTCCGTATGCAGAGCCCTGATTTTTTCCTGGAGGGCTTTTTGAAGCTTATAAAGCGGTATGGCAAATGTCTAAACGTACTTGGTACTTATGTGGAAAAATAAAGTTACGTCTTATCTTTAGTGTCTCATTATATTTTTTGTCTTTCATACACACCTATGTCCACAGTCGCCAGGGGAAACTTATTTTCAGACCCCCCCCATCGTATTTAGCTTATTTTTAATTACATGCTCTTACAAATGCATGTTTCGAGTCCTTGGAAGTCAGTAAAACTAAAACGATGAAATTTTCTTTGAACAGTTCAAATATTAATGGCTCAGTCAAAATAAATTTATTAGCTATTTTAAAAATATACTACTTGTCGAGATATAGTATTTATTAGCTTTATGTATTTACGTAATCATTGGTTTCCCTTAAACCACATTCACCGAAAGCGATCCTCTGTAACCTAATATACACTGAAGAGCCATAAAAACTGGTACACCTGCCAGTGTAATCTTGTAAGGGCCCCATGAGCCCGCAGAGGTGCTACAACATGACGTGGCATGGACTCGACAAATGTCTGAAGGTATCCTGAAGGCAATTCCCACCATGAATCTTGCAGCACAGTCCACAAATCCATAGAAGTGAAAGAGGGAGAGAGGTCTCTTCTGAACAGCACGTTGCAAGGCATTCCAGATATGCTCGATAATTTTTCTGTCTGGGGATTTAGGTGAACAGTGAAAGTGTCTAAAGTTAGAAGAGGGATCCTGGAGCTACTCGGTAGCAACTTTCGACGTGTAGGATGTCGCATTGTTCTGCTGGAATTGCCCATGTCCGTTGGAATGCACAACATGTCATGAATAGATATAGATGATAGGACAGGATGCTTATGTACTCGTCATCTGTCAGAATCGTCTCTAGGCGTATCAGGAGTCCGATATCATGCCAACTACACACGCCCCATACCATCACAGAGGCTCCACCAGCTTGAACAGTCTCCTGTTGATATGTACGATCCATGGATTCAAGAAGTTGTCTTCATACCGTACACGTCCATCCGCCGGATACAACTGGAAGCAAGACTCGTCAGACCAGGCAACTTGTTTCCAGTCATCAACAGTCCAATGGAGGTGTTGGCGGGCCCAGGCGAGGCAGAAAGCTTTGGGCCGTGCAGTCAACAAGGTACACGAGTGGGCCTGAGGCTCCGAAAGCCCATATCAATGATGGTCCTTTGAACGATTCAGACGCTGATACTTGTTGATGCCCCAGCATTGAAATCCACAGCAACATGAGGAAGTGTTGCACGTCTATCTCGTTTAAGGATTCTCGTCAATCGTCAACGGTCCCGTTCTTTCAAGGTATTTTTTCTGGTCGCACCGCTGTCGGAGATACGATGTTTTACCGGATACCTGATATTCACGGTACACTCGTGACATGGTAGTGCGCGAAAACCCAAACTGCATCGCTACATCGGAGATGCTATGTCTCATCTCTCGTGCACTGACTATAACGCCACGTTCAAAGTCACATAAATCGGGATAACCTGCCATTGTAGCAGCAGGAATCGGTCTAACAGCTTCGCCAGACACCTGTTGTTTTATATAGGCGCTGCCGACCGCATCGCGTTAAGCTGTTTGGTTGCATATCTCCGTTATTTGCACACGCACGCCTGTATCAGTTTTTTGGCTCTTCAGTGTAGAAAGACTTAAGAATTTTATGCTTGGTTAGAAAATTTTTTTCACCTTTCTAATCACACACACACACACACACACACACACATATATATATATATATATATATATATATATATACATAGATAGATAGATCGATAGATGTTTTGAGCTGTTTATTTTAATGGGTATAGAGTAACTTGCGAAACGTTGAATGATACAATAAACAAACAATAAATTAAATTTTTTTTCTCTGCCTTTTTTTGCAATAAGTTGTAGAGTTTAGCATATTTCCTTAAGGGGACACTTCATTGAAACGTTTTACATCGTAAAGAAAAGTATCAGTTACGTGTCATCTAATATAAAGTGCACATTATTTGTAAAATATTAATTGGATATTCAATCACTGGAGTCAAATATGCTAAAAGATGGTTATGCTACCATTTAAAATTCTATGTATATAAGTCACTCTACATAAATATGTTTTTTCGAGAAGAATCGTTTAAAATTTCGACGCTGTTTCTCTGTTGTATGTAGTAAGTATGACAAATATCTGCTAGAACTTTAATTTTAATTGAATTCAAATAGGTTTAACGTTAATAAAGGTATATAAACTATAGCTGATCTATCGCGGAAATTCATTTCGTAATTAATACAACTATGTGTGTGTGTCAAATTAAAACACTGAAAACATTCTATTTAAAATTTTTACACAGAAAACTATTACTTTTTTTTGCATACAGAGAGTTAATGAAGATATTTCTAATTTGTAAAATTTACATTGGTAAAACTGTACAGTTGTAAGTTCTTCCCAGGTCTGTAAATTTATATTATGAGTAAATAATCCGACAGAGATAGATAAAAATAATACGAATATAGACAAAAAACAAACAGAAATCAAGCACTCTGGGCATCCACGCACCAACCGCAAGATTCTGTATAAGTGCCGGAACTGAACCATAAAACAACAGAGGTAACCGACAGGTCTCGTCATCAGGGAGCCTAACCATATCAGTTACCTCAAGGGGAACTTTCTGAATAGGATGCAGGTAAGCCCAAAAGACATCCCAAGGCCCCGAGTCCCCCAAGGAAGCAATAAGTCAAGAAGAAAATGAAAAGACAAACACAACTTACAGTATGGGCTCAACGCACCTTACATGCAAACACACAAAAATCCTAATGCAAAGTAAAAGATGCGTACACACCCCAATTCCGTAAGTGACGGTTATGGCGAAACAGCAGCCAATTCTATCCTAGAAGTTACGTCATAGTAACATTACTATAGCTCCACCCCCCATTACAGCTTAACCAAATGAAAACACAAATACTATTCTAAACATCTTTAAAAATTCCTGAGTCTAAATGCCATTTTTTTAAAAACTTTTAAATTGCCGAAATTTTTAGGGAAATCGTTTTTTCTTAAGTTTTCCTCGAAAATGCTACATGCCTCCAAAAAATCCCCAGCGTTGTTACATATGTTTTTTATTCTGTAAAATTGTGAGTAAAAAATATTATAATAAATTTTATAGTTTAAGTTGCTAAGGAAATTGGTAAACGTAATAACCTCGAAGTTAAAATCTAACCTTTTATCATAAATCCCTATTTTTATTTCTCTATTTTGAATTTTAATTTTTAAATCCAGATAAGTCGCACAAAGATTATTATCGTTAGTCCGGTTTAAAGTTAGTTCCTTTGGGTAGATTTGATTAAGAAACACCAAATCGTTGCAGTTAAAAATTATGAGGTCATCAATATATCTAAATCCGGTAACATTATTTGAGTTAAGAAATTTAGTTTCGTAAAAATGTAAGAATAGGTTGGCAAATGCACTAGAATAGCTATTTCCCATAGGTATACCCTTTATCTGTTTAAAGAAACATAAGCCATTAAAGAGACCGTCACTTACGGAATTGTGGTGTGTACGCATCTTTTACTTTGCATTAGGATTTTTGTGTGCTTGCATGTAAGGTGCGTTGAAGCCATACTGTAAGTTGTGTTTGTCTTTTCATTTTCTTCTTGACTTATTGCTTCCTTGGGGGACTCGGGGCCTTGGGATGTCTTTTGGGCTTACCTGCATCCTATTCAGAAAGTTCCCCTTGAGGTAACTGATATGGTTAGGCTCCCTGATGACGAGACCTGTCGGTTACCTCTGTTGTTTTATGGTTCAGTTCCGGCACTTATACAGAATCTTGCGGTTGGTGCGTGGATGCCCAGAGTGCTTGATTTCTGTTTTTTTTTTGTTTATATTCGTATTAATTTTATCTATCTCTGTTGGATTATTTATTTGTTTTTTTCATTATGGGGATATGAAGCTTCTGCGCTATCCTCTATTGAAAATGTTTTCTTTGCAGGATATGTTTTATGTTATAGTGATTTAGCAGTCTATGCTTGATTTTTAATTTTTGTTTATTTCTATTGTTTACATTTTACATTTATATTATGAGCTCAGACATCATGGAAAATGGTGATATATGAATAAAGAACGTAAAAAGTAGATTTTAGCCAAATAGGGTATGAAATTATGTTTTGCAAGATTTTGCTTTCATTAAGTTTGATAGACGCAATCGAAGTTCTGCTTATGTGGCATACCAGCATTAAAAGTTTAGTTTCTACATTTTAAAATTTTTTACTTACCTCAAGGAACTTTTTAATTTTGGCATCTAGTAATTCTTCTTTTTTCATTTTAGATCCTGTCACATCAATCTCACCTAAAAGGAAGAAAGAAATATTTTTTAAATAAAAGATTTTTTTTAGAAATCTTGTCAAAGAAACAACTACATCTTTTAGCTTTTGATAATATATAATGAATCTTAATAAGGATAATAATCATTATACTTACGTATTAGTTTACGCATACTTTTTTTACAGCTACTGATTACAAATTTTCATACAGAAAAGATAAAACAATCAACTGAATTCTTTTAAAGACATGTGTGGAAATGTGGAAATGTTCATATGTGGAAATGGTTTATTAGAGTTGAACCCCACCATTGGCATCACCTGCTGTTGTTGTTGTTTTTCCTAATGCTCCCTGGTCGGAAGTGCCAGACCAGGTCCATATAGGCTTCTGAAGGAGTAGTGCGGCTTCTGTTTTATAATAACACCACAAGGGCTGGAGTCCGTCTTGGATAGGTGCCACCACAATTTTGATCGAGCACCCACAGGGGCGACATGTGGGGGAATCGTATCTTCCCCACCCACTGACCTCACAGACGGACTTTCCAGTCTACGGATTTAACATGCCCATATCTGTCCTAGACACGAAGGTATTTAACGGCGCTTGTCGTGATTCGATCCAAGGACCCTCAGTACCGAAAGCCAACGCGCTACTGATAGGCCACCTCTGGCCCTCGGCATCACCTCATCACATTTAATATAATTTGAGAAAATTCTACTAAAACGTATTTAAACTAAGGATACAGACAGTAGCGGATCAAGCACTTGGAGGGCCCCAAGCGCAACGTACTTTTTAGGCCCCAGTAATGCATCTCTTTTTGAAGCTGCTAACTTTCGGAGTCCCCAAGCGCGCTTCTTGCGCCGGTTGATAATACGCCACTGAATAAGAGT
This sequence comes from Dolomedes plantarius, assembly GCA_907164885.2. Classification (NCBI taxonomy): domain Eukaryota; kingdom Metazoa; phylum Arthropoda; class Arachnida; order Araneae; family Dolomedidae; genus Dolomedes; species Dolomedes plantarius. The sequence continues at coordinate 158,896,161 of OU015494.1, read as the reverse complement.
AAAAGGGGCTGTTACAACAAGAGTATGTTCTTTTAAGGCAGGGGTGGCCAACCTTTTTGGGAAGAGTTCCACTATCTGAATAAAAAATATTATGCGTGCCACTTCCAACTTTTCCAACATACAAAAAATATAAAAAGGTGAAAAAAATGCTATTTTTAGGCTGATTATGGGACTTTTACACAAATAGCACTTTTTTTTTTATCTGAGTAGTGGAGATTTAAAAAATAATATAATAAATAAAACAAAAGTACAAACTTAGGTTTTATTGTTAATAAACATTTTTAAAGGTTCAGTCAGTTAAGTAATGTATAAAATAAAATGAATAACTTGAAACATTTAATTCTAAATATTTATTAAACAGTCAGTACTTAATTAATGTGGCTTTTGAATTTGTAGTTATTTTACCAAGTCATCTATATTAGGATTAGTTCTTGAATATGCTAACAAAATTAGGTATTTTAGGTGCATATCAGTTAATCTTGATCGATATTTTGATTTTATTATGTTCATAATAGAAAACATTTGTTCACAAACATATGTTGATACAAACTTACACCTCGTTGTACTGGTGTCAAGCAGTGCCGCTTTCCTGCGCTGTTATTTTCAGTAGCGTATGAGTAGGGTTTTTACAGATTTTGACAAATTATTATTGTTTCAAATTTCTTAATTTTTCAATAAGTCTCCGCGTGCCACTGTTAAAACACCGCCGTGCCACACTGTGGCACGCGTGCCGCGGGTTGGCCACCCCTGCTTTAAGGCAACTGGCCGTCTTTAACAGGGCCGCCCAGAGACGTTACGGGGCCTGGAGCAAACTTCTGTTGGGGGCCCCAAGAAATCTGATTAATCGAATAATTTCTTTTATTTTTTGGGGGACCCCTCCGGCAGTTGGGGGGCCTGGGGCAAAGTGCCCCAGTTGTCCCCCCCTCTGGGCGGCCCTAGTCTTTAATGGTTTATTTCTCTTTTTGCCTTTGCAATAACCCATAAGTTATACCACAAAAAAGGTCATTTAAAGTGCAATCATTTTTCATTTTTAAATCGTATGCAATAAAATTAAAGAAGAATTAATATTTAAAATAAATATAAAATAATAATAAAATTAAGAGAGATTTTCTATTTTAGGAGCTGTGTATAAATCAAAATCATACTCACTAAAAGAAAGATATTTTATACCTTTATTGATTTTTTAGAATTTTACAAGCTGAAATGCAAAGAATGAAGTCAAAAATTCAAATATATCGGAAACAGAGCTTCAAACCATATAAGTTGTAAGGCATTCAAATATTTTGTAAATACTTCAGTTAGTTTGTAGCTTATTTTAGGTTTTTGTATAATTTTGAATATGAGCAAAACTTTATATATTTTGAAGGACAAGTAATCACGTTTTTCCTAGCAGTTACAAAAATCAAAACCAAAACGAATTTGAGACAGAACTTGAAAATTGAGTGGTACTTGAGCAGAGTCACTGTAAACTGAATCGTAATATCTCTCCCCGGAGTTTTATTAATACAGTTGTGTCCTTTCTGACACCATGGAAACAATCAGCCTTTACATTTGATAAAGATATATACTAAAGCTAACTTTAATTCCAGTACTTTATATAAGTGGCAACGACGTGATAAATTAGAATGTGTATTAGAACTTCTTTTGTTCACGAACGAGTTCATGAACGAGTCATAAGTCGCCTAACATTTTGCTTCTAGTGTCAATTGTTGGTAGAACCAAGTACAAAAAGTTTAGAATGCCCCCGACTGGGGCAATACACTGATTAGTAATAGTATATAATTATGATTAGACTATGTAGTTTTCTATGAATTATGGTTATTCATGGATGCAGTTCACCATCGGATTCACGTATGGAAAGTACGTATAGGAGCTGCGAACATTCGGTTTGTGGCTTCATTTTGAAGCAACGAAAGGGCCTTATATATGGATTCCTCTCCTTTATGATATCTTATAAGCTTTAGACATTTTTCTGTGGAACTTTAGCAGGACAGTAGTCCGTTAGCGCCCTTCACGTGGAGGCTTTGTTAGTATTAACCAGAGTCTGATGGAAATCCCTTATTAGCAAAATTATGCTCTGTGATGGATAGTATATGTCCTCCTGGAAAAAACTACGTAGTATTGCAATCATTCCAACTCCTTCAAGATGTTCAGCGGTCTCACAAATTGAACACCATTATGAGATGCTGGGACATCTGTTAAAGTCATCTGGGAACAGACTCGAACCATCCGAGAAACTACAGAATCTCTCTCTCCATGCAGACACAATCGCAATCCCACACTAATAAATACATAAATACATACACTAGTGGTCCAAACTGAGGAAACATTCGGGAAAATGTGTGTTTTTATGGTTTAATTGCGGGACTTTTGGGTATAATTTCATTATTTTTAAAGAAAATGTTATCAAGTTGTACATCACTGGAAAGATAAACTTATACAAAGCGTAATGTAGTTTACCTCGATATATTATCTTTACATAAAAAACAGAAATTTAAAAAAGATTGAAAGAAAACTCAGCTAACATATGCAAATAGAGCGAATTTCTTAAACTCAAAACTCAGCAAAACGAGTGTTTGTTCTGAAAACCAATAAGGCGTTGTGATGCTACAAAATGGATCCAGTAAGGTGTTAGCATGCATAAGTTCACATCTTTTGCTACCAGAACTAACAGAAAAACATCTTATTTAGTTGTTTGATTATAACTTAAGTTGGTCACTATTTTTTAAACATTTTCGCATACTGTAATTTAAGTAAGCTGTGTAACTTGTTTCGGATGATAAGAAAATCAGAAAGATTTGACTGGTCATCTAGAAAGAGTTGCAAAATAATTATTTTACGTGAAGAAGGTAACACTTACAAGGAAATTACAAGAGAAGTAGGTAGAAGAATAACCAAAGGAGGAATTTCTAAACCACGGATTAAGTATCGACTCAGTCGATCCAAAGCCAAATAGGTAAGTTGGAAAAGATCCACGACACCATGCTGTCATAGACGAATGAAAAAACTCAAGGTCAAGGTAATGGGTTTAAGGAGTACCTAGCGGGGCGGAACGTACCCCACTTTAACCTCCAGTCGACAAGAATAAAGTCAAATAAAAAACTATGTTTGAGTGACAGAAGAAAATCGTCTGAGTCAATTAAAAGTGATTTACGTGAATGTGGTGTAAACATAAATGCCAGGACTGTTTGACACAGACTTCGAAATTTTGGGTGAAATACCGGAATTCCAAGGAAAATGTCCCTTTATCTCTCAAAGACAAAAAAGATTAGAATGGGCTAAATAGCGTATTTTACATTGAAGATTTACTATCTGAGCGCACAGTACAGCTAGATAGTGTTATACTGTGGGGATGATGACAGCAAAAGGTGTGAGAAGAATATGTGTAGTCAATGTCTCTTTAAATAGCAGAAAATACTTTACTGATGTATTACAGTCAAAATACCGTCAGTACGTAACCTCTCCCGTGATAATGAGGTCTTCATATTTCAACGGGACTCCACGCCTTGATATGTTTCTGTTCAGTGAAAAAAGTGGTTTCAGAAACATCATATTGCGTTGTTAGAATGGCCAGGCAACAGCCCTGACCTAAGTCCGATCCCAAACCTTTGGAGCCGACTAAATAAGCTTGTTAGTCAGAAGCAACCACAGAATAATGTACAACTAATAGAAGCAATTGTACAATCATGGCATCATATTATAACGCCTGATGAACTAAGTTCCTTGGATAACTCCATGGGCCGTCGCTGTCAGGCTGTAACTGCAGCAAAAGCCTTCTAAACAAAGTACTCCATTAGCACTTGTCCATTAGTACTTGTCCATTAGTACCACGTACTCCATTAGTACTTGTAGCAAATATTTTAGTTTCTCACAGTTTCTATTGAACTGCGAGAAACTAAAATATTTGCCTTTTTCATTTTGCATAACTTTTTCAAAATGAAATTTTTTTTTATAAATTGCATTGTATAGTGTTCTAAATTAAATTGCCATTGTAATGATGTGTGCTTTTTGATATAATACTAAAATATATTACTAATATATATTATGAGTTATTAAATTTAAAAAACACACATTTTCTAGAAAGTTTCTAGAATTTTGGCCCCAGTTTATATATATATATATATATATATATATATATATATATATATATATATATATATATATATATATATATCTATATAATAAATAGTTGAAAGAGAAAACCAGTATGAGCACTAAAGCTACTTGCCAGGAACTAAAAACATGAAAAGATAAGTATGAAAGAGGTTTTAGACAGCATCTCTTCGTCAGCGGTGTCAATACTGTCTAAAAACCAATGGATTGTTTCCGATGAGTATGATCTATACAATAAACACACTCAGACACCGTAAAATCCACGAAAAACTGTAGAATTGAATAAAGAATTACTTAACCATAGAACACCAAGCCTGGCGCTAGACAGAGTGGAAGTTAAGAATAAGTAACCGCAAGATGACTGACGTCACAAAACTTGCAACATGGAGATTATGGAAACACAGAAACTCACCTACTATGGATACTGTGTTTTAGGACTATTAAGCCTCTATTAATTTAGTTTTTTATTATTTTTACTGAGAGTAATTTTTTATCTTATTTTTATTTTTACTTAAGATTTTAATTTTATTTATATAATTTTTATTTTAGTAGTTATTTTTTCTAATTTTTCTTATTATTATGATTTACTTATTAAATGCAACAGAACAAACTATTCATTAAAACTAAAACAACCAATTATGTGTTTGGATAAACTTTCGGGGTAATAATTACGTGTTAGCAAAGCTATCAAGTCTAAAATATGCTTATTCCCATTGTCTTTAGAACATAGCCTATTTATACGAACTAACTGATTTACAATAATGTTATTAAAAACAGATTTATGTAAACAGGTTAGGTAATTTTGAAATTTAACAATATTAAAATTATAGTCAGATCTTTTGTCATATAAGTCAAAAGTAAATTTGCTATGAGAATTTAATTTAATGTTAATATCTAAAAAGTTTACATTAATATTATCTTGACTACTTTTAATTAGTTCCAGATTAGGAGGGTAAAAATTTAAGTCTATATTGTTATTACTTTTATTAATTACTATTATATCATCTATATACCTAAATATATTGTAATTGCAATTATCTATATTATTAATTTCAAAATAATGTAAGTATAAATTAGCTAGCATACTTGAAGCATTTCCACCTTGTGGTACACCTTTGGTCTGTAAGTATATACTATTATTATGAACTATGAAATTATGTTTAGTTACAAAATCTAGGAGCCTATTGAAACGTGTTAGTTTATTTTCGTTGCCTAAGAATTGAATATTATTTTGTACTAACTTTATGATTATTCTATTTAAATCAATTATATTGATATTATTAGATAGATCTTTAAAATCATAAGTTACTACTGTTTTACAATCATCTAATGTTTGTAGTTTTCTAATTAGACTAAATCTATTATCAATTATACCACAAACACCAGATGTTATATTTTTATAGATTAATTTAAGGTAATTTAATAATATTTCACTTGCTTTGATAGCATAAGTGTTGTGACCACAGGTTACTGCTCTAAAAGCAATAGGTGTTTTATGAAATTTAGGAACTAAAGTAATATATGGAAAGAGATAGTTGTTTGATGATATACCTAGTAGTTTATATTTTGCTATAATTTTCTTAATAATAATACTAGTAGTTTCTTTTAAAGGCTGAAACAGATCACTATTTTCTAGCTGTTTTTTTAAACTTATGGCAAAATATTTTTTACAAATAATTGCATAGTTGTTGGCTGCTTTATCTACATAAGTGATTATGAAGTATTCTTGAAATTTTGTTATAGCATCTTTCAAGTATTTATAGGTATTATTAATGAAATTACTATTATTGGGTAGTTTAGAATGTACTAGCATTAGTAAATTAAATTTCCATTGGTTGAAGGCTTCTGTAGGTATAGAATAATTAATAGCTATTTTATATATAAATTTATCTAAATCAGCATTTAAGAAACTTATAATTTTCTTATTATTATTAGTACTAGGTAATCAATACTTAGTTCCCAAACTCATCAACTCACGCAGTGCTAAATTATCCACTATTTCCAAATTGGATGTTATTATATGACCATGTATCGTGTCAACATCACTATTGCATTTGGGCAGATGACATAAACAATTTTAATTTATTGATTTCGAAAATTTTTTTGAAACCTGATTATAGTTAAATATACGTCTACCCATAGGCAGTGCATATTTAAAGGCACGTTTTACTTTTATATCATTTACAGGAAACATATCATGAAGTTTATCAAATATACTATATATATATATATATATATATATATATATATATATATATATATATATATATATATATATATATATATATATATATATATATATATATATATTGATATATATATATATATATATATATATATATATATATATATATATATATATATATATTGATATATATATATATATATATATATATATATATATATATATACATATATATATATATATATATATATATATATATATATATATATATATATATACTGAAGTGCCACTGAATTAGGGATAGCAAAGCCTATGCAAATTGTGTAGCGCTGCGCATCATGTATGCGCAATTGAGGGCGCTGTGGTAACTGCATATATAGCGCGTATTGTGGTTGTTCTGAATTAGTTGTTGGAATTGCCAGTATGGGTAAACTGCCTGATTTAGACGCTTCGATCGCGGACAAATCGTAGGTGCGCGACGCATGGGCCATTCAATTTCCGAAATCGTCAGACAGCTAGGATTTTCAAGGTCGACAGTGTCAAGAGTATACCAGGAATACATGGATGGTGGAAAAAAAACTAGCGATCGGGCAAACTGCAAAGGACAATTAGCCTTGACAGTGCGTGGTGAGAGACGTCTCAGGCGTATTGTACGTAGCCAGCGAAGCCAAACATTAGCTCACATTACCACCCAGTTTAATGACGGTGCCAGTCGTACAGTCAGTAAACGGACTGTGCAACGCTCGCTTCACCGTATGGGTTTCGGAAGCCGTCGACCTACGAAAGTACCATTGCTCTATACTCGCCATCGGGCTACACGTCTTGCCTGGGCAAGAGAGCACAGAGACTGGAAACGAGTAGCATGGAGTGATGAGTCTCGATTCCGACTACTTAACGCCGACGGGAGGCTGAGAATATGGCGTCAGGCTCATGAAGCCATGGATCCTGCATGCCTGGCTGGAACTGTACAAGGGCATGGTGGCTCAATCATGGTCTGGGGTGTTTTTTCGTGGCACAGTTTCGGATCTTTGGTGCGTGTACCAACCTCCCTCAATGCAATTCGGTTCGTAGAGTTGCTGGGTGATCATCTCCATCCGTTTATGCTGTTCTGTTATCCGCACGGTAATGGAGTTTTCCAGCAAGACAACTGTACCTCTCACAAGTCCCGGTTGGCTACTGGCTGGTTGGATGAGCATTCCTCTGACTTCTCTGTCATGAATTGGCCACCTAGAAGCCCAGAATTAAATCCTATTGAGCATCTTTGGGATGTTTGGGAACAAGGCGTGAAAGGCCATCACACAGCACCAAAGAACCTTACTGAATTATGGACAGCTTTAGCCAATATTTGGCAAGCCATTCCCGTGGAACGTTTCCAGAAACTTGTTGAATCTATGCCTCGTCGTATGACAGCCGTTATCAAGGCCAGAGGAGGCCCAACTCGTTACTAGGTAGGTATCCCTAATTCAGTGGCACTTCAGTGCATATATATATATATATATATATACTTGCTGAATACCCGTCAATGTATGCAATTAATTTATATGTTTAATATCCATAAAACATACTAATTTGAATTAAATTCTTAAAAAACTTCCATCTCAATCAGTCTAGAGGTTAAATTTTGTCTTTTACCGTATTTTAATACTTATTTGTCAATTTATTTCGGTGTCATGCATGTGACGCAAAATTAATTTAAAGTATCACAAAAAGAAAAGATACCACTTGATCAGCATTTAATAAATTAAATTCTAAAAATTAATGTTTATAAATTCACCTAAAATCAGGAAATGGAGGTAAAGATTAGAAAAAGATTTCATCTTAAGGGAATTTTGGGGGTCTTTCTTGTGATATAAATTTTATAACCTTCAAATTATAATTTTAAATGCACTTAAAAAAAGTTACAAAAACAGCTTAAAAATTTAATTTAAAAAAAATCTGAGAATTTTTTAAATAATCTTTCTTAGTGCACATATATATGTGGGATTTCAAATTAAATTTTTCTAATATTTTAAACCAGCTCAGTTTAGGAATTTGTGTGTTTAATATCTAGGATTTCAAACTAAAATTACTGTCCATTAACAAATAAAAGCTGTTTCGTTATTTTTTTAGTGTAAACTTATGCATAAACTATTTCAGTTTTTTAAAGATATATCAATTTAAAAGTTATCACTTTTAATTTAAGAGCCATGAAGTATATTTCTTCTTAGGAAATATGTACATTTTCAATTTTGGATTTACAAGGTTTTTTATATCTAATAATGTACAACATACAAACCTGCAATATTTATTGACTAGCTGAGTGGCAACCAGATGTTTTGCTTTTTCGATTTAAAATGAAATAGTTTCATTTCTCAAAGATTAAAAACCGTTTAATCACTTTTAAAAATATATTAGAATTTTTTAAAAAAACGAAATAATAATTTAAAATTCTCTTTCTCAAATTTCAGTTTTTGGCTTTTGAAATAATTCTTTCAAATTTACGTTTTCAAATTTTGCTTTTTAGACAGAAAAGAAATTCATTCAATAAGAAAAAATTCTAAAGTTTTTAACTTCTCATTTCCTAAAACTAAAATTATTTCTGGTACTTTAAAATTATTTCTGGATTTCAATTATTAAATGACTCATTCTCAGACTCGCTCTCAACTAATAATTTTTCCTTTTGGCAACTGAGCAGAAATTCTTTTGAAGAGTAGAGTTCCTGGGTCTATTGACTTTAACTCCTGTCGCAAGATGCTAATTATCAATGTATATGTGCTCAATAGAAAATATTATTAAGTTGAATGAAATTTAAAGTTACCAGTTACATTAATATAAAAATTAAGTTTGAAACCTTCAAAAAGGTGGAGGGTAAGATAAATTTAAAAATTAGAAATATATTAAGATTAAATAAGTTAAGATTAAAATGAAGAATTAAAAAAAAAATTAAGAAAATAAGTTGAAATTATAAAGTTACGGATAAAATGGCCCTCAGCAAACAAGATGGAAAGTTTGCATAATAAAAGAAAAAAAGGCTCTGTGCAGGGTCAAAGAATTCATAATGAGATGATTACAGAGTTCCGCGGGGGAAAAATAAAAATAGCAAGATAGGGAAATTTGGAAGATGCGACACCACCTGGGACCGAACCCACAACATAGGGTTTACCAGGTCAGCGCGATGGCACTACGCTATGGCAGTGCACAAGCAGGTGAGCAAGATGGGAGGTGTATCGTGGTACGGCCGAATGCAAATCTTAAATCTCATGGGTAGCAAAGTTCTTAAAAAAATAGAAAGACAGTTCTGATGAATTCAAAATTGGTGGTGGAAGAATCCTCATCAGTTGCTCATTAATTAGAAACAAATTTCACGAACTTGCATTATTAGTGAGTAAAATAATAGTAAGTCGAAAAATTATGAACTCGGCATTCAGTTGAAAGTGAGTTTTGCAAGTGCGCTTTTTTAGAAAGAAAACATTTTTTTTTTATTAAATGTATTTGGTATATTTTTGAAGCTGAACATCTAGCAAATGCCGATAAATTGTAAAATTGACATTAATAGGTGCAGAAAACCGAAATATTTGCCCATCAAAATTGTCGATTTCGTGAAATTCGGAAAACTGCTTTGGGGAAAAAGCTTCGTTTGCAGTGAAAAACATTTTAACTTTATAAAAATGTGTATATCCTTAAAGTTGTAAAACACATGAAAATAAAAAAATTGTCGATTGGTGGGCGGAAAAGTTTAATTTTGCATGCATGAAAATAGTGGAAATTTGCGAAACGGAAAGGGGCTGGCCCACCCGGAATGCCAGCTGTATCTACTGTCCGCTTCTTTTGAGTTCGGTGGTTTTAATTTAATAATTAAAAAAGTTTAAAGTTTTGAAAGTTGAGGATAGCATCAGTGCACGCGTCTCGTCCGTCTGCGTATATAGGTAACATTCGCGATATCCTGCTATGCTCGGTTCGCGAGATTAGCCTGTCCCCGTGTCTGCTCATCAACTAACATACATTTGTTTACCTGCACTGTTAATAGTAAGATATGTTTTTCTAAAGCAAAGAGTCATATTGGTCTGCAAACAATTTTTTTACTCTTCATGAGAAGTTTCATAGGGTTCAGTCTCTTGCTTCGGTGCTACTCGTGTATATATAATATATATATGTCGAGCGTAAGGCTACGTCCGTCATCTTACAAATTATGGCAGTCATGGTTTATCCGGTGGTGTAGCAAGAAGTAATCCAATCAATAATTGACCAGGCATCAGTTCAATTTAATCCAATTTATTTCTTTTCAGGGAAACCACAGCTCCAACTGAGCGCGCTCATTTTGCGCCATTTCGCTTTTAGAGACGCCTTAAACATACGTCCGACGGCATTGACTTCTATCCCGCGCTCTGCTAGATCCCACGGCCAATTCCGCGAGCCAACTCTCTTTGCACATGCGCAGAGCCCAAACTAGACATCTTTTCAAGGAGAATTATATAATGCTTCCTCTTCGAACGCTTACCACAGTCGCGCCAAGATTATATAATGAAAAGGGGAATTTCCCTTTCCCAATTCGCGTCTTGAAATATGAACAATTAGAGGCGAATTACACCACGAATATAATTTAATTCCCAAGCCCCCTTTAAATTTAAAGTAATCATTCTTTTCCCACTAAATTCTTGACATATATATATATATATATATACATATATATACTATATATATATATATATTATATATATATATATATATATATTATATTATATATATATATAATATATATATATATATATATATATATATATATATATATATATATATATATATATATATATATATATATAAACTCTTATAACAAAATACGCAGAGAGCACATTCCTAGAGTTTTTATTTAACCACAAAACTGATCTATTTGCCTCTCTCTCACGCTTATCTGCAAATTAACTGTCTACTGTTTATAATGGGGTTTTCATTTCAATATTATAAATCGCCTAAATGTGTGGTATTTTTATATATTTGATAAAGGTGATAACTATATATTTTATATTGTTTTAAGAAAACTACATTAATGAAAACTAAATTCATTGATTTAACTAAAAAGGATTTTAACGAATTTTTAAATACAATAAAAAGATTTAAGGGAGCTGTAAAAACAGCCAAAATGATTAATGAGGTGGTAATCACAACAATTACTGAAATAAATCTTTTTTATTTATGAAATATATTTGGTTGGAATTTGTTGCTGGGAACAAAATCAAGGTTAAATAAATTTTTCTCACATTTCGTAGAATTTTGAGTATACGAGTTATCAGACTTTTATTTGTTCTACTTACCTGAAGATTAGAATTAGAAGACCACTATTTGTTTTACTAACCTGAAAACTGAGACTGTTTGGGTAGTGAAAAACTGCAAAATAAAGTTTACCTGAATAAAATATGAGAACCACGAGCTTATATTCCCTGAGCTCTAAAACATGTATAGGTTGCGAAATCAGTTTAAAGTCACCTACTAGAGAAGTACAGATTCATATTATTTTTCACAGTTTGCGTATACAGATATAAGAGGTACAAAAACTCCCATGTACTTAGAAATCAAAAGTACATATAATTTATTAACCTTTCTTACTATGTAAGGAATGTATTTTGAAAAAAATCGTACAAGATATTTAATTTTGTAGGTATTCCAATAAAAGTGTGTCTTTTTGAGGTCTTTGGTAACATATAAAAGTCTGGCATACTAAATAGTGTGAAAGAAAGTATTTTTGTGCTTTTTATTTTATTGGTGTTTTCTAGACTCCCAGAATAAGGGCTTGAGATAATCGGGAAATACACTGCTGGCCACTGTAAATGCAACACCCTGAAGGAAACATGCAAATAACATGAAATTTACAACATGCATTAACGAAGGTGAGATATGCAAATGATTAGAATTTCAGCGCAGACGCACATCACGCGCGCCTGTGGCGCCACTTCAAAGCGCTATTTAAGGCTTGGAGATTTCGACGATTTCAAGTTCGGCAATTGTGTTTTTCTTGTGGTTTTTCAAAAAAAACGATCAATTATGCCTCGTCGAAAACAGCGATCATCTTTTGATCAAGTATCCGAGTTCGACAGAGGAAGGATAGTGGCCTACCGAGATTGTGGATAATCTTTCAGGGAAATCGGTAGTCGTGTTGGACGAAACCAAACAACTGTAATGAGGATATGTGATCGTTGGAAGCAGGGGGGTACGACGGACCGGCGTGTTCGATCGCATCCACCTCAGCGCACCACTTCACGTGATGACAGGCAAATTGTGCGCATGGCAGTGACGGATCGCTCAGTCACATCACGAACCATAGCACAGCACATGCAGTCTGTAGCGCATCATCCAGTGTCTGCGCGTACCATTCGACGCCGTTTACAGCAGAGTGGTCTGTCCGCAAGACGTCCATTGCTTTGTCTACCCTTGACGCAAAACCACAGACGTCTCCGCCGCCAATGGTGCGATGACAGAAGGATGTGGACGGCAGAATGGAATGAAATTGTCTTTACTGACGAGTCACGCTTCTGTCTGCAACACCACGATGGTCGCATTCGAGTCTGGAGACACCGTGAAGAGAGGATGCTGAACAGCTGCGTTATGCACCGCCACACTGGTTCTGCACCGGGTATTATGGTATGGGGCGGTATTGGATATCACTCTAGCACACCTCTAGTACGCATTGCCGGTACTTTAAACAGCCAGCGCTACATCTCCGAGGTGTTGGAGCCAGTTGTCCTTCCTTACCTTCAGGGCTTGCCCACAGCCATATTTCAACAGGATAATGCGCGACCACATGTGGCACGCATTGTCCAACGGTTCTTCGTCAATCGCCAGATTGGCCGCCTCGCTCTCCGGATCTTTCACCGATAGAAAACATGTGGTCCATGGTTGCTCTACGATTGACCCAGATTCCATCCCCAGCTGTCACAGCAGATCAACTTTGGCAACGTTTGGAAGCTGCTTGGTCTGCTGTACCCCAAGAACTCATCCAAAGTCTCTTTGAATCAATGCCGAGGCGTGTGGCAGCGGTGATCTCCAACAATGGCGGCTACTCTGGCTACTGATTTTGGCAGGAACCACACTTCACAGAAGTCTATAAATTTAATCATTTGATACTTGGTCAACATGTTATCTACAAAATAAATTTTGTTGTGATATCTCTTGTCTTTCTAGGTGTTGCAATTTGGGTGGCCAGCAGTGTAGAATTAACTCTCTTACAGTGCTGTACAAAAAAGCCCGCTCTGTAACAAGGGGGCTACAAAAAAGGACAGTTATTACACATCCTCTTACAATGGGTACGTCGACTTTTTTTTTTTTGATGCATTTTGAGTTCTGCCAATTAATAACTAAAGAACATGTATTATAATAATTTCACTTTTTAGCGGTAAGACCTCTTTTTGGAAATTTAATGAAAAATTTTCCTGGTTTTTAAGGTCAAGTTTAGGGTAGCAAGTCCTGCATTGAATATGCATCAGGGGATTAGGATCTAGGATTTAGGATGTAAGATTTATTGACACCCCTATTGTCGGTAAAATAATTAACGCCTTTTTCGTTTATTTTATTTAGTACAAACTCACGTAAAAACTACTGGTGCCCCCACAACCTACTATGTCTCACACCTTGCGAGTTGTGGACTCTTTTTACTCTTGTAGGATTAGTATACTGCGATTCCTGGTTCGCAGCAATTTGCATCTTGACTATTCTGCGCATACCCTGCTTGTACCATAATACAACACAGCCAGATAGCAGTATCTCGCAGAGTTTTCATCGCAACTTGGCTTTACTTTGGCCGCTTCATAGCCGATTTGTATTTTTGTAGCCATGACAAGTTTTTACTGTTTCTATATTTCATTCATGTATTTTTTAAAATATAAAGTTAAGTTTGATTGCTTAAAATGTAATTGGTCCATTTTATTGCACCGAGCTGTTAAAGCAATTATTGGAAATGGTATGCATGTACTATCAACCCCTTACCAAATTTGAGATCCGAATGCTACGTGACCTTGAACACTTGGGAGCCTGGTCAAGCGAATACACATCTTCCCAGCCGTCTGAACAAGTTACGGAAAGTCTTATCTGGACCTTTTTTAAAATTAAAAATATCCTTGCAATTTAATTTCCCGGTCTAAATGTATATCTGGACGCTTTACATTTAAATATAAATGGTTTTAAAAGATTTTTGTAGAGTGTTCTGCCTACTGGTCAACGCATTTTAAACCTATTTTAGAAGTTTCAGGTATGTATTTATGAAAATGTAAATGCAATTTAGATAGTCATTTCTTAAAAACTGTGTTTTGAGGGAGTAAAAACTAAATAAACATCCAGACCTGGGGGGTAACTTTTAATTTTTCCTTGACCCCTGTCACAAACAATATTATATATATTTCCAACTTTTTACTTTTTAATCTTAAACAGAAAGTTATCGAATTGTATCTGAATTCTGAAATGGATACGGATTCAGACCCCGATGTAAAAACAGGACTGATGGATATCAGTTTATGTAGAGTCGCATTTAAAGTTCCAGCATATTTTTTTCGAACAAGTGGAATCCTAATTTGTTTTAATAGGAATTTCAGTCGAAACAACATAAGGCTGTGATTGCAGCAAAATTTGAAAGTGTGTTCCAGATATTGTTATATCTGGAACGCACCACCTGCTAAAAATGCGTACGAATCGTTGAAAGTCCGAGTCCTGGCTGATTACAAGTAGTCAGAGAGCTCCAGATTGAGAATGTTGTTGAGTGATTTACAGTTGGGTGAAAACGCCCATCCAAGCTTTTATGTGAGAGGGAAAGCCTCAACGGGGACAAATCAAATAACTGTGCTTTGCATGCATTATATTGCAATAAATGCAGTCTTCCTCACAATGGTCAACAAATTCTTAGCGTTTTCTCTGACAGGGTTGGAAAAATTTGCTGATAAAGTTTTTGAGGGGTCGTGCAACGCTGTTGGAGCAATCGTACCTAATGCTGGGGTTGAAAATTCAGCAGTAGAGTGCTTACGAAAGGAAGTAGCCGCGCCGAGTTAAAATACGCAGTTACGGAGATTGCTACAAGCAATTATCACAAAAGAAAGCGGAATTAAAAAGTAAAAATTTAGATCCCCTTCAGCTAGTCGATTTAGAGATCTATGCTGGTATCACTCCAGATTTACAGAAAAAGATCGGAAATGTTTACCCCATGTAAGTAGTCAGAAAACTATTAAGCATGTCTGCTGCGTCAGCTACAGGTATTCAGAGCGCTGGTAGTCGACTTTTTGTACTTTAACCTTTAACTGACGCTAAATATTTAGTTGACGGTGAAGCCACTATTAATTGTGTTCCAAGGAGGCTAACTTACCGGAGATTTGAAACCAACAGTTCAATAATTCGTACACATGATTCGGTTCTATACGAATTAGAATTCGGACTCCGTAGGAAATTTACATGGAATTTAATCGCGTCAGACTTGTAACTACACCCATTTTGGATGCAAATAATTTTGAGCGATTCGGCCTCTTAGTCGACATAAAAACGTATTATTGATTATGAAACGTGATTTCCTTCTTACGGTTCCATATACACTGGCCCAAATGCACGTTTAACGCACGTGAGCGAAAAGCGTCATACAATTCCATAATCACCGAATCCTGATAATAGAATCGAACCTAACGGTGGCTTACTAGCTCAGTGTATAGAAACAACAGGGCGTCCGGTCTTTTCAAAATCTTAGATTATTAAACCGTGAAAAGCTCGGTGCATAAAAAAAAGAATTTAAAATGTTTATGGAGCAGGGGGGTTTTGAGACCTTGGGCAACTCCGATTTATTCCGTTAAAAAGAAAGCCAACATTTGGTGTATCTGCGGTTATTTTAAAGCTTTGGTCGAGGCAATCGTTCCCGACAGGTACCCTCACTCACATATAAATGATATTATGGGATTGAGAGAAATGAAAGTCTTTTCAAAATTGGACCTTGTTCAAAATTCCTGTCGAGGAGCGTAATAATCCAAAAAATGCCTCCAATAGGACTATTTAAATATCTTAAAATGCCGTATCAGTGGAGACACATTTAAAAAATTTCTGGATAACATTCTCAGAGATTTTACCTTATTTGGACGACGTATTTATTTTCTTCCATGGCAAACATACGCATCAGATCCACCTACAAAACTATTTCGCAGATTAAGTGAATACGGTCTGGTTGTAAATGTTCATAAATGCGTATTCGGAGTTTCAGAAATAGTATTTTTGGGTTTCCCAATTTTCTTTCAGGTTATTAATGAGACAGTCTTCTAATGATGTTTCGATGTTATCACTTTTTATATAAGACTCACGAGGATATTTTTAACGTTAGAGAAAAGGGAAAATCACTTTGGATTTACATGTCTAATATAGACGAGATACATGTCAAGATACAGTGAACTATGTATGAATTTTCCCTATAAATAATATTTTAAGGTATTTAATTAAAAATCGATCTTATAAATTTCAACTTAGATTCTTAGCTACCTTTGTCCCCCCCCCCCCCCAACCACCCCAAAAAACAAACAAACAAAAAACCTAGATAAACGTACGTATTACTTCTCAAAATAAAGGAGGATTGATTAAACGACACTCATTAAATTGATAAATTAGTAAAGATTACAAGAAGACGGGGCATTTAAAATTGCATATTTCTTTCTTCAAATTTGAGAGAAATTGGATGCAAATTTATTTAATAATATCACCTGTTTTACAATTTAAATATTTCCTACTGAGACGCTTGTTTTGTATAAATTCTAATGGTTTCTAATATAGTTGCAAAACTTACGTATCATAAAAGCTCAGGAAAGAAAATGAACGAAGTTTGAAAAAAAGTTGCCAAAGAGAAAAATATTTCAACTCCCGAAATGAGAGATTTATCATCCAACTAAAATAACAGAAATGAAGAAATTAAATACGATAAAAATATTGTACGTATAGCAGAATGAAATAGTATTTAATTAAGGATTTCTTTCTTAATACTCTCATGAGAGAAGAAATCCATAACATAAATAAATCTGCCAAGGAGGAATATCAGATACGTTTTCAGTTGCTAAGTGTATATAACCCGTGCGTTTTAATAAAAAATAAGTTTCGAAATTGGATATTAAGTTTTCTGTAGAAATATAAATTCTTATTACACCTGCCGTAGTAATAATCCGAACTCTAAGCAGTTTTAGTTGGAGTCAGGAAATTTAGTGTTCTTAGCGCATTTAGATAAACGCCCACTGCTCTTAGACTAAACTTCATCGAGCTTCTTCAAAATAAAAAAATTTAACGCAACAAAGAAGAAAAATTTCAAATTTGATATACTCACGAAACTTAAAAACTGTCAAAAGTGCCGTCATTGATATCTTTGAGTCAAAATCTTATGATTTTGGTAATTTTCATCGGTCTATCTCTAATATACAGGTAACTCTCCTATAACACAGAAGATAGGTTCCTAGAAAATGCCGTGTTGTGTGAAACCGTGTTATGAGACCCAGAGACAGTTCAAAAAAGGAGGGTTACGTTCTGAAAATTTATTAAAAACAAACACTTTTTTAAAATTCCATATAAGCAACTTAATTTTTGCTAAAAATATAAATGTATGTATAACACAAAACGAAAAGAAAAAAATATTTTCATTTAATGCGACCTTAATTTAATAAATTTCTTCCTCATCACTGCTCAGTACGATCAAACGAGAACGTTTTTTCGATTGAACGATATCACCTTCACTTTCAGAGCCTTTTTCTTCATTTAGATTTTTTTGCATCTTCTATCCTTTTTAAAAAATCTGTAATTTTGGTTTATTTTCTGGTTCTTACAAGGTCATTGTAGATTCACGGTATGGAACACGGTATAGACAATTTTGAAGCTCCCTTTTGAATTTTCGGCTTCTTTCAGCGAAAGGGTCTGCATTCAGGAAAAATGATTCAAAATTTTCAGCTAAGCGTAGGCCTTTTTGTAATTTTATAGAGTTATAAAAAAATAAATTATAATTTGTTTATACATTTTCATGTAAAGCCACTACAGTTCATTATTCCGTCCCGTCATTATTTTAAGGTAATTTAGTTTATAAATGTGTTATCTAGTGCTATAGAAGTGCAGTGTTGTACAAAGGTTTTCGCAATTTTTTTATCCTATTAGAGCGAAACCGTGTTACAGGTTGCAGTGTTATACGAGGGTTCCCGCAATTTATCCTATTGCGTTAGAGCGAAATCGTGTTGTAAGATGCCGTGCTGTAGGAGGGCTACCTGTATTTCATAAATGAAAAAACTCTCAGTTAGGGAGTTCACCTGTGGATAAGAATAAATTTCCGTGAAGGTTTTTGACAAATATATTTCATCTCTTGATTGCTACTTCTTTGAAGGCATTATCAAATACCTGTTGAATTTAACATATTTTCACAGTCGTTCTCTTGTAAGCTTCAAAAATAAATTAATATATAGTACAGGCGCAGTTGGAGACTTTTTTACTGTAACTTTTAAAATAATGTGATGTATTTAATTTAAGTTATATTTTGATTTTTTTTCGTGATGACCTTCCAAATATGAAAAAAAAATAAAAGAATCATATATTAATCTGACAACTCCATCTGATAAACGACTTCAATGCAACTTTCACTCGTTTAAATTATGCTATATCATAAAATGCTTGTATATATGCGTAAGGCTGTCATCTAATTCTCTGTTACGTATTCAGCACGTTTGGGGAAAGTACCAAGATAAAACTGTGTTGATTCAGTTACAGAACTGTATGAAAAATAACGAAAACGAAGCTTTTATTGCAAAAGGAAATTACTTTGATCATATTTCTTTCATAATTAAATCAAACTGATTTTATAAATGTCTTAACAGATTTCTCCAGTAGCCACGAATAAACGTACCATTTTTTTTTTTGCGTGTAATTAAATGACCATTGATGCAACTTAAGATTTAAAACAAACTTATGATGAATTTTCTCAGAAATTATCTGGTATAATTAAAGATATAGACTGACATACATTAAACTTATATAGTATACATTAAAATTATATAATATACTAGAAGGTAACCCGTCATTTTGACGTCATAATACTAATAATGACGTCATAACGGAAAAAGTATATGAAAGTTAAAAAATATCCCGAATTATCTAACAATATTACATTTAATCCACACCTTGTAAAAGCAAACCCTTTCATTATTTTTTATTTATTTAGTTTTTCATGCGATTGGAGTAATAGACTGCCATCCAGTTTTTTACAGCTCAATACGCGATATGAATACTTGAGCTACTTGATTCATTCACATTCAAGTTTGTATACTTTCAGAATTCATCGCAAAAGTAAACAGATTTTTAAAAACTGTTAAATATAGAGCTAAAAACATCCAATTTTTTTTAGTTTTGAATGTTTTATAGAAAAATAGGCTGAACAAACGTGATTTGATGGAGAAGATATTAGTTTTTAGGTAACAAAAAATTCTGATCCACATCTGAAATTGAAATTAAGCCTAACTGGCTGTTTGTTTACTGAGGGCTTCAATTGAAAGATGAGTACAGCCCGGAAGTGTTATACAGAGACAAGGGCTGTTATATATAGAATATTAAAATTATATAGTAACACCAAAATGTCAACAATAATAGTTAAAGACGTTTTACAGGAAGAAAAACATTTTGGATTTAATAGCAGAAAATGTGAGGCCGTCATTGATAAAAGTATTAATAAACGTTAAAAACTGAAACGGATTTAATGACTCCATTTTAATTTTACCCACAGTTTCTTTTCTAAAAGAAACTCCCAAATGTATGGTTTCGGAAGAATCTAATTCTTAAATACTGTGTCTTTGTATTAGATTAAATTAATGAAAGTAAATAAATTTTCTAAGCCATAAAATTAATTTCATTACAATTTTACTATTTTCATTTAATTTTTTTTAGGTAATTTTAAGATCCCTGAAACTGAGAAATTTGAAATTGAGATTTTCAGGAATGTGGAGAACTTGTCTTTAATATCACTACTAAAAAAAACATAAAATAAGAACTTTTGTGGTCGCAGAAGCTACTTTGCACGTTGGAAAATTCTTTCAGGGCTCATCTGACTACTGTAGTATTGATTAGTTCTTAAGGGGTCAGGTACGTTTTAAAAGCTAAGAGACTCGACAAACATCCATATTTTCAATCATCAGTAGTTATGAAAATCCTTTATTCATATATCTGAAAATTTTACTGTGAGTTGAACACTTTCTCTTCTTTATAAATATGGCTCTAATTTTTTTGTAGCTAGAAAAGAAATTTTGTTATTGTTTAAAATTTCAACAACTGTTTTTTCATTGTTATGTCATTGCGCACATGATATCACCAGAACGGTTGGCTTCAGTACCATGAAATTTTATAAACATGCAATAGAAACATGTACGATTAAAATGACCAACTATTATGTCATTTCATCATACACATTTTAATTACAGTTGAATTAATAAAAAAAATTCAAATTTAAAGTAATAAATAACCTCTTTCCTATGAAGAACTAAGAATTTTTATTTTTAAAGTTGGTAATTTTAAAGATATATCATATAACTTAATTTTAAAACTAAAAAAATTGTATATTCATTAATATACAGATGCAAGTCTCCGTGCAATTACATAACATTTTAAAAATACAATGGTTGAAATTTAAAAAAAAATTATCTTCATACTAGAAAAAAATTAGAGCGATATTAATAAAGAAGAAAGAGGGATTAACTGATAGTAAAATTTTAGATTTCTGAATAAATAATTTGTATCACTACTGATGATTGAAAATGTGGATATATTTGTCGAGTCTATTAGATTTTAAAAGGTACCTGACCCCTTAAATTAATTGCAATCAAATAATTCATTTTTAAAAATATAACTTACACTTACTCTTTTTCTATGACTATCTAAAAAAATTATACTGATGATGAAAAAAAAATGTTCGGATAAACTGAAAGTTAAAGTTTCTAAAAGTTATAACTTTTAATTATTGATTAGAGAATAATGTATTTCCTTCACAAATTAAATGAAATATAGCTTTATATATATATATATATATATATATATATATATATATATATATATATATATATATAAATAAAACAGTTCCGTAACTGACTGACTCACTGACTGACATACAACGCACAGACCAAACTGCTGGACCTAAAGGGCTGAAATTTTGCATGGCGATTCTTCTTATAGTGTAGTGGTGCACTAAGAAAGATTTTTGAAAAATTCTAATTAGATTTTTTAAAATTAAATTTTTAAGCTGCTTTAGTAACTTTTTTTAAGTTTGCATTTAAAATAACAATTTGAGGGTTATGAAATTTTTATCACGAGATAGATCATAAAAATTTCTTTAAAATGAAATCTTTTTTGAATCTTTGCCTCCATTTTCTGATTTTTGGTGAATTTTTAAACTTAAATTTTAGAATTTAATTTATTAAATGCTGATCACGGGATTTCTGTTTCTGGTATTTTAAATAAATTTTTCGTCACGTCCATACAATGAAATAGACAAAAAATATTTTTTCCCTTGCTAATGCGGCAGACGATTGGACGTTATCCTAAAAAATATTAAAATCCAGTACAAGATATGTTCCTCAAACTGTACTATATTAACTGTACTATATTCTTTAGTATGTCCTATTAGATTTAATTTGAATATTTTCTTCTACATTATTTTGTCTATAAAAATATCTCTTACGATTTTTTTTATAAATATATTTTTTTGTTTTTTTTACATCAGTTGTATACATTTATCGTCGTATTTATTATACATATATACATATATATATATATATATATATATAAATATATATATATATATATATATATATATATATATATATATATATATATTTGACATTAATTGCATACATTGACCGTTGTATTTAATTTGAATGTACTCCGTAGCGAAGTGCGGGTTCTTACTAGTCTATATACCGGGTGGCCATAGTTAAACTGACAGTGCTCACAGTGTTCTGTAGCGCGATCTATTTGCGAGAATGACGCCACATTTTGTAGGAAGATTAAACAAGACGGGGGACGAAGGATTCCGCGAAAAAATAAATTAGTTACAAAAGTCATCGCTACGGGAATATTTGGCGCTGTGTAATAGAAAATAGAGTGTTAACAAATGCAAATCAATACGGAAATTACCTTTTATTTTATTTTGCATTCAAATAAGGTTCAATGTGGCTGCCGTTGTTGTGGACCACATATTGCATTCTGTGCACAGTATGCACAACAGCAGAAAGTAACATGTCTGCAGGAATCTCCCGTACAATCCGTGATATGTTATCCTTCAACGTAGCCAGGTCCTGGACCACTCCTTGATAGACCTTGGACTTAAGGTAACCCCATAGCCAGAAGTTGCATGGGGTAAGATCAGGCGAACGAGGTGGCCATGCAGTTGGAAAGTAGCGGCTAATGACTCTTTCTGTTGTGAATTTCTGTCGTAGCAGGTGTTGCACCCGTACAGCAACGTGTGGAGGGGCTCCATCTTGCATGAAAATGATTTCCCCCAAGCATTGTCTTTGATGAAGTGCCGGAATGACAAAGCTGTTCAACATGTGGCGATATTTCTCTCCGGTAACAGAACAGGTTTCCGGTCCTGTCGGGGTAATGTTCTCATAGAAGAATGGACCTACGATAAATTCCGCTGTGAACCCACACCAAACAGTTACCTTTGGTGAATGTAAGGGAATTTCTGTGACTGCATGTGGTGATTTGTCATCCCAAATTCGGCAGTTCTGGGTATTCACAGTTCCATGCAGGTAAAAGTGGGCCTCGTCTCCCCATAAGATTTTCCACGGCCAAGCATCATCCACCTCCATTCTGGCAAGAAAGGTGAGAGCAAAAGTCAATCGCTTATCATGGTCGGGGTACAGTAACTCCTGTACACGGCTGATCTTGTACGGATAGAAGTTGATAATCTTTCGTAAGATTTTCCATACCGTACTGTAAGGCATATCCATATTCCGAGCTAATCCACGAGCTCTAGAGGTGGCAACAATATTGTCTGGTCCTCTGTCGATAATCGCCGTGGCAACTGCTTCGATTGTATCCTGTGGTACAGGTTTTCGTCCTCTGCCTGACTGAACCTTCAGAGAAACTGTTTTCTCAAACGTCGCAACCATTGCTTTTAGCCCATTAACTGACACAGGACCGTTACCTTTACGCATTTTTTTTGTGCGTTCTAAAAGCACGAAGAGCGGCTGACGCGTTGCACTGGTTGAGGTAAAAGAATTTGACCAGTAAGGCACGCTCGACTAAAGAAGGAGACATTGCACATAAACTTTCAATCCGATTGATTCGAAACGTAACACATTGCCTTTTAAAACCCAAGCAGCTGGCACTGTGCCAATGGATATAACGTGAAATTTGAATAAAGAACTTCTTCTTCTGCTCAGCGTACGTGATATTGCAGATCACGAGACTTTATCGGTGTTTATGTAGATTTTACGCTTTTTTAAAAGTGTTGCATTATTGCACTTGAAATAAATAAGAAAATGTGCATAATAAAAGGTAATTTTATTCCGTATTAATTTGCATTTGTTAACACATTGCATTTGTTAATTTGTTGTGTATATAACACAGTTCCGTAAATGACTGACATACAACGCACAGACCAAACCGCTGGACTTAAAGGGCTGAAATTTTGCATGGCGATTCTTCTTATACTGTACTTCTTATACTGTATTTTTTTACATCAGTTGTACACATTTATCGTCGTATTTATTATACATATATAATTACGTATTTATTATACATATATATATATATATATATATATATATATATATATATATATATATATATATATATATATATATATATATATATATATATGTATTTGACATTAATTGCATACATTTACCGTTGTATTTAATTTGAATGTACTCCGTAGCGAAGTGCGGGTTCTTGCTAGTCTATATATATAACACAGTTCCGTAAATGACTGACATACAACGCACAGACCAAACCGCTGGACCTAAAGGGCTGAAATTTTGCATGGCGATTCTTTTTATACTGTAGGAGTGCACTACGAAAGATTTTCGAAAAATTCTTCATAGATTTTTTAAAATTAAATTTTCAAGCTGTTTTAGTAACTTTTTTAAAGTTTGAATTTAAAATAATAATTTGAGGGTTATAAAATTTATATCACAAGAAAGATCAAAACAATTCCTTTAAAATGAAATCTTTTTCGAATCTTTACCTCCATTTTCGATTTTTTGGTGATTTTTTAAAGATTAATTTTTAGAATTTAATTTATTAAATGCTGATCACATGATTTCTTTTTCTGGTACTTTAAATAAATTTATCGTCACGTGCATAACAACGTAATAGACAATTTTTCTTGCTAATGCGGTAGACGATTGTACATTATCCAAAAAAATATTAAAATACAGTAAAAGATACGTTCCTCAAACTGTACTATATTAATTGTACTATATTCTTTAATATGTCCTATTAGATTTAATTTGAATATTTTCTTCTACATTATTTTGTCTATAAAAATATCCTTTACTATTTTTTTATAAATATATATATATATATATATATATAGATATAGATATTTAATTATTTTTTTGGCATAAATTGCATGCATTGCCCGTTGTATTTAATTTGACTGTACTCCGTATCGAAGTGCGGGTTTTCAGCTAGTATATAATTATGAGTTTATAGATTGATTAATGAGATTATAACACATTTTCTATTATTATTGCCGACCACACCTTCCATGGGTTCAAATCCCGAGCTGTCCCCTCCTAGGGAGTGATGTTGATTCACTTACGTGGGGCACCCCTAATAAAATTGCTATTAAAATTTTGCACAGTAAATGGGTGAATTTCGTCAAGACAAATACCTGACACGTTGGTATCTATATACAGTATATAAAACAGTTCAGTGACTGACTGACTGACAGATAACGCTCAGACCAAACCACTGGACCTAAAGGGCTGCAATTTTGCATGGCGATTCTTCTCATAGTGTAGGGGTGCACTAAGAAAGATTTTTGAAAAATTCCTCATGAAAATTCCTTTAAAATGAAATCTTTTTCGAATATTTACCCCCATTTTCTGATTTTTAGTGAAATTTTAAAGATTAATTTTTAGAATTTAATTTATTAAATGCTGATCACGTGGTTTCTTTTCTTTTTTTGATACCTTAAATTAATTTTGATCACGTGCGTAACAACGAAATAAATTGAGAAGGAAAATATTGAAATACGGTAAAAGATAAAATTTAACCACTAGACTAATTGAGATGGAAGTTTTTTAAGAATTTAATTCAAATTAGTATGTTTTATGGATATTAAACATACAAATAAATTCCATTCATTGACCGTTGTATTTAATTTGAATATTTTCCTCTAAATTATTTTGTCTATAAAAATATCCGTTACAATTCTTTTTATAAATGTATTTTTTGGGTTTTTTGGCATTAATTTCATATATTGACCGTTGTATTTATTTTAAATATATATATATTTTTGCATTAATTGCATACATTGACCGTTGTATTTAATTTGAATGTACTGGGTATTCAGCTAGTTCTACTATAAATATGTTATAACACCGTTACGCCCAAATTATAGTAAAGTTGATTATATTTATTAAATAATATTTCTTATTCATTTACTTCATCCATTTAATAAATAATGTTGACAAAAAATAACAGGCAAACCATAAAGATTATATTATAAATTTCTCTGATAGTAACGCTGATCCTAAGGGCAATCATGGTATGTGTCAGAAATTTTATTTGCTTCAAAAAGCTTATCCAAAATATCATCAAGAGAATTATATTTTATAAATGACATTACAATTGTCACTACTTTTACTGACGGTCATGAATTTTCACCGGAAGGTAAATCTGTTTTATGTCTGAACCATCATTTATTTCGTGTCTCGATTAATGTTTTGTTTAGTGTCTCCATTCATTTTTGCTCTCATCTTGTGCATTGATCCCAAATTGGCCATGAAACGAGAAAGACAATTTAGAAGTGCTATCAATGTTTATAAATTATTTACTACATCTTTTCCGATTTAGTTCACTTGAAATTTTCTATCCAAAATGAGCAAGAAGTATTCATGTTTGGAAGATTATCCACCCTAACTTAAGTTTTGGAGACACGCAAGAATATCCTTGATTAGATTCCTAAGACATTGTATATCATTCTAGGAAATGAGTGACAGTTGGATGTGCTTACAAAGACATTGCTCTTTTATTTATTTAGAGAACTAAAAACTAAGGACCGTGGACTTTTATAATTTTTTTTGTCGAAGACAAAAAAAGCAATGCAAACACCAAAAAAAATGCATATATATTTTTTAATTTGTCCGCAGACTTTTTCCTTAAAAATAAACTTTCAAATAATAATCAAGGAACGCGATGAAGACCGAAGGCTTCTTTAAGAGCGATTTAAAAGAGAAAATTTTGAACTGGTTTCAGACCATAGCACAATTGCTGGAAGACTCCCGTTCCTGAAAGGATATGTTTCTTATAGTTTACGAATGGTTCAGGTATCATTAAATAGAATATATCAATTTTAAAAATGTGTCTCATAAAGTTATAACTAGAGCTATTATACCATTAAGTTTCTTATAATGAAAATTTTAAGCTAATCTATATACATATATAAAACAGTTCCGTAACTGACTGACTGAATGGCATACAAAGCACAGACCAAACCGATGAACTTAAAGGGCTGAAATTTTGCATGGCGATTCTTCTTATAGTGTAGGAGTTCACTAAGAAAGATTTTTGAAAAATTCTTCTTAGATTTTTTAAAATTAAATTTTTAAGCTGTTTTAGTAATTTTTTTTAAGTTTGCCTTTAAAATAATAATTTGAGGGATATGAAATTTATATCACGAGAAATATCATAAAAATTCCTTTAAATTGAAATCTTTTTCGAATCTCTACCTCCATTTTCTGATTCTTGGTGAATTTTTAAAGATTCATTTTTAGAATTTAATTTATTAAATGCTGATCACGGGATTTCTTTTTCTGGTACTTTAAATTAATTTATCGTCACGTGCATAGGAACCAAATAGAAAAAAAATTTTTTTTTTCTTGCTAATGCAGCAGACGATTAGACATTATCCAAAAAAATATTAAAATACAGTAAAATATATGTTCCTCTAACTGTACTATATTAACTGTACTATATTCTTTAGTATGTTCTATTAGATTTAATTTGAATATTTCTTCTATATTATTTTGTGTACAAAAATATCCCTTACGATTTTTTTATAAATTTATTTATTTGTTTTTTACATCAATTGCATACATTGATCGTTGTATTTAATTTGAATGTACTCCGTAGCGAAGTGTGGGTTTTCAGCTAGTAAGTTTATAAATATATGCTAAATCATAAAAAATACGCTAAATATTACATATTTATGTTTTTTCACAAACCTATAAATAGAGCTATTACTAAATTACTAGAAGGTAACCCGTCATTTTGACGTCATAATACTAATAATGACGTCATAATGGAAAAAAATATATGAAAGTTAAAAAATATCCCAAATTATCTAACAATATTGCATTTAATCCACACCTTGTAAAAGCAAACCCTTTCATTATTTATTATTTATTTAGTTTTTCATGCGATTGGAGTAGTAGACTGCCATCCAGTTTTTTACAGCTCACTACGCGATATGAATACTTGAGCTACTTGATTCATTCACATTCAAGTTTGTGTACTTTCAGAATTCATCGCAAAAGTAAACAGATTTTTAAAAAAAATGTTAAATATACAGCTAAAAGCATCCAATTTTTTTTAGTTCTGAATGTTTTATAGAAAAATAAGCTGAACAAACGTGATTTGATGGAGAAGATATTAGTTTTTAAGTAGGAAAAAATTCTGATCCACATCTGAAATTGAAATTAAGCCTAACCGGCCGTTTGTTTACTGAGGGCTTCAATTGAAAGATGAGTACAGCCCGGAAGTGTTATACAGAGACAACGGCTATTATATATATATAATGTTTCTTATGAAGCAAAAGAGAAAAGAGAAGATTAACTTCATAAATTATTCATTTGGTTGTAAAAGTTTATAAGGTCTCAGTTATAATTAGAAAGATTGTTATTCAAAGAAGATAATCTGGTTGTGACTGTAGGGTTAAAATGTGAAATACTCTATCAATACCAGCATTCCTTTTTCAGTACGTGCAGATAAATGCATTAATACTCACACGTGTTTAATAAATGATATAAAATTTACAATTATTATAAATGTGATAACAATGAAATGTAATAATTATAAATAAAAACCGTTAATTTTTTATTCAATACTGAAATGCAAAATTCCTGAGAAAAATGAAAAAAAAAGATTTAAAAAATATTTTCCGTGTGTCTATATACTTTTATAGCTCCAATTATATACTCTACTTATATATGTTCTTATAGTAAACACTGATCCAAAGGATTTTTGCGTTTTTTGAACCAAGTACTCTGCCGATGTTGATTTTTTTTCTATTTTAAAATAAACATCAAGAAAAGTTTTATACTGATAAAGATTTAAATAAATATATGCTTGAATTATTATTAGTATTATATATATATATATATATATATATATATATATATATATATATATATATATATATATATATATATATATATATTGATTGAGTATGTAATCTTTATTTACTTCAAAAACACTCGACGAGAATAGCATTTAAAAAAATGTTTCAAATACGAAAAGGATAAAACAAAGTTGAGACATTTTTCAAATGAATAGAATAGGAAAATGGGCGATTCTGAATACTAAATTGGATCGGCCAAATTTTTGATTCCTATAATATAGCTTTCAAATTATAAAACACTCGTCGGAACGTTACTCTGTCAAAAATGGGAAGATCTGTAAAACGGTCGCTTGTTCTAATGGAGAACTGAAAGGTTCTCTGTTTCTATGCGTTAGAAACAACGAACAAAAAGTTGCACTAATCAAAAAGGGAATTCATTAACTGGAGAGTTGAGACTGAAAACGTTAGGACTATCGTTTGAAAGAATATGCAATGATTCACGGAATGTACCGTTGTTCAGTAATTTTTTTTTGCTTTGTAAGTGTACACATATATAACACTAGCTGAATACCTATGCTTCGCTACGGAGTGCATTCAAATTAAATACTACGACCAATGTAAACTAATGCCAATATATATATATATATATATATATATATATTTATAAAAAAATCGTAACGGATATTTTTATAGTCAAAATAATGTAGAAGAAAATATTCAAATTAAATACAAGGGTCAATGTATGCAATTAATTTGTATGTTTAATATCCATAAAACATACTATCTTGAGTTAAATTCTTAAAAAGCTTCCATCTCAATTAGTCTAGTGGTTAAATTTTATCTTTTTCCGTATTTTAATATCTATTTTGTCAATTTACTTCGCTGTTATGCACGTGACGCAAAATTAATTTAAAGTATCACAAAAAGAAAAGAAACCACGAGATCAGCATTTAATAAATTAAATTCTAAAAATTAATATTTAAAAATTCACCAAAAATCAGAAAATGGAGGTAAAGATTCGAAAAAGATTTCATTTAAAGGAATTTTTATGATCTTTCTCGTGATATAAATTTTACAATCCTCAAATTATTATTTTAAATGCAAACTTAAAAAATATTACAAAAACAGCTGAAAAATATTTTTAAAAATGTAAGAAGAATTTTTCAAAAATATTTCTTAGTGCACCCCTACACTACAAGAAGAATAGCCATGCGAAATTTCAGCCCTTTAGGTCCAGCGGTTTGATCTGTGCGTTATCTGTCAGTCAGTCACGGAACTGTTTTATATATAAAGATAGATATGTTGTTGTTGCTTCTAATTCCCCTTGGATGGAATTTATTTCAGACGGGGTCCATATAGGATAGCGGTCCTATAACGGCTTCGGTTTATAACGGCACCACAAGGGTCGGAGTCCGATTTAGCCAGGTGCCACCGCAATTTGTACTGAGCATCCCCAGGAATAGCATCTGAGGGATCGTACCCTCTCCCACTCTCCAAGTCCTCATAGAGGGATATAACATTGATATAAACCTAACTAGTAAACATGTGAAACAGTCCACATGCAGCGTGGATAAAATCGCTAAAATCTTTGTGCTGACTGTTTTCAGTCAATGAAACTTAGGATCTCTATATTATTTTCTGAATTTGCTTAAGACATATACACAATACAGAAAATGACGAAAGTAAATGCTTAATCATAAAATTTTACTTGGTTTTTAAGTCCCGCTCTCAGTTTGCATTTGATGATTCCATATATATACACATTTACAATTTCAACTAAACATTTTATTACTGGTGTTTATATTTTCATCGTTTCTTACTACTTTGCCACTTTTTTGCTGATCAAGAGTACATCTGTTTAAAAAGCTCATACCTGATTACAATAATTTATTTTACTTATCCAACCGTTGATCTCATTGAGTCCTTAAACCATAGACCATATTTATTCGGGGATAATTCATATCTCAAATTAGATTAATTGCATGCTTATGTAAAATTTTATAATTTTATTAGTGTTACCTGTTTATAATAATTGACTTTACTTATCCGGCCGATGAGTCATTAAATCATGGACAATGTTTATTTGAGGATAACTTATGCCTCAAATTACATTAAATGCAAGTTTAAGTAAAATTTTTGAATTTTATTAGTGATAACCCTGAATTACTTAATTTTGGTATTCCTCTGGGTAAGTAAATGTAATGCATCCCTTGTAATTAAGGGTTGTCAAATACATAGTTATAAATTACGATCATAATTATTCGTTAAGCCTTAACAGTTCTTTTCAGCCCTCCATTGTTTTCAAGATTGTTTTAATAACTGTGCGTAGTAATAGCGTTCATATGCCCAGGAACAAAGTCATATTTATTTATAAATGTTTCATACATAAATGCATATAAGTGAAAAAGATTGAGCAAGATTTTCGGACACTACAGTTTTAGGCTGTTATGTAAAACACTTTAAATGGTTTTCGTATTGCTAATATGTTTATTTCTTCTTGTCCAGATTTGAAACTTCAATTTTCTACGACAACAGCTTAAGGCTGCTGTTTACTAACCCTATTGGATTCGCTCACCTAAATGTTAACCTATGGCGAACATTTGTCTACTATTTAAAACTTCATAAACTCTGATAATCAAATAAAAATGGTATTTTCATATAGCTTGAACTTTTTTGCACCTTGCAACTGGATTCATTTTATAAACTTAGCCCACGAAATGAATTTATGAGCGTCTAAAACACAATATACTAGATTTCCCCCCCCCCCGAATAATTTAAAATTTAAAGCATTATTTGCATTTTTTTAAAACGAAAACTGTCCCAATGTGTAAAGTTTCTTTCTCTATTACGGAGTACAATTAAAAAAAATCTTTAAATCCAAGTCAGCAATCCTTGGACACATTTTCTCTATAGGTTAAAATTTTAGTGAACGAATTCAATGGAGTTAGAATAGAGCAGCCTTAAACACAAGAGTGAATAGATAGGTGAGTATTTGTTTTTTTACTTCACAATTGAATCTAGACTTTAATACCATATTTTATGTTATCATCTTTGTATTTCATAAAACACTTGACAGTTTTTCGTTCATAGTTAGAATCCTCCCTATCATTGTGAAATTCTAGTCAAGTATGAATTTGATTTAAAATTCACAAGTGGAAATAGGTCTTGGTAGTTAAAGCGCTATAATCCAATTAGCATATTAATTAGCTCATTATACTGAAATCTCTCCTTCACATGCACCTGTCTTATTGCATAAATAAAATTTCCCATCTAAAAATACTCTAATGTACAAAATCGATCACTTGTCTTTTCAGTCCCTCATCTTAAAATCCCGATGCAGTGTTTTTAATGATTACTTCTGCATCTTTAACCTTCTGGGGCTTCGAGGTACCTGCTTTTATCTCTAAGAAACCGAATGTCGTAATTCTATTAAAAAATCGAAAGAATAGAATGAGGAAGTTATGGGCAACTTTTATTTCTAATTGTAGTTCATGTTTTTCATTATTATTTGAATCTTTTGTGAGTTATTTAGGACATGAATGGCTAATAGAATTTTCCAATCTTACATTTAATAATTACAAGATAAAAAAAACTGTTTATATACCACGTTTTTGAAGTTTCTGTTGAATCATATAAACTTGACAATTCTCTCTTTATTGCACAAACCTTCACTTAATTATTCTTTTTCTTTTATTTAATTTTAATCACTTTTTAGCCATTTACACTATCTACAGACTTTAAAAACTTTAATTTTTATAATTTTTAAAAATTTTTCACACAATATTTTTGTAAACAAACTAAATTCACATGTATTCTGTTTTTAAAATCGTCAAACGCCGTTACGCAAAAGTGCAAGCATTGAATTCGATCGAAGCACCACCTTGCGGATTTTTTTCGGCTAAAAGTATTACAAGAAGGCATTGTCATCGTGTTCTGAGCTATTCTAAAAGTTTCAAATGTCTAGCCAGTCGGGATTTTAGTTAAAAATCGATTGCAAGATTTGTATTGGACAAACACACAAACAAACAAACAAACAAACAAACAAGAAAGTGATTTAATAAAAACATGGTAATAAAAAGTAATTCAAGTTATCTGATATTGCAAACTTATTCCGAATCATCTACAAATAAGAACGAACATTTTTTCCGTTCTTCGTGAAATTTTAAGTTCACAAATCTTGAGATATATGATGCTGAACACACGAGAGGAAATAATTTATAAATGTAGTAAACATGAATCAGTATAATAGTTATTAAAAAACCCATTCTTTAAATTAATTCTCAAAAGCAAATTTTAAGCTCTTAAGTTAAAGCTTTTTAATTTTATTTGTTTCATGAAATCACTTTTCATAACTATAAAAATCCTTTGCTAAAATACAGATAATTATTTCACCATACATATAGCTTAAGACATGGTGTTTTGTAGATTGAAGATAAATATTTGATTTTTAGTTATTAGAATTACAGAACATAGGATATTATTAATATAAGAAAATTGATACTTAACACTTTTTTTTAAACATACCTTAATACTGAGAGTTGCATCAATATTTTTTACGTTTTTAAAAGTCAGTAGTTAGGTTGTTACCACCGTCTGTCTGGAACGGGAATTGATTCCGCGCTACTGGACCTCAAAGCCTGCGTCCTTACCACTTGACCACCCTGCTATGTGAGACAATCTCATTTTAGGAATTCTATTCCTCTTACGGCTATTTCTGCCGTTAAAAATTCCATTCTTATTTAGAAGTTTATTTATCTGTGACATTTAGAAGTACTCTTTATGAAACAAAGTAAATCTGCGCTGTCAGTCTTATTTAAAAAAAAAAAATATTTTTTTTAAATGTAAGGCTTAATTGACATGTAACAAAAAATTTTAATATAAAAGCATTTCTTAAGGGGCATGTCCATATTTGTTATTTACTGGCATAAAAAAGGGAAGATTTCTACTACACATTTATATTTCAAAATATTATATTCGATGAACATGTATTTAAATTGATTTAAATTTTCCTTTAAAACTACTTGTGAGATATAGTCTTATATCGATATTTCTTTCCCACTTAATTTTATGCTCGTTTTCCTGTCGCAATTATTGCAAAATCTTTCTCAAAGATTCCCTCTGCTCTTCCTCAAACATGTTTTATTTTAACACTTACAGAAACTGTTACAAACACTTTTATGGTAAATAGTACGTGACCAAAGATACAGTTTCAAGCAAAGACCAACAAAAAAGGGTGAAATGTAGATTGCCCTCCCCGAAGTTAGACAGCGACATGCTAGGACGGCACAGCCACAAAAATGCTGATCAAGTGGTAAGCCATACTAGGTGAGCCTCAAAGATTTAAGTTTAGGAGTGATTTCCTAAAATACGTGTTTGCAAAAAGAGTTGTAAATCTAACTAATGTTTGTCGAATCGTAACAAAGTACTTTTGATTTGCGTTCATCTTTTCTATAAGAGCGTGGTAGTAGTTGAGACATAACTTTTTTTTACAACGAGGATGAGAAATATAAAATGTTGCAAGTTTTGTTAGGGAAAACATTCACTATGATCATCCTAAAAGCTCAGATGGAACTAAATTTTCAAGCAAATCAAGAGCTCGCAGAAAAATTTACTATTCGTATGTTTGATTTTTGGATATTTAAATAAATATTTTCTTAGTAAGGCACGATCGTAGTTATTTTCTGCGAAAGGAGATCAACTATTTCAAATTGTTTCAAACTTATTAAATGTATTTTAACTAATATTTTCCACCATTAATGTGATTTTGATCCCTTATTTTGGGAACATTTTTACTCTATTGACCTAAGAAGCAAGGATATACTGCTTTTTTTCTGAATTTTTAATTAATCTTTTCTCTCTCGTGATTTTAAAGCTTTACTGCATTGTTCGTAGTCGTAATAAATGGGGTAACACGCTGTAGTCAGCGTTGCTTGTATTTGTAGCTTTTTCTTATCACCACTGCTAGCTGGTGGAAGGGTTATGGTGTGGGTCCTTTTCAACTGTCAAGAACATGGACTCTTTTTGGAACAATCTACGCACTGATAATACTATTGCGGACTCTTTGCTGACCGTGTACAGTCCGCGACATATTGTTTTCCAGATGGAGAGATTTGATTTATAAGACCACGTCATCATCGGGCATATCTAGGGCAGAACCTATTTCTGACATGGGGCACATTGACTGTGTCCACCGGAATACTGATTTTACCATTACACAGCAAATTAGATTACTGAATACACTGACCTATTTAATAGCTGAATTAAACTATGTGCTATAAACAACATAGGTGGCAATTATTCTCTTAACGTACTGTTGTTTTGTTGAATCCAAGCCATGAACAGAAGCTGGTGAACTTTGGGCCAAAAGAGATATCTGAAAACTAGTTTCAATAGATGATGATCATGCATTGATCCCACAATGGATATTCACACGCACACACACACACACACACACACACACACACACACACACACACACACATATATATATATATATATATAAATTTGAGCGCATGTCTTTCATGGGGCAACATTCGAAAGAGCTGGACGGGATTCGACATAGTAGCTGTGAGGCTTTCCAGGTAAGATTCCTGGTCGCCTCCAGGTAAGATTCCTAGGTAATCCTAGGTCTTCCAGGTAAGATTCCTAGTCGAAGCATCATTCAAACTCACAAATTGTTCATCACAAAGCACTAACGTGAACCGCATGAAAAGTCTACGGAGAAGAAATTAATTCTTGCTCCATCAACACAAGATCTCGGAAAAAAATTTGGACGAAAAAGAATTTTGACTCGACAAATGATTCATATACGAAGCTAAAGGTGCTATTAAAAAATACTAAAAATGGCGGCTATTTTTTTTGTAGTATGGCTCAGTTAAAAAATCCCATAATTAATTTAAACAAGTAAGTTGCTAATTTTCAAAACGGGTTATACATATTTCCAAACTTTTAAAATAATTATTTTTCCCCCAAAAGCTTTTTAATTCAAAGTGTTTAAATGAAGATGTCGAAGTAAAACTATAATACATAAATTTAAAAAGATATAAAATAAAATTTAATAAAATTTATTTTTATTTATGATAGGCAGGAAAGATTGTGGCATGTTTTCAACTTCTGAAGTGTCTCTACGAAAGGAAAACACTATGTCCTTATTCATATTGGCGTGTAAACTAAAGAAAACGAAAATGACATTATTTGATAAATAAACATTGTAGTAACTCCCCCTAAGAATTTTTGGAACAAAGTTCTTTTACGCGGCTTACAGTAGAGTGAACTGGCAGAAATCGTCACGTAAGGAAAAAGCGTTATGCCCCCTCCAGGCGACCTTTCTCTCTCTTTCTCTTTTTTAGCGGTTGTAACATCGTCGGGATTGCGTGGTGCTATAGACTTGGTCTGGAGTGTGGCAGTTCCCGAGTTCGGGCCTCGGCGGTGCTATCAGGTTTATTGGGTGATTGCCTGTTATTCTTGCGTTTGGGCACTTGTTATTTTGTTTGTAATTGTTATAATTCACACGGGATTTATATTGTGTCATTATTGCAATTTTATAATGGAAAGTCGAGAAACAGAAACTGCAGTTGTATGTGTGTGTTCGTGTGAGTATCGAGATTCGAGCAGCAAGCATTGTGCGCGGTCAGCTGCATAACTTCAATTCTAAACACGTGTAAATATTATTTAAACTTATTTTTTTGTTTGTTATTGTTTTAATTCACACGGGATTTATATTGTGTCATTATTTTATATTTTTTAGTGATTAAATAAAATTAATCCGATTAAAAATTATGCTAGGTAACATATAAATCAAAATAATTAATTTATATATTAAAATTAAAAATTTTAATAAAAAAAATTTAGATTTCTTTTTTTTTTACTTGCTTGGTATTGTCCGAACAACCTTAATAACAATAAAAAATTATATTAATTATTATTATTTTTTTAGAAAAACTAAATGCTTAACGTGCTAAAAGATATAGAGATAAATTGAAATAATAAAATAATGTGCTGAACTTGACTCAGTTCTATCATCGAAAGAAGATTCATTACCAACGGTATTAATCGAAAATAATAAAGAAACTAATCATCGCCATGATACAAACTGTGAAGAAATAATCTATAGTCAGTTTCAAATTCAACAACCAATAAATATTGAAACTCAGCAAGTAATAAGTCCAAGTTTTCCATCATTTGAAGCCCCATATGAGGAACATGATGAATGTTCAACGCCAAACGTTCTATTACACCATGAAATGGACATTGTTGGCGACGGTAACTGCCTTTTTTCCTCTCTCATAAGAATTTTACATCTTCAAATATCTGCATCAGTCCTTCGATAATTCCACTTGATAATTCATCCTACTTAAATGCTTGTCAAAATCCAATTAGTGCAAGAAGTATACTAAGTAGTGAATTTGAATACGGAGATTTAGATTGTTTATTCATATTTTCCAGAACATACAATCAAAATATATGCGTGCACTTTCATTATTTTAATAATAATACAAAAAGAGAAGTTGTTCGTTTTTTTATTTTAAAAGTACACTAATATAATGAAAGGAAATCTACATATTAAATCACTTTTACAGTTGAAAAAATAACGTAAGGAACTTCGTTCCGGACGGGGTCCCCCGACCGCACAATTTTTTTTTTCTTAGACTCCACAGTTATAATGTTTCCAAGTATTCTTTAATTTTCAGGGAGGAATATATTCAGTCTGTTACCCCAATTTATGAAGTGTAAGGAATTGTAGGTGGGTTACAAACATTTCAAAGGGATATTACAGTATTTTTTCTGTCTCGAATTTGCATTCCGAAGCAGCCAAGAGAAAGATTTGTTACCGAAATATTAACTCTATTTTCTGTCAAAGTTGCACGGTTAAATAGAACCATTACAACCTTTTCTAGAGTGCGTGGGCGTATGTGACGCAGGAGTTCGACCGATTGTTGATAACAGAAGATATTAATACTTTTAAAGGTTGATTTGAAAGAGCAAAGAGAATTTCTGATTCAGTAAAGATTACCACATAAGTCCTGTTTAGCCGAGTTTAACCGTGTTCTATACTTCAATATTCAGTACTCGCGGTTTGGAACTGATCAGTGGAGAGTTCCTCCTTCTAAAGGCATATGATTTGTTTCTTAATGTTAACTGTCGTTATTGTTCTGATTTAATATCGATGCATAAGGTTCTAAGGTGGGAGTAATTTACAACGAGATGACTATTTATTTTTCAAAGGGAATTTTTGGAACACATCTCATGCAAGCGGAAAGCATGGTGGGTGTTTCTAGAAGAACAATAGAAGATGAAATACCTATTGTTAAAAATATCGTGAAATGAACAAACACAAAACCAATTTATTTCAATACAATTGAACTTAATATTCTTATCTCTTGAGGGAACCTAGATTCGTACGAAAACGTTAATTTAGTTTTATAACTAGTCAATTAAAAAAATTATAAGTCGTATAGTTTCGGATTCGCAAATAACCAAGTATTTAAATAGACAGTGGCATTAGAATTTGGTGCCATCAACAAGGTTATAGGATACTAATTTCAATCTCATTAAACTGCTCAATTAAACTGCTCATGCGACTGATGAAGGCCATACTGTCGAAACTGTACATGGCACAAAATCTTACAGGACAGTACTTTTATCCGGCAGAGGAGCATATTGATTATTTTTAGTAGTTCCGTAAGGAAACCCTGCAAACAATTCCTACACATTAAGAAGCATTTCCTAAAATGTAGTTCATAAACTCCCATGGATTCCCGGGACGTTTTTAGAAGTTTCATGGAAGAAATGTTGCTATTCTTAGCCTTTGGTGGTCTGTAATTTTATTTTACACGTATAAGTACATAGTTTAATTATTTTCAACATAAAACATTTGTTGTCTTTTACGGTTCTGGTCTGCATTTAATAAACGGAATATATATTAATAATTATAAATATAATGTACGCGTTAAGTAATCTGATATAAATTTGTTATAAGCTGACGAATTTATCATATATAATCTATACATTAATAAGCGCCTCCCCTCCCTCCCAGAAATGGTTTATTTTTTTTATAAGAGCGGTCTGTTAAGCTAATATATTGCAGTAAATGTACATAATTATTAGACCAAGTTGATGAACATTCTTTGCAATGTTTTGTAATGCATAATAGCTCTTATGGGAATAGCGGTTTCTGGGTAAGCTCGGTTTTTTACGGAAATCATGATTCTGTATAATCAGTAGATGTAAGATAACTTTTCCTTAAATCTTTTTTCCAACTGGTTTGTTATGCAACGTTCTACTAAAATCAAGTTTATAAAAAAAAAAGAGATAAAATGAAAATCCAAGGATGAATTTCCTCCCAGTAGAGCTTCATGGTAAGAGATCTATACAATTATATTCAGGAAACTGCCGCCAGCGTGGTGTAGTGGTTAGCGTTCTGAGGGGCAAAGCGGTGGGCTCGGGTTCAAATCCCGGATAATGCTTGGTTGTTTCCGTGTCGTCCCCCTCATAGGGATCAATACTGACTCACCTATATGGTTCTCCCTTAAGGGGACAGTGGACCTTCAAACTTAATTTTTTTTTGTTTTGAATGGATTTGCTTGAAATTTGAATATGTGATTAGTACCATAGATATGTAAAAGTGGTTAAAATTTAATGATGAAATATTAATAATTTATGAATTATGAATTATTAATTATATAAAAAATTGCTTAATTAAAAATGTTCCATTCGCATTTCTTTTTAATATAATATGGTAATTTTTATTTACAGGATACCTTATAGAACTAATAATGAAACTTATTGCTTATTTTAAGCACTCCTTAAAAATATAAAGAGAAAAAA
Source organism: Dolomedes plantarius (assembly GCA_907164885.2). Lineage (NCBI taxonomy): Eukaryota > Metazoa > Arthropoda > Arachnida > Araneae > Dolomedidae > Dolomedes > Dolomedes plantarius. Next base: position 158,856,535 of record OU015494.1, on the reverse strand, counting down.
ATAATAATAGTGAAAACACCCTTTTTATTACGCAAAATACCTATAAATCTCCTTTTAAAGTACAAAATTTAGAAATTCTGAGCTACGAAGCATAATTATTTTCAATAAGATTTATTTGATATACAGTTAAGTATGTAAAACTTAAATTTCAAAGCAATACGATAATTAGTAATGCGCCTGGAGCAGTTTGAATATTCATATGACACGAAAATTTTTATTTTGAGAAAAACACATTTAAAGTTATTGCTATTAGTAACCACATAGTATCTAAATTAAATACAAATGTCTATAACTAGGAAAGTAATCACAGAAATTAAAAATTCTTTTTGCAACACATTCCTACTCGTCGTAGTTTCACAATTCAATAAAATGAAAAAATCGAATTTTTGGACAAATTTCACAATTTTGAAAGTCTACTGTCCCCTTAATGAAGTACCCAGTAAAATAGCGGTGAGTAACAAAAGGTAAATGTCTAAAGACAAGTGCCTCCGCATTAGACAAAAAAAAAAAAATTTCATGAAGCTTTTGTATTGGCGACAGAAATAATGTATTGTAATACGGAAAAAAAGATTTGAAACAATTGATTGCAAAAGCAACATGAAAAACAATACTTGATATTTCATACTAGGTTGCGAATACTTTCATACTTTGTCCTATGGTAAAACAAATTTGGTTTACGATACAAATCGAAAAATTGTAAACGAAAATTGGAATATTATTTTAAACTTAAACTAAAGGTAAATAGGAAAATTAAGCAAAGTGTGAGTAAGTTAATGGGGAAAGAAAGTGAAATCCTAAGAATATATGAATCACGCGTGTCACACATGAGTTTACTTTAAGATTCAGCTTTAAATTACCCAATAAAAATCTGATGCCCGGCTACATACCGAACCAATAGCGCTTTTCTTAATTCTCAAAATGCTGTAGAAATCAAATGTTAAAATATTCAGTTGGTTTCTAAAGGGTTATATTTATATATTAACGGACTGCCTTTAAGGCTTCAACTTTCAAATAATTTTAATCTTTTGTGCTTCTAAATGTTCATTTATGTTTTATACTGTCGTTACATATAAATATCTCGTTTTGAATTTTGCATTAAAAATTTTCTTTAGCCTTAGACCATAATGAATATTTCTCTTTACTCTTGGTTAGGTCGAGACTATGCACAATTGAAATTTCAGTTCGCTTTTATTCAAAGAACTTAGACGTATTTGATTAATTTATCACAAACGCAATCTAGTGACCTACATCACTATCCCCATGACCCATGATCTTTCGAAATGGTTATTCAGGCTGAGATGGAAGCACCGCGAAAATTAAGAGAACTAAATACTCAGGTCTGAAAATAGGGCTTTGCAGCAAAATTAATATATTTTCGTCATTGTACGAGGGGAAATGACATAATGTTCTTTTTTTAATTGATGAAAATGTTTGATCTGTGATCAGAACCATGTCTTTATTTGCTTATTATTTTTAATGCGAATAACAAAATTACAAATTTTAATTTGAAAAATAAAAATTTATTTGATTTCTTTAACATTCTCTTAAGAATATACAAGAGTAACTTTACAATTTTATGAATTTATAACATTTAGATGAAGCTCTTAGAAAACATCGAGAAAAATGAAGTGTTGGAATAAAAGCCTTAATTGTAACTTTTAGTTTGTAAAAACATGTTGAAAACCACTAAAATATTAGATTTGTGAAAATTTCCTTAATTTTTTACACGTTAATGAAACAATGCTGAAGTTTGTTGTTGTTGTTGTTACATATGTCAAATTTTTGGAACTTAATCCATTACACTTGCAGCCGAGACTGCTGGCCCTTTGTTTAAGGGGGCACCGTACAGGTGGCCAGCATTACCCCCTACAAGCCGATCCCGTAATTTTGAACCGAGTTAAGTGCCGAGAACGGAACACTTGACCCCGCACCTCCAGGGGTAAATTTGAGAACTTGGAGGACATTGCAGCCCCGACGGATTTTACATGCACCAGCCGCCACTACTGTACACGGCGATAGATTTTCAGCGACGGGCATCGAACCATAGACGTTCAGGTCACTAGCCCGCTGTCCTTGCCAACCGGGCCATCGTGCCCTACAGTGGCGAAGTTTGATTCTATAGAAATTGTATATTCCTTATAGATCAATAATTTTAATTTAATATCGTTAAGAATTCGAACAAACACAAGAAACTTTCATTTTATGAACAAAAATATATTTGATTGATTTTTCCAGGCTTGATCTAAACAACAGTTGTATGTGCTTGACCTCTGATATTTCGTTTTTCGGGCAAAGATCAATGCACTATCCCAAACTAAGGAAAAATAAACGTAATGTGTGAATAATTTTTTTTGACTTGCTAACAATGATAAACGTAATTAATACAGTTTTTATTTCCGTAGGTTTGGAAGATTCATGTTTAAGCTTTTCATTTCATTCATATCTTTCAGATGCATGACACTATTTATTTCTTTTGTTGAACATTATAGATTATTTTTTTTCACATTATGTAAAAATTCTATAATTTCTGCGTTGTAGAAATCTTGGTGAATATTTCCTGAAGGGTTATTTCGAATTAAAAAAATCTTTAAGTTTTTGTTCTTATTTGATCAATCTTCAAAGACTATGATATCTATGACTATCTTATAAGCATATTTTTGCACAAATAACTTGAAAAATAAAACGAGAAAATAATGTAATAGGCAGAGCAATGAACTGATGTATGATTAAAAAACTGTGCATTCACTGAAAGTTAACCTGTTGAAAATTGCATTCTGTAAAGTACACCATTTTTAGATGAATACCCGTGCTTCTCTATGGAGTACATTCAAATTAAATACAACGGCCAATGTATGCAATTAATGCCAAAAAATAATAAAAAATAATAAATACAATGGTCAATGTATGCAATTAATGCCAAAAAAGTATATATATTTATAAAAAATCGTAACGGATATTTTTTAGACAAAATAATGCAGAAGAAAATATTCAAATTAAATACAAGGTCAATGTATGCAATTAATTTGTATGTTTAATGTAAATAAAACCAACTAATTTGAATTAAATTCTTAAAAAACTTCCATCTCAATTAGTCTAGTGGTTAAATTTTATCTTTTGCCGTATTTTAATATATTTTTATCAATTTATTTCGTTGCTATGCACGTGACGAAAAATTAATTTAAAGTATTACAAAAAGAAAAGAAACCACGTGATCAGCATTTAATGCATTAAATTCTAAAAAATAAGTTTTAAAAATTCACCAAAAATCAGAAAACGAAGGTAAAGATTCGAAAAAGATTTCATTTTAGGGAATTTTTATGATTTTTCTCATGATATAAATTTTATAATTCTCAGATTATTATCTCAAGTGCAAACTTCAAAAAATGTTGCAAAAACATCTTAAAATTTCATTAAAAAAATATAAGAAGAATTCTTCAAAAATTTTTCTAGCTGCACCCCTACACTATAAGAAGAATCACCATGCAAAATTTCAGACCTTTAGGTCCAGAGGTTTGGTCTGTGCGTTATCTGTCAGTCAGTCAGTCAGTCACGGAACTGTTTTATATAGAAAGATTAATGGAAAATTAATAAAAAAAAGACCAGTTTAACTTTTATGTAATGCCAATGAAATCACTAAACAAAAATTCCTTCATACAGTATAACTATTTGTACCATTATTTTTCAGTGAACATGACATTTATTTTTTGCATTAAATACTGAATACGATATAAAAACTGAGGACCTATTTTATCCATTATTACAGGAATTGATTAAAGGGACAGTGGACTTAAAAATTGTGAAATTTGTCCAAAAATTCGATTTTTATATTTTATTGAATTGTGAAACTACGTACGAGTAGGGATGTGCTGCAAAAAGAATTTTTAATTTCTGTGATTACTTTCCTAGTTATAGGCATTTATATTTGTAAACAAAGTTGCCTGAAGTAGAGTTACATTTGAATTTTGTTAGTCATCATTGTACACGATACTGGTACAATTATGAGAAATGTTGAAGAGCTAAAATACATTTATCTAAATCTATGGCTAACTGAAGTTCCATTGCATATATACATATAAGGTAAGAGATATTTATTTGTTATGTAGTAATTTAATTTAGATATTATGTTGTTACTAACAGCAATAATTTTAAATGTGTTTTTTTCAAAATAAAAATTTTCATGCTATACAAATATTCAAACTGCTCCATGCGCATTTCTAATTATCGTATTGCTTTGAAATTTAAGTTTTATATACTTAACTGTATATAAAATAAGTCTTATTGAAAAAAAAATATGCTTCGTAGCTCAGAATTTCTAAATTTTGTACTTGAAAAGATGATTTATAGGTATTTTGCGTAAAAAAAGGGTGTTTTCACTATTATTATTTTTTTCTCTTTATATTATTTATGAATGCTTAAAATAAGCAATAAGTTTCATTGTTCGCTCTATTAGGTATCCTCTAAATAAAAATTACCATATTATATGCAAAAGAAATGCACATGGGACATTTTTAATTAGGCCAATTATTGATATAATTATTAATTCATACTTAATATATTATTATTTCATCATTAAATTTTAACCACTTTTACATATCTATATACTAATCACATATTCTATTCAAAATTCAAGAAAATCCATTCAAAACAAAAAAAGTTAGGTTTGAAAGTCCACTGTCCCCTTAAATCCATATAAATCAATCTGTGTTATATTACTGTTTCTTTATAGATGAATAATTTAGATTCTATGATAAATATTTTGGAAAGAGGTACAGTACTTTAAATTAGCATGAGGATGTATTGAATTTTATTAAAATACTGCATATAAATATATATCGTTTTAACGTATGCAGTACTTATCAAGAGTAATCCTAGAAACACAATAAATTCACCTACTATCATACAGTGAAAATATTAAAGATCGACTACATATATGGAAAATTTTACAGTTTTTTTAACTATTATAGAGGAAAAAGATCCTGAAACTTTTAAAGCTCGTGAAAATGACCATGGTATATCTGACCAAAGAAATTCTTCTAAATATCTAAACTATTAACACGAGATTGGCAAGTTCATATTTAACTCTTATTGTCTGTTATGTAAATTGATGAAAGAGAAATTACAATCTTCAAAGTATTCATGATAATAAATGCAACTTTCAAAATTTGAAGATCTCTTTATAGCAATAATAATATATTTTTAAAATTCAAACTATGAGTTTACAAACTGAGAACTAAACTTATATGCAATAACTGCATTAAAAAAGACTTTCATAATCTTTAAATAGATATATTTTGGAATTATAGATTCAGTATTCTTATATAAATAAATCCCATATTAAAAATGTAGGAGAGTGGCTCTTTTTTCTTTATGCTATGTATATTTTACCATCACATGAACTGAGGAAAAATTTATAAATTATTTTAACTTATATATAGTATTTTATATGTATACACACACACACACACACACACATATATATATATATATATATAACTTTTTATTAATTGAAAAATCTTGTTTCGTTTATCCAAAGGATTTCCCCTTTTGTACGACTCACAATAAAAAAAACATTACCAATATTGTTAAAGGTATTGTGAAAATTTATAATTAATCTATATATATATAACAGTTCCGTAACTGACTGACTGATTGACTGACTGACATACAACGTACAGACCAAACCGCTGGACCTAAAGGGCTGAAATTTTGCATGGCGATTCTTCTTATAGTGTAGGGATGCAATAAGAAAGATTTTTGAAAAATTCTTCTTAGATTTTGTAAAATTAAATATTTAAGCTAGTAACATGTTTTAAGTTTGCATTTAAAACAATAATTTGAGGGTTATAAAATTTATATCATGAGAAAGATCATAAAAATTCCTTTAAAATGAAATCTGTTTCGAATATTTACCTCCCTTTTCCGATTTTTGGTGAATTTTTAAAGATAAATTTTTAGAATTTAATTTATTAAATGCTGATTACGTGATTTCTTTTTCTGGTACTTTAAAAAAAATTATCGTCACGTGCATAAAAACTAAATAGACAAAATTTTTTTTTTCCATTTTCTAATGCGGCAGACAATTGGACATTATAAAAAAAATTTAAATACAGTAAAAGAAATGTTCCTCAAACTATATTATTCTTTAGCATGTCCTATTGGATTTAATTTGAATATTTTCTTCTACATTATTTTGTCTATAAAAATATTCCTTACGATTTATATATATATATATATATATATATATATATATATATATATATATATATATATTACATTAATTGTATACATTGATCGTCGTATTTATTATAAATAATATATATATATATATATATATATATATATATATATATATATATATATATATATATATATATATATATATATATATATCATTAAAAATAAGCGTAAAACAGAAAACAAGTGGAGTGCTAACCCAGGGAAACTACATCCAAATCCTGAAACTGAAGTTTCGAATGGCTGGGGGGAGTTGTGACCCCCCTACTCCGGTTAAACTAGTCTTGTGCCGCGGCAACACTCCCGGAAGCCCGAAACCTCAGTGCGACCTAGACTTTCGTCAAATATTATTTAAAAAGTAAATCAATAATCAAAACAACATTTTAAACATCAACACTCGAAAAACTTATTTAAACACAGTGTTTATGTAAATTTCAACTATTATATTCATGTAAAATTATAACCAACCTACTGTGTTTCTCACATACCTGTATATTGCTACAATGTAAGGATGTTCCCCATTCAAACATCTTTTATACTGTATCCCAATCGCAAATAATTAACATACCGTTACGGTTAAAGAAAACGGTGTTTATATTCGGTTTTACTGATATTTAAAAAATTTTTTATATTAGACATTAAAAAAGACTTAGGGAAACCCATCTCTAAAGCAAAATTTATAAATTGTTTAATTTTAAAATCCATATCTATATTATTAGTATTGAGACGTTTACATCTTGTTAAAAAATTAGTGATTACATTTCTTTTGATGTTTAGGTGTATGCATGTTGTCCATGACATAATACGATTTGGTTTAAAACAATATTCATCTCGTTTATCATACATTTTTGTAATTATTGAGCCATTGCTAACTATAATACTTAAATCTAAAAAGTTCAAAAAACCCTCCTTATTGCACGAAGTTTCAACTAAATTTAAATTACTAGGGTAAAAACTAAAGTCCAATCCTGTGTTATTTACAAAGCATACCAAAATGTCATCGACATACCTAAAAAACTTAACTTCATTCAATAAACTTGTTCCTGTTTCGTAATTATGTAAATAGATATCAGCAAGAATTGAAGAGCATCCCCCTCCCATAGGGATCCCATGTATCTGCTTATATATATCTCTTCCATTGTGTAAATAAGTTTCTTTTAAAACAAGCTGTAACAAAGATTTATATCGGTTATATGTAATAAACTCTTGTAAATCGTATCGTTCATACAGATTTAAAATGATATTATGTAAGTCATCTAAGTTAATAGAGTTAAATAAATCCGAAAAGTCATAACTAGAAATTCCCACAATATCCTCCATGTAACTAATACTTTTTACCACTTCATAACTATTATTAACTATATATGTGCCTTCTTTTTTAATTTTTATCATAACGTTTTTGAGTAATTGTAATAGACGGTTATTTGCAATAGTAAGATAAGTGTTACAGCCTATTGTTACGGCTCTAAATTTTATAGGCACCTTATGAAACATGGGGATTAGTACTATGTAAGGAAATTTGATTTTATTAATGCCTATTTTGAAACCTATACGTAGATATAACGCGTTTATTTTATTCTTAATTTCGTCAGTGTTTATATCTATATTCTGATAAACTGAAGTATCGCTGTAAATAGCGATTAATTTATTACAGTAAAAACGTTTACATAATAAAGCATAGTTGCTGGCCATTTTATCGACATAAGTTATAACATAACTATGCCCTAATTTAACGATACTGTTTTTTAAACTGTTTAAAGAAACACTAGGATCGTGATGATTATATTTTTGTAAATATTTATTAATAGATAATTGAAATAACCTTTTAATGTTAAAAACCCATTCAGCAAAAGTGGTTGTAGGGTGGCTATATTTTACTGCTAATTTATACACAAAAACATCTAAATCGCTGTCAAAAGTCTTTACTACTCCGAATCTAGATCCTTCTACACGATATATATATATATATATATATATATATATATATATATATATATATATATATATATATATATATATATATATATATATATATATATATATATATATATATATATACCGGGTGCGTCATAAATTCGTGCAAACTTCAAAAATTCATAATAAAAGAAATAATGCTCGGAAAAGTTTTCTGTTTGTGCCAATATGATAAGAGGGATTTTGGATTTTTTTCCATGTAAAAAAAAAAAAAAAAGTTTCCAAAAGTAACCGAAAGAGCGCGCTCACACATCATACTGAGACCTTTTATGCAAATCAGGCAAACACAAACAGAAAATCAAACAGATCACAATAGCATGAGACTGTGCATTTATTTTCAAGTAATAGGTGTTCAACATTACCACCAGCACAAGGTAATAGGCAAGTGAGGCGCGCCACTACACCCATTACAGCGGAGTGTAGCATGTCACCATCGATGGCAGCGACTGTCTGTCGAAAGGCATCTTTCAGTTCCACCAAAGTGGTTGGGGAGCCCCGGTACACACGAGACTTTAAGTATCCCCACAACCAAAAATCCGCCAAGTCTGGTGATCCAACCAAGTCTGGTGATCGTGAGGGCCACTGAACCTTACAACCACGACTTATCACTCGGTCTTCACTGAAAGATTCCAACAGGAACGTCTTGACATCACGTGAAATGTGGGGCGGCGCACCATCTTGCATGAAGGTGACAACAGGTAACGCATGTCTTTCCTGCAATGCAGGCTTAACGTGGTCACGCAAAAGCGTAAGATACCCTGCTGCAGTGACTGTACAGGTTTTCCACCCGAATACAGGACAAGGCTCTTCAAAAAAGAAAGGGCCCAGAATAAAAAACGCGGTGAAACCGCACCAAACAGTCACACGAGGAGAATGTAGGGGCCGGTTCAGATACTCACGAGGGTTTGAAGTCGCCCAGATACGACTGTTTTGCGTATTAACGTCATCTGGAAGGGGAAAATGGGCTTCATCCGTCCACATGACATTCAGCAACCATTGTGGGTTACTTTCCATTTGTGCCAGAGCCCATGTAGCAAAGATTTGTTTTGCATCTGTATCTGCCGGTAATAACTGGTGAAGTGACTGGATTTTGTACGGATACAGATTCAACATTCCGTGCAGAATACGTGGAATCGACGGTTCCGGAATCCCCGTTCTTCTCCCAGCTTCACGAGCACTGCTACTTCCCGTTGATGTCTCGGCTGCCAAATCTTACATGGAACTTTGTACAACATGGACGCGGTATACGCTCAAGGATGGTCTGCCAATTCATGGACGATCCTCCAAACTCCCCGTTTCCTCAAAACGTCGTACTAAATTCAGTATCCCATTCAATGAAATTGGCTTTTTTCGCGCCTTCAATCCTCTCTCCGTGCGAAACTTTCGCAATGGAACAGTTGGGGATTTACCATTCTTGTAGAAAAGTTTAACCACCAACGCTCGATATAGTAAAGAAAGCATGCTGTCGGCTTCGAATGACGGATCCATTTCCAACCAGGTGTTTTATTGATAGCCTGAATTGCATAAAAGTCTCAGTAGGACGTGTGAGCGCCCTCTTTCAGTTACTTTTGGAAACTTTTTTTTTTACATGGAAAAAAATCCAAAATCCCTCTGATCATATTGGCTCAAACAGAAAACTTTTCCGAGCATTATTTCTTTTATTATGAATTTTTGAAGTTTGCACGAATTTATGACGCACCCGGTATATATATATATATATATATATATATATATACATATATATATATATATATATATATATATATATATATATATATATATATATATATATATATATTTATTTATTTAGTTATTTTTTCGCGTTAATTGCATACATTGACCGTTGTATTTAATAATAATGTACTCCGTAGCAAAGTGCGGGTTTTCAGCTAGTACTATCATAAAATTTTAACATTCAACTAACGACTTTTTTTAATGATGATACCAATTTCCTTCTGCTATTGCTTGTGTGGACACAATTTTTATATGAAACTCAACTAATTAATAGCATTAAATACACCAGGGTCACATTTTATCCTTATGTTATTTATAACTTGTCCATTTTAGCATTTTTTGAGGTAGAGAAAGATTAAAAATTACCTCATACATATGGGAATTTGAGTAATAATATAAATTGTATTTAATATTATAAACTTACAGACAATTTACAATTAATAATTCTGTATTTAAATTTTTTGTCAGTAAAATTTAAAACGAACGTTAAATTCCAGATCGATTTGAAGAAATATAAAAATACTATGCATTAATAGAGGTATATATTAAAATACATAAATGAAATCATTTTTGTTGATTGATGCTTCCTTTAGTTAAGTTTGCTTGGGATTTTTTTCACGTAGTAAAAAATTATTCACATTTAATTGTTTCATTTCCCCGTATTTTCAAAAGTCGCGTAAAAAACTGCCTTTAATACAAAACAGACAGCTATGCGAAAATAGACTGTATGTGAAAATAGACAAAAAAGATACAAAATAATTCCAATGGATACTCTAATAATATATTTCTGTTTAATATTCTATATCCACAAGCAATTATCAGGGCAAACTCTGCAAAGTGAAACAAATGCAATTTACTTACTGTAGTACATGACTTTTGCGACTTCACTTTTATCTATTTCCGTAGCACCCTGGATTCATGAGCTGGAGAACAAAGCTCATACATACAATGAAATCTTAATAAAAACCCCAACCGACGAGATCCAGGAAATTTGAAGCGATCCTAACTCCTCTTTTCCTGAAGATAAACGAAAAAAGCTATTTGCTCGCTCAGGGAAACAGATTTTTCCCCCCAGATGTAAGGGAAAAGGGGCTGGCGTCGCGAAGATTCTGAGTTCTTGATAGTGACAAATTATCCAGGTTATATAGCACTTTGTTTTCACTTAAATATGCATGACTTTGAGGATAAAAAAGATTTACAAAGAAAATTCTCTTTCCTTTGATAATTATTCTTGAGATTCTGAGATCGCATTGACTTAGCTCATATAATTTATGCAGTTACAACTATGGGAATGCTCGATTTTGTGAATTAAACCATATTTTTAAAAGTAATATTTGAAAACTAAAATCTTTTTGCAAATACAAACTTTATTTCAACTCAAAATGAAGAATAGGGTATGTTCTTCACTTTAGCAAATATTTGAAAACTTTAAAATGAGACAATTATATGAGTAATCGAGAGCGAAGTTCATTAGCAGATATTACAAACATACGTCATTTCATTTTTACATGGCGACCCGAGACTAAGTTCTAAGGTTTTGCTCGTCCCTGAACCAAAACATGGTGTACATAAGCTAAGTACTAATATGTTTTTTAAAATAATTTATTTATCATATTTTAGTATACTTTTCTTACGTATGTATCACATAAGCTTGTGTGTTTAGATAAACCATCTTTTTGTAAACAAGTTATAATATAAGGTACTCTTATAAAATATATTTAGTTTTTCAAAGTAAAATTTCGAATTAATATCTGTGAAACTAAGGGGAATATGGCAGAGGTGCGGGATTAGGTTAATTTCAAATAAGTTGCAACAATCAACTTACATTATTGTTCATCGTTATTCACGCTCTGTCCACAAAAACATATAAATTGAAAAATATTAACACTTTTTAAAACGTTTTAAAATAATTTAGGATTGATTAACTGTAATTACGCGCATAACATAAACTAGTTTTCATAGCATGTAACTATTTAAGAGCAAAATAAATGCATGTAAAGTTTTTCAATACATAATTTTGAATTACATCGACATGAATAGGTAAATTTATTTGAAAAACAAATAAAATTGATACACAAGACGATATGAACTGAAAGCTTTATCGGCGGAAATTTAGACATAAATTTATTGAAGTTATAATTTTTTTTCTTTTTTGGGGATTATACACGTTTTAAGTTTTAATACCTATACCTTAACCTATACCAAGAAAATGCAATACTATTCACATTAACTTACATACTTTTAAAAAAGTGAAGTTTCTTTCTAGCCCCTTATAAAAATGGCGACAAACAGTGTATTTTTAGGTCTTTTTATAATTTGTATCTTTTTCCTTTTTATACTTGTCTGTTTTTGACGCTAAAAGACAAAATTTATTCTTGTTTACTCGTCACTTTTTAATTTATCATGTTTACATATTATGAAGAATGAATTGAAATTTATCCATCACATGGCATAAGTTTTTCAAATTGCAATATTTCTCTACAACTACTAGACATTCATAAAACTGTGAGCTATTACTAGGTAAAGTCATTAGAAATCTAGGGAAAAGTCATAAATGCTTTAAAGTTCTTGTCCTCTCCGAAGAGCAGAAAAATTGTTCGCAAGATTTCATCGCAATCGTGGAACAAGTCCAACATTTGTTCGATCTGTTGATCCAAGGTCAAGTCCTTCGAATTTTTTTGTATATATTGAGGGTCATAGCTTTTTGTATCTGAACCTAATTTTAGCAGTCTTTATTGTTCTTAAACCTCATTACAGAGATTGATTGTCTAGGGCTTATCAGATTACTGTCGCATTTGTTGTGGTTATATTCTTAATATTTTTTTCCCCTTTTGGATACCCACAATAAAAAACAAACAAAAACAACTACAAAACTAGTGAAATGAATTCATTTTTGTCTATTTTACCCCACGAGTGACTTTTTTCTGTTTTTTTCACTTTTTCAACAACTAGCGGGGTAAATTGTGATTAATTATTCATCATAAATACAACCATTGTTACTGCCATCATAGCATCATATCGTAAAAATTGTTAAAATAATATGCTGTTTATAACAAGCATTTGTTCTGAGATTGGGATTAATGCCAAAATACATGAAACAGTGTCAAAGAAAAAAAATTCATTCTTTTCAACGTCCACGAGAATTCAGTTTTTTTATGCAAAGAAAGTTTTGTCAGCATTTTCTCCCTCACGATCATGAGACTAAGTATAGAAATGCAATGACGTAAACCTCTTACTATCTAGGGTGGATAAAACCAAAATTGTTTTGATAGAAATTTTCTGAGGAACACATCATTTTTTGACCAAACTTCGCATAAGAACAATTTTTTACGCCCATATTGGTTTGGTTAAGTTTTGGCATTTTATTCATATACGTCATCTCTAAAGGTTAATGAGAATTTGACTTATTCATCAACCCCAGAATATATAAATATTACTGCATTCTGTACACTAATGATACCGCCTTCAAGCATAGAACTAATGAGCAAGTATCGAGTTTATGACAAAATACATAAAGCCTACCAGAGAAGCGGAGCTAAAAGCAAATATACGTATACATCTCCAGCGTACAGGTATCCTTAGACCTAGGTTTCGCCCTGGTCCTCGCAAGGCATAAACGATTAGTATGCCGGGGATGTTTGCTTTTAGCTCTGCCTCTTTGGCATGATTTATGCATTTTGTCGTCCGCTTGCACCACAATGTTACATACAATGGTTCTTTCCGAGGTGAGCTCATTGCTCTCTGTCAGTCACCAATCAAAAATTACAGGAACAGCGCATAAGAAATTCCTTTTCCTGAAGCGTGCTGATCGATTATGCCTTGCTGCCCATAACAAGGGCCAAACCTAGGTCCAACGCTAGCTCATTGAGTTAATGGTTTTTTCAAGGATCAACTGCGAGGACTAGGAGTTCTTCGTCTTAGATGGGGACCAAAAAAATCCTCCTGAGGAATCCTGTCAATGTCGTAATTTGGTCCTCTTTTCTCACACTAAGCCTTTTCTCATCAAGCCGATAGAGAAGACGTTATCTGTACATATCATTTAACTTATTGTTACCATGAACATCACATAATAGAAGAGATACCCATCGAATGGACGGACGTCACTATAACTGTATTATGGAAAAGGGTGGAACTCGAATCACGAAACGTTACTTTTCGAGGCGAATGCTTTACCAATTAAGATGCATCATTCCTGTAGAAAAGTGATAATTACGTTTTCTTTATGAATACAGTTAAGATAATCTTTGAACAATAGATCCTCAAATTTTTATGTAAAAATCTGCTTCGGGAGACCGTTTCAGTAATTTTAAACGAATAGTTTTTCTGGGTTTTGAATAAAGGTACCTACAATCTAATATTCCATGGCATAAGAACAACTATCTACTTAAAATAAACATGATGCAGGCTGGAAAAATCAGGAATTTATGAATTAATGAGTTTCGTATTATATTGACAACCCTGGTAATAATTCTGTAATAAATATATAATATGACAAGAAGTATAGAAGTAAAAAATATAAATTAAATATTATATATATTATAATGAACACATTTATAGTTATTAAATATAATGAAGGGAATCGTATAAATAAATTTAAATAACCTTCTGGTATTCCTGTATGCGTATTACTTTTAGCGGGGGTATTTTATAACGTTTACTAAACCTGTAAAGTAAATATGAGGTTTCAGCATGATTACTAATTATTAATTTTCGAGAACACTACAAAAAGATTCAAAGCATTTTATATATTGCACCTATGCTTCAAAATCTCTATGCTTCAATCAATCAATCAATATATATATATATATATATATATATATATATATATATATAGGTCGTCCATTCGTATCAATTCATAATTTTTCTTGAAACTATTCCAATAAAAATTTGTTTTCTGATGAAAACACTTTCAGTGTAATTCTAATAAATCAGAGAAATTTATATATAACACAAATTTAGCTTTTAAAATTGTACTCGCCAAATACAAAATGAGAAAACATGGAAAAAATCTTTAAAAACACTACGCTACCCACCCAATGGGGACTAGTGAACTTAATACACACTAGACGCCAGCTCCACGGGCTACCAATCGTGCGATTAGTCTCCCCGGGTATCAGTGGCATAAAAATTCGAGATGAAATTTTCTTCCCAAGCAGATAGCATAAAAAAACTGTCACACCTTACTCACTGTTAACCAAACTTTTTTCAGAAAAACTGCAAGATAAATGACTGACTGTACGTTATTGGTTTTTTAAATGCAATATATACAAATGCTAAAGTTTTGAGTTTTATTTTCAGAGAGTTCAGTTTGTAGTTATTTGCTACAATCTCCCATTTCTTTCCTATTTTGATCTTCTGTAATGCTAATAACTTATAAAATTAGTTCATTACTACTTGACATTTTTATTTTTTGCAACTGTAATATACTAATTTTTACACAAATTGACATGCAAAACTTTTAATTATTATTACTACACTGCTGTTCACTGAAATTGCAACACGGAGAAAGATGTGCTAGATCGACATGAAATTCCGCTGATGTGAAGTTCGTTCATCATAGCACATGAAAATCTTAGCTGCGTGTACACATATGATGGGCATGCAATACGGTTGTAATGGGACTCGGAGAATGTCAAAGAAGGCCTCAAGAGGCCAATCCCAAACATCAGGTGGATCAATTCGATTGGTATTGCTCTGCTAGTACGTAAACATGTCTCGATGCAAAACGAGCCAACATAACAAACAAATGTCAGATTTTGAGAGAGGAAGAATTTATGGGTTGAAAGAAGATGGTCTGTCGTACCGCGATATTGCTAGTACGCGTACTTGGAGACAATGGACACACGAAGGTTCGTGAAGAATCTTTATCACGTATGACTACTCCGGAGAGGGAAGACAAGCAGGATGGTGACGAATCGTACAGCGATATCCACAAAGTTAGCACAACAATGGAGGATGGTACTTGTTTCCCAGCACTATTCGCCGACGAATGCTTGTGGTTCGGCGTCCGTTACAGCGACTTCCTTAACCCTGTACCGTAGACGCTTCAATGTTGCTAACGGCGAAGACACTGGAACGCCTAATGGGAGCGAATCATGTTTTCTGATTCAGTCTTGAGAATCGGAGCCTTTTTTCGCAGATACAGAAGGGAACGGCATTTGGAAGAGTACATTGTAGAGCGTAATATTGTTTCTACTCCAAGCGTAATGGATTGGTATGCAGTTTCACTCCCGCTCTCGCCTTACACGGATTGCAGGTACTATGAGCAGTCAGCAATAATCCTCACACACCAGTAATCGTCTCCATGTCACACGGTTTTTTTTTTCGGAAACCAACAAGTACTTTTCTTCCTTGGTCTGCTCGGTTTAGCCCCAATAGAACACGTGTGAAAAGTGGCTCCAAAATTGGCCCGTATGTCATAATCCCAGTCAAAAATGAATACCTGTAGACGTGTATTGAAACTGAATGGAACGATATTCCAGACAGCTATCCAGAATTTTACTCTCTCAAATGCAAGCAGTTCTAACTGCTACAAGGGAACACAAAAAATACTGAATTGTGCATGTTCGTTTTGTATTTTCAGTCTTTTATACATTGTATCACATATCACCGTTCAATTTTTTTTTCTTCTTAACTCTTAGTAGGTGTTGAAATTTCAGTGACCAGCAGAGTATTGTTAACGTTTTAACGACGTAAAATCCCATTAATTTAAACTGAAATAAAATCGGTATCTCGATTCTAATATCCTGATAATGTATCATTTAATTATAGAACAATTATATTAGTTTCAAACTTATGTTTCAGCGTAGAATAAATATGATAAATATACATGACTGCGGCCAGAGGTAGCCTAATGGTAGTGCGTCGGCTTTCGGTACAGACGGTACTCAGATTGAATCCCGACAAGTGCCATTCAATATAATTTCATGTCTAGGCCGGATATGGCCACGTTAAATCCGTAGACCGGAAAGTCCTTCTTTGAGGTCAGTGGGTGGGGAAGGTACGATCCCCTCAGATGTGACCCCTGTCTGTGCTCGATCAAAATTGAGGTAGTACCAGGGGGTTGTGTTGGTTCACCTATACGGTGCTCCCATTGAAAGCAACAAACGATTCTCATAAATTATGTGCGATTTTATTCATTAACAAGTGGCAAACAATAGTTTGGCAAACAATATACATGATTGCTAAAATTTTAAAATTTAGTATCATAATACTTATAAGCAACTATATATCAAGTATGGAGATGGACCCATATTTATTTTGCACATCCCTGACAGAGGGACTAAAAATCGTTTATTTCAACTACTGCATCTCTAACTTGGTTACTTTTTTAATGCGGCAGCACTCCTATGTATTCCCTTCTAAATGCCCTACTTCTATACTATAAAAGATAAAACATTACTACTTGACAGAAATATGAGCACTACCTACTTATCTGTAAATAGATATTTTATAAATCTACTGTAATATGAAGGAAAACAGAGTCAATGGTATTTTCAATAAAATTTCAGATTGAGAAAGTACCACATCATTACATTTAAAATGGACAAATTGAAAGAAAGAAAAATATAGCATTGTTATATTTGTCATAAGTAAGATAAACTGAAAAGGGAAAAACACACACTTGTATGTTATCAAAGGAAGGTAATAACCAGCGTTTGCCCTAAAAGCCAGATAGGGAAAAAATGAAAACTTACCATTGCGAAGAATGGAAGAAAAATCGATTTTTATTGCTTCAGAAATGTTTAATTTAGAGTGAAGAAGGTAAGCAGAGATAAAGAAAGATAAAAAGAAAATAAATTTTACTATATATATATATATATATATATATAATCATGAAAAGTTGGGTTAGGGAATATATTCGGTTCTTTTTTAGTTCTTATCCACAAAACATTAAACTGATAAGTCGTCAATAAACCTAACAACATTCATTTTGACTATTGCTCAAGAAAAACATCGACAGGGCAGGATAGTTGTCTTGTGAAAAATATTCTTGAACTTTAGATTAGATTGTAATAGCTTATAAAAATTAGGACATGGGTGGAAGCACAGGTACACTGTCGAGATATATACTTGCTAACAAGTAACTCATTTAATAGTACACACATGTATATATATACACTGCTGGTCATCCAAAATGCGTTACCAAGAAGGAAGCAACCATACAGCATTAAATTTGCATCATCCGTATACCGCGATGGAGTATGCAAATGATAACGATTACCGCGCACGAGCACATCATGGGCGACTGCAGCGCTCCTGACAAACTGTATTTAAGACAGGAAAGATAGCCGTTTTGAAGACTAGTGCTAAGAAAAATAAATCCTCCACTGCAGCCCTTTTTCTCGATATCTCCCTAGCATTTGATAAACTTTGGATCGACGGTCTCATTCATAAACTTATAAACTACATCTTCCCACCCCAAATCATCCACCTTCTTATCTCTTATATCAAAAATCGCACCTTTTAAGTAAAAATTAACGGTTAACTCTCTTGTAAATTTAATATTAACTCTGGAGTCACACAAGGTAGCGTTATCTCCCCAATTTTGTTTAACATATTTATTAACGATGTACCCCAAAATATTAACACCAATATTGCTATTTTCGCAGACGACACTGCCCTTTACGCCACCAACAAAAATTTTAAATATGCTGTAAAATACATATGTCCACCATTCAAAATTGGCTCGACAAATGGAAAATTGAAATTAATTCTGAAAAATGCGTTGCTGTCATGTTTACATCTAAACGTAAAAAGACATTCAACAGTCACCAAATACAAATAGGAAACACTAAAATCCACTGGTCTGATACTGTCAAATACCTTGGTGTGGTATTAGATAAAAATGCCACTTGGAAACACCATATCCTCCATGTCAGGGACAAGTTCCGAGCAGCCAGAAGACAAATTTACCCTTTAATTTCTCGGAACAGCAAATTAAGCATAGCCAATAAAATGCTCATTTATAACTCCTATCTTCGTCCTATCTTAACTTATGGAGGGCCAGCGTGGTCATACTGTGCTAACACCCATATTAAAAAACTCGCATCTGCTCAGAGCAGCACCATTCGACAAATTGTTAACGCGGGTTGGTTTTTCAGAAATACTTACTTGTATTTATAGGGAGTTAGGAATCCCTACTATTCGAAACTATCTCAAAAATCAAGCTATTAACTTTCACAATTCTATTGACAGTGAACTTTTAATTAATCTTGCAAATTATGATCACGCTGACCCCACTAATAGGAAAAGGCCACGTGTCATCCTGAGTCTTTCGTCTTAATTTTTGTTTGTCCTCGTCATTTAAATAAAAAAAATACAAAAAACTATACTTGGCTTTGCCAAGGCGAAAAACATTTAAAAATTTTATAAAATATAATAAAAATCTATTTACTATCCTTAAACTTCCTTCTAGCTAATATATTTTTGTCTCTGAGCTTTTGTCTCTTGCTGTCCTTTTGGATTTACTCTTTTTCGTTGTTATAGAACTCACAGATTCTGAACCTTATCTCTCTATCCATTCACTTTTCTTCCTTCTCTCTCTCAACTTGCTAATTGAAATCCAGCTTACAGACAGCCATTGACTCCACCCCCATCAACGAATCAACTCGAGGATCCTGGAGACAACCAAAGAGAACTCTTCTTTTCACCCACCAAGTCTGACCAAAAGACTCTCTGAATCACTTTTTGTGTTGCATTTTTCTGATCTGATGATGCTATTCTTCGAACTTTCAATACTCATTTCAGTGGTACTTCCGCTCTCCGCTGACATTCTTCTGAAATATCTGTGTTTGAAGGCGTTGGCCTAGGCAACACAGATAGCCAATAGTTCCTATGGTTCTATGGTCCGTTTTGAAAAACGTGAATTGTGCTCTCGTGCGATTTTTTGTGTGTGCAGCTTCAGTATGCCTCGGTGAAAAACACGAGCATCATTCGGGCACGTTTCGGAGTTGGACCGAGACAGAATCTTTGCATACAGAGATTACGGATTATCCTTCCGAGAAATCGGTCATCGTGTCGGACGTAGCCAAGTCACAGTGAGGCGAATATGGAATCGTTAGATGCAGGAGGGAACGACTTACTGACATGAGCGATTGCAACCGCCTCATCGCATCACTCCACGGGAAGACAGGCATATTGTGCGCATGGCATTGATGGAGCGCAGTGCCACATCCACAACCATAGCACAACGAATACAGTCTGTAACACAATGATCGGTGTCCGCACGAACAATACGACGTCGTTTTCAGCACAATGGACTGTCCGCTAGGCGTCCATTGCTTTTCTTACCTTTGACTTTAAACCACAGGTGTTTGCGTTTGCAATGGTACATTGAACGGCAGAGATGGAATTCCGAATGGCATGACATTGTGTTTTCGGACGAATTCCGCTTCTACCTGCAACACCGCGATGGTCGAATTAGACTTTGGAGACACCGTGGAGAGAGGCTGCTTAACTGCTGTGCTATGCATCGCCATACTGCTCCTGCACCCGGAGTTAAAGTGTGGGATAGTATTGGATTCCGTTCCCGCACCCCTCTAGTACGTATTACCGGTACACTTAAAAGCCGGCACTATATATCTGAGGTTTTGCAGCCTGTTCTCATTCCTTACCTTCAGGGCTTGCCTGCGGCTACATTTCAACAGGACAATATGCGATCACACGTTGCATGCACTGTTGAAGATTTCTTCTGAGACCACCAGATTGCATTGTTACCCTGGCCTGCCTGTTCACCAGATATATCGCCCATAGAACATGCTTGGTCAATGATTGGACTTTCTTAGCCCGGTATGTCTCACCCGCGGGTACAACCGATGAACTTTGGCTATGTCTGGAAGCGCTATGGGCTGCCATTCCCCAATACCACATCCAAAGCCTCTTTCAGTCAATGATGCGGCGTGTTGCAGAGGTTATTGACAGACGTGGAAGCAACACTCATTACTGATTTTCTCATCTTCCTCACTTCAAAGAAGGCTGTATTTCCAATCAATTATCATTGATACTATTTTTAATCTCTGGAATAAATTTGGCTTAGGAATTTCCAGCTTGAGGTGGTTTCTTAGTTAAAAAATTGTAGTCGGCTTAAGTGGCACTAAATACAATCAAGATGTCCAGTCGATGGGATCAATTAATTTATTAACTTCCGTATCAATTGATTTATTAACTTTTATTAATTTATTGAGTGTTTAGTGTCCTGTTTACCCCATATCCAAACGCTAAGTGACACGCAGTTTGACTTTCACACCAGAATAGAGAAGCACAACGACAGGTACGCACCATACAGGAACGGAAGTAGTTACATAAGGGGAAAGACAATATTAAAGGTCGAGAATTAATAGAATAGAATTAATAACTGGTGCGGCGTTATTATCACAGACAAATACACACAAATATAAATGAATAAATAAATAAATAAATAAATAAATAAATATATATATATATATATATATATATATATATATATATATATATATATATATATATATATATATATATATATATATATATATATATATATATATATATATATATACCGGGTGGCCATAATTAAACTGACAGTGCTCACAGTGTTCTGTAGCGCGATCTATTTGCGAGAATGACGCCACATTTTGTAGGAAGATTAAACAAGACGGGGGACGAAGGATTCCGCGAAAAAATAAATTAGTTCCAAAAGTCACCGTTAGGGGAATATTTGGCGCTGTGTAATAGAAAATAGAGTGTTTGGCGCTGTGTAATAGAAAATAGGGAATTTCTGTGACTGCATGTGGTGATTTGTCATCCCAAATTCGGCAGTTCTGGGTATTCACAGTTCCATGCAGGGAAAAGTGGGCCTCGTCTCCCCATAAGATTTTCCACGGCCAAGCATCATCCACCTCCATTCTGGCAAGAAAGGTGAGAGCAAAAGTCAATCGCTTATCATGGTCGGGGTACAGTAACTCCTGTACACGGCTGATCTTGTACGGATAGAAGTTGATAATCTTTCGTAAGATTTTCCATACCGTACTGTAAGGCATATGCATATTCCGAGCTAATCCACGAGCGCTAGAGGTGGCAGCAATATTGTCTGGTCATCTGTCGACAATCGCCGTGGCAACTGCTTCGATTGTATCCTGTGGTACAGGTTTTCGTCCTCTGCCTGACTGAACCTTCAGAGAACCTGTTTTCTCAAACGTCGCAACCATTGCTTTTAGCCCATTAACTGACACAGGACCGTTACCTTTACGCATTTTTTTTGTGCGTTCTAAAAGCACGAAGAGCGGCTGACGCGTTGCACTGGTTGAGGTAAAAGAATTTGACCAGTAAGGCACGCTCGACTAAAGAAGGAGACATTGCACATAAACTTTCAATCCGATTGATTCGAAACGTAACACATTGCCTTTTAAAGCCCAAGCAGCTGGCACTGTGCCAATGGATGTAACGTGAAATTTGAATAAAGAACTTCTTCTTCTGCTCAGCGTACGTGATATTGCAGATCACGAGACTTTATCGGTGTTTATGTAGATTTTACGCTTTTTTAAAAGTGTTGCCATATTGCACTTGAACTAAATAAGAAAATGTGCATAATAAAAGGTAATTTTATTCCGTATTAATTTGCATTTGTTAACACTCTATTTTCTATTACACACAGCGCCAAATATTCCCGTAGCGGTGACTTTTGGAACTAATTTATTTTTTCGCGGAATCCTTCGTCCCCCGTCTTGTTTAATCTTCCTACAAAATGTGGCGTCATTCTCGCAAATAGATCGCGCTACAGAACACTGTGAGCACTGTCAGTTTAATTATGGCCACCCGGTATATATATATATATATATATATATATATACACACACTGAAGTGCCACTGAATTAGGGATAGCAAAGCCTTTGCAAATTGTGTAGCGCTGCGCATCATGTATGCGCAAGTGAGGGCGCTGTGGTAACTGCATATATAGCGCGTACTGTGGTTGTTCTGAATTAGTTGTTGGAATTGCCAGTATGGGTAAACTGCCTGATTTAGACGCCTTCGATCGCGGGCAAATCGTAGGTGCGCGACGCATTGCCATTCAATTTCCGAAATCGTCAGACAGCTAGGATTTTGAAGGTCGACAGTGTCAAGAGTATACCAAGAATACATGGATGGTGGAAAAAAACTAGCGATCGTGCAAACTGCAAAGGACAATTAGCCTTGACAGTGCGTGGTGAGAGACGGCTCAGGCGTATTGTACGTAGCC
Source organism: Dolomedes plantarius (assembly GCA_907164885.2). Taxonomy (NCBI): domain Eukaryota; kingdom Metazoa; phylum Arthropoda; class Arachnida; order Araneae; family Dolomedidae; genus Dolomedes; species Dolomedes plantarius. Next base: position 158,833,380 of record OU015494.1, on the reverse strand, counting down.
AGCGAAGCCACACATTAGCTCAAATTGCCACCCAGTTTAATGACGGTGCCAGTCGTACAGTCAGTAAACGGACTGTGCAACGCTCGCTTCACCGTATGGGTTTCGGGAGCCGTCGACCTACGAGAGTACCATTGCTCTATACTCGCCATCGGGCTGCACGTCTTGCCTGGGCAAGAGAGCACAGAGACTGGAGTGTAGAGGACTGGAAACGAGTAGCATGGAGTGATGAGTCTCGATTCCGACTACTTAACGCCGACGGGAAGGCTGAGAATATGGCGTCAGGCTCATGAAGCCATGGATCCTGCATGACTGGCTGGAACTGTACAAGGGCATGGGTGGCTCAATCATGGTCTGGGGTGTTTTTTCGTGGCACAGTTTGGGATCTTTGGTGCGTGTACCAACCTCCCTCAATGCAATTCGGTACGTAGAGTTGCTGGGTGATCACCTCCATCCGTTTATGCTGTTATGTTATCCGCACGGTAATTGAGTTTTCCAGCAAGACAACTGTACCTCTCACAAGTCCCGGTTGGCTACTGGCTGGTTGGATGAGCATTCCTCTGACTTCTCTGTCATGGATTGGCCACCTAGAAGACCATACTTAAATACTTTTGAGCATCTTTGGGATGTTTTGGAACAAGGCGTGAAAGGCCATCACACAGCACCAAAGAACCTTATTGAATTATGGACAGCTTTAGCCAATATTTGGCAAGCCATTCCCGTGGAACGTTTCCAGAAACTTGTTGAATCTATGCCTCGTCGTGTGGCAGCCGCTATCAAGGCCAGAGGAGGCCCAACTTGTTACTAGGTAGGTATCCCTAATTCAGTGGCACTTCAGTGTATTAGGGTGGTCCATGACATAATGTTGAAAAATAAAAGTGTAAGAATCTTCCTTCCACAAGCCTATTTTGTTCCTCTGTATTCAAAATGTATGTAAATAAAATTTCAGGCCAATTCGATAATATTAAGAGGTCGCTGAACATTTGTACTTTTAAAGAACATATAACATAGCAACAAAGAACACAGAGAATTCTTTCAAAAGCAAAAAGATGTTTTTTGTTGTTCTATGGGTGGAGTTGGAATGAAAACTACACAAAAAGAAATAAGTAACAGAAAACGGGTAGATAATAAAGTGTTAACGTAAGAACGATATGAAGAAAGAGAAGCGCAAAATTAGAAATTAGGGTAGAAAAAATCATTTCAGAATTATCAGACTCAGAAACTTCACTTTCGATTGAAAGTGAATAAGAGTACCTGTAGCTATCATCTACATCCCAATCCGATCTCAATACTAGTACAACTACAGTTCCCGAGGCTGCTGAAAAGAAATATGTAAAAAAATATATTTAAGTCTCCTGAAGTTGTAGGTGTAACATTCCTCGCACATAATGGTAGTTACTGGTAAGCAAGATTAAAATGAAGACTGGGAAAGATTGCAATAGAACACAAACTTTATTGGTCGCCATTAGATATTGAACTACGTTCTGGATCTAACTGTTGCCACTTACATAAATGTAATACTCGAGGATGACATGACAGTAGGTGCACTAGATCGTGTTAATATTTCTGATCGGAAAGCTGTATTCGTGGCTGGAGCTGTTGTACGTGCACTTGGGAACGATATTTCTCCAAAAACCCTTTCTCGAAGCTGAATAAGGAGACATAGAAGAAAAGGGAGGCTCCAAGCTGCAGAAACAGAAAAAAATTCTCTAGATGAACCTCTATTATTATACTAGGATGGTAAGACGTTACCAGATATTGATGGATCAAAAACAAAAGTTGATCGAGTTGCCGTAAATGTTTCAGGAAATGGTCAAGAGAAGCTCCTTGAAATTCCGAAGATTGAATTAGGAATTGGAGAATTGCAAGCAAAGGCATGTATTGAGACAGGTCAGAAATGGAATATTATATCTCAAATTAAAGGATTGGTGTTCGATACCACAGCCGCTAATACTGGTTTACACAAAGGTGCATGCATCCGAATTCAAAAATATTTAGGGGCAGATCTTGTTAGGGTTGCATGTCGGTACCATATAATGGAGATTGTACTATCCAGTGTGTTTTCTGTTATATTCGGACCATATGAAGGTCCAGAAACTATAATATTTAAGCGTTTTAAGAATTTATGGACGATAAATCTGCTTATAATCCAAGAAATAAGGAACTATTTGACAATAAACTGAGAGAATATATGTTAACATTTCTATCAAAAGCACTTAAATCTCCATCTACAAGTGATGACTATAAAGAGTTTATGCAATTATTATTAATTTTTCTTGGAGGAGATAACAATCAGTCGTTTCGCGCTCCTGGACCCACACATCACGCTCGATGGATGGCTAAAGGTATTTGTACATTAAAAATATTCCTTTTTCGAGAACAATTTAAGCTGTCATCTAAAGAATCTGGTAAAATTACAGAATTGTGCCTTTTTGTGAGCCTAATATATATTAAATATTAAAATGAAGCACCGCATGCTATTAAGGCCCCTTACAATGATATTCAGTTTTTAAATGACCTGAAGAAATATCCAAATCCATCTGTAGCAAATATAGCATTATCGTCATTTTCCAGACACCTATGGTATTTATCTGACCACTTAGTTGCATTAGCTTTTTTTGATAACAGAGTCAGCATTGACACAAAAATGAAAATGATACAAAATCTTGATAGTCCACTAAAACCTACCCGTGATGATCGACTAGAACTAAAAAATGAAGAGCTAAATGTAAAGATCGAAGATCTTGTGACTGAAAAGACAAAACAATTCTTTGATGCCATGGTTAAAGGAGGTAAAATTAAATCACAAGCTTTCATAGGAAAATCACCATCTCAGTGAGAAAGTGATCCTTGCTTTTGTGACTTTCGAGAAAGGTGCTTAAAAATGAAAGTTTTAAATGACAATGCTGAAAGAGCTATAAGCCAAATACAAAATCATAATAAGGAAACATTTACAAAAGACGAAGAACGGAAACAATTCCTGCTTCGTCTAGTAGCAAACCACCAAAAGAGCTTTCCCACGACTTCCAAGAAATCTTTGTTAATCTGAACTTTTAAAGTTTGATCTTGAGCGACCTGTAAATATTATTATTTTGGAGAAAAAAATTTTGCGTATTATTTACATGTAAAATAATAAAATAAACCTTGTGGAGCAATATATTTCGAAAGTTAATTTTTTTGGACCACCCTAATATATATATATATATATATATATATATATATATATATATATATATATATCCACACAGTGGAATCTCGATCGATCTTTCCCCGAATCATCGTTTTCCCGTACGTGCCGTTTATTTCACCCAATCTCGACGATCATATTGCTATGTTCCTTCATTTATCGTTCAGTTCAGCCAGTCCCTTGAAAAAAGATAGGTCGAGATTCCACTGTGTATATATATATATATATATATATATATATATATATATATACAGAGAGAGAGAGATTTAGGTACAGGTATGTATATATTAATATTTTGTGACAAGTTAGACTGTCTGACATGAAGTCATCTAGAGCGAAAGAGCTGCTGTCATCAATCAGACAGTAGACTGTCAGTGTCGAGTCTCTGTCAGCACCTTTGAAAAAAAAATCGCTTTCAGTGTGGGCTCTCTGTCTCTCTCTCTTTCTAGCATTCGGTGCTCAATATAAATGTGTGACCCATGTTCAGAGCAAGTTTTTGATAGAAAGGAGACACAAAATGAAAACTTAAATTTAATATTTTTATAATTTAAAATTTATCCCTCCACACACACCCACCCACACACACACACACACATATATATATATATATATATATATATATATATATATATATATATATATATATATGCACACACTGAAGTGCCACTGAATTAGGGATAGCAAAGCCTATGCAAATTGTGTAGCGCTGCGCATCATGTATACGCAAGTGAGGGCGCTGTGGTAACTGCATATATAGCACGTACTGTGGTTGTTCTGAATTAGTTGTTGGAATTGCCAATATGGGTAAACTGCCTGATTTAGACGCCTTCGATCGCGGACAAATCGTAGGTGCGTGACGCATGGGCCATTCAATTTCCGAAATCGTCAGACAGCTAGGATTTTCAAGGTCAACAGTGTCAAGAGTATACCAAGAATACATGGATTGTGGAAAAAAAAAACTATCGATCGGGCAAACTGCAAAGGACAATTAGCCTAGACAGTGCGTGGTGAGAGACGGCTCAGGCGAATTGTACGTAACCAGCGAAGCCAAACATTAGCTCAAATTACCACCCAGTTTAATGACGGTGCCAGTCGTACAGTCAGTAAACAGACTGTGCAACGCTCGCTTCACCGTATGGGTTTCGGGAGCCGTCGACCTACGAGAGTACCATTGCTCTATACTCGCCATCGGGCTGCACGTCTTGCCTGGGCAAGAGAGCACAGAGACTGGAGTGTAGAGGACTGGAAACGAGTAGCATATAGTGATGAGTCTCGATTTCGACTACTTAACGCCGACGGGAGGCTGAGAATATGGCGTCAGGCTCATGAAGCCATGGATCCTGCATGCCTGGCTGGAACTGTACAATGGCATGGTGGCTCAATCATGGTCTGGGGTGTATTTTCGTGGCACAGTTTGAGATGCGTGTACCAACCTCCCTCAATGCAATTCGGTACGTAGAGTTGCTGGGTGATCACCTCCATCCGTTTATACTGTTCTGTTATCCGCACGGTAATGGAGTTTTCCAGCAAGACAACTGTACCTCTCACAAGTCCCGGTTGGCTACTGGCTGGTTGGATGAGCATTCCTCTGACTTCTCTGTCATGAATTGGCCACCTATATGCCCAGACTCAAATCCTATTGAGCATGTTTGGGATGTTTTGGAACAAGGCGTGAAAGGCCATCACACAGCACCAAAGAACCTTACTGAATTATGGACAGTATTTGGCAATCCATTCCTGTGGAACGTTTCCAGAAACTTGTTGAATCTATGCCTCGTCGTGTGGCAGCCGTTATCAAGGCCAGAGGAGGCCCAACTCGTTACTAGGTAGGTATCCCTAATTCAGTGGCACTTCAGTGTATATATATGTATATATATATATATATACATATATATATGTATATACTAGTTTTAAAACTATACGGGCAAATTTTACAGTGTTGTGATAATTTGAAAAGAAGTATAAAAAATATATAGTACTTCTTCTGTTAGAAGTTAGGGAGGAAAGCATGATTCCCATTACAAGTTTACTAAGGCTAGGTTAATTCCTCACATAAGGTTAATACCTGGTTTAATAGCATTTTCCAGTTATTGTATTTTGTTATTATTTAAAATACATATAGGCATATTAAAAAATAGTAAACACTTTTATCATAATGCATTAATCGTTTTCTCCTCTCCTTGACCAAGAATGACTCAGCCGTCTAAAAAATTCAGATTTCTCCCAAATTTGGTGGAAGGAAATATATTACACTGTTAAGAGTGACATTTTTATGTGTTAACGTACATTTTTAGAAATCAATGGATTGCATATCAAAGTAGATGTGAACATGAAAAATAGAGGGCATTATCAAAATAATTAAAAAAATGATCATCACTGCAGAACTTTTTATTTATAAACTGTGAGCCAACTTTGGCTTGCAAAAGAGAAGGAATTCGATGTGGGATAGAGTTATTCTATGCATATGGTACTGGAATTCGGTATCATTTGCCTTGTGACATATGTCTTAACTCTTCCAGTGATGAAGGTGGAAAAAGTTGTCGAACCCTACACTCCAAATGTTTCCAAAAATGTTCAATAACGTCAAGGTAAGGTGATTGAGGTGGCCAGGATAGATGTTGCACATCATCATCATGCTCATCCAACCACATGTTGATAGAGATGCACGGGCCACATGTATTCAGCCCGATGTAAGGGTGCATTATTTTTTTTGAAACACACACAATCATTAGGGAATAATGCTTACACCATTTTGAACATGAATGGTTTCGTAGATTTCCGATTTTCTAGGACGCTGAAGAACAATTAAGGGTTCTAGGGAATGCCGCACCCCCGAACATCAAAGAACCACTGCCTAGCGCCAAGAGGTCAGTATTTCATGCCTCGGAAGAGGTCATTTTGCACATTCTTCCTACAACAGCTAATACTAGATCGACTGTACTACTACTGTCGATCAACTGTACTACTACTGCGATAGATGAAACTTGTTCGTTGAAGGTATCGTCTTCGTAATTTGCACAAACATCAGTGCATGTAAAGCAGTTGTTTTGATAACCTACTGTATGTCAGCATGTCTCACTACTCCCAAAATGAATATCCTTTGATGAAATTATTTTCGAGCAGCAATGGTTTCATTTTAAAACAGCAAGAAGAAAGCCCTCTTCTTTTCTAGCATTACAAATTCTTTTAATTAAATTTTTTCTCTTCATATGGATATTTATATTTTAATTTTATAAAATATTATTTTTTACCCGATTTACGAACTCTGATTTATAAAATCCTAAACATTAAATGTTGATCTCACAGAACGAATGAAAATTAATAAAATTATTTTGTAAGCCCAGCAAAAATGCTTCAAATCTTGCTAATAACACAGTAAGCAGTTTTACCAAAATTTCTCCCGCCCCCCCCTAAAACTATAATGTTCAGAAACACCATAGTTTTAGTAAATCTATGTAAAACTATGATGTTCAGAAAGTTATATCTCAAATATTTAACCCAAACTATGTGCTTTAACTTAGACATAGAGACCAATTATTGACATGTGCAAATTACGATGACTTTATGTTAAGTATGAAGAATCCTTGTGGAAAAGAAAAACTCTCGTTATTAAAATTGTCCTTTACAAGGAAAATGTTAATTGAAGAAATCCCAGTTTAAAATCGCTTCTCACAGCTTTCGTTTCGAGTTAAATTTTTGTACATTTCAAATTGTTGGGAATTATCAAACTTTATCTCTGGTCACTGATTTAATTTTACATTCGTATTGGTTTGATACCTTTTTAAGATTGGAGAATTTGCATGGTAAAATTGAGCCGAGAAAATGGTTTACCTTTATTCATGCTACAAAATTTAGGACTGTTCTCAGATATGATGTACGTTAAGTCGAATAGTTTTATTTTTAAGATTTGTATGAAATAGCTCTGCCCCCATTGAAATTCAAGAGAAAAATGGTTAGAGTTCCTCCTATTGAATATCCGAGAGATTTGTGTTTCCATTGTATATATTTCATGTGTTTCAAAATATTCTCTGAATGAAGAAGAGACTACAAAACACACCTATACATTATTTTGAAGTGTTCTTATTATAAAATGTTATATTACTAAAAGTTTGGTTTGTTATGGGATGTTTTGGCTGAATAATATTAGTTACAGGGTTGTTGAAACAGGCTGCGATCTTGATATCAGAAAGCCCATGGTTTTTCCCCTTTTCCTAATAAAAGTTCATAGAAATAATATTTTAGGGGGCCCAAAAACATTTTCTTTTGGGTCATCTTTTGCTGCAACGGGAGTTAAACAGAACGGTATTCACAGTTTAAAGCCAATTTTGAACAACTACAGTCAGCTACTATGTCAATCGAAGCCATAGATTCTGGTTTCGAAGGCCAGTACCCGAATTCTTCAACCATCTCCCGAGATAGGTGCTAGAGAGGAGCGTCAAATGCTATATCAAGTTTCAGGATAGAATATATCTGTTTGTAAGAAATTTTAAATGCTCCTAACACTCTTAGAAAATGAAATCTGAGTTCGGACGCCGAGCTTTAAAGTTTGTTACTGAGTGGGTTCGAAACATGCCGCTATGGAATTTCTCAAAGTACTTCAAAATTTGAGACAATTGCCATCATTGTATTGCTTATTTAAGTAGAGCAACGTAATTAATTGTTTGACCTTCAGATTTTTTTTCTTATTCCTTGTTTTTGTAATTTTAAAGTCATATTTTTAAAATTATACACAGAAAACAATTCTAAATAGTTTACATATCCAACTACACATGAAAGAAAAATGACCGAATATTTAATCTAATTAATAAAAATTTAATCCTTTGTTCTAGAGTGGCAAAATTTTCAAATGTAGCATCATCCAACTTTTCGTTGATATCCCTATAATCTGTTAAATGTCCAAACATATTTTAATTTAAGAAGGAACTTTTAAGTACATGTATAATTAAGTTGTCATGATCTAATTTCGCAGATTGATTAGAACGCGATTTCAATTGTTTGGGACTTTTAATGGAAGAAGGAATTACTGAAATTTAAATTAATAAATCTCAATTCTGTTTTATCTATGAATTTTTTATCTATGAATTGTACGTAGAAACGCTATTCATAGCTTTTATATGATTGCTTTTCTTTTGTATTCCGTTTTTAAATTCCGTTCTATTTCATTCATTAAATTAAGCCCAATTATTGTCAGATTTGAGAAAGTGCTGAGTTAGAACCCAAGCAGGCAAAGAGGGCTTAGTATTTCAATTCTTTACGTACTATATCCATTCGGATAATCCCTATTTTTAGAACCCGATTTTATTACTGGTATATAAATCTTCCTTCTACCAAAAACATCCCATCTCCTAATATACATCTCTTGAAAACATTACAGAGGTCGAGAGTTATTTAAGTGACATATATCATAACTATAACTCAATGAATTGTCAGCTAAATGAAAATATCTAATACATTTTTTCCAAGGGGAAGAGAGGTCGGAGATTACACGCCATGAAGCTTATTGCTATAAATATTCAGTCATGTGCAATTATATACGATTGCTGTATAAGAACGTAGGGGAATATAAAACTTGCTTATATGTGGTTTGTTAAAACGTGATTTAAAAATATATACTCAAAAAACTTTAAAGGGAAAAATTACATATTTCTATTTATTATAAGACATTTTGAAATATCGAAATAAGTCCCCATATTCTCAAAAATATCCCCAAATTTAAAGTCTCAATTCTACGTACTTTCATACATATATCAAACCCCAATATTACCTTTAAAGTTGCTGAACACTCAAAATATGATCACGCTTCAAGCCGCCTGTTCAAAATAACAATAACTTGCCTACACGAACTATCAAAATGCCTGTGGCAAGTTAGAGATATAATTAAAGCGTAAAATCCGATGAATGTTTATCGGCTCAGACAACATGAACAATTGAGACAAATCATAAATGATTTTCTTGGATATTTTCTCGAAATACCCCAAATCTGAATTCGATGTGGCTGTATCTTACGTTGTAATTCCACCAATTACAAGATTGAGTCTTGATTTTTCCACTGGCAGCAAATTCTCTCCGAATCCATGCAATTGTTTTTTTAAAATAGGATCGTAAAATAATTCCATCATTTCTTGAAAAGAATATTTAACACCACTGTTTTTCTTTATTTCACCCGTGTTAATGTTACTTTTAGTAATATTTAAAGGTTATGTTAAAGCTACAGTGTATTCCTTCTCAAACACGCGATTAAGTTCACTGGTGGCGGTGTACGTTTCTAAACAACAGAGTTACTAACTTACAAGTTAATAAAACCTCTCCCATTCCTCAGCACTTTCACGGGTCTCAGTTTTTACCATTTAACTGGCGGTAATGGCAACCAGCCTCATGTCAAATGCGTAAAAATTCAACTACGACTAGGTAAAAAATAACATAATCTCTGTGTAATTTGCTGAATAAATTTTTTTGTTGCTGAACATTTCGAATGAAATGTTGTTGTTGTTTCTAATTCGGAAGTAATTCCAGACCAGGTTCATAAAGGTGGTGGGCTCAGTGGTGCGGCTCCGGTTTATAATGGCACCACAAGCGTCGAAGTACTATTTAGCCAGGTGCCATGTGAATTTTGACCGAGCATGCCCAGGCATGACATCTGGGAGGAATCGTACCCTATCCCACCCTCTCTGACTTCATAAAGGGACTTCCGGTCTACGGATCTAACGTGCCCATATACAGCCTAGACACGGAAGTATTTAATGGCGGTTGTCTTCACTCGATCCGAGCACTCATAGAACCTAAGGCCGATGCGCTACCACTAGGCTACCTAAAGCCTTCGAATCAAATGTTGAAAGAATGAATCATTTAAAGTACAGAACTGTGGTCAGGGAGGAATTCCCTCATCACTACTGTGTACGAATGTTCCATTATGTCATAAATGTCTAGGAGATTAAATCTTTTGGGCTCAAAAATAAATCAGAATTATTTCAATATCGATGTATATCTAAACCTATCATTTCGTGAATATTAAATAAAGTAAGTTCTGAAATACATAATCTATAGAAATGAACATTACGTTCCTGGTTCTACAAAAGCCAATCCTCTTCCCTATGTATCTTCTCTGAAGAATAACAGGGTTATTTTGCGATGGGTGCCTCACGTCGAAATCACTATTTAGACGTGATAAATTCGCCTTAATGTGCATTAAATTATAACTGAAACGATCAGAAAATTTCCAAATTATCCAAAGTAAAATTAGAAAAAATTATTGAAACAATCCGAAAAACAAGAAGAGAAGGATTGAAAAACAATTCTCTAGTTCTGTATAAAAAGCTTAATTGTTTTAAAATATTCAACATAAAACATACTAAAAAATAGACGGCAATCGTGAAATAAAGTTGGAAAAGCAAAACTCCATATAAATGATTTTTAAGTTAGAATAGCTCTAGCAATAAAGGCATTCTGTCTAGCGTTTACAGAAAAAAAAATTCCACAAGTAAAGCGGAGTTTCAATATGAACTTCTACCCATTTTTCATATTGTGTCATGGATAATTCTAGACTCCAATAGGCACGTCATTAGTCAAGACGTGGTTAAAAAAAGTAATGATAAATATTTTATGTCTGTAATGATGATATGGCTTTAAATAAGCGAGTAGATGAGGCAAAAATTCTTCATCTTAAGCTTCGGTATTTCTTCTTTATCGGAAGCGTCAACTTAAAAAAATAACGACGCTTTTTTCAGCCAAATTTGTAATGGAGTCAGACTCTTCATGTTTTAAGAAATAATTCATAACTGTAGATTTATGAAAGAAGTGTCTTTTAATGCGTAAATATCGTGTTCCGGAACTTATCTAATATACCATGACACCCAAAACTTCGATTGCGAATTTTAACCTATATTAATATACATTTTATTCCTTTTTATTAATCATTTCAGGAATTGAGTGAGTCTATAAACAAGAAAAAAAACATGATCATAATCTTATTGCACTTAGCTTAATTTTGAGTAAGAATTTTTTCAAATTAATTTGCAACCATGTAATTTTTTACATACTATACTTAATTTTTTTGGAAATAAGTAATAAAATTAGAAAACATATCTTTAAAGAAACAAAAATTTGTCTTGTGGGTTTTAAAATGTAGTATGTGACAAGAAATCTAAAAATAGTCCATTTGAGGTAAAAAGTTATACACATATATAATATGATATAAAACGTTTCAAAAATAATTATTTAACCGGTCATTTACTCATTTTTCCACCCGGCAACCATAATGGGTTCAGAAGTGTTGGTAAAATTATATATATTTTCACCCATTTTAAATTTTCAGAATTATTAACTACAATTATGGCGTTATAAGACCAGGAAGTATTATGACTTCTAGCCACATAATCTAAAACCACTGTTTGAACCTCTAACCCCGTTACAGTACAGAGGCACTCTTCTGGTTAAAAAGGTAGAGGTAAAATATTTTGTTATCACTATTATGTACAAATTACTAAAGGGGAAATCGAAGATAATTTTTCGATATATTTTATATCTGTTACATTGTTATTTAAGATATTATGTATTAGTTGCCTTCATAATTTTCTGACCGTAAATTGTTTATACCGTAGAGTTATTCACCAAGATGTTTTAAAAAATTTTCAATTCGTGTGCAATATTAAATAAAAATGCACGACAAAAAAGCAAAACAACACGCACAATAGATATTATTTCGACTCTTTGTATAAAAATTGCATAAGTTTTAGTTTAATTTTTAAAATTTTGTGTAAGAAAAGTTTAAATGTTTAATCGTAAATCTTTTCATAGGTAGTATCACTAGCTTCACTTAGTATAGATAACGTCAGGTTAAAATATATTTTTTCATAAGTTTAAAAGAAATCGATTGCCATTCCTATATTTACACTCCCAGTAATGCTTTTCCTTTATGATAAAACCCTATGCTTAACAACACTGTAAAGAAACTGATCTTTCTTGATTCGTTTATTCTGATTCCTTTCATTTCGAGAAAGTGAAGCACCATCGTTTTTGTTTATAAACCATATAATATCTATTATGCTAATGGTATCTTTAACAGTGTTGGGAAAATCCTGTTTTGAAACACCAAATTTTTCGTACTGTTACGAGGAAGAGTTCGTTTCATTAATTTCATGCCTTTTTATACTGACCAACATTTGGTCCGTTTTCAGTTAAATTTTGCATTAAAATGAAACTGAAATGATTCCAATTTTGAACAAGTTGTTTCTGAAAATCTTTCTAAAATTTTGACCCAATCAAAACATCTCCAGAACCAAAAAACTAAGCGTCGATTTGCTCTACTAATTAGCTAGGTACTTTTATTTTCTGACCTACACGGAAAAAGTAAGTCAAGTAGTAATGTTCGTTGATGTTTAATAGATGATTCCTTAGGGCGGGGGGTAGCCTAGTGCTCACGCGTCGACTTTCGACGCTGAGGATGATCGAATCGAATCTAGACAAGCGACATTGAGTACCTCTGTGTCTAGGCCGGATATGGAATGTTAAATCCGTAGACTGGAAAGTCCCTCTATGAGGTCAGAGAGGGTGGGAGATGGTACGATCCCCCATACGTCGCCCTGGGGGATGCTCGGTCAAAATTGAGATGGAACCTGGCTAAATCGTACTCCGACCCTTGTGGTGTCATTGTAAACCGGAGCTGCACCCCTCATCCCGCTAGACGATATGGACCTGGTCTGGAATCCTTCCGGCCAAGGGACATTAGAAACAACAACAACAACAACAGATAATTCCTTAGAAACATAAATTACGGAGTTTGTGTAAAAGATTATTTTTGTATCGAAATGCTTGAATGAACAAGCAGTGTACTGGACAGATTAAAGTTATATTTTATTTAAGGGGGTCCAGGACACAAAATTGTTCGAATTTTCGAAAATTTTTTTATTGCATTAAAATCTTTTTTGTTCTCTTACGCTTAAAATGACATTTAAATCATGTTTCTATCTTAATTAGAACAGGATAAATTATTATTTTTTTTTCAACATTCTAATAGTAGCCAATCGCTGTTTAAACCTGTAAGTGCGTTTTTCGGCATGATGGGTTTTTTCCCCATTTCTCGTCTTTAAATTGTTCTAAGTCAAGAACCGTTAAGGATAAATGGTTGAAACTCGAAACATGTCTTTTTCAACCATTTTACTTTAATTTTGATTCAGCAAATTTGAAAAAAATATTGACTTTTGAAAATATGATTTTTTAAAAATAAGTTGCATAATTTCTTTTGTAATTTTTAATATAAATATTTCTAATCTCTTTAAAAATTAATATTTCAAAAAATGCTGAATTAAAATTAAAACTTATATATTTCTGTTTAATTAAATGAAAAAATTTTGAATTTCGACAAATAATATTTCGAGTTATAACGATTTTAAATTACTCCACTTTTATTAAAAATTTTAAATTTTAAAATTTTTTGAAAACTTTTTGAGAAGTTTTATGGTGTGATTTTGTTTACAAATTATATGGTTAACCATAAAAAAAAAATTCAAAATTTTAACTAAAATTTTAAATAAAAATTTTTTCAAAATGTGTCCTGGACCCCCTTAACAATTATATACCGAGTAGTTATGCATATGAAACGAGGTACATTAATTGTTATTATTTATGCTGTATTTCAGAACTATTCAACTGCTTAAACAAGTATTTTGATCTTTGTTGAGCATGTATATGAATATCCTATCTAAACATGTGTTCGTGTGTATAAATAATATGTCAATATTCTTTAAGAAAAATCATATTATTTGAAACTAAAGAAAAACTGCAATGACAAGATCTAAAACAAATGATGATGAAAAAGGTTTCTCTACATAAAAAAAAGAGCAAAAGTCCTTATTTATCAGATAGTAGTTTATACGTTTTCAGGTTAATGTAGTAAAGCAAACAGTAGTGATATGGATAGTTTCTTTAGTGAAGTTAAGCAAAAGTAGCTCCCTCAATTTTAATAGAGTCTGAATTTTTAAATATTAATAAAGATCAATAAACAGACAAAATTATTTTTTTTGCAGTTAATAGGTTGTTACACTATTTGAAAGATGTAATAGCAGCAGAAACAAATCTGTCGACAAATGAGAGAAAGAGTTCCAACATCTCACATAAATAGATCTTTAACCTCTCTGCGACTCTAAAAAAGTAACTTTGTCAAGGAATTCCTTTACATTGATTTTTGACTAAAGTTCACACTAGAAAGCATTCTTAAACTGTTGTTATATTTAATCAAACTAAGTCATTCGATGTTCAATAAACCAGAGTTATTTTTAGCGCAGCTAATTTAAACCGCGTGTGCTAAGCAAATCCTTCTGAATTTTATTCGCTTGATTAATATAAGACAAATTCTGATAAAGCATTTATAGCTAATTTCACACCGTGTTCAAAAATAGAAATCGAATGTAAGTATAAAGTGTGAAGTTTATTTATGTCTTTCCGTGTTCAAATGAAATCAGGAAACCACCTTTTTCTGTTTATTCAGAAAGAAAATTTTAAATGGACGATATGTATAACGAATAACGCCAGTAAAAAACTCTCCTTAATACCCCTGGTTATTTAATTTTAATGTAATTGTAACATATGTGTCATATCCATAAAAATGATAGGTATAGTTTAAACCTATTTATTGAAATGTTTGTTATCATTTAGAAGTATTTTTATTTACATTATTGTATTTTTATTTACATTATAATCAAATTTCTTAGAGCATATTCACATTAACGATTTGAATTCTTATCAGTTTCTTTCTGCCAGAATTTTCTACCATATAATTATGTCATGCAAATTTTGAGTAGATTAAATTTTAAACTTTTTTCATGGTAAAGGCTTTTTTATTAATTTATTGAGTTTAAAAAACTCTGTTCATATGTAGTGAGAGTGAAGCGACATTTACATAGTCCGAAAAATGTTTTTTGATTTGATACATGTAATGCAGTTCCTGAATAATTTACGGAATATTACGTTGATCTAAAACATTGAAGTTGTCATTTCTATATCGTACACGTAACCTTTAACATTTTAAATATAGTTATACTTTCAATATGGAATTACATTAAATCTTTGAATGCAATAGAAAACTCTCAATTTTGATCCATATACATTTTTCTTTTAAAGACAAAAACATTTTGCTATACTTAAGGCGTTGTAAAAAATATACGATTTCTTTTGATGAAATTAAGTTTGCAATTAAATAATAGAGAAATTTTAAATTCAAGTAAAGAAGATTAGCTTTATTAACTACGTAGATGCTAAAATACCTGATTCTTTCTTCCCTGTTGACGTAGAAAAAAATTTAATTTAATGATTATAACTGGAATAAATGAAATTCATAAATTAAATTTCCCCTGTTCCTTTTTTGATTGAACGTTCATTGAACAACACAATGTTTAAACAACCAAAATTTCTCCCCGTTTCCTTAAATTCGAATCAGTCGTATAGAGTAGACTGCAATAATATACGTATATATACTCATATAAACTTGAAAAATAGCTAAAGACTCTTTTTTTTCGGTATGAAAAGTGCCCATATATAACTTGACTAAATTCAGTGCTTGACCGTAAAGTTCTTAAGCAAATTCACCAGTATTCTTGCTTGGAAGAAATTTTCCCTTTCGAAATATGTATAAAGTACAATTGTTTTCGAATGAATATATTTGTACTTGGTAGATTCAGGCGTTGAACCTATGAAAAATATCTTGATCATGATTTTAAAATTTTGTACAGCAGTTTGTTATCTGTTCGATCTCGTGTATAAAAATGGTTACAGTATAGAAATTAAATAAAAACCACAGCCATCAGATAAAAATTTAATCCTTCCTGACTTTAAAAAATGTTCTAAATAGAATCTATAAAATAATATTTTATTAAAATATGAAGCCAGCTTTTAAACATTAGAATTTCATGTAAATTATGAAATTATGTGGTGCTTACATGAAAGCATAAAGACATAATTTAGCTTTGGCCTTTTACTTTGGACTAGACTATATAAGTGTATACACAACATGCTGGAAAATAATAATTATACAGTCCTTTTAAATCCCAAAACAATGCATTAATTATTTTAAAGAATACAAGAATTTAATTATTATTTGAGGTAGTATTATGGTAAGAAAATATAACTCAGACTTATAATTTAAAGATAATGCATTTTATAATACATTATTTTTTCCATCTGTAAGTAATATTTAATAATATTTAAGTATTAAACAGCTAAAAACTACTTTTATTTCCTTTCTAATTTTTCCTATGTTAACGAATGTATAACAAAAGTAATTTAACATATTTATACACAGCCAAAATTTATGACGGTTGAATTTTAGATAATTCCTAAGCCAGTTTGTTTTATGCTCTTAAACTTAGAGTAAAAAAGGAATTCTACAAATTTTAACATATAGGTAATGTTCTTGCTCTGAAATTGATAATTCTAATAACATAATCGTAATAAGTTTCCAGCATATAACATTATGATATATATATTTTTTTCCTCTTACGCCTGTCTCAAGTCTTTTGTGCATACAGCAACGGGCAGCCTAATATAAAGTCGTGTCTAAAAAGTGTTGATAAAGTGTAATAACATGATGATAGCAAAAATTTTCTCCTGGAATTTAAGTTAAAATATAGCTTAACAATAACGAATTTAAATGGTACCTTAAATGTCAGAAAATTAATTTGATTGCAATTTCTAAACTAGTATATTTGGGCAAAAAATAGTAATCTGTAAGATTTCATAAATGCGCGGAATAAGCTCAAGAAATATATGATGCCCTTAAGTAATTTTAATCAATTAAATGAGATTATTAGAATAAAGTCAGTAAGATACTGGTAAATAAATAGAAAATGACTATTTTTAAAGTAATGAAAATAAATAAAGAGGTGGTTTTATTCAGGAAGAGAGCTTAGTAAATTAACCATATTTATGGAGGGGAAAATAGATAGTGTCATTAAAATTTTAAGAGAATATTAAAAATTCATTTAAACACTAAATGAAGCATCTTTTGCCAGACTTTAAAATTAATTTCAATTATTATACTTAGTAGTGTACGTAAATAACCATATGATATATATACAGCCAAGCTTTAGGTGAAACAATTTATAAACAATACCTTTGATATAGGACTATGAAATTGCGTGCTTTAATAGAAATCATATTAAGTTAAAATCACATGAAAGAAAAAATTATTTTCTCCCAGACACAAGCATTTATGCCTTAGATTGCGTTCCTCTGACGGATTATACTACTTTGTCTATTTTATGAGTTATTAATTTTGGTATAATACTGGTGATTTCCTTAGTGTGTGTTAGGTGGTACGCAATTAAACAATTGTTATCTATACTCTCGACAACATTTGCTAACATTTCAAGTTTCTTGATGTTGACGTGTTTATGGATCCCAGGTGAGTTTTGTTCTTCGGAAGAGGGCAATAATGAATTCCTTTATATGCATCGGAAAGATGGAAATAGTTTTGAGTTACGACTCCCGTTTTGGCAATACGGAATATAAAAAGAAAAATGTTCGCTGTTGCTAAATCCTAATGATGTTCACCAATAGATTTGATTTCAGAGAATCGTACTTACCTTTCTCACTTATGCTTTCACTTTCTGCGTCCCTTTCCTCGCAGCTCGAGCATTCCGGAGTCGATCGTATCTCGTCGTCTGAGCTGCTCAGAGATTTCTGTCGAAGTTTCCGACCCCGTTTATTTTTGTGAGGTTTGGGAGGAGGTGGTCGGACACTCTCCGACTGGTCCGAACTGAGAGAGTCGTTCCGAACCACCGACTCCACTTTTTTTCTGTTGTTGTGGCCCCGACCTCGGCCGTCTGACACGTATCCCGGCTCGAGATGGTTCCTGCGATCGTCTCCCGTTCGCATCGGGTGTAATCGTAAGCGAGGGTCATCACTGTGCACCTCGTGCTCTCTCTTCCTAGAAGAGTCTTTCCACTCTTCCCCTGCGTAACTCAGCCGGTGCTGTCTGTCGGAGTTATCCCGCAAGGACTCTTGACTAATCCTCCGAGTGAAGGCAGCGGAATCACTATGTGTTCTCTCGTCTTCTTGACTCATCCACGTTTGGTCCCGTATGGAGTACCTTCGATCTCCTTCACGAGACTTCTGGTTCCAGGTCCCATCTTTTTCCATTATTGTATCTTTCGCATGCCTCAGGTTACTTGGTTCAGGATACCTATCCTTCTGGCGGTCGTAACTCGGATCGGAGCACCCATCGTACCATCCTCGGCCATCACGCAACCGGGAGAAATTATCACGAGCAGAGACGTCAGCTCCTCTCACCCTCTTCACGTCGGGAGGGCTCCGGTCACTCGGTGGCCGGCTTCTGTCTGGATAGAGCCTCGATTGGTCGGACATATCCTCTGGTTTCTGAGGCTCTCTCTCTTGTGAATACTGCCTCCGGAGCTCTCTCTGGCTGTTGGTCCTGTGTATCTGCTGCAAGGAACCTCTGCGACTCATGCCACGAGCGAACGGGCCCTGGGTCACGTTTTCTTTGCCTTCGCTGTGGGCCCGTTCTAATTTCGGACGCTTGTCCATACCGTTTCGTCCTGTTGGAGACTCTTCGCCTGCCTCGATTGCCCGCTGTTTGGCAGCCATCCCACTGTGTAGCCACTGCCCGGTTTTGATGAGGAGTTCTTGTTTTTTGCGGCATAGTATGCATACCCATATTACCTGCAAATCAAAGAAATAAAATCAGTTAAAACTACACTGGAAGGAATAATTACGTAAAAGAATAAAACTATCACAAAGTTCCATAAACCCCAAACACAGTACGTAAATGTCGATAAGTTTTTATGCATTTTGAAATATGACTATTGTGAACTACACCTGGCAACGAAACTTCGAAAAGAGCATATACTAATAACGTGATAATCGTCTTTAGGTGTACATAACCTTGAAAGTATAAACAGAACCAAAATCCTGATCCTTGTATAGCCTAAAAGGTTCCAGCTTCTTGATGGTCTGATTGTGTTAGCTTATATTTACGAGGGTTGGTGATAAATCCGTGCAAAAATTATGAAAACGACTTTTTTTCCAAAAAGTTTTTTGTTTTTCTCCCTTGTGTTCAATCCATTTGGTCCAACCATTTCCAATCTATCCTCTCCATAAAGTAAGACTTGTCCAACTCCACAAAATAAGAGTTTATTTCACTACGAAATTTCATGCAAATTTCTGCCTTATGAGTATTTTTTGTCTTAAATTCACTATTTAAATGATCTAGTAAAGATGCATAGTACTCTGCCGTGATTGTTTTGTTCCTTACGAAGTAGTCAATAAAGATTATACCATGGTCATACCAAAAAACAGTGATCATAATCTTTCTTTTTGACACAGGGATCAGTGGTGAATCACCTATATGGTGCTCCCATGATAAAGTAGCGAAGGAATTCACGGTGTTGATGGGTCAATGTCCTTAAGACAAAGTACCCACTACGTTGCGAAATCTCTTTTGCCTATGAAATCGTTTGCGCTTTCTTTGGCTTTGTTCACCTGCTTCAATCCACTGTTTTGACTGTTCTTTCGTATCTGGCTGGTAGTAATGTATCCATGTTTCCTCAACCGTTACGAATGAACCAAAAATGTATTCGTATTTCTTTGAAACAGCTCCAAATTTTGATTCGAAGCTATCACTCGTTCACGTTTTTAATCGATTATTAGCAAGCGTAGCATCAGCTTTCTTTTATCCAAATATTCAAGTAAAATATTATGTGTGCGCTCTGATGATAGACAAATAGTCTAAGAAATCTCACGTACTTTTAAGCTTCTCTCCATAATCACCGTATTATGTATTTTTTCAATAATTTCTGGCGTAGTGATCTAAGCAAGACAACCGACGGTCAGCGTTACTTGTGATGCAATAAAATCGCCAAACCACTTCTGAATCATTCTAAGCGAAGGGACAGACTCGCCATAATACTTATCAAGCCTGGATTCAGTTTCTGTGGCCGTTTTGCCTTTTAAACAGTGATGTTTTATCTAGACGTAGAACTCATTTTCCTTTATCGCGTGAGAAGTAACAAGAATTAACCGAATAAAATGGCTGTCAATAACAGGGTAGGAGCCGAATCAGTTTTCACTTTTGACGTGCATGCCTTTGAAGCATGCTAAATGTGAGAACGTGAACAAATTCAGTGAAGTGGCGCCATTTTTGCATCTCTCCATTTTTGCACGGCGTTATCAACGACCCTCGTAAGATTTATTATATTATGTACACATAAAGTAAGGATTTGTATTTATAGGGGCATAAATTGTTTTTTTAAATTAAATTTTGTATCATTTAACCTTTCAACCCAATTAGGAGAAGGAAATTTCTTTTTAGCACGATCACCTGAGACAATGGTAACAACAATAATTACGTCAAACAAAACATGATATACAGAAAAATAAAGGACAACAGAATCTGTAGCTTAATATGTTTAACACGTTTGAAGAATTTAAAATAACATCCTCTTCATGAGTTATTACTTTGTCTGAATTGAATACCATTTGTTTTCAGTTTGGTATTCGACAGCTTTAACTGCAGTTTGGGAATTTTACTAAGATCAGGAGCTTTCATTATGAGATATCAGTGTTTGAAAAATAACTCGGATAGTACGAAAAGAAAAAGTCCTTCTTAAGAAAATAATAGACGAGTTTTCAACATAAGGGATTTATATTTTCTTTTCATTGGAATAACTCCAACAATTCCCAATAAAAAATAAGGGTGGCAACTAGTTATTAATTATCTGGCTAGGGAGCATTCGGTTTAATTAGACAATTCGAATATTTTTGTGCAATGAGACAATCGCTTTTCGGTATAATAAAGAACTGTATTAATTAGCTCGATACTAGCTACCATTTCATCGTTGATTATAAGAAGCTGTTATGTGTAATCCCAACTGTCTTTGTTCCAGAAACTCTCGCGTGGAAAGTCTTAAAAAATTATGTCGTGGTAGATTAACTGGTTGATTATCCATCTCTGGAACAAGAATCAAGCGAATGCCAGTTAAGAAACTCTTTGACTGTCATGCAAAATATGAGATTGACAAAATAGAAAAATTAATAATATGAATGAAAAAATAGAATTATATGAATGAAATAATATGAATGAAAAAACAGAAAAGTATGAACCGTCTTATTTTGAAAAAGTGGGAGTAACATTTGGCAAAGGCTCAGGGGATTAAATTTTATGACCGACATGTGAAGGTCCTATAGACCAGGGATGGCCAACAAGTCGATCGCGAAGCCAATTTTGGTCGATCGCTCGCGATGTCTTAACTTAGAAACCGATTAGACTACTTGATAAATGGAGCACTAATTTAGGACCCTAGTTAGAGCAGCAGTAAGGGCGTTCTGTTTACACTGCACTAGACCAGGACTGTAATTCAGTCTGAGACCGAACGTATACCATGGTACCCGTATCAGAAAATTCCAAGTATCAGAAAATTGGCATTGTAGATACTTGCTCCCACTTGGAATGTATCTAAGCCATTTTTTTCCCTATTTATAGCTGCGATTTATTTTCCTGCCTATTGTGATATATTTTTTTATTCAGAGGACAAAGTCCTCGGTGGGTGGAATGTTTAAACAATTATTTATTTTCATATATAGCTAAAAGATGTCGATGCTCTTAGATGCATCGCGCTCCTTAAAATATACCTAATAAGGATTATTTTGTTCTAATTGTCGATCGCGCTACTCTTTTTCTCTTGTCAAAATATATGAAGAAATGATCCGTTCTTTTGAAATACAGTTTAATACGCAGAGTGCTTATATTAAAAATATTATTATTATTAATAAATATTGTTTATCCATGGTGACAACGTTGAGTTTCAATTTTTCTTCTGTTTAAAATGTATCCTTTCTTTATGTTTTAAATTAAATTGTGACTTTTCTTGCCCATCTATTTACTTCATACGTGAGCGTTCTCGGAAACAGACCTCTAAACGGGTCATTAACTCCTTTAATGACCGCATTTCATGCATTTTTTAATGTTCTAGGAAAATGTTTAATTCAATATTTATTATTTAAATTGTCGTATTTCTTTTGCATTTCAGTATACCCCTGAACATGAGTAGTAAACCCAAAAAATCGAAAACTTATCATTTCAGTGAAGAATGGGAACTCGATTACTTTTTTTTCAATGGTGAATGATAAATGTTGTTGCTCAATATGCCTTACCTCGATAGCCATTGCTAAAAAGGGTAATCTGGAGAGACATTTTTTAGCTTTACATAACAAGTATCAAACAGATTATCCACCAAATTCCGAATTAAGAAAACGTAAAGTTAGGGATCTTAAAATTCAATTAACAAATCAACAAAATGTTTTTAAAAAGCCAATGTTGAAGTCACAAAGTAAGCTAAGTCTCAAGCAGTAACTACTGCATCATTCAAAGTAAGCTATCTCTTAGCCGCCCCCCCCCCCCCAAAAAAAAAGAAAAAAAAATTAAACTATTTTCCAATAGTGAATTTGTAAAGTAAATTTTCTTGGAAATGTCAGATTCACTTTTTAATGATTTTAAGAACAAGAGGGAAATTATTGCTGCAATTCAAGATCTACAACTGTCTCTAAACACTGTGATGCGGCGAATTGAGAAGATGAGTGAAAATGTAAAAGAACAGTTATTATATATATAATAGCCGTTGTCTCTGTATAACACTTCCGGGCTGTACTCATCTTTCAATTGAAGCCCTCAGTAAACAAACAGCCGGTTAGGCTTAATTTGAATTTGAGATGTGGATCAGAATTTTTTTCTTACCTAAAAACTAATATCTTCTCCATCAAATCACGTTTGTTCAGCCTATTTTTCTATAAAACATTCAGAACTAAAAAAAAAATCGATGCTTTTAGCTGTATATTTAACAATTTTTAAAGTCTGTTTACTTTTGCGATGAATTCTGAAAGTAAACAAACTTGAATGTGAATGAATCAAGTAGCTCAAGTATTCATATCGCGTAGTGAGCTGTAAAAAACTGGATGGCAGTCTACTACTCCAATCGCATGAAAAACTAAATAAATAAAAAATAATGAAAGGGTTTGCTTTTACAAGGTGGGGATTAAATGCAATATTGTTAGATAATTCGGGATATTTTTTAACTTTCATATACTTTTTCCATTATGACGTCAAAATGACGGGTTGGATGGCAGTCTACTACTTAAATCGCATGAAAAACTAAATAAATAAAAAATAATGAAAGGGTTTGCTTTTACAAGGTGTGGATTAAATGCAATATTGTTAGATAATTCGGAATATTTTTTAGCTTTCATATATTTTTTCCATTATGACGTCATTATTAGTATTATGACGTCAAAATGACGGGTTACCTTCTAGTATAACAATATTAATAGATGTTCGTGTTTTCCCTTCAATGTGATGAATCGACAGATATGAGTGATACAGCACAATTACTTGTTTTCATTCGTATGGTTTTTGAGAATTTTACATCTAAAGAAGAATTGTTGGGTATGATTTCTTTGAAAGAAAAGACTAGAGGTCAATGCCTTTAAAAAATTGCTCAATGATTTGAAAGTACCACTTTTTAAATTAGTTTTAATAACAACGGATGGCGCAGCTGCAATTGTAGTTCACATAAATGGATTTATAGCCCTGTGCAAAATGAAGATGAATTCCCAGCCATTTTGAGCTAAATTATGCCACAGCATAATTCCCCAGCAAATGTTATCCAGCGAAAGTCTAAACACAAAAGAGGTAATGGACACAGCGTTTAAAATAGTTAATTCAATTCGAGGAAGTTCTGCAGCTGGATGAAGACCATCCTGAATTATTACTACATACCGATGTAAGAAGTCTAAGCAGAGATAAATTTCTGCAACGATTTCGTGATTTACTGCCTAAAATAACAGATTTTCTTCGCCAGCAAGATGGAAAGGGCGAAAATTTAAATGATGAAACTTGGTTTAGTGACTTAGCATTTCTTACCGATTTTACCCTAATATTAAGTCAGTTAAATTTAGAATTACAAGGTAAAAATAAAACAGTAATTGATATGATCAGCTGCATAGATGTAAATAAAACAAAATTAATTTTGCTAATAGAAGATCTGCAACAAAAAAATCTGAATCATTTTCCAAATATGGCGCATAACCTACAAAAACATAAAAATATTAATTATAAGATCAACAAATACGTCGCGGAAATCCAAAAAGTAATTGAAGATTTTGAATTAAGACTCCAAGATTTTGAAAAAATTAAAGAAATTGTGGAATTTATATAAGATTTAATAGTGAAACGCATTATCCAAAAAATTTCAGACATATTTCATATGGAGCAAAATGCATTAGAAAACGAAATTATAATTTTGCAAACTGATTTAATCTTACAAGCCAGAAAATTTGAAGAAGATTTTTGAAAATACGTCAGCCGAGAAAAATATCCCAGTATCACCAAATGTAGCAAATATATTTATTCTTGTTTCGGATCTACACACTTGTGTAAATCGAAATTTTCATACTTAAAGTTAACGAAGACTAGACGCTATGTCCTGACTGATTCCCATACTGAAGACTCATTATTATTATCTTTGTCAGGATATACACCTAATTATGATTCCTTGGTTAGAGACATGCAAACTCAGTCCTCACATTAATGTTAAGGTAATAAAATAAATAATAAACCTGTCTTTATCTGTAGCTAATTTGAATTAATATTGTCAATAATTGCTCATGTTGTTTCAATTCCCCTGGACGTGACTTTTTTGGCCCGCAAAATAATTATGTTGTTTTTCACGTAGGTGGATACGTTTGTTTGAACATATATTTGGCTTATCTACCCATAGCTCGCGAGAGTGCATCTCGTACTGAAACAAAGTGTATGAACTTATAGTATGTATTTCACACCTCCCTCTCTCCACTTAGACTACGACTAAGGCAACAAGTCGATCGCGGCACATTTTTAAGATAAAAAGTAGATCTTATGTACACAAAAGTTGGCCACCCCTGCTATAGACGAATTCCACAAACTCTACAGAAAATATTTTGACATTTATTAAGAAGAGTCACTTAATCATTAAGGTATTCTGCCGTTACTATTAGAATTAAAAATTTCTAGAATATAACCTGTGCCTCGTCACAGAGCTAAACTCTGAAACCCTTAAGGCTGTTGTGTACTAACCCTATTGGATTCGCTCACTTCAATGTTAACCTATGGAGAAAATTTGACCAAGGATTGCCGACTTGGATTTAAGGATTTTTTTAAAAATTGTATTCCCTAATTAGAAAAAGGAATTTTACACCTTGGGGTATTTTTCGTCTTTTTTAAGGCAAACTAAAAATTTTAATATTTTTTAATTTAAATTATTTTTGGGAAAAAATTGGGTATGTATCTGGTATGTGTGTTTTAAACGCTCTTTAATTCCTTTGGTGCACGAAATTTATAAAATAAATACTGTTGCAAGGTACAGAAAAGTTTTGGCTACCTGAACATAACCATTTTTATTTGATTATAAGCATTAATGTAGCTGTAAATAGTAAACAAATTTTCTCCATAGGTTAACATGATGAGAGCGCCTTAATGTAACTTCCAAAGTTACATTAAGGCGCATTGACATTAAGGCGCATTCCACCATTGACAATTTTATATAAATATGAAGGGAAATTTTTGTTTCAGGACTGTCACAAATACAAATACTACATGCTTTTGCCATAAAAAGACTTACGATTAAAGAAATTCATTTAACAAAATTAATTTTTCACTTTTGCAAAGTATTGCTTAAAAAAATTAACTTTATATTTATAACAATGTTCCAATTATTTTTGTCGTTACAATTTTGTTCTAAAAGTGTTAAACAAAAGTTTTTTTACAAAGATAAATGCGAAGGAATGCATTCTTTTCTAAATAAATTTTTATTCTAGAGTTTTGTTCCTTTTGAAGATAGGCGATGTTTGAATTATCTTTTATGTAAATGATAGGAAACATTTATTATATTCGGTTTAGCACTAATGCATCCTAAAATAACTTTCGTAAAAAACGGGAAATCCAACTGAACGTCACATAACTATTAAGATAATGTCTTTCACGAACGTCAAATATTTAAACTGCAGGGTGATATTGGCTTCTTGCCAAATATTAAGCCCTAGTAGTTAATTGCATTCCGAAATCTCTGGCAATTCATAAAAATAGTTTTCTTGGGTAAGCATTCGAGCTCTGAATATTTTGATGACAATTTTACTGGGCACACTTTTAACGGATTAGAATTAGCTATACACATACGCTACATTCAAATGAATAAATATACCGCGACTTTTAAAACAGATTTATCGTGAACGTGTATTAGTTTTCATCTTATAACAAGATGTCGCATAGAACGTTAATGATGTGCTTAAAATTTCCTTTTCAGTTATTATCCTGCTATAAGTTAATATAAATGAAAGAATTCTTCATTAATTTGAAATAAACAAGGAATAAAAAAATTAGGAATAACTTAGAAATATAACTAGAGAAAAATCCTGTAACAATTAATTTGAGTATATATCTGTGTATAAACACTCAAAAGCATATGCTGCAAAATATATGAGATCACAATTATATAAAATTATAATGCAGACGAAGTTTGAAAAGACTGAAATATTAGTGACAGTAACTAACAAAAACAATTATTTACTGTGTATTTTTTAGTCAAGACTTAATGGTAAGTGAAAAATGCACTTTTAGACATTTCTTAAGATTTTTTCCTCCTGAATTTCAGCAATTTAGAAATAGTATTTCAAATTGATATCGACAGACATTGTGGTCAGTTAATAAGGGCAGAGTAAGAGAGATGCTCATTTTAATATGTAAAAGTTCGTGATCAACGAAGCTGAAAACATTAGCAAATGACAATGGTGAAACCAAAGGAAAGGAAATAGAATCCACATAATTGTTAAAGATGGGAGAAATTCCTAAATAAAGAGAAAACTGCAGAAAAAAACAACTTTTTAATACTTAAATTGCCGTATATAATACGGCAGTTCTGGTATTTTAGAAAATATTAATATATCTTTCAGAATTACTTTATATGTTTTCAACATGTAAGAAAAAAATTTAAAACACACTTAATTATTCCGAAATGTCTCTCAAAATCAAAAGTAATTCAGGTGTATAACCAACGTACATATCACCAACATAATAATAATACTTATGATTTCGACCACTTGTTTAATATCAAAATTTTAAGGATCTGCAAAATTTTAAGGATAAGCAACTAAATAATTAAACAGTCATTTAGACCAATGGTGAGCAAACTTTTTTCGACCGCTACCCACTTTCTTTAAATAAAAAAATCACTTGACACCTCCCACCCAACGAAAACTTTTAGTAGAAGCAAAATTTAAGAAATTAGGAAAATATTAATAAAAAGGAAAAATATATAAGCAAATTGTGATAAGCTCTTTTAAAAATCCAAATTTGAAAACCCAGTCTCACACAGATAGGTAGTAGAAATTGGAAACAATGTAAGTATAGTTTTTTGCTGAAGGAGTTTTTATATTAAGAGTGTTTGACACCTTATTTAACAATAAATAAATAATCCAACAGAGATAGATAAAAAGTATACGAATATAGACAAAAAACAAACAGAAATCAAGCACTCTGGGCATCCACGCACCAACGGCAAGATTCTGTATAAGTGCCGGAACTGAACCATAAAACATTCTGCGCTATCCTCTATTATATAAAACTTCTGCGCTATCCTCTATTGAAAATGTTTTATGTTTTCTTTGCAGGATATGTTTTATGTTAAAGTGATTTAGCAGTCTATGCTTGAATTTTAATTTTTGTTTATTTCTGTTGTTTATATTTTACACTTATTTAACAATATCATAACGAATATTTTTTAACATATAAATTAATATTGTTAAAAATATGTGATTATAAAAAATGTAAAGCATATTTTTAATTATATAATTCAGTATGATATAAATTTACTTCAGACAATCCGAGACTCCTCCAATTTTTTTAGTGACCCACAATTTTCGCAGCACTGATTTACACTATACTATAAAGAACTGAACACTGCTGTTAACCATAGTGATATAATCCATAGGTGCTGCGAGTATATTCCACTCTATAAAAATAATCATATTCATTTATGCAACATAACGGCATTTTATGATTCTATTCATCCATTCGCAAGCAACCGTAGTCTGAATCATTGCCATAGCATTAAATTATACTTTTGCTGATGAATTTGTGTGACTAACACATGGGCTGCAACACATTGAGATAAAGAGGAATATGGCGAGCCTCTATTTTGCCCGCTTTGGCAATATCGTGGATGCTAGATTCAGTCTAGCAAGATATAGTTCACCACGTGCTACTGTGCGATCTTCAGTTTGACACAAAGCACCTCACGGACGGTTCGTCGCTACTAGTGTGGTACTATTGAAATAAGAAATCTCCTTGCTATGTATAAATTTTTGTAATACATTTAACACTACATAATGTATTCAAATTTTCTTTTTATTGAGGAGGATAATACTAGTATTTTTGGAACGACTCGAATTGAAAAAGTTTCTAATCACGATTTGAAAGTTTTTAATGCCTTATTGATTATTTTCTTCCAGTTATTACTGCTTGTATTATTCTATTAATTTTTTCAGCAAAAAAAAAAAAAATAATTCGGAATTTCTAGTATGTTACTTCAAGAGTTATTATTTTTTTCTGTAAGTAAATAAATAAATAAATATACATATATGCTACTTCCCTTCAGTCTATATTTTCTTTTGTTGTTAAAATAAATATATTTTCTAAGGAATAGAAAAACAATAAGGTTTCCACTATAAAACACAATATTTCACTGAAAAATTAGAAATTCTTAGTGCATGGCCTAGCCCCAATGTACCAAGAAAGAACCGACGACAGAAAAATCACAGCAAGTAGGAGAATGCATACGGAGCCCTCTTAGGGAAATGGTCATTTTGTCAGCATTGGCTTATATTGTAGGCGTTACCGTATTCTATTCCTAAGATGGAAAAAAAAAACTGAATTTACTTTGAAATCCGCATTGAGCAAGATATTTATAGCAAATATCTTAAGTTTTTTATAATTCCCTGACTTTTATATCCGTGACTAATTTCAGTAGTTTAGGTGTTTTTATCCAATATTGTCTAAAATATTATCATTTTCTTATGAACATCAATATCATATAAAATAAGCTCAATTTTTAAAGAAAAACCCTTATACTATAAAAATGAAAAATGATTTACAACATCAAGATATTTTCATTAAAATATAAGACCTAAATTTACCATCTATTCAATGAAAAGGGAATAAAAAAATGATGTACAAAAACGTTCTCTGCTTTCAGAATACATGATTCTTTGAGAGGAAATCACTTAAATTAGATTCAAATGCAAGATCAGTTCCGTGACGTTTCTCTTAAAACGTCATTCATAATTAAATCTGGTTGGACATGGTAGTTTTGCACAGTATTCCTTTCAAACAACTGGCAGAATACAAATAAATTTCCCAAAGTTTAAGGTGATCATACGGAGGACCGATTTATATCTTTAAGGTTAATTTTAATACCAGAAAAAATAAATTTGTTGTAAAGATCTAAATTTCTCAGCTGATAGCATTTGGTATTTTAAGTTTCAGCTTTATTACGTTCCCTCATAGATCGTTCACCAAATTCTGAGTAGGGTTTTATGCTTGATGTAAACATGCTATATAAGATAGTCAAGAAAGCTAAGCCTAGGAAGTATGTTTGAATACTACAATAACTTCAATACAAGTTTTTCGAGCCCGTAAAACTTTGCTTCATACAGCTGTTATATATATTTACTTAGGGAATTTTGTTCCCATGTTGGAAATTCATATTGAAAAACTTTTCTTGGGAATAACCGTTCAGTTAGACCAAGTTTCAAATGTAGGTCTCCAAACATCAAGTAAACTATGGAACAATCCCGCTAATGTGAACGACTCTCATTTTTTTGCATACCATTCCTTACATTCCCTTTCTATCTTTGGTGATTTTTTTTTTACGCGGAGGCACTTGTTCGAAGACATTCGCACTTGATCGTTGGTTGCTTTCAATGGGGGCTCCGCACAGGTAAACCAACCCCACCCTCTGATGCCACCTCAATTTTGACCGAGTACCCTATGGAGCAACATGTTAAGGATCCCTCTGACCACATAGAAGGAATCTCTGGTCTACGGATTTAACGTGACCATATCTGGATCTAGACACAAAGGTATTCATGGAGGTATTCAATGACGCTCGTCGGGATTCGAACTGAGAACTCTTCGTTCGAAGGCAAACACGCTACCACTAGGCTGTCTCGGGACTTTCTTTAAGTGACTAACGAGACAGAATTTGGCCTTACAATTTTTCGTCATTTTCTCTATTTGTTTAAAGATATTTTTTCTCTTCCATGGTTGCTTATCATGTGTTTTGTAACAATCTTATACCGTTCTTTTCAACAGTTGGGTGCCAGTATAACGATTTTTTTTGCCTGGAGCAGTAATTTAAACTTTGGTCTTCGAACCTCACACTAGTATTCTACCAATGGACTATGGGAGGAACTCTCGTTTTCAAAGTAACATTCCTCATGGGTTGAGTAACGTAAGTTTCTCAAGTTTTAAAGTGTAAGTTTTCTTTAATTTTTAATAATTATGATAAAAATTTTCTCATATTTTCCTTTGGAAAACGCATCACAGAGGACTTAGATAGAAGTCAGCAAAAAAACGAACCAAAAAAATAAAGCTAGTTAAAATATTACAACTCTCTGCCATTTTCAATTTAGTTGTAAATGTGAACTACATTTTAGAAAACTGTCCGATTTAAGGTTTATGCCTATCAGATACGCTCCCCCGTGGCGCAAAAACGGGGCTTGAAAGTAGGTCATTATGTCATGCGATAACTAAAGTACTCGGTAAGAAAATAAAAAAAAAGTTCGAAAGAAAAAAAAAAGATAGTCCTGTTATGAAAATGTTTAGAAATACGGTATCGATAAACAATGACAATAACCTGATTCTTACATTAAAGAATTATATCTGAGTTGGATATTCGTATCACTTCTTACTCTTTGATTAGATTTATTGACATATTTGAAACCTCTTCGGGGCATTTTATTCATTGGCTGATTTATAATTTGTGAAAACATAAGCTTTCCTCTCATGAAAATTGGGTTGATTCCAAAGTTAAATTCCCGATATCAATGCTTCAAAATATGCAAATACTCAGAAACAAATCTAGTTCTCTATTTGAGAAAAATATTTAAATAAGCATTAATAAAATAGCAAAGGTATTTTAATATGTTTTCATTAATTTTATAAACGTCTAAGTTTAGATCTAAAGTACGTCATCATCCACAAGTTCGAAAAAATTTCATTCTCTGTTACGTTGATTAAGTACATTAAGCAATTTTATCCAACTGGATTAGGATTATGTCAGTCCAAAAACCCTGCGAAAATTTAAAGGGGGTGTTAAAAAGGGAAAAGATAAGTCCTTATTGATAGCTGGTTTTTATTTAAAGCAAAACGAATATTTATTAATATTTTTAAATATAATATCATTTGAGGTATAAAGAAGTATACATATTTCAACTGAGCTTATTACTGACACTGCGGGAATAACTCGGCCATTTCCAATTAAAATGTGATAATATCTGAACTTCTAATGTGTGGTTTCATTTTATGATAAAAACATTTATTTCCACTCTCTGCTGTTGTGTGAAACATGATCACAACGCCCAAGCGCGAATATCGGGATCGTTCTTGTGAATGCTTTCCAGCCAATATGAAGCAAGCGCATGGCAGAGTTATCAACAGCGTTTCAGGCTGTAACTTATAAATATTCTCTGTATTACAATTTATTACAGTCTAACATTTATTCGTATAATCTCGTTCTGGTGGAATATTCATGCTTTCAATCCACAATTTTAATACCATCCACACCATGGTTTCATCAAAACCAAAAACAGGGTAAACATTTTTGTATTTACAAAACTAATGATTTATACGTAACCAAATATACAAAATTAAAGTAAAACTAATTTTCATTTTTCAAAAGCAATCGTAATAATCTTAATAATAATACTCAGTCTCATGTATAAACTCAAAAATGGTTCAGACTCACCATTTTATCAATTTTCAAGCGTTTTGAAATAATTTTATGATAAAAGACAATGCACCAGCGCGCATCAAAGAGAAAAATTGAATGAAAACGAGGATCATGTTCGACCCATAAATTTCCGCGTTATCAATGTAATAGTTTCCATGTGATACAAATATTTCATTTCTGTCATACTGAATGCATAATGAATCGGCGTATTCATAAAGAATGTGCATGACGGACGTTTCGCTCACAAGTTATAACTTTGAGCCAATCTTTCAAAGCTCTAATACACTGCTGGCCACCCAAATTGCAACACCAAGAAAGACAAGAGATATCACAACAAAATTTATTTTGTAGATAACATGTTGACCAAGTATCAAATGATTAAATTTATAGACTTCTGTGAAGTGTGGTTCCTGCCAAAATCAGTAGCCAGAGTAGCCGCCATTGTTGGAGATCACCGCTGCCACACGCCTCGGCATTGATTCAAAGAGACTTTGGATGAGTTCTTGGGGTACAGCGGACCAAGCAGCTTCCACACGTTGCCAAAGTTGATCTGCTATGGCAGCTGGGGATGGAATCTGGGTCAATCGTAGAGCAACCATGGACCATATGTTTTCTATCGGCGAAAGATCCGGAGAGCTTGGCGGCCAGGGAAGCAATTCAATCTGGCGATTGACGAAGAACCCTTGGACAATGCGTGCCACGTGTGGTTGCGCATTATCCTGTTGAAATATGGCTGTGGGCAAGCCCTGAAGGTAAGGAAGGACAACTGGCTCCAACACCTCGGAGATGTAGCGCTGGCTGTTTAAAGTACCGGCAATGCGTACTAGAGGTGTGCTAGAGTGATATCCAATACCGCCCCATACCATAATACCCAGTGCAGGCCCAGTGTGGCGGTGCATAACGCAGCTGTTCAGCATCCTCTCTTCACGGTGTCTCCAGACTCGAATGCGACCATCGTGGTGTTGCAGACAGAAGCGTGACTCGTCAGTAAAGACAATTTCATTCCATTCTGCCGTCCACATCCTTCTGTCATCGCACCATTGGCGGCGGAGACGTCTGTGATTCTGCGTCAAGGGTAGACAAAGCAATGGACGTCTTGCGGACAGACCACTCTGCTGTAAATGGCGTCGAATGGTACGCGCAGACACTGGATGATGCGTTACAGACTGCATGTGCTGTGTTATGGTTCGTGATGTGACTGAGCGATCCGTCACGGCCATGCGCACACTTTGCCTGTCATCACGTGAAGTGGTGCACTGAGGTGGATACGATCGAACACGCCGGTCTGTCGTACCCTCCTGCATCCAACGATCACATATTCGCATTACAGTTGTTTGGTTTCGTCCAACACGACTACCGATTTCCCTGAAAGATAATACACAATCTCGGTAGGCCACTATCCTTCCTCTGTCGAACTCGGATACTTGATCAAAAGATGATCGCTGTTTTCGACGAGGCATAATTGATCGTTTTTTTGAAAAAACCACAAGAAAAACACAATTGCCGAATTTGAAATCGTCGAAATCTCCAAGCCTTAAATAACGCTTTGAAGTGGCGCCACAGGCGTGCGTGATGTGCGTCTGCGCTGAAATTCCAATCATTTGCATATCTCACCTCCGCTAATGTATGTAGTAAATTTCATGTTATTTGCATGTTTCCTTCAGGGTGTTGCATTTACAGTGGCCAGCAGTGTATTTTGAGGCAGCATTCGTTAAGTTGACCGGTTATCCAGAAACACCATGCAAACCATTATTTTTAGCGAAATTCATCTACTCTTTTTCCAGATAAAATGTTTTCTTCAAGGTAAGTCAGCAGCAGATATTTGGTATTGGGTATCATCGTTAGAGCTCTAGCGATGATACTCAATGCCAGCTCTGCTATTTGATTAGATTGAAAAGAACATTTTTTAAGGTACATAATACAATTATTCCTTTTTTTCCTGTTGAAATGAAGACCATTTCAAAGGTTTTTATACTTGAATGTATGGGTTTCTCTTTATCGTTGATAGGAAAAGGCAGTAGACTATGTATTTTTTTAAATGATGTCTGTATTAAATTTTATCAAATTTTTAAAGTAAAGTACCATTAAATAATTAATACAAGCACCAGATATCCATTGTTTACTGGCGCCTAAATTATAATACGCGTTAATTTGCTATACTCAGTGGTTTTCGAATTCAGTACTCGTAAATTGATGTGTTTTGGAAACGATTTAGCATCGAGTTACCCGTCCGTAAGCGATTGTTTAGTTTTAAAAGGGATCCGGAAGTGGTCGCACACAATATGCTCTCAACTTTCTACAACAAATTTCTTGCTTAAATTTTATCCCGCCTTGAAATAAACTTTACTTTGTGTACGAAAACAATCGATATGGAAAATCTACTGTCCTTTCAAATGTTATACTTGCTTTTTATGATTCAGCTATCCGCGCATATTTATCACGAGGGAATTTGTTTT
The DNA here is from genome assembly GCA_907164885.2 of Dolomedes plantarius. NCBI lineage: Eukaryota > Metazoa > Arthropoda > Arachnida > Araneae > Dolomedidae > Dolomedes > Dolomedes plantarius. The sequence continues at coordinate 158,798,701 of OU015494.1, read as the reverse complement.
ATACAAATAGTGTGTATAAAATTTTCTTATATAAGGATTTGGTATGTACAAATGTTTACTTACGTAAAAAGAAAGAATGATTACACTATGAATTTATTCTAATCATGTTTTAAACGATTCGATGTCAACTGCATGAAGCTATTTCTCTGTTTATAAATCAATATATTAATACATCAATGTTTGCTGAAGATTCAGATAGAAAAAACATTGGTGTGAATTATTTAACCTGTTGCAAAACTTGGACCAATGCCAATCTGAAATAAAACAATGCCAAAGCAGTCGGAGGTATGCCAAATTAATCAAGAACAATCCAAGACTAGTAGAAACAGTGCGAATACACAAATTATACGTGAATATATTGAATCTGTATCCACAAATCATCTAGGTAGCTGTCATATAAAACGAGAGAATCGTTTATTTCCTTGATTTAAAAAATATTCTCCCGACACATTTATCAGCGTGTGATTACGCATATCTTTCTGATTATCCATAAGTCAATCCACTTATAGAAGCAAATCCTCAACTTCCATTATCCTTAAATTCTCCAAATAGTATAAAATATCGTCTTTTGGATTAAGACTGATATAGAAGAAAATTTTTCATATGTAAATCATAACACTTGCTGATGACTTAATATTCAATTACTACACTGCTGGCCCTTAAAATTGCAACACCAGGAAGAAAAGCAAATAACAAAATTTTACTTATTGTAAGTATACAGTATAGTAGGAAGAAAACATGATTAAATTTGTAGGCAATTTGGGGGTATACAGGGTCGGAAATTAGTACATGCAATTGCTGTCTCAGGCAGCTAAAACGGCTCTAACCCAGTTAGGCATCGTGTCGAACTGGGCTTGGATGACAGATACGGGCAAGTCATTCCGTGCTGCTTCAAGTCTGTGCCACACTCCATCAATCGTAGTGGCTGGAGAGCGGTGGAGGCCCAGTCTCTCAGCAACCAGTATCTCAGAATGATAAGAGCAGATTTTTTAAATGGGTGAGAGATCTGGAGAACGTGCTGCCCATGGCAACAGCCGAACACCTTCTGTATCGAGGTAGGTCAGGACACATCGTACAACATGCGATCTTCCGTTATCTCGTTGAAAGATGACGTCTCCGAGGCCTCGAAGATAGGGCACAGTCACCGGCCTTAAGATCTGAGAAATGTAACGCTGGCTATTCAGATTACCGACGACGCGAACAAGAGATGTTCGTGTCGTATACCCAATGGCTACCCATATCATCACACCAGGTGCAGGACCCATATGACAATATCGAATGCAACCAGGTTATGTGCGTTCTCCTCGGTGCTTCCAGCCACGGATAGTATGTCCACAATGATGCTGTACGTAGAACCGGAACTCGTCTGAAAAGACGACGTGGTGCCACTCCTGTATCCAGTTTTGTCGTTGGATACACCCCTGTCGCCGCGTGTCTCTAGGCTGCAGTGTCAAGGGAAGCCGTAATAATGGTCGCCGTGCAGACAGCCCGTGCTGCTCCAGACGTCGTCGCAGTATCTGCACGGATACTTGTCGGTCTGCAAGCAAGCCTATTTCCTGATTCGAGGTCTGTGATGTGGCTGTACGATCTTGCAAGGCCGACCTGACAACATGTCTGTCCCATCGGACGTTAGAGGAGGGAGGCAGTTGAGATCCTGTATAGAGTTCAGTATGACCCTCCTGAACCCACCGATTCCATATTCACATGACAGTCGTTGGATTCTGACCACTGAGAGTAGCAATATCATTGCGGAACGATAAACCACACTCTCGATAGGCCACGATCGTTGCTATCGAATTCCGACACGTCTGGTAGCCGTTTCTCCTCTTTAAAAGAGATATAACATGATCTTCTCACAAACAAACAACATTCAAATGCGATTTCCGAATGAGAAACCCGCTGCGTAACTTTCCTTTTATACAGAGATTGAGATGCCGTTTCTCCCTCCTGCGTCGTTCGATTGCACTTAAATGCTAATCATTTGCATATCCCCGCATTTTCTTCCTTTCTTGCGAATTTGACGTTTGTATCATCCCTCCTTCATGGTGTTGCAATTTTAACCCTTCAGCGGGCGCGCCCGTGTACAAAATGCAACATTTTCGTAATTTTGAATGGTTTGTTTTTACAAGTAAGATTTGAATGTTCTAAGCAGTTTCTATTTATAGATACACCCTTTATCATACAGGTCTGATTTTCTGACCCTTGTATTTTTAAAAATTTTTTTTTTATTTTTACTAATCCCAGATTGTCTAGCAAGGCTAGACAATCTCCATAAAACCAAAAATTTCCAAAAAGTCTAAAATCAGTAGAGGGTCCAGAAGGACCTCGTCCTTAGTAAATCCCAAACAATTAAAAATATGGGCAGGGGAGGCCATGTCAGCAGAGCACCAGTGGCACTCCGGGAAGATCTTCTGTCCTTGCCGAAAAGTGAGTGCTTTTATATGACCACTCATGAAGCGCGAGAAGGCCGTTTGGTACTTTCTGGGCTTGATCTGAAAAGACCCACCCGGACTTCTTCCAAAGTACCATGGGTGGCAAGGAGGAGTTCTCCAAAGATGGTTTTGTTTGATCTTCATGATGGAGAAAATCTCTCTAAAAGTAAGAGCTTCAGAAGGACTCACGTACTCCTCAGCCGCAGTCCTGGCTAAAAGTCGGCCCTTTCATTCCCGTCGATCCCAACATGGGAAGGGATCCACTGAAAATGAATAGTGTGTCCAGAAGAAAGCCGGTCAAGAAGATCTAAGATGTCTAGGCTAGTCTGGTCCCCAATGATAAGTCGTGATTTAAACGTTGTAAACCAGCGATTATACTGGATTGCAATATGACAAAATAATAAGTTGATGTCGTAGATCAAATGTGAAGCTATTACACGGTATTCCGCATATCACAAAGATGGATAATGTTATTGTTTTTTAGGTTTTTGGACATAATAGGAATCGATTCGCAAGTTGTCCTTAGATGCATTAAATCACACAGTTTTGAAATAAGGCGATTGTATCTGCATTCTTTGGCCTTTAATTTTAAATATATCTCAATATTATCAACATTTTATATCTTGTCATTAAACGCAGAATTATTATTTTCAATTTGAAAAGAGAAAGTTTATTACAAAAGGAATAATCAAGGTTGAAAGAGACATTGCATGTAGACGCTTTATGCAACGCGCGCCTGCTGGTGTTCCAAAAATTGGCGCGCCCGCTGAAGGGTTAATGGCCAGCAGTGTATGCTTTGATTTATAAAAAAACAAGTTTGTTCCTGATCTGTGAGAATTGTTGAAACAAAGTTTACTTCGTATATGAATACTTACAATCCTGTCTCGGGAAAATTAATAGAGATAACAGCAGAAATATTGAATGTAACACATAGAGGATCTTGTGGAAACAAACAAAAAAAAACAGTAAAGAGAAGAAGGCTTCTTGGTAATCCACAATCAAATATTAAATTTTTTTACTTGATATCAAGAGCCACCTTCCTTTTTTAAAATTAAAATTATTTTTTACGAGAAAATCCAAATTATCAATCAATATAAGAAATAAATTAATTAGTGTTTCAAACTGTGAACATATTTTTCTTTGCAAAAGATTAAAGCAACACAAACCGGGTATAAGAAAAATCGGTTTGATTTCTCAAAGTCCCAATAGATGATACTTTTAAAGCGCAACACTCATCGTTTGAAAATCGGGAATTGCAGATTCACACATGCCAGTTATGGGAAGATTCCACAGTATATCGAATTACATACCAAAGGCCTATACCCTGACCATTTAGACATCGCTTGTAAAACTGGAGTAAGGTTATTCTTCGCAAATATTAAAAAAAATGTTTTTGTCGAACTAGCATTTTATTGGTAATTATTGCTTCGTTATACTTCCCTTCCATTTAAAACAGGTTGATAGCAACAAGAAGATGAATATATGTACAATAAATTTCTTCAAAGTATCATTAAGAGATTCAAAAGTTAACATAAGTAAAAGTTAACACATAATCATAAACATAAATTAGAGATGAACGAATAATTCACGTCAGTTTGTTAAATACATTTGTTTAATTTCTTGAGAATAGTTTTTTCTTTTTCTTTTTTCTTTTTTACGGTGAGAAGTTTCTTTGGTCATGGGGGTCGTGACGGGGTTAAGAAGTGAAAGTGGGCATAATGTAATTTCTATCACCCATTAAGAAATTTTCCCTTCAAAATACACAAAACAGTCCATTTTTCTTTGAACTATTTTTTTTTATTTATTCGGTGTTTAACCCATTTAGGATCGCTCCATGTTTCCTTTATTGGAAATGCACCAAACAGTGTTTTAACACTTCTTAGAACATTAATTACACAAATAAGTTGTTTCCATAAAATTAAATTTATTTTTACGAGAGTTACAAAATGTTGCGTTTTCGCAACATCAGTCCAAAGCGATATAAAAATTTAAAAAATATAAAAATTTAAAATTATAAAAAAAATTTAAAAAAATTTAAAATCTTTGAAACATTTAGCATGAAGAGGTGCATTACACTTATTACATACAGAAATTGTTTGACTTTTGCAGTGTTTACATTTTTTTGTTTATTTTTACTATTTTTAGTAATAATATGGCCCATACGGTTTTTCCGAGTTTCGTTGAGAATTAGATTTTGAATTGAAGATGGTCTTCCAATATGTGAAGTTTCAGGTAAAACAGAATTCATTGGCATTTCTTCAAGTCTTTTTATCAAAGATATGGCTCTCTCAAAGATATAGATCTCTTAAACTCTAATAAACTTATTTTAGAATTCATTACATCCATGTAGAGTCTCCCTTTTTCCCATACAATATGCTCCTTTTTCTTACTATATTGCTTACTTTTACATTTATTAGAAAAAAAAATGTCGATTTCACCTGCAATGTCTTTAGGTGATTCGACATTTTCACATAAAATATTATCATCAATATCTTCCTCATCCGTCAAATCATCCGGATCTGGAGGGATAATGACGAATTATGGTTCCTCATTAGCTTCTGTTGAGGACGATTCTGAAATATCATCATCTAGCCCATGAAAATACTCCAATGTCTTTTCCAATGTCAAAAATCGCTTTTTTCTAGAGACAAACTTATCCGAAATGCAAACAATACCAATTCACTGCATGAAAAACTAGGCAGCACTAATAAAACACATTGGAAATAAGTAATACACTTTGGACTGATGATGCGTTTTCGCAACATTTTTAAAAATATGAATTGAGAAACATAAAAACAAAAATTATGATTTATCTGTTGAAGCCATTTTGTTCTTTAGTCTCTAGTAAACTCGGAACAAGCATCAAATTGGAAATTTATCATGTGCTGCTATCTAAGGTTATTATTTGAAAATAGTCATTTTTTTCCCTTTCAAAACACCAGAAAAAAACAATTTTTTGCAAGTGCTAAAAGTGGGGAAATGACGAAACAAAAAAATTATTATGATCAATTGAAGTATAGAGAATAAAATAAAAATGTTACTTCAGACGTACAAAATTTTGACATGCCTTTAAAAAATACAGAAAATAATGTTGCGTTTTCGCAACGCCAGTCTTAAATGGGTTAATGTGTTTCTTAAATTGCGAACATTTTTTGGTGACTTCAAGACTATTTTTAAGCGTGACAAAATAATTTTTAGACTTAATGGAAGATTTTAGATTTTATAAAAGTATTTGTGTCCAACGTTTACTCAAGCCACTTGATAACATCGAATATTTGTTCCAGTAAAGAAATAGAAACTGCTAAAAAAAGGAAATAAAAATATATTTAAAAGATCCTGCCACTGAGCTCCTTAAGACATTTTTCTATGGGAAAAAATTTCAGCTGTTAACAGATTACTTAAATAGGGCATAAAAGATATAAAAAACGTGAGAACTCAAGCTCTACTACTGTATTTTGCCCTTTTGAACGATTGAAAATAAGAAACAACAAAGAAACATTATGTATTTTAATATTAAATTAAATCATAAAGTTTGAATATTTGCAATACGTATTTCATAGCAAAACACTGGTCGAATCTAAAGGATCGACAAGAGAAACATAATTAAAATAATTTTAAACAACATTACGTTCCTGATACTGTTACGATGGAGATTGTTTTAGGTATCATCTCTTGACTTGTAACAGTAGATTCACTTGAATATTGTGTGTACAGTTTTCACTTGTGCACACAATGTTTTCAATAGCTGGCACTTAATCAAATAGAGCGTAAGGGGAATTTTTCATCTACGATCGATGTCTGCTTTTATCTCCTCAGTAGATAGAGAAGGGTATTTCGAAAGAGTTTTTCAATTCAAAAATAAATACTGACTGCGATCAATTGAGGTTGAAAGATAAATTAATTTGGAATATCGTAACACTAACGTTCTAATTTGCCCCTCTTCATAATCATTTAAGAACTTTGTATCACATGAAAAAGAAAAATAGTAGCCCATTTAGGTCAACTTGTGACCGATCTATTTGGGTAAAGCTAATGATTTTCAGTTATAGCGGAAGTAGACAAATGTGATGCACTTTTAGCACTGCTGTGCTACAGCAATTACGCCCGATTCATCTTATTGGGTGCATGGCATTTGAAGGCATTCGAAGATGCATTTAAGAAAAGTGCGATTAAGTTCGGTACCTATGAATAAAAATGCAATCGGTACAAGCAAAGGCTTTCGGTTGAAGTCGACTGCTTTCATTTTGCTGGTCTCACCAAATGAGTTTGTTATTATATTCCTCACTTTCAAAATTACAGTCCTATAGAAACATGGTAACCACTTTGTATTACTTGCTTCTATGCTTTAACTACTAACTGAAAAATTTATTGTACGTCTCAGAATAATTCAGATGTGGTTTATTTTTAAAACACCGCAAAACATTTTATATCTGTAATTGTAGGACAAAATTAGATTCAGTATGTTTTGTTAGTGTACATCTATTTTGGATTTTTTATTTTTTTATCAAGGGAAATTTTACCGTTTTAAATATAGACACATCCCAAGGGGTAAAAGGCAGAAATGCTATTTCTACCTCCTTGATCGGCGTTGTTTCTTTAAAGCTCTAGATCAGTCAAAGAATCTAAAAAAAAAAGGACCATCGATGAGATGGTACTTTTGAACGATAATTTTTAGATTTAAATAATGGCATTTTTCGATCAACCTTTGACAAAAAAAATTCTTTTTGGCTTCAAGTTATTAAAATTAATACATGATAAATGCATCGATTCGGTAAATGTATCAATGTGAGAGTAAGAGCAGTGTCTTTCATTTTCCCCCTTTATCTGTCTGAGCATCACGTGCAACGAGTTTTTCATTTGTCTGAGAGTAATCAAATACAGTTTCGAAATATGCTTTTCATCGAGATCACGGTAGAACTTTTTTTTTTAAATTTCCAATACAGCAGTCACAGAGACATCATCCTTGGCCAAAAGCACGGTACAGAAAACACAGTACAACGCCCAAAATTAAATACAAAATTAAATACAAGCAGACAAATATTCTCTAGCCTCCCAATAACGGGTAAAAACATAAGAACTATGAAGGGCCAGTGGCGTAGCTAGAAGTTTTAACGCCCGGGGCGGTCTCCAATTTGCCGCCCTTTCTAAGTCAATCAATTGGTGGTTTTTAAAAATTAATGAACATAAATAAATAATTGTAATTCAGACAAACTATAGGTGGGGAACTTTTTTACCATTGGATGCCATATTTAAATTAGGCAGTAATAAAGGAGGCCGCTTAAGTTGATATACCTATAAATGCAACTTTTATAAAGACCACAAGAAACTTACGGAGGTCGCAGTTTCCCCAACTATGAAACAAAACATATACCTAATTTATAAAATATGATTTATTTTATATTTTTATATTTATAAATAAAAATAAATAATTTCATTTCTTTTGGATAAACAAACAAATTGTACACATATAACGGTGGTACTAAGCATTCAATAAACATCGAGCACGGAGTAGTACATAGAACTTCTACTCGACGTCGGCACCATTGATGTTTGTATCCGAGCAAAATTTTTAGAGATAATATTTTCAACCCTACATTGACTTGACGATGAGGAAAAATATTCGAAATCATATACTAGTAATTCATAATTCGTAGAGATGGAATAGAAAACTTATGAATTGAACAAGTGGTTTTTTACAACTAATACTAAATAAAAATATGTCGTCCCAAAATATGTGCCGCCCGGTGCGGACCGCACCCCCCCGCACCCCCCTAGCTACGCCACTGTGAAGCGCCGGTCTTTTAAGAAGGTGGTCAGCAACCATTAGTTCGTCGCTGCTGCAGAAGGGGCACATAGGGCTATTCAGTATGTTGATTCGATGAAGATGAGTGGCGAAACAATCATGCCCGTCGTCAATCTAAAACAGTGGTTCCCAACCGGTGGTCTGCGGACGACAAGTGGTTCGCGAGAACCCCGGGAGTGGTCAAGCACCGCATATAAAAAAGTTGCCAAATAAATGGGGATTTTGAAAGCAATATTCATTGAATTAGGTGGGACGAATATATCCGATGACTATCAGGTGTTGAATTAAAATTTCTTAAAAGTTTAACATAATTATTTTATTATTAGAATATGATACGTAAGAATGTGAGTACGTTAATCCTGTATCCCTTTTTGCTTGAGGGAAATTCTATACTCCCATACCCCGGAAGGTCTCCCCCCCCCTTCAAGATGGTGGGGTTGAGAGTTTGGGGTGGTCTGCATATGGTTCAATTTCTGGCTTACTGGTCCGCAGACTTCTACGGGTTGGGAACCAGTGATCTAAAAGCTGCGACAGCCCGATCTCTTGGGCGTCCAGGCAACCGAAAGATAGGGAGGTGCTATGATTTTCCTTTGGCAAGTTCTTTCAGTTCAACCTTTTGTAGTTGTTTTAATTTTCGAATTTACTAAATGTGCAGCTGATCTATAGTCAACTGAACTGCACAAAGCTTGAATGACATTAGTGGCTTTCTTTACCAACTCATCCGCCCATTGAAATAGACTGAAGTTCTATAGAATTTAAATTCGGTAGAACTTAAAGATGAAAACACGTTATATATATGCTCTTCCTGATATCTCAGTATTTTCACAAAAATTTCAAACATATAAAGATCTTTCCAAGGGATATTTATAAGTTTAAGGGATTTTTAAATTTCTGTATTAAGGTTAGATGTTGTACAAGGAATAAATGAATGAAACAGCAAAATATAAAAGGGTGTAGCTTGCAGATAAAGGGATAATTTTGGAAATAAGCCACAAAAAATTCAATATAAATCTCTTTGAAGCTTTAGAAACCTGGAGAGCAAAAAGAACTGTGCAAAATCCTAATTACTTGATGTTAAATGCTATCGCCTACGGTATGATTTATTCAGTAAATTTGCCTTGAAGATCAAATCACAATCCTTCACAGGAATGTTCTATTCTGACTGTAAAAATCCCTTCTTTAAATAACTGAATAATGTATCTTCCATTAAAGGGCACGCGCTTATAGTTTTTCTCGTAGAAAGACAATTCTTAAAATATAATTCTAGTTTAATTGTGTGTTATTATGGTCTATTACATTTTTATTAAAACCAATTAATGACGGAAAGTAAGTAAACATACTTGCTTGTAGTAATAATACCTTTTTCAATGGGGAATTTTTTACCAAATACAACACTTTGTATATAATAATGTTATTAAAGATGCAAACACATGTATTAGATTTAAATTAAAATATGATTTTACATATTCCATACATGTAGTCGACTCTGATTATAACGTGACATAAAAATAATAATTGCATTGTGCAGAATATTTACTACGAATGTTTTATTTATTTTTTATAATCTAAAATTCTGCTAAAACTCCGAAATGACTGTACTAAATTAATTTCAGTTATTTATTTAGTTAATTGAAGTAAATAATTCATGAATATAATTTTGATTCGATTTTTATTAACTGCTTTCAATATTTCTTTCATTGCATAATGTATGGTTTTGCATTTGCTTTGATGCATTTTACTATTTTAAGATAATGTAATCAGTGTTTATATATATATGTATGTATGTATGTAATTTAATATAATATGAGTGTAGGTATGCATGCAATTGATATCTAATTATATTTTATGAGAAACTATCCATTGAGTTATGGTAAAAATATTTTTTCCCGCCACGGAAGAAAAATGATTCAGTAACATTTATAAAAATAGAAATTAGAAGGTTAGAAAATACTCGCTCTTGATTACAAGAAAAACAAAAAGTCAATATATACATTATCTATTTATCTAAAAATAGATATCTCATTCGTAAACAACTCTATTTTAATCTGACAAGAGTTAAAAATCAACTGTTTCTTTCAGATCGTTTAATTATATCTTCTAAGAAAACACACAGGAAGATATTTAGTTTGTTTACATTTGGTGGAAAGTAACCGGATACAGTTCTAAGGAAAAAATCTCGATCGATGCAGCCTTTTACAGCATTAATCTCTGATGTGAAACTGTAGATTTAGGGCTATTTTTAAATCACTAATAAGTATTTGTAAAGTGTATAAAGTATCAAATATGTTATCCCCGATTGAAATACCTATATATTTTGTCATAGATATTTTGAATAAAATAATGAAAAGTCAGATGAACGAGAAAAAATAACTTTAAATAATTTTATTAGAAATATGTGTCCTAATGCATACTGTAACGATAATACTGTGACGATAATACTGTAACGATGCATACTGTACAATAGCGAAATTTTTGCACGGGGAAATTCCAGAAAGACCAATCAACGTGCGGTTTGTGCACATAACTGATTTGGACGGCTACAGACATAGTCCGGTGGCGACATGATGGCCGGAAGTGCTACCGACAGCTCGCGGAACAGTTCGTCAGCTACAAAAGGGAAGCTGCCGACCGGAGGCGCCTAGTCGTCTGGAAACAATAACTAAATAAAGAAAGACAGCGTTTTACAGACTTTTCGAGAACGTTCAGCGAAGGTATATAAAGTCTCCGGACACGAGTTAAAGTCAGACAGGGATTCAGAAAGTAAGATATTCAGAGTGACGCTGGAGCTGGAGAGAAGGAGATACTGTCGGGCCTAGATAGACTTGAGTGTGCGCAGTGACAACTCAAGTCTGACCTTTCTCGTCGATGCCGTGAACCCACGAATTTAATCTTTTTATATATATTGTAAATAGCCTGTATTTAGTCGAGAAATGCAATTAAAACATTAAATACAAAAAGTATAGCAGTTTTTTATTTAAGGCAAAGTCCTTACAATACCTTAAGAATTTGCTACTGTTCATTTGAAGTCAAATTTCACGCTTCTATTTTCAATTTACATTTTTTCATAATGCTGTAGCAATTGACAGTGATAGCAAACTTTTAAAAAGATTTATTAGAATATTGGAGGAGATAACAAAACACAAGTATACTGGTATCTATAATTAAATTTCAGATGGCAGTTTGGGAAAAATAGAAAACAGGAGTAAATAATGCAGGGGAATTCAAACCTAAGAAATAAAAATATCACTTACTATAAACTGAATCTTTCCAATAAAAATGGATGTTTTTCAACGGAAATATTTCATCCTTTGGTTATGAGAGAAGCATTTTACGGTGTTCGATTGTAAAAGTATGATATCATTTAAAAAACAGCAACTGAAAGTATTGTTCCTCATAATGAAATAATATTTATAATACTATGGCATATTGATGTATATTTTGAATTATTACATAAATGTTTATTTATATATTTTGAACATTTTTAAGAATTATCAGCCCCAAAAGATCCCATCAAGTGTTATTTTACCTATTACTTTATATACATAACTTCTCATTCGGGTTGCATATTTAGGAAAACGAGACAGACTAATGCCCTAAACGAATGTTTACTATGAATCAGAATAGTCCACAACAATAACGGAATTTTACACATAGGTTCGAGCACTACAAGTATGAATAGAGGTTAGAAATCCAGCTCCGTGCACATTTCATCTTTAAGATCATTAGACTTTTCCTTGATATTCTGCTCTAAATGTATATTTACAACAGTTCCTTACTCAAAATAATCTTGATTAGAGCAGATCCCGTAATAGAGGGAAGGAAGTTCGAGATACAATTAGAGTTAGCTGTCGTAACAGACACATCTGGTGAAATGTAATTCATTAATTGCAACTATAGATACGACTTCACATTACTGCAAAACATATTAGTTTAAATGCAAATTTAATTTTTTAAAAATACATTGATTTAAAACGTATAATTTAATCGAAATTTAGATCGTTGATGAATTGATATCTAATTAAATCTAGTTTTTCAAGTTGATTTTTCCCCATCTGTTAAAACTAAAATCTTAAAATTTTGGCTTCGCCCAGCAGGGCATGCTCTAGTCATCTTAGAGTTGTATTTCGAAAGGAAAAGTATATTATTAAGATAACTTTTTTTTAATTCCAAAGTCTTTCCAAAGTCTTTGATTTTTTTAAAAATTTCATTGGAAAAAGAAAGAAAAGGCAAATAAATTTGTAAATTCATAAGTATATACAGTAACCACCACTTATAGTGATCAGTGGTTATAAGAATCAACCGTTTATAAGAATCAATATCGCCAAAACAAAAACAAATGTATTATTTCCATGTTTAAATTTTCGCTTTAAAGAATCAATCCACCGGTTATAAGAATCAGTTTACACTCTTCGCTTTCCTTTCATTTTTCCAAAAAAGCCACTTAAACCCTCCAAAGGTACGAAGTTTTTTCTTTATTCTTTTTAAAAGAAAGTGATAAAATGGGATGGAATTCAGTCGTAAAATGCATCCCTTTCTTTGTTAGACATAACATAATAGTTTCCCCTTACGCTTTAGCTAAACACTGTCCTATTAGCTTGACCCAGGAGCATCTTACCCGTGCCGATGCGATTTCACTTTTCTCCACTGACAAACAATGACAGGGACTCTTTTTTCCCACCTCCCACATCCTGGTTGGGGCTTCCTGAACCCTGAAACACATAAATCTTCGGGGAAGTGTCCGCTATCACTTAGAAAAACGTGACATTATTAGATTCAGCACGTTATCAAACCATGAAACGTAAGCTAGAAGGTGAATCTTGGCCTGAGGCTTTTGGTATTGAAGGAGGTATAAACAGCCTCCTGTAAACTTCATTACGTCAAACTACCATAGAAAACTTCTTGCACTCTTCCTGTATTTGAAATGTTAAACTGTTAAGCAGATATGTTGTAACAAATATTGGATTTTTTTTCTTCTCTTACTATAATCATGTGTATCTACTTATAGGTATAGAAATTACGTTGTATTTCTAAAATTATAAAAATAATTTTAATAAAAGATAATTAACGAAATTAAAGAGTATTTTATTGCAAATTATCTAATATATGTATATATAGGTGTGTGTGTTCCTGTCCAAAAACCTAAATTTCGGCTATAAGAATCAACCGCTTATAAGAATCAAAAACAGTAATAACAAACGTGATTCTTATAAGCGGAAATCACTGTATTTTGAAATAATGAGGGACGTAAAGCAGGACATTGTATTTAATTCTTTAACTTGAAATAGTAATTACTGAATTATAAGTAACCACACAATTCGGTATTTGACCCACCAGTTTTCCCTCTCCTCTTTATTTCACTAGTCGAAGAATAACAACTTAAAATTTATACCTCGAGAAAGCCTCCAAGGGATTGAATCCAGTAAAATCTCTTTGAGACTATGTTCTATGGACCGGAAAACATATCATTATGAGCATTTTATCGCTACAGACAAGATTGGACATGATAACTTCATGACGGAAGATATTTGATATCGGCGGGATATTAAAACTGTATTATTAAATAATATTAAGCATTGAGACTGAGGCTGAACGTGAGTATAATTCTAGTTGAAAAACGTAGTGTTTTGCTATTTTTCCCTTACCCGGTTGCTCGGTTTTAGTTAGTTACTAAAGGGTAAACCAGTGCTACGCCGTATAATGATAGGACATAGGAATATCATTGTCTTAGCTAGGATTCGAGCCCAGGCCTCCGTGGGGGTAGTCAATAGGAACGGATAGTCTAAATCTTTATAATACATGTATTTTGCACAATTACTATACAGCAAAATTATTTACATATACCGTTTTGGAAGATGCGTGTTTCGGCATCTTGTCATTTCAGCTCGTCGTGACAAATTTTGATTAAAATTTTGAAAACTTAAAATAGTGAATCTTTAGATTCAAATAATCACGTTTGACATACACGATTCGAGATTCTTTGGATAAAAATAAAAATAAAAGTAAATAATTTTTTTACGACTATATTTTTCAAATTTCTAAAATTTTTTACCATTGTAAGATTGTCTATTTTTCAAACATCGTGGTTTTCGCAGATTATTCGTGCAAGTGGGATTTTCAACTTGATCACTCCATACCAGGGCTATTTGGGAATTACAACACTTCAAATCATTAGTCAGATGATTTAAGAACAAGTTTCGAGGTGGAAGGCGATGTTACCAAAAAGAGTTCTTCATGCATAAGCACTTAATGCGCCTTTCCAGGGCAAGTCACTGCATTACACGCGATAGGATGTCATTACTCGTAAGTTAAGCGAGCTTTTTGCGTTGATCAGCAAACGAGTGTTTGTGTTTTTTCTATACGCCGTCTTTCGGGAATTTCATATGATGTTCATTTCAAGGTCTCCATTGTAGCGAAGCGGCAATTTTCAAACCGCGGAAAGCGGAGTGGAAGCTCAAAACACAACTGGGATTGCGAAATGCGCAATTAAAACGTATCTCCCACTTATCCAGGGTATGTCACTGTTTTAGCTCATTCTCTGCAATTTCTTCTTCATATTTAATAGCCATGAATGGCATAAGTTAAAAAAACAGTCGTATTTCATATCGAGGAAAAATTGATATTTGACTTTTCTATGGGCACAAACTTCTCTTTACCATTAATCAGTCGAAACAATATAATGTGATGGCCACTAATCAAAGCAAGCCATCCATACTATCTTAAAAATTCTTACCACGGTTGCAAAGTTTATATATTTTAGCCATTTATAGGGGCATTTTGAACTTGTGTTTCCTTCTGCTTTCACATCATCATTCAATGTGTCAGCATTTTAAGTCTGCCATTTCCTCAGAATTCTGAACGTTGCTGATGGTGACTGAGGGATGCCCTGATATTTATAAACATCTACCTGTAAAGATTTCTGGCTTCTCCTTAGAAGAAATTGCTTTCTGAGCGGTATACTGCAAAAAAAGGTCACCCTATTGAAAAAGAATCCATATGGATGAGTTGATTTTATGCTGGTGAAATGCTGGGCATTAGTCACGTTATCGACAAGTCCACTGAAATCTTCTTCCTCTTTTGTTCCAGAAAATTTCGCTGTATAAATACAGCTGATTTTTGTATTAGATACTATTTTTTGTCAGAGGTCCATTGTTTTAAAAGGATTTGGTTTCAACACATAGGGATACATTTTCAAAAATGTAATATTATCGCTTTAATCCGGTTAAGTGAAAAAAAATTTCAGTTTAGACTAGTTTTAGACATTAATTTTATAATAAATCGGAGCGTAGAAAATATCGGTATAGACCAAAATATTGTAAAAGGCATAGGAACGGATGTCGTTATAATCCTGTTTTTTTTTTGTATCAGATTTAGAAAAGGAAGAAGAGAGGCGGCTGTTTATAAAGTTGTTGTTCCTTATGCCCCCCCTGGCCGGAGTGTATTGCAGTCCATGTCCATATAGATTTGTTGGCTGATGGGTGTGGCTCCTGTATATAATGGCACCACAAGGGCCGGAGTCCAACTTAGCCAGGTGCCACCTCAATTTTGACCGAGCACCCCCAGGGGTGACATCTGGGAGGATCGTACCTTCCGCACCCACTGACCTCAAATAATGACTTTTTGGTCTACAGTTTTAACATGGCCATATCCGAGCATCCTCAGTACTGGAAGCCAACAAGGTACAACTAGGCTACCTCTGGTCCTGTTTGTAAAGTAATTGGTGCTAAGGAAATATTTGAAATTTGACAGACAAAATGTATAGTTGTAAAGCTATCTTTTGTAGGATGTGGAAATCCTTGTCTTTCACAAATGTTTCTTTTTTTCTCATAGAATATCAATGGTAATTTGAAGACACATTAAATACAATAATTAATAATATTATGCAGCTGAATCATCAACTATGGAAATGAAACGGTGTTAATGTGCATTTTATAGATTTCTGCATGGAAACAGTCATTTATGTTAAATAAAATGGTTTTATTTGTTACTCTTTAACACGTGATAAACGTTTTCTTTTATTAAGGACAATTTTATGTCAGGTAATCTTGTTAATACAGACTGAATAATAATCTCATCTTCTGAAAAGTAGGAGCAAGTGTCCTAAATCTAAATGCTGACAGCATATTTATTTTTTCACGCGAGACTTTCAAAGGTAGAATGATGCTTGCTAACAGAGGGAGAAAAAGCGTTGTATGAGACTAGTAAGAAAGGGTAAATCGATGCGTTCCCATCGATCGAATGAAGTATTAATCTTTGTTGTCCAACTGTCGACCGAGCGCCAAACTCGCATTAGGCGCCATTATCAAAAGTAACTCTTAACGAACATTAACGGTAGCTAAAAGAGAGATGAACTGCGTAATTGCACTCTCTCCTTTTCGACGTTTGGGAAAAGTCGCCTAGATTCAATTAAGGGCGCGATGTGAAACGAGAAGGGGATGGGATATAAATTAGGGATAGGAATGCAATGTAGCGCAGAAAACGCCGATGGACTTGCACCCTTTTTAGGAACGGATGGGGTTCTCTGATGAAGAAATGTCAAGTTCTTTTATGGTAGGCAATATTTCTTAACCGTAAGCAGCATAAAAGGTATAAAATTTTAAGTCTTTACCAGAGAAGCGAGCTGTTGTTATAAATTTGTGGATATTTAATAGGCATGTAAAAAGGTTTCTTAAGTTTTGATAAATAATCTTAAAAGGCTATCTTAAACCAATTTGCATCACACATTTGGCAGCAATATATCTTTCTCTGCCAACACAAAGAGGAGTAAAATCATGTTATAGTCGAATATTACCAGGTCCAGGTTGTTAAGTTCAAATAGAAAACATTTTTCTTAAGTTTGAAAACGTTTAACTATAGTAATGCTATATTTTCAATTTTCTATATTAACAAGGATTCTAATTTTCTTGATTATATTTAAACTTAAAATTCCTTGAATGTCGCTTTTAAATTTAGATTTGGTTTTCGCAAAAAATCTCTTAACTTACGGAAGTGATGGCTGTCATCTAAAGATTACATATTCTCAGTTCTATGCAGGTATGCTACACAAGGTACAAATCTTATCTAGTTAGTCAAAATTTCTTTTCGTAAAGCTGAAATAGTGTGCCTCATATTTTAAAATCTTGGAAAATAAGTTTCAGAAGCAACGATGCTAATGGAAATCAATAGATTTTATGGCTCTCAAAAAATGAACAGTTTTATTCATACATATTGTACAGTACTTTATACAATGCAACAAAAATATGTGCGTTAGGCTCCTAACACTATGAAAAATCAGTTACGGTTCCATGACCATTGTGAACCTACTTCGTTGTTATTAGGAGAAAAGATAATCTTAAAGCGATCTTTTAACTTATTTTCGGTGAGGAAAACTAAAGTTAAATGAGAAAATACTGATTATTCTACTGACTCGTTGATGGCAAAAGAAGCATTTTACTCATTCCTATCTCACCTAGCGAATTAAATAGATAAATCAAGAATATCAGCATTTAATCTATTGCAGTTTAAGAAAGAATTGCGATTTAAACCCCGCAAGTTGAGAAGACTGACAACTATAGCTCCATATTTTACATACATTTGCAAATCTTGTTTACACTCTCACACAAACGTACCAGTAATGCATTTTCTTTTCCAAATGAGTTCCATTTTTTATATCATTTATAGCAACAGTGCATGGTGGGTGCGTATGCTAAGTGACTTTTCCAGTATTTAGTGTTTTATGTCAAACGTGTAGTAGAACAGTTTTCTAAAATTACGGTATACCGATGTAAACTGTATTATTACAGGAAGTGATTTTGGTAAACTTTTATAATATTGAATAAAGTAAATTTATTCAATATACCAGAGGAGAACAGAAATACAAGAATTTTTTAATCTTCCGCTTAAAGCGATGAGCATTTATGTTATAGTTTTTCAATTTTAAAGATTTATAATTTTACAACAAGATAAAAATATTCAGCTTTAGGATCGAAGAAAAATTCGTTTTTAAGGCCAACATGTTTTTTTTAAATAAACAGATTTGCTAGCACGTTCTACTAGCAAATACGAACGATTTGCTAGATCGTTCATAAAATTAATAATTTTTAAATGAATTATCATTGCATGTAAGCATGTGTATTTCCCCGTTATTTAGTATGTACTGAAAATTAAAAAGGCCTTTGAATTCATAATGCATGGCATAGCTAATATTTTTAGGATGCAAGTTAGAAATAATTTTATGATTTCTGCAATTTTAATGAGAAATTTATACAGATTTGTTTTATCATTAATGTAGTAATAGACACAAGCGTATAAGAAATGAGCCATGGATTCGAATCTTCTAATATCCGGGCAAGATAGGAGTTTGTTCTGACAGGCATCATTGTTTGTTCTCAAGTATGTAAGGCCAACATGTTTCTTTTAAGTAAACAGATTTGCTAGCACGTTCTGCTAGCAAATACGAACGATTTGCTAGATCGTTCATGTAATTTATCATTTTTGTATGAACTATCATCGCATGTGAGCATGTATATTTCCCCGTTATTTAATATGTACTAAAAATTAAAACTGCCTTCTAATTCATAATGCATGGCATAACTAATATTTTTAGGATGCAACATAGAAATAATTTTACAATTTCTGCAATTTTAATGCGTAACACTCTCACGGATATATCACACTTTTTTTAGTTTTTAGACAGTTCTCGACCGTTCTCATTAAGTCCGCTTTCCTATAACAATTCTTTTAACCTCATCCGTAATGCCTCCGTAGTTTCCCAGCGGGATATGTGAAGAAGTAAACCAATTTGTTTACTTAAAGCGGCGCTTGAGTTTTTATCGCAAATCTTCACTCGAAGTTCAGATCAGTCAGTTTCAAAAAGCTCAGTCCTGCCCCATTGGAGTTTACACTCTCACCCTTAAAAAAAATCTCAGAGTCATGATAGGTTAGTGACGTACCCATTTACAAACTCGTTTCTAAATTGAAAAAATCTTGTTTCAGTTTTAAGCTCATCAGTAAACTTCAATCCCCCCCCCCCATGAAATCCCCAAAACTTGGATTTTGTAAGTGAGGTATTTATAGCATACATGCAGCACTTTTAATTTGTCCCAAATTGGTCAAACCGAACGTACCCTTAATACACGCATTAAAGAGCATTTTAGGTATACGTTAAAATCAATAATTATCTATATTATCAGTGATAGCCAAACACTTCTGAGAATGCGGACATCTGACGCGAGAACTGTTCATCATACTAACTCCGCATCTCATTTGGATTTTCTTGAAAATTCCGCTTTTTATAATAATTCCTGTTTTAGTCAATGACATGTCTACGTTATATCTATCCACTGCCTGGATATATATTTGTGTTTAACTGATCTTTATTTAATTTAAGTCTTTCCTCGGCTATTTTTCTGTTTCAGATCATTTAATATCATTCATTTAATTCCTAATCCCTTCCAATAGTCCGTCTTTTCCGTCTTATTTTCTCGCCTTTATCTCAAATTTCTAGCTTTATATGATAGTTTCGTGAACGGATATGTCCCGCGTGTGGGCTGGTGGTTATAAAATATCTCCTCTTCTTTTCTCCAATTTAGAGTCCTGCTAATTTAGATTCGACGCCGTTTCTTTTAGAATTTTCGGTTGTCTCCCGTAATCATATCAAAGAGTTTTGATGCATTGCATTTGTTAATGGTTCATAGTGATAATGACAACTAAATTTCGCCGGCCTGACGATGGACTCTTAATTAGTTTGAAAAAACTTTTTAATTATATTGTGGATTTTAAGTCATGCGTTTTCCTCAAGTCTCCTGTAAAACAGATGCATCGTCACCGATGTAACCATGGCGAGTGTCATTAAAAGCCGACTCTGGGTTTTGATCCAAGGGACACATTAGTTGGGAAACTTCGGTTAGAATTAGAAATAGCTGATATTGAGAGGTAAGATCAGTTTTCTAGTAGAGTGTGTAGCTACGAGTATTGAGAGTAATTATAACATACTAGCTGAAAACCCGCACTTCGCTACGGAGTACATTCAAATTAAATACAACGGTCAATGTATGCAATTAATGCCAAAAAAATAATTAAATATCTATATATATATATATATATTTATAATAAATACGACGATCAATGTATACAATATCAATGTAAAAAAAACAAAAAATTATATTTATAAAAAAATCGTAAGGGATATGTTTATAGACAAAATAATGTAGAAGAAAATATTCAAATTAAATGTAATAGGACATGCTAAAGAATATAGTACAGTTAATATAGTACAGTTTGAGGAACATAATATCTTTTACTGTATTTTAATATTTTTTTCGATAATGTCCAATCGTCTGCCGCATTAGCAAGAATTTTTTTTTGTGTATTAAGTTGTTATGCACGTGACGATAAATTTATTTAAAGTACCAGAAAAAGAAATCACGTGATCAGCGTTTAATAAATTAAATTCTAAAAATTAATCTTTAAAAATTCACCAAAAATCAGAAAATGAAGGTAAATATTTGAAAAAGATCTCATTTTAAAGAAATTTTTATGGTCTTTCCTGTGATATAAATTTTATAACCCTCAAATTATTATTTTAAATGCAAACTTAAAAAAAGTTACTAAAATAGCTTAAAAATTGAATTTTAAAAAAATCTAAGAAGAATTTTTCAAAAATATTTCTTAGTGCACCCCTACACTATAAGAACAATCGCCATGCAAAATTTCAGCCCTTTAGGTCCAGCGGTTTGGTCGGTGCGTTGTATGTCAGTCAGTCAATCGGTCAGTCAGTGAGTCAGTCAGTTACTGAACTGTTTAATATATGAGGTGGTGAAAGGCAAAGTGGTGTAAGTCACATTTTCAACTTTCTTTATTTGAAAGCAAAAATTTAATCTCCATGTCCAATTTACAGTGAAATTGCAGATAATTATTATTTGCAATATTATAATATTACTATGAATTATAATTTCTTCAATTTATGGTGGAATTTTTTGTTGTCTTTGCAGTAAAACTCCTTTGATTTACACCAGTTTGCCTTTCACCGACTCATATATAGATTACTATCAAATAATGTTTTTAAGATATATATATATATATATATATACACACACACACACACACACACACACATATATATATATATATATATATATATATATATATATATATGATAATATTACTAACTACCTATAATCGCCCATTCTGTACTTCATCTCTGCCATGGTAACCCATCCTTCTTGTCTTGACGTAAACGCTTCGCCTTCCACATACTAACTTCCTCCGCCAATTCTGGCAACCTCTTCCACCTAATGCTATTTTGGCGCTTTTTTGAAGAGACGCGAGCTGGCTCCGAACGGATTAAGATGTGTTAATCTTTACGTCGAATAAACTTTATTCATTAATTATGATTTGAAATCTTTGTTACGGCCTCGATTGCAGTATTTTCACGAGATGTCCACTCCGGACATCATATATATATATATATATATATATATATATATATATTGCCTATTCAGGTACATGTTTCATCTGATATCAAGAACTCTGGTAGCAACCAAGTATTCAGATTGGTATTGTGAAGTTTCTAAAACACTCAGTTTAGGTTATATATCAAAAAGTTGTCATTGGTACAGGTGAATAATCTTAATGGGTATGTTTGGATTTTCTCATTGATCCTAAAATATATATGACAATAAATTTCTGGGAGAAAATAAGACTCTCCGGAAAAATGAACTGTGACACTGAATACCGGATTACTTCTACGAACTCCATTAGAAGTGATATGAGAGGAATATTGAGAAAATATCACAGAAAAGTCTATGCCTATATAATAAGGCATTGGTTTTGAAATGGCCATTGAAAAGGCCATTGAATTGACCATGAAGCAGCCAAATCGCTACCCTAACCACCATGCGGCATAACCTTCCTAACTTTCTTATTTTTTCCTTTTTGCTAACAAATAATCGTAAAAACGAATTTTAGATCATCTTGATTTTTGAGTGGTCATGGACTCTATCGGTCCACTTGAACTAGTTTGATCTTTGAACTACTGACCTTTTTAAACTCTCGATTTAATTTCAGACATACTGAGTTGTTTATTTTTACGCTTCTTTTCACTGGAAAGGAGAAAAAAGGGTATACACTCGATTAAAGTGAAAATGTGAGGGCGGATACATGCGTTTGACACTTCGAACTGAGTTACCGAGAAAAAAAAGATCAATTGAAAAAAACAACATCTTTGAAATAAAAGTTCTTCGTTAAATATCAAATAAACAAACACATAGACAAACAGACAGACACACACACACTATATATATATATATATATATATATATATATATATATATATATATATATATATATATATATATATATATATATATATATATATATATATAAATATAAATATATATATATATAAATATAAATATATATATATATAAATATAAATAAATAAATAATATATATATATATATATAAATATAAATATATATATAGATATATATATATATATATATATATATATATATATATATATATATATATATATATATATATATATATATATATATATATATAAATATAAATATAAATATATATATATATATATATATATATATATATAAATATATATATATAAATATAAATATATATATATATATATATATATATATATATATATATATATATATATATATATATATATATATATATATATATATATACATATATATATATATATATATATATATATAGATATAGTTTACAAATGTAAAATACTTAATATGAAACAAAAAAGAGTAAACAAATTTTAGGCGCTAAGCTGCTCACAAAAATATTTACGATATATAGATATTTAAAATTAAGATAATTAAAAGGGCAGATGTGACCATATAATACTCCTCTAACCTGAAATAAGATTGACATATATAAATAGGCAAAAAACGGAATTGGAGGTGGTATAGTTGATGACTGGGGGGGGGGGTTGTGACCCCCCAACCCCGGTTAAACATGTTTTAAGCCAGGCAACACTCCCGGAGGTCGGCTATAACACCAAGACAGTAATAAAAAATTATGAAGAGGAAAAATATTTTAGGTGAAATAGATAAGTTAAACCAGATAGTTTACTAATGTAGTCAACTAAAACATAATTACAAGATGAATAGAATGAAAAAAATCTTAATACTAAGTTACAGAAATAGAATAATACTAATTAACTAAATAATTATTCACTAACATATACACTATATATATACAAAATACTTAGCTCCCACCAAGCAAAGAGACACGAAACCCTTGCACACGAAACCTTGCACAATTTCATTATTTAAGTGATTTTAAAATTGCTTATCTGAGAACTAAACCAAAAAATCTTCATGTAAATTTGAATACCTTAAATCCGGCTATAACTGCTTTACAAGATCATTTTGCTATAACTTATGTTGATAAAGTTTCTGCTAACTATGCATTTATATGCAAAAACTTTTATTGTGAAAAACTATTACAGTGCTATAATGATAATACTGTTTATAAAAAACTAGATTCTACGTCTTGTACTATACAAAATCGTATCAAAGCGTTATATCGTCGTGCAGGTTATGATATTAAAAATCTTAGGTTTCCTTATTTAGTCTTAATCCCTAAATTTCATAAATCGCCTGTTAAATTTAGAACTGTTACTGTGGGCTGCAATACATACTTAACGCTTGCTAATAATAAACTTTTAAACATACTTAAAATAGTTTATAAACAAATAAGTAAAGAGGGTGGCTATTTCATCAATAATAGCTTAGAAATAGTTAAACAGATAAAAGGTAAAGGTGATATAACAAACGTTAAAAGCTACGATTTTACGGATCTTTTCAACTCTATCGACCTAAAAGATCTCTATAGTATTATTCATGGATTATACGATCAATATGATTTAAAGACGTATATAACTGAAAATAAATATCGTGCGTTATTAGATCTTGTACTTCATGAAACAGTTTTATATAATGGTTTGGTTTGGTTTGGAGCGCTACGGTCATTTTTTGCTACACGAGGGCTAATTAGACCGGGACCTACAGCTTAAAGCCGATTCCGAACGGCTACAAACATCCATGCCAAGAGTGGGACTCGAACCCACAGACTCCGGTACCGAATGCCAGCGCCCTAGCTATTCGGCCATCGTCCGGCTTTACATAATGGTAGTAACTTCTTTAAACAAATACAAGGAATACCAATGGGGGGAGGATGCTCATCTGCTTTAGCAGATATATACCTTCACTTTTATGAAAGAGGTGTAATGATTCTAAATGAACTTATGTTTTTCCGATATGTAGATGATATACTCATATGTTTTAATGAAAACTTAAATGAAATAGATATTAATTTTTACCCTAAAAATCTTAAACTAGTGGAGACTGATAAAGATAACTATGGAAATTTGGTATTTTTAGACTTGAGTTTAAATGTTAATCAAAATCTAATATCATACTGTCTATATGATAAACGCGAGTTTTACAACTTTAAAACTGTTAGGATTATGAACTGGAATAATGCTCTACATTTAAATATTAAACGCAATATAGTTACTAACCAGTTAATACGTTGTCAACGTTTACATTCAAACAAAAAAACTATGGACGTCAGTATAATTAAATTCTTAACTATAGCTATTGACCAGGGTTTTCCAGTCAATTTCCTCGTATCTATTCTAACCCAGTTTTTTAATTTAGACACTAAAGATTGTATGAATCGTTTTAAAATAAGTTGGCAACACTAAAAAAATTTCCCTAATACGGCGATATTTATCCCTACTATGTCTATAAAATGTGAGTGTGCAAGGGTTTCGTGTCTCTTTGCTTGGTGGGAGCTAAGTATTTTGTATATATATAGTGTATATGTTAGTGAATAATTATTTAGTCAATTAGTATTATTCTATTTCTGTAACTTAGTATTAAGATTTTTTTCATTCTATTCATCTTGTAATTATGTTTTAGTTGACTACATTAGTAAACTATCTGGTTTAACTTATCTATTTCACCTAAAATATTTTTCCTCTTCATAATTTTTTATTACTGTCTTGGTGTTATAGCCGACCTCCGGGAGTGTTGCCTGGCTTAAAACATGTTTAACCGGGGTTGGGGGGTCACAACCCCCCCCAGTCATCAACTATACCACCTCCAATTCCGTTTTTTGCCTATTTATATATGTCAATCTTATTTCAGGTTAGAGGAGTATTATATGGTCACATCTGCCCTTTTAATTATCTTAATTTTAAATATCTATATATATATATATATATATATATATATATATATATATATATATATATATATATATATATGAGATAAAATATATGTACTATTGATCTTAATTAAAATTGTAAAATAAAAATTTTCAAACATTAGATGCATCGAATATTTAATTAACCAAATTAATTCATTAATTGGCTATTTTCAGTTCGAAAAAATCATTATGACACACATGTGAAGCTCTTTGTATGATCAGTACTAGGTATTTCCTATTTCTATTGATCCCGTGAGGAGGTAAACCTCGTGCTTTATGAATTTAGCAATGAGTAACTCATTGCATGATCAGTACTAGGTATTTCCTATTTCCTAGGTATTTCCTATTTGTATTGATCCCATGAGGAGGTAAACCTCGTGCTTTATGAATTTAGCAATGAGTAATAGCTCATAACCATCTCTACGTTTTCCTTTTTAATCGCATGTAACTCCCTCCTTATTTTAATGGAACTATCCCTTTTCAACCTATGGCCCAATGACTTTAAATCAGCGACAGAGCTATGCCAGAACTATGCTTTAAGTATCGGAAAAAATAGAATGACAACTTGGTCTTATTATTATTTTAAAAATATCTTTATGATTGCAACAATATTA
This sequence comes from Dolomedes plantarius, assembly GCA_907164885.2. Lineage (NCBI taxonomy): Eukaryota > Metazoa > Arthropoda > Arachnida > Araneae > Dolomedidae > Dolomedes > Dolomedes plantarius. The sequence goes on along the minus strand of OU015494.1, from coordinate 158,772,617 downwards.
AAATTCTTCGAAATATTAATGTTAAGCTCATTAGAGACATGACTTCAACAGCATATCTGTTTCGAAAACAGATATTTCTTCCAGTTTTAGAGTTTTCTTCCTTACATGGTTTCGTTTTTTACATGTATTAAATCATTATTGTTTATTTTAGTCACGCGGCAAGTAACAAAACTTAGTTTGAATTTCATTTTCCTTCTTTTTTTTGGTTTCGTTATTTTTTTAAAAATTTATATCGTACTTAAAATCCCAAACAAATGACATCAGGCGAATTTCAGGAGCAATGAATTACAATTATTTCAAATAAATCCAAGTCTTTCATGTTTCAGAAGAATTTATCCCTGTATACCATGGTTTTTACAGTAAAAGTTCCTTAAAATACATTATAGCAGATTTCTCGTTTCTGAAACATACTACAAGTGCTATTTTACACATATAAAAAGTACTAATATTAACAATACGATAGCAATGAAGTAATCTAAGATCTGAATTGCTAACAAGTTCAACTTTTATATCATTCCAAGATAAGATTCTAGTCCGGAAAAATATAATAAATATAAATCACGTAAGATTTGCACCGTAAGAAAAGATAAAAGAGCAAACTTTCCTGCTACTCTCCCTACTTTTTGTAAATGGCAATGGAGGAATAAATATGACTTTTTCTTTTATAAAATTCCCTTTTGGTATCTAAATTTCTGCCAAAATTTACTACATTTGCAATAGCATATAATATATTTTGTATGAATCTAAAGTACAGGAAACGAGATAAAAAATGATCCTGGCAATGAAACTGATAGGAAACGGCTTGATCGATCTTGCGATGTTTTTATCGGCAGAAGATTTAGAAATTCAAAGAAACTTATTTGTCTGTATTAATTTCAGACAAAACAGATTTAACGAAAACAGTGAAATTCAGTACACGAATTCATTTTAGTATTTAGAATAATGTATGCCTGTTTTTTTAATTCAAGAAACAATTTTATACTTCATCGATCAGTTCCAAGATGTCGTGTACTGTATTTATATGGAGAGTTGTTTGATTTCACATCAAGGTAAAATAAACTCAAAGAAATTTATTAAAACTCACAAATATTTAACTTTTAGATAGATCATAATGAGAGTGAAGACCAAATTGCATTTAAGGAGCTTCACCAACATTCAGTGACTACTTTTAACACATTATTGCAACTACCCCAACATTATTAGTTCAAAGGATGGTCACTGGCAATACCCCATTACCGACGGTTGTTCTCAGCTGATAGACTATAAGTTCCAGGTTTGGAGATATGAGTTCGATCCTCGCCCTTGGCTGGCAGGCGGTAGTTACATTGGCACCGGATAAACTAATATGGACTGTGAGTGAATGGTAAGCAACGTGGCAAAAAAAATCAGCGTCGTTGAAAATCAATAAGTTAATAAAATATATGTCCATTGTCATGCAGCCGAGGGTGAAAGGGGGAAATGGGCAACTGGTAACTTTCACACGTCGAGATTAAGATGTGAGTTCCATCTTTGCCTCTGAACTAGGATACAGAATGCATGGACCATTTGCCAGAATTTCAATAAACATAGAACATAATCTGATAACGTGATGACATAAATTAGATTTGACTGGGACAAGAGGGAAAAACATATATTAATAGGAAACAAAATAAAAATTTAAAAAATTACGATAGGGAAGAACTATGTAGCGGTGTAAGACATCTGGGACTAGAGTAAACTATATGATTTGTGACTAAAAACGGAAAGACCTTCTCTAGAAAATTGAGATAGAATTTGCTATCATTCAACAAAAACATATTTTTTTCTATGTTGTTCCTGATTTCTTTCAATTTTTATTGAAAATGAAACAATACGTGTGGTTTCAGGAAAGTTTAAAACAGTAGTATTATCAAAGTCATTTAAATAAATTTAAATTCCTTTTCAGTGAAATATTTCATTTGAATGAATATTTCAGTTTAATACAAAAGCTGAAAAATATTTCTTTGAAACATGTTCAAGAAATATAGCATTTTAAAACAATGTTATCGGAACTATGTTTATGTGCATGAAAATAAAATGAGGTTTAGTTCGCAAAATATCACTGTTATTTGAGTCCCGTAAAACTGGTTTCTGTTCAGAGTGGATATTATTACTTTTGGTTTAACTTCATTTGAATTTTTCGGTTCAATGATATAAAATAATTAAAAGTACAAAAAGAGGGATTTATTTTATTTCGAATGTTTTGAAATCGCCTCGAAGTCAGATTTACTATTAAATCCGGAAATTACCTAAGTAGTTTATACTTTTAAAGACACATATCTACACACTACCTATATATCTAGATGTTAAATATTTTATAATAGGAATGAACTGATTTTTTTCAATTCTGATTAATTAATAGTACGTTTCAACAATGATTAATTCAGTAAAGCAATTTAAGTCGCTTTTTCTTTTTTAAAGTATGTACTGGATTCATTGCGATACATGCACTTGATATGAATGCTTTCTCTTTCTGAGCTATTCTCTTGAATAGCTAAAGCTATGCGCATCCTATTGTCTAAAAAGATAATTTTCAGGAATATAGCCATGACAATATTGCTTTTTTATAGTATTATATATTTTAGTAATGAAAACTACTGCACTAGAAGCTAATCGTTAAAGACTTCTTTCCTTTCTGTTCTTTTTCTTTTTTTTTTTGCATCAAAAGACCATCTTATGGTGGCAGATAGTTAAAATTTTTGTCTGACTTGTATTTGTAGAACATTTTATGTAGTATGAAGGTTATACATCTGTAATTAAGCGATGAAAGAACTAAGTTTTGTTCATTTTGCAGTAATACATAGCATTTTCTTTTATTAAAATATTCGCAGTTAAAGTTAATGGGAACAAATTTTAGGATACCTGGCATAATTGAATGTAACTGTTAAGTTTCTCTACAGAAGTTTCTCACGATCCTTGGTTTTACTAATCAAAAATTTTGAGAGCCATCGCAATAGTATGATTAATCTTTATTTACATTAAGCTACCCAAATCTGTTTACACAAAATCCTAATAAGAATGTTTATTTTATTTATTTATTTATTTATTTATTTATTTATTTATATATATAAGTTTCCATCAGTATGAATACACCTGAATAATGATGTCTGATTAGAAAAAAGTTATGCTGTTAAAAAAAGAATTTGTTAAGAAGTGTGCTTCAGATATATTGATAAGAAAAACTGATAAATTTATGAGTGATCATAAAACACAAAAGTTTTAGTCATAAAAAAATTATTAACATATTTTCTGCAACTTACGGTCGTTTATTCAATAGCGGGAACAGAGAAATCGCGCGTAAACTTCAATTTCTATGCAGGGAGTAAACTAGCTAAAAATAGTTATGTAATTCAGATATTTAATAAAAATAGAAAGTTTTACTGACATAATGAACACTGGTTTGCAATATATGTCGATTTTACTTGAACTACTGCCAGATTCAGACCAAAATGTTTGCATAAAGACTATTTCCTAAAAGCTGGCAAGCATTTTTAATCAATAGAAGATATATAACAAGGGCATGATTTATATTTTTGAATCAGCATTTTGTCCCATGTACATAAATTATAACATGGTGTAGCTGTTTAAAGATACACAAATAAATTTCATTTTTGATTTTCAAAAAATGAATTGCTGCATTATTATCAAATATAACCAAATATATTGCTTTGCATTTATTCGTAGTTAAACAAAAAAGCAATGAGATAACAAGGCCTTCCGAATTCTGTAACAAATTTGAAAACTCTGAATTCATTTTAGCTCAATTTTTTGCATTTTACGGAAAACCTTTAGTAATGTGAAAGTGAATTCATAGTTGATATGATTTCACTAAGCATTAAATATATAATTGTCTGAATTTGCTTTATTATTTTTAAAATAATATTATTATTTAGCATTGATTATTAATAAAAAACTACTGAAGAAAACTCTATTTTGTTGTTTTAAACAAATGAAATTTTTATTTCTAGTGAATATAAATCGGACATTCTAAATAATATAACTTAATGATCTATTTCGTAAAGCAAAACCCCGCTGGTAAAAAAATTAAAATTTAATTCAAAGTATCATTAAATTGAGTTGCTTTTATGAATGTTGCGCGTGGAGGCTTTAGTTTATATGCTGTCCAGATATGATTTCATGTATCCCGATGTTATCTTGTTAATTATTTGCAAAAATTTCAAGAACGGGATTTAATTTGTTAAAAGAGAAATTAAACAAGGTGAAAGAAATGAGGTAAAAAAGGGAAAACTTGAAGTTAATCCTTGGAATTCTTCAATACGGTGTTTGTTGATTTTAGCTTGCTTCAAAAATTAAAAATCTATACCAAAGTTTTTTTCTCGACACATGCAGAGGAGATAATGGCAATCTAGCTATCCAGTTTGAATTCTTAGAGTATAATCTTGTAACCGCGTTACTTTAGTGGCAAAAAGTAATAAACATTATAGTAATAAACGATAAAATCCAAAATAAACTCGTACTTACTAAGAGGGAAAACGGTATTCGTATTTCAAACGCTTAAAACAGCCTTCTTCCTCTGAATACACAATGTAGCTACATGCTATTTTGAAAAACCCAGCATACAATGGTTTTTTTCTCAGTACCTTATTGTTTCCACAGTTTAAAAGTTCTCTACGAAGAGGCTTAATTTAAACCTTTGAAATTTGAAAACATTACCTCTTTACTTCTAATTGTCAATTTTAAAGGTTATTTTGGATTTTATAGACGCGCTGCTTTGCTTTGAACTGATGTACAATTACCAGTAATAACTCAAGATGGGATCCAATTAACTAATAACTGTGCATATTGCTGTACTACACATTAGAAACTGTAAAGGGGTAAATTGGAATGAGCCAACTTTGATGGATCTTAACAGTGAATTGTTTCTATTGCAAAAATGTGTAAAGCAGAGCTTACTTTGTTAGAGCGGAGAGTGACTTTTCCACCGCAACGGGCGCAGCATCGAACATTGCAGTAATTGCAGATATGGCCAATTCCATCAGCGAACTTTGTTTTCATGCATATTTGGCAGGTAGCTTCGAGCTCAATGCCTTTGCGTCGCTGCTCTTCGTTTCTCAGTCGGATTGCCGTTTCCAGAAGGCGCACTTCATCTTGCTTTTTTCTGGAAATGAATAAACAGTTAGTGTCAACTACTTGCATCACTACTAAAAATCAATTTATGAACCGATGATGCAATACTGGCTAATCCTTAAACGGTGACACCTGAAAGCTTTTCTAATAATTTTAGATTAATGGTACACCTTTCTATCGTAGTCTCCAGCTATATCTAAAAAAACTGCTTTTCGTGACTCCTGCTATCTAATTAACAACTGAGATAATCTTTTTACTTTCCCCCGTTTTGTGTATCTTTAACTTTCAGTGACAAAATTAATGACTAAAAGAGATAACAAATGATGCCTGGGGGGTCTCTGGAGAAGTGTTTTGAAAATTCATCGCATAGACTGTGCAGCAAAGGAATGATTATCAACAGCTTGATGACAGTGCTATCGTGATTCCCCGTGATATCACTGGCATCATTCCTATCATGACGTTTATTGCTAATTTACGCAACTGCTGTCAATCAAGGAATACGAAATAGCACAGGTAGCGTCAGAACACCTAAAGAGAGGGCTCCTACCGTATGTTTATATAATATGTATGTATATATTATTGGAAGATAAGTGCCCAGGTGCCATAGCATTTAGATTAAAGAGAGGAAAACGCTCGCCTCTCTATTTACTCATTTAATTATTATAAATATGGAGACAAATGAAAAACAGGCAAAATTTACCTTCTTAAATATTTAATAGACCTGACAAAATGAAGTTACAAAATTGAAACCATGTTAAATTTTTTGATAGGATATCATGGGCACGTTTGTAACAGTCGTGTTCCTAATAAACAGCTTCCATGATTCAATTTGAAAAAATCAATTTTTAATAGCTTCTGGTTGCGCCATTACATTTCTTAGAGTGGAGTCCACTTTAACCCATTACCGCCCAGTGATCTATCTATAGATCACCTTCTTTTCAGAACGCCCACTGAAAACGATATCTTTTAATCACTTCTTATTGTCATTGGCTGGTTTCTTTACACTTGTGGCCTTACCCCCAAATGAATTTCAAAACATTTTTTCCCAGATAAGTCCAGCAGATAACGTCTGAAGTTAGCCATTTTGAAGCTCCACAGTGCAGCTTTCTATTTTGTATCCAACGGAAAAAAATGTAATAGGAAGTTATACTTTTCTTATGTGTTCTACATTTTCAATACCTCTTTAATTGTTCTGAGTTATTTAAATTAGAAAAATAACTGTTTTTTAAAATTTAAGTTTAAACATGCTGATCTATAAATAGAACGCTGGGCGTTAGTGGTAACTAATATCGTTTTTCCCCTTTTCATTTCTTCCAGGATGTCTTGGCTTAAAGTGTTTCACACCGCCGAAGAAGCGTTAGAATATATGTTTTCTAAGGAAATTGAGTCATATATAACTGTTTTACCGCCTGACGTAGATAAATTAACTGATGAAGAGTGTTGATCAGATATTACGGCTATCATTTTTTCAAGCAATTTCTTAAGGGTAAACCCATACGATTTGGCTATAAATTTTGGGCCATGTGGGGAGTGAAGGGCTACTGTTATAATTTTGACTTATATTGTGGTAAGGAGAGCTTTGACAATACTCCTGAAATTTCAAAATAATCGTTTGGAACATAAGTGATGAAAAAAATGCAACAACCAGTAACTGATCCTAATAACCACATCATATTTTTTGACATTTTTAAAAATTTTTATGATCTGCTGGTCGAATTAAAAACACAAAGATTCAGAGCCGCGGGAACAATTAGAAACAACAAAACTGCTTTTTGCCCATTAATGACTGATAAGATAATAGTATTAGAAAAGAAAAATCGTGGTACTTATGACTACTGTTTCGACGAAAAGAATGAAATAATTATAGTTAAATGGATGGATAACAAGTGTGTAACAACAGCAACAAACTTTGATTATATAGAGGCTCTAACCCAAGTTTCAAGGCATCAAAAAGGTTTGAAAGAAAAATCCCAAATTTTGCAACCTCGTACTGTAGTCCAGTATAACAAAAATATGGGTGGTCTTGGCAAGCATGACTGACTCTTAGAAAAACAATCCATTCAATTCCGTAGAAAAAAAATTATACTGGCCAATATTTACAAGTGTTATTGGCGTGGCTGTCGTAAATACGTATATTCTGTTTAATTTAACAAATTGCGAAAAGAAAAGTATAAAAGACATCCGAAGATATATCGCCGTTGCGTACCTCAAACGAGGAACAAATTCTAGGAAAAGCTTTGAAAGACCTCTGATGATGTCATCGAGACCAAAAGTGATAGACTCTGGTTTTGTCTTTTGCCTATAACATGGTCTTTGCTATCTAAATGCACAAAGTTGCCGATTTCAAAAATGTAAGGGAAGACCTATTACGTTTTGTACAAAGTGCAATGTAACGCTTTGTGTGAAATGTTTTCCTTTATATCATACTTAACTATTGCAAATTTGCTCTATAAAAATGTAACTAAGTAAATTTAGATTAGTAAAATAAGATTTTTATTTTAAATATCTTTAGTTGATTTTAATTTTGGGAAAATTTCAATTTTTATAAATGAATTCGTAATTTTCTAAATATAAGATCAGAGGAAAGTTACTTGCTCCTTTACTACCACAAGCGCCCAGCGATCTATTTATAGATCACCTGTTATCTCAACTGCTAATTACGATAAATGTATAATACTTCACAATTTCTCTATTCATGATATATGAAATGTAATTTAAAAATATCTTTCAAAAATTCTCATTTTAAAATAATTTGGGCGTTAACAGGTTAAGGGGAGATTTTTTTCATTTCTTTTGTATTATTTTGGAGAGGGAGGAATACTAGAATCAGGGATGTTATTTATCTGTTCTCTGTACGTTTATTATTCATCCGAGGGAGTTTATTTATGCTCTCCCTCATCTGTTCACCGTTAATTATTTTTTTCAGTGGAAATAACATTAAAGGAAAAAAAGCCTATAATAAGAACAGTTGATTTCTAAATTAACCTGATATAAGTCAAACCATATGATCTCGATTAAACGATAACCCTCTATCATTTCTCTCTCCCTAGTTTTTTTTATACAACAGCAAAAAAAGAGCACTAAGAAAAGAATACTCTTTAGCGTGTATGAAGTCGACTCCCATAAATAAAAAATTATAAACAGAGAGGATTTGGGGACCATCAGGGCCCTTGAGCTTGTAGTGGGATATGTGTAGCCAAATGGTGATATAAAAAAGAAAGATTGAAGGGATTCATACCGATAGAACAATATACACCATTATATCTCAAAGAAAATTGCTTTTCATTTAAAAAACAGGGTAGGTATGATCAGTCACAAACAAATGACAGCGTTTTTTGGATGTCGAGAAAGTAGTACAGCCCTCATAATCTGTTCTGGGTCTACCAGAAGAACTGAAGTGAAGAAGTAGCTGAGATCTCGCGTTGCGCCTGTGACTGGCTCCGAGTTTTTTTATTTTTCTTTTAAATTTAAAATTTTTATTTATTTATATTTTAATACAGCATGTACAACTGTGCTGTATTTTTGGGGATTTAAAATTCTTCGCGCTGTAGCCCAATGAGTTGCATTAAAATTGCTGGTAATCCCATGGTGTGATTATTCTATCTAAAGAGCTGCTCTCTTCTATTTCAACCTGCATTATTTTATTGTTGTGATCCCAAATCCATGTCCGTTATTACTTTGTTTTCTAATGAAGGAAAATGCAGATGTAAAACGAAACTTAGTATCGCTTACAGCACAAATAATCAGAAATATTTTAAGAAAACTGAAGCGCTCTAGACCTCATGTTGGAAGTAAATTTTCTCATTTTACTTAAGCACTTGACTAATAGAGTCGTTTGGGAAACGCAATTGAAAGTAGGTTATTGTGTTCCGATAAAATGACTGATGCTTTTGATAGGGATTTCGTATCGGCGGAGTCCTAGCGGGATAAATATTCGGAGCTATGAAATGAAATCGGAAGCAAAACTACTTCTAGAACCCGGAATGATCGGAAAACGAAAATTCAGACTCCCAACTCTATAGCTGAAAAAAATGAATGGGGACGCAAGAGAATATCTTGAATTCTGGTCGCAATTTGTGAAAATCCATGATGACAATGCCATACCGTAGGAAGATAAATTTGAATACTTATCCTAAGCAGTTGCCTCAAAATCGAAAATGGCGAGGCTCATAGAAAGCTTTCCGTCGACTAAAGGAAATTATGGAAAAACAATATAATCGTTCGATTGCGATGATTTACTTGTGCAAATTAATGTTCGATATTTAATAGCGATGGTGGTACGAAACACTACTTTAAAAAAATTTGTGTTCGAGGTATAATGAGGCAAGAGATACTTCAGAATTGCTCGCTTTCGCAGACGCCTGCAAGGGAGCATATGCTACGTGTGTATTTATTTGCACAACCTCATTTACAGGTGTTAAAATTAAACTTTTAACGTATACCATATCGAGGACCATATCGAGGGTAAGTCCAATGAAAGATATATAGATGCCTTGCTTAGAACTCTTCGGCTGTTGCATAGGCGCAAGATTAGTTAACTCAATCAGCACTGCATTTGATCTTCCCAATAGAAATAAAATTTTTGGGTCAGACTCTATGGTCAGTTTTTGATGGATCAAAAATCGTGGGGAACGGTCGATATTTGTGGAAAACAGAGAAAACAAATTAACAACATCTCATCCCAAGAAAATTTGAAGAATATGCCAGGTATACTGGATCCTGCCTATATCATTTTTCGAATCTGCTCACCACGAATCAAAATGGCTTCTTAGTTCTTCGTGGTTACGTGAAAAAATTAAACATTGCCCCAAATTGAATTGTTCTATGAAATGAAAAACCTTGATTCCAAAGGAATAGAAAGTAAACTGTGCCTGTTGAATAAAACTGATCTATAAGAAAACCCTCTCGATCTTTTATAACTTAAACTAGTTCTGTTTTTGTCCTTTACTCCCATCCTACGATATTATAGATTTGGAAATGACTGCATTTGTAAAGTTTCAAAGGCTCATTAAATATTGCCAGAAACTTTTCAGGACTTAAAAATCACAGTTCTGCAAGGAGTAATTATGCTAACTTCTTCAAAAAGGACCAAAATGTTTCTTCTTGTAACTTTATGGTGGGGGAATAGTGAAAATTTTTGACAATAATAGAAATCTATTATATTGACCAGTAGCAAAAATCTTGTTAGAGATGGTAAATTTGAAACTTTGAAATGGAAGTGTAACTCCAAACTAATTCACCTCGTGCAACGAGTTTTTTCTCTAGAGACACAGACTAGCCAGACAGAAGGGGGCGGGCTCATTGATATAGTCCCTGAGGTTGTGCCCGTAGCTGTTCCAGTTGGCGTACAGAACAAACAGCTTCTACACCCTTTCTACAACATCACTGACCATCTCTTAGAGAAAATACCAAAGAAAGCGAACAATCACCTTCGGCAAAAGCTGGACTTTTCTGAAAATATTTAGAGTAGCCCAATAAAATATAGCAATTATTGATTCTAGATCAAGAGAGAAATACCTCCTCGTCTTCAGGTAAAAATTACTTCGAATGAACTTGTTCAGATGCATCAATTGAGGGGAAAACAGGACAAGACAAAAATCCTAATTATTGGCAAAAAAGCAAAAGAAAATGCTTTGGTAAAATATGGGGCTGATTACAATATTTCAAGATGTGATTAAAGCGATGGTGTGGCCATCTATGAAAAATTAGAGCAGTTATCACAAGAAAAAGAAATCCGTATTTTAGAAGCTGAAACTTTTGGTGATATTGGTACTATACTATGAAGCTTTAAAACAACATTATAAATTTGTCAAAAAATTATTACTAAAAGCAGTTTATTTATTTATAGAAGCGTTTAAATTTATTTATTGGAGACAGGGGGAAAAAAGGTTGGGAAAGCGTTAAATTTTCTAAAATCCAGATGTAAAGGAACTTGGGCTTTATTTCTCACCTACGCTCCCGAACAACTATTCAGGGCTTTGAATAACCACTCACGCCCGAGCAAGTCACGCATATTGATCAACAATGTTACTTAAACAAGATTTTAATTGTCTCAAACAATGTTGAATTTTCTTCAGAGTTTTAAAGAGCAAAACATGAAATCAAAAAGAAAAAAATAAGCCCTGCATATTCTGCACGATAATAAACAACTGAACACACATCCAGTAATTTATATTGCTAGTCTTGGGCCATTTTATACAACTATATTGGCTTTTATTCAAAATTTACCTTGTTTTTGGAACACCAAACCACGGATATACCGAATAGCTATAGTTCTTGCATTTCCTCAAATCCGCAGATTCAGACACTTTTAAGCTGAGTATTCATAAACTTTTTTTAGACAGACTTTCTCTTCAGTTTTAAGGAATCTTACTGAGGTTTATCCCCCCCTTCCCGTAGTTATTTCTATATTCTTTGAAATGAAATGTAATACAAGGAATATTTCGAAATTCAATTTTCATATCGAGAAGGAAAAGCTAAATATAAAAAATAATCAATAAAGGGAAAGCTATATTTATACATTTCTGGAAACACCATTCAGTTCCTAAAGATTAATTTATTTGGATTTAGTTACACGAAGGCTGCAGTAAAAGGATATGCCTTTTAAATTATTGCCATCTGAATACCACTCTAGGAGTTATCAAAAGGAAACATGATTGATAAGGGCAAGATAAAATAGCGGCAGTTTTCCCGCAAAATTTAACGGTTTAGTTATTTTATAATTGCATGGTGTACTAAATAAAAATTTTTATTTTATTTTTAACATTCTCTGGCTGTGAATTATTCCGGGATCTAAATTACTTTAGACTATATGAAAATTACTGAAAAAATTCGTTATGCAAACCTTATGCGAGTCCAATTGGAAGTATATGGTCTAAACGCATAAATATCTCGAGTTCTAGTCACAAACCATGGTGTATATCTGCAAGTTATTCTCTCGCTACAATTTTGCATTCTTCTAAAATCATGTCACCTCTCAAAGTATATATACTTGTGCTCTAAACATAGAACAACCAGAGTAATACCTTACAATATCATTGATGAGAATTAAGTTTGGTTTGGAGCGTTACGGTCAACTTTTTGCTACACGAGGGTTAAATAAATTGGGACCTGCAGTTTAAAGCCGATTTCCGAACGGCTAACATCCATGCCTACAGTGGGACTCGATCCCACAGGATCTGAACCGAATGCCAGCGCCCTAGCCGTTCGGCCATCACTTGGTGATGAGAATTAAGACAGTTCGAATTGAAATTTCTCACTGGTTGAATCAACAATCTGACAACATAAAAACCCTTGTAAGTTATATCACAGTGACAGTGAAATGACACTTTTAACCATTAAACTCATGTCTAATTATCTCATTGGTATGTCTGTCAAAGATACATAAGAATGAAAAGCTGTTTGCATGGAAGCGGAAGTAAAAATGGAATAGTTTTTCCCTTGGTATTAAGAATTTTTTTTATCAGAGCATCTTTTAATAGCAAATTTAAATTTGCTCTTAACTTAGATGTATATATATATATATATATATATATATATATATATATATATACACACACACACACACACAGGTGCCTTGACAGTGGTGCTTTGACTTTGTTGACTTGACTGTTATACACAGTGTTGCCTTGACTTGAGATTAATTCGTTCCGTGACGGAGCTCGTAACTCGAATTACTCGTATGTCAAATCAATTTTCCCCATTGAAATGAATTGAAGTGCCATTAATCCGTTCCGCCTCCCTGCCTCCCCCAAACCCCCCATTTTATTGTTACATATTTTTAAATAAGAAAGATGTACATATTTATAAATAATATATATTGTATAAAAACACAATAAAATACTAGACTGTCCACGCTTTCCTCACTTTCATCTGCAGGGGTAATCCATAAAAAATTGTCCAATGAGGGAGGTTTCATCCCCCTTTCAGAATGTTTAGAAAATGAGAGGTTGGACGCTGTTCGGTTTCGGAGGACGACTCAAGTGTGGGCAGAGCAAGCTGCCCCGTGTGATAATTGTTCAGAGTTAATCTCTCGGTTTAAGACTGGTAAGTAGTCTTAATAGATAAGAATAATATGTATATAATTGCATAATAATTGTACATAAAGGTTGTAAATATTATGCTCCTCTTGTGCTCATTCAACGAGAACGGTACATGGCTGTTGCTCCGCAAACTAGCGGTGAGATATCTGAAGCTGGGTCGTAACCCGAATTTTAGCTCGCAACTGAAATAAAAAATTGGCTGAGAAACTGCACGTATCTCAAAAACTCGTAAGTCAGGACACTCGTAAGTCGAGATACCACTGTATATATATACACTAGTGTTCAAAATTAAAAGAACTTTCACATTTTATCGTATTTCTGGAAAACTAATGGACGGATTTTAATGAAATTTGGTATAGAATATAAGAGAAAAAATTACTTCATACAACAGTCATGGTACGCGCTCATGATCGTCAGTTAGGCTCATCAGCACAGGAATGTCAAAAACCGACATATCAAGATCGAACATAAAATGATTTAATAGGGGTATGGATGGCTCTCACAGTCATACAGCTCTCACAGTGCGATGCGATACTAGAAACGAGACAGTTTGTTGGGTCCCTGTGGAAATAAGTCCCACTCCTGCAACAACGCAGTTTTCAGTTCCTGGATGGTTCTCGGACGGGGTTGGCGATCTGCAATTGCCCTCCCAAGAGGGTTTGAGACATGTTCAATTGGGTTTAGGTCTGGATATCTGGCTGGCCAATCCATCCGGCGGATATCCTCAATTTCAAGTTAATCGTCTAGGAGACTAGTTGAGCCTTATGTGGACGAGAATTGTAGAACATAAAAATGAACAGAAGGTCAACTGCGCCCCTGAAATGTCGAACATAGGTCTGTAAGATCTCATCCCTATACCTCTCACCAGTCAGGGACCCTCTGTCAGACACATGGAGTGGTGTGCGGTCGTTTATCTTGACGCAGACAAAACAGTCTTGGACCAGACTGCAGTAGGGTAAAGTTCTCTTCCCAGACAAGTCACGATTTAGCCTGGACACTGATTTTCGACGTACCTTCATCTGGAGAGATCAGAGGACCCAATACCTTTCCCCCAACGTCCGAGTAAGGGACCGCTAAAGCAGATCAAGTTCCATGGTCTGGGCAGGCATTGTGTTGGACGCCGCACACCTCCTTATGTGTTTGACAGAGGGTCCCTGACTGGTGGGAGGTATAGGGATGAGGTCTTACAGCCCTATGTTTGACTTTTCAGAGGCGCAGTTGGCCCTCGGTTCAATTTTATGGACTACAACTCTTGTCCACAGACGGCTCGACACCTAGTTGATGATTATCTTGAAAGTGAGGATATTCACCGGAAAGATTGACCAGGCATATATTCAGACCTAAACCCTATTGAACATGTCACAGACACTCTTTAGAGGACAATTGCAGCTCGCCTTCCCCCTCCGAGAACCATCGAGAAGCTGGAAACTTCTTTGTTGCAGGAGTGGGTCTGACAGCCCCGGGGACTCATCTAACTACCTCGTTTCCAGTATAGCAACACGCGCTGTGAGAACTGTATGACTGTGAGAGGCATCCATACCCTATAATAGAGTAATTTTATGTTCGATCTTGCAACGTGGGTTTTGTATATTTCTGCGTTGATGAGCCTAACTGAAGATCATGAGTACGTACCATGACTGTTGTAGGGTATAAATGTGTATCTTATATAACTGTGTATCTATACCAAATTTCATTAAAATCCGCTCCTAAATTTCTAGAAATTAAATAAAATGTGAAAATTCTCTCAATTTTGAACACCGGTGTATATATATATATATATATATATATATATATATGTGTGTGTGTGTGTGTGTATGTATTACCAAATCTTCCAACTACTAATTATAGTAAACATTATGCAAATTTTTATTTCCAAATTAAAATTAAAACTGATGCACAACTATTTTTTTAACTTGAACCTAATATTACCTACATTGTCATTTTCCAACAAAAGCAAAAAGATAAGAGAATAGATAAAACTTTTGGTTTCTGCTTTTTTCAACAGCTCGACTGGTTTTAGCTTAGTTTTACTGTTTTTTGCAAGTCTTTCAATACTGACCACTACTTAAAAAAAATCTTCATCGTTCAGATAATTTTCAACCCATTTCATTCCTACTGAAAATCCAAACATTTGGGTCATCTTTAACTTTTATTCACTTACATTCCTTTTTAACATTTTTTTACTCTACTTTTGAGGGGCGATCATGTTTCTGGCAAATGATCGCCCCTCTCAACACCTTCGATTTGTTTCCAAGCCCATAACTTTCACTTTAAAAGAAACTGTGAAAGAAAACTTACTGACTTTTCGCAGAAATACATTCAATTCAATTGTACCCGTTTGTCTCATAATACTAGACTGATAAAGTGAATAACAGATTGATGAAGGCGTGCAATCTAAGGTAGTATATATACACAATTTGAGATCAAAATTAGCCGGAAAAATATGGAATCTTGTTCTTTTCTACAACATGGGAGAATCAATGCGCTTAAGCCCACCTTTTACAGCATCAACTACTTTACTGGGAAGGCTATACACCAAATTTTAATCTACTGCTGTGTAAATTTTTCTTAACTCCCTCAAAAGAGCATTTGCTTGTTGGGGTTTATGGCCTAGCAAGAAGAGTTTGCAGTTTCGGAGCCAAGATTTGGCTGAAATCGTATGGTGAAGGCACTTTCGTTTACGTGGTCAAACCAACCCTGTAAGACAAAATTTTAAGTCCAACTGTGTTAAAAAGGATGAAAAATAAATGGTAAATGTTGTTGCGATGTTGGAGGAGAAGAGTTGCCTAAAATATCAATAAATGAGTCAGTATGGTGGTTTTCCCTGGCTGGGCACAACGAAAAACAGGGAAAATTTCCCCATACTATCACACTGTCTTCAGCAAACTTGACAGTAGGCACAATACATACAGGTTAACAACGGCATGTCATTCTTTAGGCCCAAACTTGTCCATCGGTTTTCAAGATGATGTAGGTGGATTCTAAAACCACTCTGATCACGTACAACGGGCAATTTAGCTCTCTAACCGACGCTTGGCATTGGACGCTTGGCTGTTGTTAAGTTTATGAATGTGTGTTCGGTGGTGTTTCTCTGACCTAAGAATAGTCTCATGATAATTTTAGAACCTGAGATGTTTTGAAAGTTTAACTGGAACTCACTCGATTTTCAAGTATCTTCTTCAAGCCCCTAGGTCACTAGGTGCAATTACCAGATCGCAATTCCATGGATGTAACTCCAAACAGTATGCACGTAGTACCCAAACACTTGTACAGTCAGTACGTAGTACTTGCACGTCATTAAGTTATCCTCTGAGTGCCACTCTACTAATATTACTTTGAAAATTTGTTGTAAGGGGCCTGAAATTATTTGGTCACTTTGACACTTTTGGAAACACTTCCTTTAACGTATTTGCATCTATTCATAATTTGGCCTACGTGTCCAGAAACTTTGGATCACATAATTACTAATATTGGTATGCATGATACCCGCGTAAGATAAACCTACATCGCTCACTCCTTTCAACAATGTTATATCTCAAAAAACAAGATTTTTCAGAAGAGTGATTTTAAAGTTTAAAAGTACATTGAAATGTATTGAAAATAAATTTTAATTCTGCTCTTTAGCGGCTAAATATTGAGCAGTGAGATATTACGATCTTGCAGGGATATACTACTCTTTCAGGACATTCTGAAAACATGCATAACTAAAAATCACCGATTTTTGACATATGACGTTGTTGAAAGGAGTGAGTGACGTGTACACAAAAAGCGTGTAGATGTTAACATGATTGCACATAAATATTATATGTCTGCCTTTAAGTTAATAACACAAACTAAATCAAAACTTGCAACTTAAAATTTTTAAACGTGTAAGTTTTATACTGAAATTTGTAAATGCTTGTCTAAAGAAACTAATTTTTTGCCATGCGGGAAATTAGTAAATTTATTTATTCATCACGTTTTCTGTCTGTGTTATTATATTATAAATGCTAATAAAAAAAGTTTGTGAGATTGAAAGGAAGGATTTTCAGAAAATGAAATCCCCTGACATGTCGGATTGGTCTAGGGCAGCGGTGGCCAACCTTTTAAGTATACGTGCCAAATCTAAACAATACGCAAATTCAAGGTGCCACAGTGAAAATATGCTGAAGAAATGCATAGTGTACTAAGTATGCATTCATACGGTATATTTTCATTGGGGCATGCCATAAGATTTTATTCAACTCAAACAATGAATTTCTTTTACAATTTTAAACAATCTCTTTTATTAAAAACTTTTAAAAATCCGTGTGATTTTTATGCTTGCCGTGTGATTTTTGCTTTTTTGTAATCCATTCTTCAAGTTTTGGTTGTAAATTAAAAGTGTCCAGGCATAGTAGATTGGAAAGATGTTCACCAGTAAGCTGGTTCCGCAGCTTACTTTGAAGCAGATTTAGGGTTGAGAAACTTTTCTTGCACTTATACGTTGTGCCAACACTATATATATCTTTGAGTGGTCTCCCACAGGGTGGGTCGTTTCCGTGTCTTCCTCCTCCTAGAGATGCTGGCTCACCTATATAGTGCCCCCGTAGTAAAGTAGCCAGTAAATCGTGATGAATAACAAAAAACGAATGTCTCACGACAAAGTGCCTCCGCATTAAACAAACAAACAAACACATACCCACATCTTTCAATAAAGTTTCTTAATTTTGGAAATTGCAAAACTGGCAAAAGCTGCAAAAACAAAATGCCATCGATTGACCTGGATCTAGTCTCCATCTATATGTATATAAAACAGTTCCGTAACTGACTCATTCACTGAGTGACATACAACGCACAGACCAAACCGCTGGACCTAAAGGGCTTAAATTTTGCATGGCGATTCTTCTTATAGTGTAGGGGTGCACTAAGAAAGATTTTTCAAAAATTCTTCTTAGATTTTTTAAAATTAAATTTTTAAGCTGTTTTTTTTACTTTTTTTACGTTTGCATTTAAAATAATACATTGAGGGTTATAAAATTTATATCACGAGAAAGATCATAAAAGTTCCTTTAAAATGAAATCTTTTTCGAATCTTTACCTCAATTTCCTGATTTTGGGTGAATTTTTAAAGATTAATTTTTAGAATTTAATGTATTAAATGCTGATCACGTGATTTCATTTTCTGGTACTTTAAATAAATTTATCGTCACGTGTATAACAACTAAATAGACAAAAAAAAATGTTTGTTTCTTTCTAATGCAGCAGACGATTGGATATTATCCAAAAAAAATAAATATCCCTTACGATTTTTCATATATATATATATATATATTTTACATCAATTGTATGCATTGATCGTTGCATTTATTATAAATATATATATTTATTCTTTTTGGCATTAATTGCATGCATTGAACGTTGTATTTAATTTGAATGTACTCCGTAGCGAAGCGCGGGTTTTCAGCTAGTATATTTATATTTTTAAATTGAACTTGTTTTTATGTCCAATGCTTCCAATTGTAGGTCTGAATCAATTAATCTAACTCCTCATGCGGATAGTTAAAAGGATTTGAAAATAATTAATATTAATTTTTTCAACTCAAAATTAGAAAACATTTTTTGAAATTCATTTTTCAAACTATCAATTTTTATTTACATCTGCTATATTCATTTCCTCTTTACTGAAATCTTCATAAAATCCGTTTTCAGAATTATTTTCGATATCATCTGCAGTATTAATCCACTGATCCCCGTAATTATTGCATTTTCAAAATTTGCAAAACGATCCAGATTTTTATTTCCCGATTGTTTTGTAAAAATGGGTCAATTAGATTTACCAAAATTGTAAATGATTTTTCATTTCAATGGAATTGTAAATTTCAAATATTCAGTTGATTATTAATAGCAGTTAAAATCAATCAACTACTGTCCGTTCTTAAGTCGAGTGCATTCCCCAATAAGTATATTTCTCTCTTATAGAAATTTTATAATAACGAGCCTAAATTTTGAAAATATTTCTTTTGATAGCCGACGTATTTTGTGAAGAATTAATAATTCATCAATATACTCTAATTCTTCTGATAAGTTACGAAACTGACGACGATACAAATCCCTAGCATTAATTTTATTTATGCAACGAACAAATTTCATGACATTTTCATAAAGTAAAACTTTGCATCAGAGCACTTCTACATGTTTCGTTAATTTTTTTTACGAACATTTCTAAAAGTGAAACACATCCGGATTTTTTTCCTATCATTGCTAGATCTCCATCTGTGAAGATACTCTCCAAATTATCCCATTTGAAGTTCATTTCATTGCCTGCAAATTTTAGTTTATCAAATATACATAGTATTTTGTTGTTGATTCCGATTGTTTTAGGTAAAAAGTTCTTCAATTACTTCAAAATCATCATTAGCATTTCTAAATTTTTTTTAATTTCTCTTGAAAGTGCGTTGGAAATGTTTGATTTAAAACAAGTTAATAATTGCTGAGTGTCTATCCCAATTTATGCGAGAACTACTTTGAAAACAAACCAATATAAAACCTAAGAAAAAAAAACTTTTAGATTTGAGCAAATTTTCAGATTTTCAGATTTTTTGTTTATGCTCATCGAAAATGAATGGTGTGCCACACGTTGGCCATCGCTGGTCTAGGATTTGGGATGCTGGCTTTTTAAGTACAGGGAGCAAAGATTTGTGACCATTCCTGTTTGGTGGTTGTTCTACAATATTGTTAAAAAGTTGGAATGGAAGATAAAAAAATTTATCATTTAATAAATCAACCTTTCTCTCAGATCCCTGTGTATTTAATTTTGAGTTAGAGGAGAAGAAAATTTTGATTACATTTCAACAAGAAATGTTTAAAATTCGAATGAAACTTCATCTTGTTCCTCCCATTCCATGGATTCAGCTCTTAAATTTCCTGAAACACTGAACCAAGTAAAGTGTAATGATGACAAAATTAAACAAGGCTCGATTACTGGCTCATATTTCCTTTTTTTGTATTTAATATGGCTAAAAAGAAGTTCCGAAGAGCTTAAAATCATTGAAAAGGATAACACATTATAAATGTCTTACTTCTGAACTCAAGTGCTTAAATGATCGGAGAGAAACTTAATTTATAAACCAAATATCAGGTTTTGTGGTATCTAAATCATGTTGTTTAAAATATCCACAATAAAATAAATCTGAATATGCATCAGAACATAATTTGTTTCCACCTAACCACATGATACGGGACAAGATTCTCACACACAAGAAAAACTTGGAAAACCATAATCTCGCTCGTTTTTGTCAATAACCATTCTTCACCCTATGAAATAAATTCTTAGTTCATTTCTTTCGTGGACACCCAGTGGTGTAGTGATTGAAAGCTTCAAGCTGCTGCACCACAGGTTCAGGGTTCGACCCTGCGACTGGGCAATATAGACTCAGCATTTCATCCCTTGAGTGGGTCGATAAAATGAGGACCAAGCATGCTTGGTAACATACTTGGGAGTCAAGCATCAGGTTGACCACCTGACCGAGACATATGCTGTATGGCAACCTAAGCCTACGGTCAAGAAAGCGGATAGGGGCACCACCGGCCTTGGTCCACATTCGGACTGTTGTGCCATGGGTTTAGTTTAGTTTTTAGTTCATTCTTCTCGTGAGCCCATGATATACATCATTTGAGTGAGTCCTGATATACATCATTTATGATCTGTGATGTGAGTCCTGATTTTAAGGACACTGAGAGCTGCAACTCATTGAACCATTTTCTAAAAAACTGATCGTTGCAGTTGTTACGAGGTATGAAAACTAAGGCTTGTTTGCTCGTAGTCTTTCTCTCAATTAAACACATGCAAACCTCATGAATAATATACACTATCTACGAATAAGTATTGGGACATCCATGCAAATGACGATATTTGTGGTCCTAATATACTTCATGCCCTCCGCTGTTAAATATCATGTAAGAAACAACATTGGCATTAGTCGCATGCAATAATCTACGAAGTGCAACGATCTGATTTCGAGAAAGGTGTCATCGTCGGGTATCACAGAAATGGCCGATCCTTACGGGACATATCTAGCGAGCTGAATTACCCAAAATCGACAGTGCCCTGTGTGATTCGAAGTGGAAGGTGAGCGGCGATTGTCGGAATGTGCCCCGAGTCAACAGACCCACGAAACTGGGAGATAGAGACCGACGGGTTCTGTCCAGAGAAATTCAGACGAACTGCACCCAACCGATGGCCCACATACTCCAGGAGTTTTAACAGGCATCCAGGAATGTTGTTTAATGAATACCATCCATAAGGAAGCACATCTGCTTGGTTTTCATGGTCATGCTGCCGCCCATAAGCCTTTGTGTAAACGGGTTCTCTGGAGCGACTAATCAACGTTCACCCTCTACCGTTCGGATGGAACGGTTTGGGTCCGCCGTCTGCCTCGAGAACGCCTCCTGCCAGAATGCATTGTGCCCAGAGTAAAATTCGGCGGAGGTGGAATTATGGTCTGGAGATGTTTCTCCTAGTATGAATGGGGACCCTTGGTCCCATTTCATGGTAAGCTCAACGCTGAGGCCTACTGCACTAGTTTGGATGACAGTGTACTTCCTACGTTGTGGCAGTTTTACGGGTTGGACCCACGTTACTTGCAGGACGATAACGCCAGCTGTCAGGTTAGGAGGTTCACCATGGATTGGTATGGTGACAATGGGGTTAACCAAAAGCACTGGCCTGCCCATAGCCCAGACCTGAATCCTATCAAGAACCTCTGGGACGAGTTGGATCGCTGAATTAAGGGGTGCAACAACCGTCCAAAATCGATGAGAGAAAAATAGGAGAAGGAAAATTGTCCAAAATATGTGACATGTCTTCAAGCCAAGTGGAAGAAAATACCACTAGCCGTCATACAAAGATATGAGGCGGTGAAAGGCAAAGTGGTGTAAGTCAGTAAGTCAAGTGGTGTAAGTCAAAAGAGTTTAACTGCAAAAACTACAAAAAATTCCACCATAAATTGAAAATTATAATTCATAACAATTATTACAATATTGCAAATAATAACTATTTACAATTCCACCATAAATTGAACATGGAGATTACATATTTGCCCCCAAATGAAAAAAGTTGAAAAAGTGACTTACACCACTTTGCCTTTCAGCGCCTCATATGTGGAAAGCATGCTCCGGAAGTTTCAGGCTGTAATTTCCTCTCGTGAAGACTCTATCAACTATTGTATATGAATAAACTTTGTTTTTATTTTCTATCACAGGTGTTCAAATACTTATTGGTAGGTAGTATATGTACTTTTTACAAAACACGTTTCTTCCGTGTTACCAGGTTCCTCCTCTAACTCTGAGGAAAAGTGCACGATTATTTTGCTTTAACGTGTTAAAACTTTAAAAGAGAAAATTGCCACAATCAGATAACTTGGTTCAGACTATATAAATATAAAACAATAATATTCTACTATAAGATATAGGCTGAAATCATTTGTTAGTTTCAGAAGACTATAAAATGCTTCAACATTGAGAACAACCTATAATTATATTAAATTATTTGGAAATCCTTAAAATAAACTACATGAGTCGTCACTTTTATATAAATTAAAACAGGAGTATTTTATGCCTATCAAAATTTGAGATCGTATCCTATTCAAAAGAAAATAAAATTTAGAAATTACTGCGTGATGCTTAATAATTCGAATCTCTTCATTCTACTCGCCAAAACATTTAAACATTAAAAGTTTCAGAGCAATGGTCTGGCAGTTTTCAGTATTTCATTATGGTTTTATTTTTGAATTTACAACTTTACGAATTATTCCATTATCTTCTTTTTAAATAGCTTTGATTCGGAAACATACATTGAAGTACCGTGTTATGTGGACCATAAGACTCACCTTTTAACATAAAAAAATCGACATAAAATTGGAGTGGGCCTTCTGGTCCAAAGGTAACATTAGAATAAAATGAATATTTAATTATATATATATTATTATATTTATTATGTATATTTTTATCTTTATTAAGTACGAAATTGAAAATATCTTTATATACCTAAGAAAATACAAATTATTCTTTTCTAAAAATCCTCCCATAAATTTGAGATGCGTCTTATTGTCGAAAAAATACGGTGCATCTTTACAAAAAAATTCGAGTAAATTATACCTTATTTAATTATATATATATATATATATATATATATATATATATATATATATATATATATATATATATATATATATATATATATATACACACTGAAGTGCCACTGAATTAGGGATAGCAAAGGCTATACAAATTGTGTAGCGCTGCGCATCATGTATGCGCAAGTGAGGGCGCTGTGGTAACTGCATATATAGCGCTTACTGTGGTTGTTCTGAATTAGTTGTTGGAATTGCCAGTATGGGTAAACTGCCTGATTTAGACGCCTTCGATCGCGGACAAATCGTAGGTGCGTGGCGCATGGGCCATTCAATTTCCGAAATCGTCAGACAGCTAGGATTTTCAAGGTCGACAGTGTCAAGAGTATACCAAGAATACATGGATGGTGGAAAAAAAACTAGCGATCGGGCAAACTGCAAAGGACAATTAGCCTTGACAGTGCGTGGTGAGAGACGGCTCAGGCGTATTGTACGTAGCCAGCGAAGCCAAACATTAGCTCAAATTACCACCCAGTTTAATGACGGTGCCAGTCGTACAGTCAGTAAACGGACTGTGCAACGCTCGCTTCACCGTATGGGTTTCGGGAGCCGTCGACCTACGAGAGTACCATTGCTCTATACTCGCCATCGGGCTGCACGTCTTGCCTGGGCAAGAGAGCACAGAGACTGGAGTGTAGATGACTGGAAACGTGTAGCATGGAGTGACGAGTCTCGATTCCGACTACTTAACGCCGACGGGAGGCTGAGAATATGGCGTCAGGCTCATGAAGCCATGGATCCTGCATGCCTGGCTGGAACTGTACAAGGGCATGGTGGCTCAATCATGGTCTGGGGTGTTTTTTCGTGGCACAGTTTGGGATCTTTGGTGCGTGTACCAACCTCCCTCAATGCAATTCGGTACGTAGAGTTGCTGGGTGATCACCTCCATCCGTTTATGCTGTTCTGTTATCCGCACGGTAATGGAGTTTTCCAGCAAGACAACTGTATCTCTCACAAATCCCGGTTGGCTACTGGCTGGTTGGATGAGCATTCCTCTGACTTCTCTGTCATGGATTGGCCACGTAGAAGCCCTGACTTAAATCCTATTGAGCATCTTTGGGATGTTTTGGAACAAGGCATGAAAGGCCATCACACAGCACCAAAGAACCTTACTGAATTATGGACAGCTTTAGCCAATATTTGGCAAGCCATTCCCGTGGAACGTTTCCAGAAACTTGTTGAATCTATGCCTCGTCGTGTGGCAGCCGTTATCAAGGCCAGAGGAGGCCCAACTCGTTACTAGGTAGGTATCCCTAATTCAGTGGCACTTCAGTGTATATGGGGATTGTATTATCCCAGGGCTCCGGCTATAAGCTATATGCCGCCGTGTACGCTATGCGACTACAGCGCTACCAGGATTTCGGTAGATGAACTGGGAGAAAGTTTTTGAGGGAGATAAGCTTTGGTGGCGACAGAGGGGAGAGGCTCTCGTGAGCGAGCGTTGAAAGGACGGAGTTCCTAGGAGCGAGCGGGGGGAAGAGACCCCGAGAATTGGGCTTAGGGGTCGAAAGGGAAGCGATAGTAAGCTCCCGTGTTGTGGAAGTCTGAGTGACTTCAGGAAGCCCAAACTGTTTGAGTGCTTGGCAAATCGTGCTGTGGAAGTCTGAGTGACTTCAGGAAGCCCAAGCTAGTAGAGTGCTTGGCAATACCGTCATTACTGAAAGGTCAACTGTTGCATGCTAAATGTTATGTGTGAACTGTGTTGTCTACTGAATAAATGTCTATTGTTACTGTTCCTGAGAGACTATTTATGAGTCA
Organism: Dolomedes plantarius; assembly: GCA_907164885.2. Lineage (NCBI taxonomy): Eukaryota > Metazoa > Arthropoda > Arachnida > Araneae > Dolomedidae > Dolomedes > Dolomedes plantarius. Next base: position 158,747,560 of record OU015494.1, on the reverse strand, counting down.
TCCTGAGTCTTGTATTAAATGTGGGGGGCAAGATTACTATAACAGACGGCTAGTTTAACCCAATCTAAAGGAGGCATCCCACATATATATATATACTAGCTGAGTGGCAACCCGATGTGTTGCTTTTTCGATTTAAAATGAAATAGTTTCATTTATTAAAGATTAAAAACCGTTTAATCACTTTTAAAAATATATTAGAATTTTTAAAAAACGAAATAATAATTTAAAATTTTCTTTCTCAAATTTCGGTTTTTGGCTTTTGAAATAATTCTTTCAAATCTCCGTTTTCAAATTTTGCTTTTTAGACAAAAAAGAAATTCATTCGATTATAAAAAAATCTAAAGGTTTTAACTTCTCATTTCCTAAAACTAAAATTATTTCTGGTACTTTAAAATTATTTCTGGATTTCAATTATTAAATGACTCGTTCTCAACTAATAATTTTTCCTTTTGGCAACTGAGCAGAATTTCCTTTGAAGAGTAGAGTTCCTGGGTCTATTGACTTTAACTCCTGTCGCAAGATGCTTATTATCAATGTATGTGTGCTCAATTGAAAAAATTATTAAGTTAAATTAAATTTAAAGTTACCAGTTACATTAATATAAAAATTAAGTTTTAAACCTTCAAAAAGTAGAAGTGCAAGATAAATTTAAAAATTAGAAATATATTAAGATTAAATAAATTAAGATTAAAATGCAGAATTAAAAAAATTAAAGAAATTAGTTGATATTAATTACAAAGTTACGGAAAAAATGGCCCTCAGAAAACAAGATAGAAAGTTCGCATAATAAAAGAAAAAAAAGGATCTGTGCAGGGTCAAACAATTCGTAATAAGATGATTGCAGAGTTCCGCGGGGGGAAAACAAAAACACCAAGATAAGGAAAATTGGAAAATGCAGCACCACCTAGGACCGAACCCGTAACGTAGGGTTTACCAGGTCAGCGCCATAGCACTGCGCCCCGACAACAAACAGGCAGTTGAAAAAGATGGCAGGTGTATCGCGGTAAGGCTGAATGTAAATATTAATGTTGGGTGGAAAAAGTGCTTAAAAAATAGAAAGACAGTTCTGACGAATTCAAAATTGGTGGTGGAAGAATCCTATCAATTGCTCATTAATTAGAAACAAATTTCACGAACTTGCTGGTTAGTGAGTAAAATAATAAATTGAAAAATTACGAACTCGACATTCAGTTAAAAGTAAGTTTTGAAAGTACGCTATTTTAGAATGAAAACTTTTTTTATTGAATGTATTTGGTATATTTTGGAAGCTGGACATCTATCAAATGCCGATAAATCGTAAAATTGACATTAATAGGAGCAGAAAACCGAAATCAAAAATGTCGATTTCGTCCATCAAAATTGTCGATTTCGTGAAATTCGGAAAACTGCTTTGGGGAAAAAGCTTCGTTTGCAATGAAAAACTTTTTTAAATTTATAAAAATGTGCATATCCTTAAAGATTAAGAGTTGTAAAACACATGGAAATAAAAAATTTGTCGATTGGAAGACGGAAAAGTTGAATTTTGCATGCATGAAAATAGTGGAAATTTGCGAAACGGAAAGAAGCTGGCCCAGCCGGAATGTCAGCTATTTCTGCTCTCCTCTTCTATTGAGTTCGGCGGTTTTAATTGAATAATTAAAAAAGTTTAAAGTTTTGAAAGTTGAGAATCGCATCAGTGCACGCGTCTCGGCCGTCCGCTTATATCGGTACTAGTCGCGATATCCTGCTATGCTCGGTTCGCCAGATTAGCCCGTCCCCGTGTCTGCTGACTAACAAACTAACATTTGTTTACCTTCAGCTGTTAATAGTAAGATTATTTATTATATTTATTATGTATATTGTTATCTTTATTAAGTAAGAAATTGAAAATATCTTTATATACCTAAGAAAATACAAATTATTCTTTTCTAAAAATCCTCCCATAAATTTGAGATACTTCTTATTGTCGAAAAAATAGGTACATCTTTACTAAAAAATTCGAGTAAATCATATCTTATCTATTGAATTTTAAATACAATTTAAATTTAAACGTAGTCCTTCATTGATTTGGTTACTCTATATCTAAAGTTACAAAAGCTAACCTAAAACAAACACCTTTTATTGCCAGCTAAATTCCTCCACGATTCCGTCAGTAGTATTTTTAATTCTCTCAAAGTTGTTAGAGAAATAATTGAGAAATAATTATGAGTTAAAATTTGTGAAATTTTAATCTCAAAAGTAATTAGTTTAAAAATATTTTATCATCACGAACGCAACGCATTGTTTATATATAATACATACATTATTTGCTTTCAATGTGCGAAGAAATTATACAGAATAATCTGATGAAGATTTTAACAATTTTAATTGTTTCGAAGACTGATGTGGACTGAGCACACGCATTGCCTTTGTCTTTGCACTTGCACACACACACACACACACATATATATATATATATATATATATATATACAGGTGACCCTCCTATAATACGGTAGATAGGTTCTTAGAAAATGCCGTGTTGTGTGAAACCGTGTTATATGAGACCCAGAGACAGTACAAAAAAGGGAGTTACGTTCCGAAAACTTATTAAAAACAATTTTTTTTCATTCCATATAAGCAACTTAATTTTTATTAAAAATATAAATGTATGTATAACACAAAACGAAAAGAAACAAAAAATATTATTTTCATTTAATGTGACCTTAATTTAATAAATTTCTTCCTCATCACTGGTCAGTACAATCAAACGAGAACGTTTTTTCGATTGAACGATATCACCTTCACTTTCAGAATCTTTTTTTTCCTTTAGATTTTTTGCACCTTCTATCCTCTTTAAAAAATCTGTAATTTTGGTTTGTTTGCTGGTTCTTAAAAAGTCATTATAGATTCTACAGTATGGAGATCGACAATTTTGCACCTCCCTTTTGAATTTTCGGCTTCTTTCAGCGGAAGGGTCTGCATTAAAAAAAAATGATTCAAGATTTTCAGCTAAGTTTAGGACTTCTTACACTTTTATAGAGTTATAAATGAATAAATTATAATTTGTTTATACATTTTCATGTAAAGCCACTATAGTTTATTGTTCCTTCCCATCATTATTTTAAGGTAACTAGGGGCTTCTCCCCTAGTCTCGCTACGCTCGCTCCTCTGTTAGGGTCAAGGTCAAGGTATATTGAGTTTGTTGGAGTGCCATGGTCTTACGACTTTACCTCCAGTAGCAAGATACATACATCAGAAAATATGTGCTCAACAGTAAAATAAAAATATAAAAATTAAGCGCTCTTCAAATAAGTAAAATAAAAAATATAATAAGAATTAAAAGAATAAAATTCAAATATTTAGAATAATTAGTAAAAATGAGCGCCCACCGGAATCGAACCGGGGACTATCGCATACGAGCAGCGCGCCCTAGCACAGCGCCAAACACGGCACAGTAAGTTGAATGAATAAGTTGCTAATAGCAAGATACATAGGGGTGATTTTTGGGCAATGCAACAGCTTCCATCCATTTACTGTTGTCACCCTTATGCGAAGGGGAATCACTGTTGAATAATCACTGTTTCAGCTTTAAAATTCAATTAAAAATCGAAAATGTATGATATAGACTTGAAATGAAGTTTATATGAATAAGAAAGCTTTCAACTTTCAGGTGATGTAAATATTTTCTTTGTAAGATAAAAATTCGAGGAGCATCGATATTATATTCACTTTGGGGACCATATTTCTTGAAAAACTGTTTCATTTTTTGATGAAAATATTAGTCTGTTTTAAAATATTTTTAAACAACTGAGGTCTAGTTTGTATTTTATAGATGTAATTTATATTTTTAAAATATTTTTAAACAAATGGGGTCTAGTTTGAAAGAGAAATGTCTGTAGTCTTAGATTGTGAAAAGATCAAAATTCTATGATCATTTTTTGGTGAGTTATCGTAATCTGAAGACGAAAAAGTCGATATTTCTTGAAAAACTGTGTTTCATTTTTTGATGAAAATATTGGTCTGTTTTAAAATATTTTTAAACAAATGAGGTTTAGTTTGAAAGAGAAATGTCTGTAGTCTTAGACTGTAAAAAGATCAAAATTTTACGATCATTTTTTGGCGAGTTATCGTAATCTGAAGATGAAAAAGTCAATATTTTCCCACAAAACATAAAATAAAAAAACTTAAAGTCCGACGAAGATGAAACATGTCTAACTTTGTTCCCCACATTTTTCTGCATCTATTGGTATCGGTCTCGACCCCATACCCCCAGCGGTTTCGAAGGAGATAGCGTGACAAGCTTTTGACAGCGGCGGCGGCGGCGGCGGTTAGTTTTTTTTAGACTAGAGAGATTTAGTTTTTAAATGTGTTAAACCAAAATCATGATATCTAGTGCTGTAGAAGTATAGTGTCGTACAAAGGTTTTCGCAATTTTTCAATCGTGTTAGAGCGAAACCGTGTTACAGGTTGCAGTGTTATATGAGGGTTCCCCCCAATTTATCCTATCGTGCTAGAGCGAAACCGTGTTGTAAGATGCCGTGTTGTAGTAGGCCTACCTGTATATATATATATATGTGTGTGTGTGTGTGCGTGTGTTAGGCTCAAAGACAGTAAACGCTCACTGAGCAAAAAAAACGTAACGTCCACAACGCGTTGTGGTCTCTTTAAAACAGCTACAACGCGTTATTCGTGCTGTGGCACTTATAAATACAGCAAGAACGCGTTGCGACTAACTCAAAAAGACAACATTACGATATTCGTGTCGTTGCTCTCATGATGTTTGACCACTATGCATTGTGGTCATTAAGAAAAGCCATAACGCGTCCTGAACGTTAGCTGATGCAACCACGATACGACGGACAAGTTTTAACCACATCTTCTGGATGTTAACGATTAATGTTAAAACATAAAACATTCTTTTTCATTATCGTTTCTTTATCTTTAATCATTATCTTTTATTTTTGCAAATAAAATCCTTAAAATTATAAAGTCGGTAATAAAATTATCAAGGATGTTGCAGAGTTAGTTATTAAAGTTACTCTCAGAAATTGTAAATTCCTTACGAGCATAAAGTCGATCAAGAAGACCTACCTTTTTTTCCTAACTGATAGAAACCTGCTGGATTAATGCTCATAACAACAGCTAAAACATTTCTGGGAGCTGCACGTCCTCTATCAACCTGGGGTACCCTACCTAACACATTAGAACCGATTTCAACTGCAGGAAATTTTGAGTTGGATAGTGAAATCATTTTATGTACCTGTTTCTCTTGGCCGTATTTGGCACATTCGCTCTCAGCGTTGATGCTGTTCTTTCTTACACAGAGCTCACAAGTAACATTTGCACCCAATCCCTCATTCTTGTTGCTTTCTCCACAGATGACGTGAATCACTTTCAATCAATTTTTCAGTCACCAATTTTTAAGATTTCATACCGTTTAAGATGACGATACTGCTTTATCGATAGAGATTGGTTGTTTTTTATAAGAAGCTGAGCCTGTTTTGTTTCTTAAAGTAACGCCTCGTATTGTTCGACACTGATTAAAAAACTGCGATCAGTACTTGTCTTCATTAACTCAATTTATTTATCATAAAATATGTTCGTTTTACTAGCCATGATTAGCGCACAGATGTTCACACTCACAAATGGCATTCAAGAATGAACATAAACTCGACCGGTGTTTGCAATGCGCCATTTGACAAATTACAACCTGTCCGGCGCATCGTAGTTGCATCGGCTAACGTTCAAAATGCGTTATGGCTTTTCTTAATGACCACAACGCGTAGTGGTCAAATATTATGAGAGCCACGACGCGAATTTCGTGTTGTGGTCTTTCTGAGTTAGCCAACGCTTTCTGGCTATTTTTATAAGTGCCGTAACGCGAATAACGCGTTGAGGCTATTTTAAAGCGACCAAAACACGTTGTGGGCGTTTTTTTCGCTCAAATGAGCATTTTCGGTCTTTCAGCTTAACATATATATATATATATGTTAAGCTCAAAGACCGAAATTCTATACAAAACATTCTATACAAAATCAAAGATTTATATATATATATATATATATATATATATATATACACCCTTGAAATGGTCGAAGTTGAAAATCTAAAGTCTGCCTTTATCTCCAAAATGCGAAGTCCAATCGCACAAGCACCAACTGTCATACCTCGTAGAAATTCTACGAAATCATTATCGCCTGTTTTACTCACTGCTTAGTCAGCTTTTTAAGCATCCACAAATGTCTGTCGCTCTACATAAGCAGCTTGAAGACGAAAGCGTTAACGGGAAAGAGAGCATTGTTACATGCTCCGAAAGTGATCGTCTATCACAATTATTCTGGCACTTCAGTGTATATATATATATATATATATATATATATATATATATATATATATATATATGTGTGTATATATATATATATATATATATATATATATATATATATATATATATATATGTGTATATATATATATATATATATATATATATATATATATATATATATATATATATATGTGGGGGATAACAAAATTTCTATACAAAATCAAAGATCAGAACTTTAAAAAGGATATTTCTCAAATGCTCATTCGAATTGCTTGAAAATCGTGTAAACGTGATGAATGGTGTTCATTTTCTTTTGTCTTTTAGATGCTAAAGGTGGTTTTTAAGTTTATTGCATAAACATTTTTTATTAGAAAACACGAACCATTTTCGAAGCCTTGATATGACATAATAAATTTACTATGGAAACTTACAAAATACGGACGGTATATTCCTCAAACAAAAATACACGCTAAAGTGTGAAAATAAAATCATGAATTTATGAGCCTTTTATAAGTTCGGCTATTAATATCATAGTTTCTAAAGGATATTAATTGCTTAAGATAGCTGATAAAGAGAAACTGCTTCCAGGTTTTGTTATTCTCGTAATAATTTGCTGTTTGTAGTTTGTGTCTGTCCAACCACTTTTGTATGTATGAGTAGCTGTTTCTGGCACTAAATGTTCTGGTCCTCACAGTCATGACACGTACTAACACGAACCAAAAAGACCCGTTTCTTTCCCATTCCGATACGCAAATCAATGTTTACGTGATAAAACACGTAACCGTACTTCCTCTGTATATTCCCACAACAGTTATTTGATCACTTTCGTAGAGCACTCCATTCATCTCATAAAAAGCAGTGTAGTACACAATTTTTTCTTATTTTCCGCATTATCCACTTTATGACTATATGTAGTATATTTTGAAACGTTTATTTTAATCCTTTTTCACGTTAAGGATAGGCGGAATTTTAAAAGATTGTTTGCAAATAGATTTGAGGAGTTTATTTTCCATCTTTGGATTAAATAACACCTATGAAATAATATAAGCTTTTATGCTGTTGGCATTTTAACGAAATTGTTTGGAATTGGTTCCGCCCAGCACGGCGGAACCAATTTTGAAACCAATACTAGTGTTTTAAAGGTGATTAATAGTCACTAGTGGTTCCCACTATTTTATGGATATGTATAAGCAATGACCGGCTACATTATTTACAGAAGTTCTCCTACTGTATATTACAACTCCAGTTCAAAAAATTTGAATTGTCAGAAAAATGTTTGGAATGATTTGTATTTCTAATTTATTCGATAGCAAATGACTATTGAAAAGCTTGAATTAGCTTCATCGGTATCTACATACTTTGTGGACTATAAAACCCCGTAAACACATGAAATGTATTGTTTTGACTATAACAAAATTTTATTTGCAAATTTTTATCCTGGCTCAAGATATTTGAATAAGGATGAAATAAGTTTCGAATTTACTCAAAAGTGAAAAAAAAACCATGATAACTCCCTTATATTATACGAGGATTTATTAACACATTTTTTGATACAGACATGTTCATATACTATAAACCTAAGAATTTAAGCCAAATCGTTTTAGCTCTTGATGCCAAATTTTGAGTCGTTTCTCACTCAGGTGGAAATTTGTGTCAAGGAATCCTATTGTTTGACCTTTGTTTGAGTCAACAAGTGGTGTAATCTTGCTCAGAACCCTCAAACAAATCTTTCGATGCCGGTAACAAAAATCTATCGTAACTGATTCTTTCTTGCAGAATCTCTGTGATGATATAAATCCATATGAGAACTTTTTATGCATGCTTTACCAAATGATTTCGCCTTACATCGATCTCATAGGATTATCACAGGTCTTACATCGATAAAATGTACCTTTTCCAAGTTCGATTGACCTCAAAAGAATTTTTGCTTGTACCATCGCACGCAAAGATTTATTTGCAAGGATTTAAACAACAAATAGCGGTCAATTTTACCTTATGTGAATTTAGGTATGCAGTATGGTGCAATTTTATACAAAAAGACATGTTACTTTAGTAATAAAAATTCTGCACAGTTGTAAATTTATTTAATAAGTCTGGTGCAGAAAGTCCTTACCCTAACAAAATATTTAAGTTTTATGAACTTCGGCAATTATTCGTCAGTAAGCAAGTTATATGGGTGTAACGATATGCTTATCCTTTAGTTCTTAAATTAGATAATGTGCTTTTTAGCAAAATAAAAAAATTGCGACCGAATGTCTAGTGTTTCATACGTAACTAATACTAATACATATCCAAATTTCCATTATGGAACGATTATGGAATTCCATACAATTTTTTAATTTCAAGGAAAATTTTCTGTAATTTAAATGCAATATTATTTATTCAGAAAAAACTTGTATTTATCCAGTTAAAATTATGATTTTGCGTGATGGTTTTCTTTGAATAATATTTTATGAAAGCTGCATGCTACGTTTTTTTAAACATCTGTTCAAAAATTATGACTGTAAAATTTATTGGTCTGGTACAGGATAATCGAGTAACGGAACTTATAAAGGAACATTATAGATATCTTAGGTATACAACGAAAACGTTTTCCTGAGTTGTAGAAAATTCTGTATCAGTAGTATATCATGCACCTAATCACTATGCATGATATGCTTCATACTTGAGGTAATAAAAACCATATACCACGCATATACATTTCGTGTATTTCCTCATTTATAATGGCTCTATGATTAACATATCACTATTCCTGTGTCATTCTTTCATGCCCATCTCATCCTGCTCATCGTCAGTTTCAATACTAAATAGTCACAAGGAATTATTGCCTTCTGGTTCTAACATAAACATTTGATTGGTTGATTATTTTTTCATCCTTACGGTCATGTTTTGCTGAACGAGATTTAACAGACCAGAATCCATCTTTCAAAGCTAAACGGCTACAAACACTCATCTATTTATCGAGATTCGAACTCTTAGACTCTGGTACCGCAGGTCAACGTCTGGCTAGGAAGTTATCTTTTTGAGAAAAGAAAACCATTAGATCAATAAAAAATTGATGCTACAAGCCCCAATAAAAGTTGCTGTTCACGTTGAGTCAACATCGTTTGAAATGCGTTAACTTAATTTGTATCCAAAATGAAATGCCGTATACAAAAGGCATGAAGCGATTAAACAGATCCCACCTAAACTATTCACCATACACAATGATGAGATCATTTTTTTCCAGAGCTGATCGATGACGTTGACACACTTCTAAAACTCGAAATCAAGACATCGGCGAGGACCAACAGAGCCGATTACGTCACGTATTGTCGATCAATTACTTCATTCGCTGTGACGAGTTCTGCTGTCATTCTTCATGGCTGAGATACGCAATGGGTACAGAAATTGACCCGATCGTCAGAAAGACAGGAATAACTGTGTGGGAGAGGAATAGAAGCAGTTCGTAAATAAATAACCGTGTTTCACAATAATTAGCTTCTTGACTATAGCGACATTGTTTTGACCTCTCTCAATTCCGTTATTTTTGGAACCTCCCCCGCAGTTCATTGAAATGAATATTTCTGACACTTGCCTTAATTCTTGTACGGATGAGAATATGGGAATTTTACCCTTAAAGAAAGAGAAAAATTTTCGTAACTCTTATGCAATGTGGTCCATGAATATTTTTTTAATATTCCTTTTTTACTCAATTATTTATTAACTTTGTCTTATTGGAACTGAAACAAGTGACGAGTACTATACTTAAGGCTGAAATAACAGACAATGTATTATTTCATCCAGCCAGAAGGGATAAAACGTTGAATCCACAAAGCATAAAAAAAGTATTCGGCAAAGACAATTCGTTATTGCCTGTCTGGTAAAAGCAACAAATGTTTTTATAGAATGTATGAGGCTTATATCTCATGTATTTCCTTCAAAATTAGACTCTCTAACCTTAACTTAATTTACATATAGAGCGATATTTTTCGATCATCTAAGGTTTTAATAAAATGAAATTATAAATGTTTATTTTATTCAAGCAATTTTTTTCTCAATTTTACATAAAACATATCAGCCTTGTCTTTTATGAATCCAGTAGAATCTACTAATATTTTTGTTTTGATATTATAATTGTGTTATATATAAAAAAATTGTTATAGGTGGCAAAAAAATGTATCGATGAAGCTCATGATCAGGCTTAATTTACATAAGGGTTATATGTTTCCTTGCACATGTATCGTTATTTCGCTAACACAACCGACAACTAATACATGCCTATTTCAAACAATCTTAAAACCAGTCATTTTGATTGTCTTGGTAATTCAAATGGTTGAGGCGCAACATCTTCAAACAATCAATAAGAAAGTTATTATGCAAACTTAAGTAATTAACTCCTCAAGAAGTAACATGAATGCAAAACTCAAATGCTAATCATAACATAAAAAATTGCGTTTTTTTCTTTATTCACTTTATGTAAAAGAGGATAGATCCAATTTTGTAATGTAGTTTTTTTTCGTTTGATAAACAGTTACAAAAAATTGAAATTTCAATTTGGTACAGATAAATCAGAAATTTGTCAAAATTATTTGTTGCCTTCAAGTTTATGCTAGATTATTTCTTTAATTTTGCACGTTTTAATTTCAAAAATTCAAAGAAGCTCTCAGAGGTCTTTTGACTTTAAATGGAGCAGGAACTTATGAGATCTTACGTAGGTCTGTATAGCACTCTGATGGGCATTAAAATTTGAGAACATTATAGTATCTTTTAATCACTCCAAATTTTGTTTTGAATTGATATAAATAACAAACTACGAATCTAAATAACAAACTAGGGTATAGATTTTAATCTCAGACCGTTTTATTTTAATAAAAACTTTCCTCATACTGAGTATTTGGAACAAAAACTTTTACGATCACCCCTGGTCTTTGTAGTTGTAAATCTCATAACATTAAAGGATTTTGTAGACGGTATATCTCTAAACTGAAAATAAAAATTGATCTGAAGCAAATGTACACTCATGGACAAAAAAATTAGCGCACCAAGAAATAATTGCGGGATCGTAACGAAACTTGCAATGAAGGTACATGTAGGGGAGATATGCAAATGATTAGAAATGCAGCGTGATTGCGCATTACGTATAGCCGGTAGAGGGCGTTGAACATCGTACTCTGTGGAGTATAAAACAGGTAACCAAAGCTTGTTTGAGTGTGCTGAATCATTTACAAAGGAAGAGCTGAGATAGAAATGCCATTACGCCGTGTTCGAAGACAATATAAGCAGTTGTCGCAATTTGAGAGGGGGAGAATCGTCGGGATGATGGAAGCTGGGTGGTCAGCTAGGCGAGTAGCTCGTCAATTAGGCCACTCTGATTGTGTTGTGAGGAGGTGTTGGGACCAGTGGACCCGAGAGATGTCATGTACACGAAGACCAGGCTCAGGACGCCCTCGACAGACCAGTCGTCGAGAAGACCGCCACATCGTAAGAAATGCACGCGTACAGCCAACTGCTTCATCGGCCGCCATCCAGGCACAGGTAGCACCTTCACTAGGGGCCTCTGTGTCTTCTCAAACCATACGAAAGCGCCTGGCTGAAGGACAGTTGATATCGCGGCGCCCATTACGTGTGCTGCCCTTGACGCCCACCCATCGACACCTCCGTTTGGAGTTTTGCCGCGACCGAGGAAACTGGACTGCAGCGGAATGGAACCAGGTCGTCTTTAGCGACGAATCCAGATTCAATCTCGGCAGTGATGACAATCGTGTTCGTGTGTGGAGAGCCCGTGGTGAACGCTTCAATCCTGCCTTTGCTGTACAGTGACACATCGCTCCCACAGCTGGTGTGATGGTATGTGGTACCATTGCCTACAATACACGGTCACCCCTAGTATTGTTCCGTGGCACCATGACAGCCCAGCGGTATGTTCATGAAATCCTGCAACCACATGTGTTGCCACTCATGCAACGGCTCCCAGGAGCCATTTTTCAACAAGACAATGCTCGGCCTCATACGGCAAGGGTGTCACAAGACTGTCTCCGCACTGATACTACCCTTCCTTGGCCTGCCCGATCCCCAGATTTGTCTCCAATCGAGCATATCTGGGATCATTTGGGACGACGAGTTGGCCATCCCACGAGTTTGAATGAACTAGAGGCAAGGTTACAGCAAATATGGAACGAAATGTCTCAAGACATCATACAGAACTTGTATGACTCAATGCCCGATCGTATCGCATCGTGCATTCGCGCTAGAGGGGGTCCAACGGAGTATTAACTCCTCCGTTCTTTTGCCTTTTTCTCTGAAATAAATTATCCTTTTTCTTTGATTTTCTTATCATTTACTTATATCAAAGTAGTCATTACGTATGTAAAATTTCGTTTCATTTTGACGACTCCTTCTTGGTGCGCTAATTTTTTTGTCCATGAGTGTTTTTTATGAATTTAGAAATTTTGTTTACTTAATCCTTATAATACTTAGAGGGTGTTAATTAAAAACAAGATACAAAATTTAATAAATATAGTAACTACATGACGCGAATTACTTCACCCTTTTCCTGCGTGAAAACTTCATGCTATAAAAATTACAGACGTAAAAATTGAGATTCGGGTAACAATTACTTCCAGAATGTGCTTCAAACGTCTCATTTTTAAAGTTAGTTCTAAAATTCAGAATTTTACGTGCTTGGAAATGCATGCCGTGCAAATGTTCGCTCGAACATCAAATTTTTTACTGTCTTAAATATACTTCCTTGAGTTAATGATTATGGTTTCAATGGTCAGTTATTCGACATATTATTAAAATATAACGTTTATTGAGGCCATTAACTCACTTTCTCGTTAAAAAATATTGGTCAGGAATGAGCCGAAAAGGTATTAAAAATCTTGACAAATGCAATAGAATTTTAACAGGAACGTTAACGCAAAACATCAGATATACGTAGAATTTGAAGTCTGCCATATGCCTTTCAAATGCGGTCTGACAGTTTGAATTGATGCTCTCCACAGATGACCCGATAATGTCTGAGTTACTACCGGTAGGCTTGTATCACGTTTTCAAGAGACATCCTCAATGGTTGAAACTTATCAGTCAGCAATGGCAAATAAACTTGAATCCTAATAATTTCCTTAATTCTCATATTAGAAATTATAAATTCAATCAGAGTTTTTAAACTATGGAGATCTCTTACTTATTTTTGATTCCCGTCGGGATAAAAAATACCATAAAGGTATTTGAAAGGGCTAATTTCTATGTTTGTTGTGCTCTGTGGGGAAGGGGGACAGTTTACCTGAATATGTCTCTGTCTCCAATAAATTATATTAATCGACTGACCTTAGCTTCTTTACCCTATGTGAGCTGATAGCTATCATTCAAAAAAGGTTTCGACCTTGCATTTATAAAGATAAATTTCGAAAATGAAACTATATCCGGTGGTATAAAATATTGTAAACGCACGTTTAAAATTTTTAACTTCGAGATATTTCTTGAAACAATAGAGCGTTTTTACTACTTTGCATCCCTCTTTTGCCTTATTTTAATTATACAAGATATTTTGAGAGAAAATTTTAAGAAATCTAAAACAAATTTCTCCTAACATATCTAATAACCTAATTAAAAATCTAAGAAATCTATTAAGTAGAAGTGGGACCAAGGAATTAAGGGCTTTGTAATGACTTCTGCGTCTCTCTTCAAAATCATGAAAACCGAAGTACGTGTAGCCAATACTTATATTAAATTTTATATGAATGTCTTTAGCTTAAAAAACTCTGAACAAATATTTGTGATTATCACCATTTTCTTCTTGTGAAATAAGTTAAATATGTTTTACAATTTGTAAAAGGGAACTTATTTCAGTGATTTCATTTTACTAGGCAACTATGCTATATTATATAAAGTTAATGTTAGAGAAACCTCTTTAATTTCTCCTTATCTTTATTCCTTATTACTGATTTTGTGAATTATTGTGGATAATAAAATTAAATTTAATTGATAAGGGGGAATTTTTAGCTTGTATATGCCCTTAACTTCATTCCAAAATCCTATTTTGCCATATCAGGACTGTGCAGGAATGCCTTTCTCATTTGAGATATATAACCCTATCTCATCCATCTCGGTATAAACGCCTGTAAGAGAGTTGATTTGCGGAAAAACATAACCCAAAAATTTTATAAGTAGAAACATATGATAATAATTCCTATGAGAAAAATTATGACTCATCAATGGGCAGCAAATAAGCTAATATTTTATCCCACATAATATAAAATCTCATAACCCTCAACAAATAATATTCATATGATGTACATTGTTACTTTGTGCTTATCACCCTAAGAAAGAATCCTTCGGAGATGATAATACCAATCTCTATATATAAAACAGTTCCGTAACTGACTCACTGACTCACTGACATACAACGCACAGACCAAACCGCTGAACCTAAAGGGCTGAAATTTTGCATGGCGATTCTTCTTATGGTGTAGGGGTGCATAAAGAAAGATTTTTGACAAATTCTTCTTAGATTTTTTTAAATTAAATTTTTAAGCTGTTTTTGTAATTTTTTTAAGTTTGCATTTAAAATAATAATTTTAGGGTTATAAAATTTATATCACGTGAGAGATCAGAAAAATTCCTTTAAAATGAAATCTTTTTCGAACCTTTACCTCGAATTTCAGATTTTTCGTGAATTTTTAAAGATTAATTTTTAGAATTTAATTTATTAAATGCTGATCACGTGATTTCTTTTTCTGGTACTTTAAATAAATTTATCGTCACGTGCATAACAACTAAATAGACAAAAAAAATTTTTTTTCTTTCTAATGCAGCAGACGATTGGATATTATCAAAAAAATAAAATAAATATCCCTTACGATTTTTTTTTTATAAATATATATGTAAATATATATCTTTTTTACATAAATTGTATACATTGACCGTTGTATTTAATTTGAATGTACTCCGTAGCGAAGCGCGGGTTTTTAGCTAGTCATTCCATATATATTTCCTCCAATAAAATGTAAGATTTAATGAACATAGTGGCATTTTCTAATATGGGGGTTTCACTAAACTTTCTGCTGTCAAGTAATCTATACCTCATTTTACAATATATTTGTTAACGAATAAATTGTAGCTATTAATGCATGCAGATTTTTCCTTAATAACTTGTAAATTTATTTTTTTTAATTTTAAATTACTTTTCATCTGATACGACATAAACATGTCATTCTAAAGGTATTATTACAAATTCCAAAAACATTTAGATAATTAAAAAGGGACTATAGAGATTTTAAATGAGTTATTTTCTTGCTAAAAAGAGTTCTTAATACATCCAAAATCTGTTTACGAAGATTAATCTAGATTTGTTTGGTAGATACTTTGAATTATTAAGCAGTTTCGGAAAAAACCAAAAAGAATGTACACGACAGTAAAATTTATACAAAGTTTCTTGCATATCCGTGTCATTAAAGCTAATTTTTGATGTATAGGATTGAAATGTTCTTGAACATGTATGCTTTGTAGATTTGAAATTAAAAATAAGATTCAGAACTCAGAGATTTTAGCTCTCTCGAATCACTATTGAGATGACCGGATGGAAAAAAAAATAATTCCAATCTAGCACGTTCATGCCGAAAGGGGAGACTAAAATGGGCAACTCAGAGTCCGGGGGTATAACTGGGCACCTACTCTCCAGGGGGGTTTATAAATAGGGAAGCTTGGTCCTCCAGGTTGGGGGATGGGCATAAGTAGGGATACGTAATTTTCGTATTTACGAAATAGATGCGAATAAATGCGAAATTTTCCGATATGAACGTATAAATGCGAAAATTCTTTTTTTTACTACTTTTCGGCGAAAACTCAGTGATAAACGGCTTTTTAAGCGAAATTAGGTAATAATAGTAATAATTTATTAACATGATTGCTTATCTAAGACCATCCCTCGTTCTTTAACTGAGAGATCTCTCGAAATTTGTTTATTACTTATTGCTAAGGACTTAAGGAAGAGAATATGGAGACTACTACAATGTTAGCTTTTAACTAAGAATTTTGATACTTACCTAACCAAGTAAGTACAGTTGTAATTTTTTTAATAAATGCAAAATTTTTGAATTTATATACATAAATATTTATTTTTGAGAATAAATTCGAAATTTTATATATTGTAATATTTTTTTGTCGCGAAATTTCGATATTTTTTATGCGAAATTTACGTACCCCTAGGCATAAGGCTGATAACGCTATCCTATAAAAATTACCCATGTCTTGAAATTTAAGGAACAGAAAACCAGGCAGCTTATTGTATTCTTGATGCTAATCATGCTCTTAATGGTTTAAGATTTTTTAAAAGTATAATTACTTAAAAACGAAATTACTGTTTTACAAGACAATTATAAGATGTATTTTAACCTATGGCTCTGAGACTTGGACCCTTAATAAAGTTCATCATATTTGAAGGACACATTCTTAAAGTAATCTTTGGGGGAGTAGATACTGAAGGTTTCTGGCAGAAAATGCATAATAATGAGATTACAAATCATACAAAGATATCGACATAGTAAAATATATTAAAATCAATCGCATGAAGTTTGCGGGACACATATACCGAATAAATTCGTCTACAATAACAAATACAATTTTCATTCCTAAAACATATGGCACTAGACCAAGATTTAGATAGGATGACTGTGTAGACAAGGATTTTAAAATCCTCCGTAAAACCAATTGGAAACTCTTTGCCCAACAGAGGGCTGAATGGGAGAATGTTTTAAAGAAAGCGCTGTCATATACTGGGCTGTCGTGCCAACGATGATGATGATCTTTCAACCCGAAAAAACTTGACCAGCTGTAGTATAATGGAAGTTGGGTTACTTATAGAACTTGTAAGCATATCACTTAAGTTTTTCCTACTGTCTTTATTCGCTTAAAGTTTCTGCATACACGTGTTGTCCTCCGACAATAAGCCCTAGGGTGAAATGACGACAAAACCTATATAAACTTAACGTCTGTAAATAATCTCATTAGCACGTGAGGAATCTTAAGAAATGAAGTTATCATTTAGTTTTACTCCCACAATAGTATACGTTCAATCTGATGACATGCAAGGATAGCAGTTTCTTTCTCAAACCTACTAGTTGTCTAATTCAAGAATTCTTGGTACCAGTGAAGAATGCAGCGTTAAAATGTTTTATGCGTTATCCCATGATTTTATTCCCAGGGCTTTTTCCAAATATATCTTGTGCCCCCATATAAAGGTTTACAAAATTACTATAAAACAATGAATAGAATATATCAACAAATATTTATTTTTGTCTATACTCGCTTATGGATGTCGTGCTCATCTGATTCTCTGAGAAGTCTCTTGAGAAAAGATATATGTGCTATAGTAAATCAACTCTGTTTAAAATAAATATATTTCCCAGAATAGGAGTTTGTTGAATCTTATTCTCTCAACAATTTATATAGTGGAAAGGATTTTGAAGTGAAATACGATTTTAGTAGATCCATAATTATAAAAAAAATCCATAAACCCATTAAAAGGTTGACATAGTATGAGGTGAGAAAGAAGGTCATTACGATGGATTATTCCAGTCTATAACACACAATCAGTTGTTATATTGTCTCCTTGATATATTCCGTACAGCTTTCAATTTTATATTGCAGGGCCATTTCAGTTGTTGTGCTATATATGTTACCGGCAATGTGTGAATGCCGTCATTCTATAGAATGTCTCAGCAATTTATAGAATGTGTGATGTTTTTAGGCCAAGCATGGAATCTCTGTGTTATTTTAATATTCTATATATTTTTCCTAAGGATTGCATATAATACCTAGGCATTATATAGAAAAACAAGTACTATTTTGGCAAAGTATGAAAAGAGATCATGAAAAGGTGTTTATTGAAAAGAAGTAAATAAAAATGAAAGGAGAAATTCAAAAAAGACTTTATTACTGAAAAAGCAATAAAAGAAAACCAGTATTGACCTACTTATTGCAAAAAGGAAAGCTAGAAGGGCATTTTGAATTGCACTAAATTGTCTCTTTTACACAAAGGAACTTCATATTTTGGCATTTGGTCTTCCACATACACCTCACGAATCACTTTCTGTGGGCTGAACGATAGCATTTGATCGAATAGGTATTTCGGGGTCAGGAACGTTTTT
Source organism: Dolomedes plantarius (assembly GCA_907164885.2). Classification (NCBI taxonomy): domain Eukaryota; kingdom Metazoa; phylum Arthropoda; class Arachnida; order Araneae; family Dolomedidae; genus Dolomedes; species Dolomedes plantarius. The sequence continues at coordinate 158,729,144 of OU015494.1, read as the reverse complement.
GACTCTGAGTAAGTCCTTCGGACATAAAGTGAGTATAGTGTGATGTGATATAAGAGCTTTATGGCATCGAGCATTGTCCTGATGGAGATATCTATCTCCAGTAGAGCAAACCATTGCCATAACCGGATATACTTGGTCAGCGACACTATTTAAATACCTTTTGGCATTCAGACGTTGTTCCACGCGAATGAAAGGGTCCAAAACAGAGCAGAAAAATATCTCCCAAACTATCACTTTGCATTCACCAGTTTCAAGTGTTGAGGCAATGCACTTCGAGTCCATGATTTTGTGCTATTTTCTCCCTATTCGCACTCTGTCATTTGCATTGTGTAGTTGAAACCGATGAGCTCGTGTAGCCGGTGAGGAGCTCACACCTTACGTTGAAATCCAGTTCTTTGATTGGTAACCCACTCTCTGTAAACGTGAACAACAGCTGCTCTCGAACTCTTCACAAGCGAAGCAGATTTGATCATACTTGCTCTTTTGCTTCTAGCGCCTATAATCATTCCACGTTCAGATTGCATTAATTAATTATTCCTTCACAAGCAATTCATTTCAACAGTCTTGACAATCAACCAGAAATTCCTTTTTATACCAATCTAACCCCTCTAGAAACAGCGCGACGTCCTAGCTGAATAGCATAAAATGGTCATGGGGTCATAATAAATTGGCTACTAAGTGTGTGTGCATATAATATATATATATATATATATATATATATATATATATATATATATACAATATACACTCATGGACAAAAATATTAGCGCACCAAGAAATAATTGCGGGATCGTAACGAAACTTGCAATGAAGGTATATGTCGGGGAGATATGCAAATGATTAGAAATGCAGCGTGATTGCGCATTACGTATAGCCGGTAGAGGGCGTTGAACATCGTACTCTGTGGAGTTTAAACAGGTAACCAAAGCTTGTTTGAGTGTGCTGAATCATTTACAAAGGAAGAGCTGAGATAGACATGCCATTACGCCGTGTTCGAAGACAATATAAGCAGTTGTCACAGTTTGAGAAGGGGAGAATCGTCGGGATGATGGAAGCTGGGTGGTCAGCTAGGCGAGTAGCTCGTCAATTAGGCCGCTCTGATTGTGTTGTGAGGAGGTGTTGGGACCAGTGGACCCGAAAGATGTCATGTACACGAAGACCAGGCTCAGGACGCCCTCGACAGACGAGTCGTCGAGAAGACCGCCACATCGTAAGAAATGCACGCGTACAGCCAAATGCTTCATCGGCCGCCATCCAGGCACAGGTAGCACCTTCACTAGGGGCCTCTGTGTCTTCTCGAACCATACGAAGGCGCCTGGCTGAAGGACAGTTGGTATCGCGGCGCCCATTACGTGTGCTGCCCTTGACGCCCACACATCGACGCCTCCGTTTGGAGTTTTGCCGCGCACGAGGAAACTGGACTGCAGCGGAATGGAACCAGGTCGTCTTTAGCGACGAATCCAGATTCAATCTCGGCAGTGATGACAATCGTGTTCGTGTGTGGAGAGCCCGTGGTGAACGCTTCAAAGCTGCCTTTGCTGTACAGCGACACATCGCTCCCACAGCTGGTGTGATGGTATGGGGTGCCATTGCCTACAATACACGGTCACCCCTAGTATTGTTCCGTGGCACCATGACAGCCCAGTGGTATGTTCATGAAATCCTGCAACCACATGTGTTGCTACTCATGCAACGGCTCCCAGGAGCCATTTTTCAACAAGACAATGCTCGGCCTCATACGGCAAGGGTGTCACAAGACTGTCTCCGCACTGTTACTACCCTTCCTTGGCCTGCCCGATCCCCAGATTTGTCTCCAATCGAGCATATCTGGGATCATTTGGGACGACGAGTTGGGCATCCCACGAGTTTGAACGAACTAGAGGCAAGGTTACAGCAAATATGGAACGAAATGTCTCAAGACATCATACAGAACTTGTATGACTCAATGCCCGATCGTATCGCATCGTGCATTCGCGCTAGAGGGGGTCCAACGGAGTATTAACTCCTCCGTTCTTTTGCCTTTTTCTCTGAAATAAATTATCCTTTTTCTTTGATTTTCTTATCATTAACTTATATCAAAGTAGTCATTACGTATGTAAAATTTCGTTTCATTTTGACTACTCCTTCTTGGTGCGCTGATTTTTTTGTCCATGAGTGTATATATATATATATATATATATATATATATTAAAGCACATAATCAACTTTTGTAAATGTGTGCAGATAAGTTGTCATAATCCTCGTCGTCGTATTTACCAATTTAATAGTAGAAATTTATTGTCCTACGTCAAAAATCGTTCTTTTAGAGCTTTGGAAAAGAAAAGATTTAAGCACACACACTAAACAAATTTTGATTCGTGGAACAAAAAGAGTATTAAGGGATATGAACGTCTCAATTTTGACAGTTTTGAAAACAAAAAGTAATTAAAAATTAATTAGTTAAAAAGTAACTTTAACAACTGCAATAGTCGAAGGATCGACGCCATGATTACAATTCCCATTGTTTAGCGGAAGCGAATATTCTGACTGTAGTCAGACACCCAAGTCAAGGCTGATATCACAAGAATATATTATATTGACATAATTATATATATTGGCATAAATTAAGAGGCCACATTTTCTCAACCCCAGGAGCCTCCTTCAGCAAAGACCAAATTCCTGAGTTCATGAAATCTTTGAGTTGAGTTTAGTTTCATTTCGTAGTATTATTCGAAATTTATTTTTCTTTTACCGATTTTAGAATTTTGATATTCGTTATTCACGAGAGTTAAGTCATCCTCCACATACATGAGCTAATTTATATATATATATATATATATATATATATATATATATATATATATATATATATATATATATATATATATATATATATATATACAATGAAACTTCTCTAAGGCAGCCAGTCATGGTTACGAAAAAAAGTGTCCGTTTTGAGGGGTGGCCGTCGTATAGTGGAGGTTAGCTACAGAAGTTTCATTGAATATATAGGTATGTCTGTATGTATGTATGTCTATGTGTATATATCATATATATGTGTGAGCGTGTTAAACTTTTTATAAAATCATATGAAGGTGGTCCTTCAACCTTTATTACTTTTTTTAATCTGGATATAAAAGAAGATAAACATCACAATTTAAGAAAAGTTAACAAAAAAGGAACCAAAGTACTCATTAAAAATCTAACTTAAAATGTCAGATTATTCTAGGTAATGTTGTGTACTTAGGTTTCTGTTGTGGAATTTAATATACTATTTTGGATGATTTCAAGCTCATTATCGATCTAACTTTTCTACTAGCGTTTCTAGACTTTATCTTTTTGAAGTGAAATGTGGTGATAAAATCGATTCCTTAAACATGTACGGATAGTTTACAAATGCAATGAATATGTTAAATTCAAAGAGGTTTTTACCTCTGTAATCTCTCTTGGATTTATATTTCAGTTAGTTACTTTCAATGTATAAAGTTTTCTTGGACAATTATACAAAGCATTTTAATCGGTAAAAGGCAATTATTTTGTATAAGAAGATTACATTAATACAGGGAAGTATAACTAATTAATCTGCCACAATTAAAAGAGAAAATCATAAAAAATGTAAACCTATTTTTTATAATTCCTGTGCCAAAAGTTTTCTTATTTTAAGAAGTAAATAAGTGAGCCATGTTTGAAAAGGATTGGATCAATGGATTTAACAAACATTCATGAATTCAGAAACTGAAGCAGCAAATTTTCTCTTTTCTGATAAAAGTTCAAACATAATCGTTCTTAATCATCATCATTTTTTTAGGATGGAAGAAAGTCATATACAACATTTTCGTGCATTTGTAGACTATATGATATTGCTAAAGAATAGACAGATTCAAGACATTTTTTGTATCGTAATTTTGTAACAATTAAATTTTTAAATCTATTCAAAATGTATAAATGATGCACTTTATCATACTGGTTAATTTTAAATAAATTGGCATTTTCCCAGTAAAATTTGACCCAAAACATTCAGTTGTCATGTAGTAGTGTGAATTACAAAAAGCATAATAACTGCACGTGCGTTTAATTCTTGAATGAAGACGGACGCTACGTGAATGGAGAACACCCGATTAGCACAAATGGAGTTTACAAATTGTGTGAAAAAAGGCTCGTGTATAAAGAACTGATAAAGTTTTATCATTAATGTAGTTAAACCACAGTTAAAACCCATGAATAGTTCATTTTTATGATATGTTTTGAATATTCCATGTTTTCCGCGTAAGCAGGAGTTCAGCAGGCCCTGATTTTCCATTAGGCCCAGTAGGCCCGGGCCTAGGGGCCCCCCCGAATGTTGGGGAACCACCAAAATTTTTATTTTAAAAGAAAAAATTCCCAAATCAATTTTTTTATTTTACCTTTTTTAATAGCAATTTTTTTTATATATCCTTACAAATTTGATTGATAGGTTCGTTATATGTATAGTTCATCTTATGTATGTTATAGCGTATATAAGGGATTAATAAGGTTTTCTGGTTGCATTGTATTGGTGTTTTAATGATCAAGTTAATATGTTGTATTGCTATTTGTTATTTGATAATGTTCTAGGCTTCTATGCTTCAAATAGCCAATTCTTGGTAAAATGGTACTTTCACAATGATTCATGATTATTTTTTTTGTGTGTCAATTTTGGAAAATTTACACCTACATCAGTGTTAGGGGGGCCCCCAATCCTGAGTTGTGCCTATAGTCAAGAATTTTCTAAATCGGGCCCTGGAGTTCAGTGTAGGGCTGTGCACCAGTTGGAATCGTAGCTTTTCAATCCCTATGTTAATCTATGAGGAATTTGCCTCTAGGTGTTTCTCAGTACTTATTTTTTACAGGTTCATAAAGGATTCATGTCTATTGCTACAACATAAAAATGGTTTTTGAAAAACAAATAATAAAAAGATTCATGAAAAACACGCGCGTTGCAATTGAATATTAATTTTCGAATACTGAAAAATATGCATCTGCTACTATGTGGTTTAGAAAAAAATTGAAAGAAAAATGCAGGGAAAATGAGGGAGCGGGGATTGAAAAATCTACGAGGTCATCCGATGCGCCGTTTTTAGTAATGACTGCTAAATGGGGCTTTTTATGGGGCTTTGGAGAGAAACATCACTGGAACAGTTAGCACATGTTGCACGATGAATGGTGCCAAATTCCAATATCTCATGTAAAGGATTACTAATCCATGTCCGAATCATGCTGTTTTGCAAGCCCCAACAGTTTAATAACAAAAAGTTCTCCAGAAACGGTCAGTGTTTCCCTTACTTTTATAACCCCCTGTATATACGACAATGGACATTTGTGGATCCCTCGCATGCGCGAATTTAGTTGCTTAACCTTGAGTTAATATATCTTCCCACAAGAGGGATGG